>JAJMEA010000142.1:0-716873 GCA_030573865.1 Tortispora ganteri
AGCATTTCGGCGATTTTGGTGAACAACTTTTTGACGTTGTAGCCGGCTTTAGCACTAGTTTCCATGAATGAGGCGTCTAACTCTTTTGCGCGTGCTTCGCCTTGCTCGAATGTGACTTGCCTTTTGTCTGCGAGATCAGTTTTATTTCCAACTAGCATTATAATTACATCATCACCGCGCTCTGATCGCACGTCATCGACCCATCTTTTTGTGCATTCGAACGATTCCCGTGACGTTATATCGTAGATAACTACAGCCACACTCGAGTCACGGATATATGCAGGTGTAAGTGACCTGAATCGTTCCTGTCCTGCGGTATCCCACAGCTGAAGTCTAACAGTACGATCATCTAGATACATGGTCTTAGATAGGAAATCTATGCCGATTGTAGCAGCGTATTGAGAATCAAAACTATCGTACATGAACCTGGTGATGAGTGACGTTTTGCCCACGCTCTGGTCACCTAAAAACACGAGTCTACAGAGGTTAGTTACATCATATAACAAATAAATTCTGCTGTTTAACTTACTTATACTTCTTTACAGGAGCCGCTGCCGCCATGTTTGTTAATCTGTAGTAATTGTTGGAGTGTGAAACTGCAGCATGAGACACACAGAGAATTAGATGTTGAATAATGGAGACTCGTTGCTATGCGGGAGACAAGTATTTTTGTTCCCTATACACCCGATCAAAAACCCACCAATCGAGAAACCACCAATCAAGAAACCAACAATCGAGAAACCAAAATGGGTCTATTATCATACGTGCTCGGATACTCGCTAGCAGGTAAGTGCATATTTATTCAATTTGAGAGGAGATCTGATCTAACAATGTAGGCGCTGGCGCTCGTGCACTTCAGCTTGGTATAATGCAGAGACCTTACTATTACAAACCCTCTGGGTACTTTATAAGTGCTGGCGTCTGGGGCACCATGGCGTATTTTCTGTACACCAAAGTTGTGCAGCCGGAAGAGATTGCTTTGAAGCTACGTCAAAAGGAGCTGCTTGAATCACGCTCTGCTCGTGCAGCATCACATAACTAATAGAATGAAGACGATCCTTATATAGATTCGTTTTTGTAGCCGTAAAGGGATCCCCCCAAGAAGAATTGATTCTCCCAAGAGAGCCCTCCTCCTCTAGGTGGGAAACCCTTCGAGGACCAACAACTATGAGCCCAAAGGCTCGAATCAAGAAGAAAAAGCTGAAACCGCTCAATTTTATAGACCAAAAAAATGATCTGCCTATAACTAAAGTGAAATCGTCAATAATAGATGCAGTGAAGACACATCAGATTACAATTATCGTCGGTGAGACCGGTAGTGGTAAATCTACGCAGATCGCACAATTTTTGCTAAAATCAATCGGAAATGCTTCTGTAGCCGTCACGCAGCCTCGAAGAGTCGCAGCGATAAGCTTAGCTAACAGAGTATCTCAGGAGATGGGTCTTAAAACTGGATCTGTTGTCGGCTTCTCTGTGAGGTTCCAGCAGTCTGTCTCTAAACTCACTAAGATAAAATACCTTACCGATGGTATGCTATTGCGGGAGTCTTTACTCTCTCCAAATCTTGATTCTTACAATATAATTATTTTAGATGAAGCGCATGAACGTACTGTTACCGCCGATATGCTGATGGGATTTATAAAATCTGTAGTCAAGCGTCGACCTGATCTCAAAATAGTCGTTATGTCAGCTACATTAAACGTCGCTTTGTTCAGGGACTTTTTTCATACAGACAACATCCTTTACGTGCGTGGAAAATCCTTTCCAGTCCAAATTTTTTATTTGTCTAAACCTGTTGACGATATTGTGGATGCCTGCGCCCGTGCGATCATGCAGATTCATTCTGAACAGCCTCTAGGCGACATCCTTGCCTTCCTTCCAGGCCAGGAAGAAGTTGATCGCTGCATTTCTATTATAAATGACGTGGCTCCGACGCTACCACCTACAACTCCCGCCCTAATTTCCTATCCGCTATATGCGGCCTTATCGATGGACGAACAACAGGCCGTATTCACACGCACTCCTTCGAACACGCGCAAGGTAATTGTGGCAACTAACATCGCAGAAACATCTCTAACAATCCCTGGTGTCAGATACGTTGTCGACAGTGGAGTGCAAAAAGTGAAAGTATGGAAATCTGATCTCGGACTAGACACTTTATTGACTGCCACAATAGCAAAGGCCAACGCCATTCAGCGAGCCGGACGAGCCGGCCGTGAATCACCTGGAAAATGCTATAGATTGTATTCTGAGTCAGAATTTCGCAAAATGAAAGGGGAGCTACCACCAGAGATTCTGCGTTACGATGTCACTGGCCCCATTTTGACACTGAAACTTTCAGGTGTAAATGATATCATCGATTGGCATTGGCTAGAGCGGCCTGAAAAGGGCGCCATTCTTGCAGCGCTACAGCGGTTATATATCTTGGGAGCATTAGATGATGCTGGAAATATCACAGAATTTGGGCGAAAAATGGCCGTAATGCCGCTGCCTCCTGTATTTAGCGCCATACTGCTGCATGCGGTGGACTTAGAAGTTTTGGACACAGTCATTGATATTATCAGCTGTATGTCTGTGGACAACTTGCTGATTAACCCACCGACATCAAAAAGGGAAGAAATCACCGAGAAAAGGCAATCTGTGTTCACTGTTGGCCCGAAACATGGAGATCTCGCGGTGTTGAAGCAAATGATAGACTTGTACAGAGAAATGAATTCGTCTTCTGAGCGCAAAGCATGGTGTTCAGAGCTGTACATTAACTACCGCGGAATGAAAAATGTGCAGAAGGTACGGGACCAGATTATTCGGTACCTCGGAATAGAGGTCACATCAGATAATGGAGACATGGAGTTAGTGCTGAAATGTTTCTTGAAAGGTCTTGTGCACAACACGGCACTACTACTTCCAGACAGATCATATACCACTGTACTTGGGGGTCAAAAAATATCTATTCATCCATCTTCTTTTATGTTTGGCGGCAAAAGTGAGGCTATTATGTTCGCGGATTACGTGTTCACGACTAAACCGTACGCTCGTATGGTTAGCCCCATCGAGCTGTCTTGGATCCAAGAAGCGTCGCCACATGCACTGGCAAGAAGGTCAGCTTAGTATACCTTCATGCATCTCATTTCTTTATGGACATCTGCACACGATAACGAGCAATAAGGCGCTGAACATTTAGAACATGTAATATTGGTAACTTGACCACATATGCTGCACACTTTTCTAGTAGGGTATTTTGATTGCTTTACGGCTGCAGCCTTATAACGAGCAGCACCTTCATCTTCATCTAGCCAGTTCGCCAACGTCTTTTTCGACCCCAAAATTTTTCTGACCGTTGCAGTCTTTCTGTTTCTTTTAAATGCAGGATCATTCGGCAGCGGTTCAATCCGTACTGAATCATGGTAGTTGTCCCGTTCGAGTTCATTCAAAGTCCTCACAACAGCTTGAGCAGTTATAGATGGGTCTACAGACTTTTTGACACCTTTCTGCTTAGCAGATTGTCCCGGTTTCCGTTTGATCGTGGGGATCTCTTGTACAAATGGCATTATCTATTGCGAAGTCGATAACATTAGTAGTACTCAGTAGAGTAACACGTTCCATAGCAACGGTAACACCAGCTAGTCGTGTCACGCCGCTCGTGTTTACCTGACTTGGTCCAAACCCAGCAGTAAACAAACCTGCTGAATGGAAATATCATCAATGTCTGCAAAAAGACCGAGAAATAACTTGAATAAGTATTTAAAGGGAATACCTGTGAACAATGTGTCATCACTTACCGAATCTGAACGTAACACGATCAAAAAGTTGCACAGTATTGTTGATTCCGGTGCTTGTATCACAGGCTCAGTCAACCAGTTGATTTCGCATGCTGCCTCGAATCAAACTCTCAATGTTCTTCAGAGCACTTCGAGTGCTTTGAAAAACGACTATATAGATGAAATCAGTGATGAGATTTCTTCAGATATGTTAGATGCGCCTCCTCCTGAGCCAGTCCAATCATCGCTTCCCCACATATCTCTGGAAGACTGCAATGACTTCCCGATGCCGCCTGATATGCTCTCAACCGATCCATGTTCATCCTCCAAGAGTATAAACAGCATAAACACACATACAAGCACTACAAGCTCCATAGAAGAGGACCTAGATCACTTGTTAGAACTTGCCTCTCTTTACAGATCGTGCTTCCCTACACTCAGCAAACACAATCTATCCAGATATGCCATCGATAGAATTGAAAACCTATGGAAAACACTTGAAAATAAGGGTATAACACCTTTGGAATGCAATTTACATTCCACTGCCACGCAAGAGACATGTACAACAGCATCGATCGCTTCTCCGCCGCCTAGTTTCACGGACCTTCCTCTAGATGCCACTGAATGCTATTTTCAGCCTAATTCTCATTCATTTGTTTGTGACAATATACTATCTTCACCCGAAGGAAATGATGAGGGCTATAATAACCAAGATTTTGGAGTTAATGTTAACAATTCAATTGAAATAAACGACGATTCGATTATCGAAACTTCACCTACCAATTTCTCTGATGTCATAGGCGTTCATTCTCCATCTCCTCAAATCAACGGCCACTTGAATTCTCATTGCTACGACGAATGTTTGCAAGATGAAATGAACCCTGATACCGAGATTATCGAAGAAGTCGTACAGTCTCAGAAGCCCGCAATTGTTTCGTTGGAAAATATTGGCACCGAAATGAGGTACAAGTGGTCAGCAGACGTGCAGAATGCACTGCGCAACAGGTTTAACCTTGAAGGATTTCGTCCTTGTCAGTTGGAAGCAATCAATGCTACTTTGAAAGGACTAGATACTTTTGTATTAATGCCTACTGGAGGCGGCAAATCATTATGTTATCAGCTACCCGCATTAGTCTCATCGGGAAACACTAAAGGCACTACAATAGTGGTTTCTCCGCTAATATCACTAATGCAAGACCAAGTTATGCATTTACAGAAAAAGAACATCAAAGCTCAAAAAATTAACTCTACTCTATCTCCTGAAGAGAAGAATGCGATTATGCGCGTATTAGCTAACGGGGAACTCGAACTTCTTTATGTTTCCCCGGAAATGATTAACGCAAGTTATCAACTTGGCGCTGCTTTAAATCAATTGCATTCAAATAAAATGCTTTCACGATTTGTGGTTGATGAAGCACATTGTGTCAGTTCCTGGGGTCACGATTTTCGACCAGATTATAAAACACTTTCTATTTTTCGAGAACAGTATCCTGGAATACCTATCATGGCTTTGACAGCCACAGCAAACAACAGAGTTCAGTCTGACATCATGCATAATCTAAAACTGAATGACCCTGTTGTGGTGAAGCAAAGCTTCAATAGGCCAAATCTGTTTTATGAGGTGCGTCCGAAGAAAAATACCATGATTAAAGAAATGCAGCAGATAATCACTTCTCAATATAGGAATGCGTCAGGAATAGTGTACTGTTTTTCAAAAATGGCCTGCGAAGATGTTGCCAAATCTTTGAGTGATTTAGGAATTAGTGCGCATGCTTATCATGCGGGGATGAATGCAGAAACTCGTGCAAGAGTTCAAGAGATGTGGCAGACAGGAAAATATCAAGTAGTTTGCGCAACTATAGCATTTGGTATGGGGATTGATAAGCCTGATGTTCGATTTGTAATACATCAAACTTTGCCAAAAAACCTGGAAGGCTACTATCAAGAAACTGGAAGAGCCGGCCGTGATGGATTGCCATCGCGCTGTATTCTTTTTTATTCCTATCAAGATATTGGTAAAATCAGGTACCTTATTACCAGCCAGAAAGACTCAACGCGTGAATTGAAGGATACCCAATTGGAGTTTCTGAGATACGTTCTTTCTTATTGTGAAAACTCGACAGATTGTCGCCGGCGCCAAGTATTACAATATTTTAATGAATCTTTCGATGCTCAAGATTGTGGCAAGCAATGTGATAATTGTGTGAAAGGGACGGTGAATAACTCAGCGAAGGTGAATGTCACTACTATTGCGAAGAAAATAGTTCAGTTATCGCTTTCCTTACGTGGCCAACCTGTTACAATGGTGACTCTTATAGACATCTTTATGGGTTCCCGAAGTGCTAATATGATTAAATTTGGCTTTCATCGCATACTAGGTTATGGAATTGGCATCCAATTAAAGCTTGGTAAGTCCGAAATCGAGCGCCTATTTCATAGTCTAGTTGCTCAAGATATTTTGAGAGAGTATAGTAAAGTGAATCGTGGTGGATTTGCTAATTCTTATGTGACTACTACTAAATACGCCGACGAAGTGGTTGCTGGAACGCGGTTGGTTTCTTTTATGGTACCAAAAGACTTATTGAAGAGTTATATCGATGCAGGATGCTCTACGTTTGGCAAAGATAACACCTTGAAGGCGACTGTATCCAGCAGGGTAGCAAACTTGGCGTATAATGCTGATTTACCTCCGCGAAAGGCATTGAACAAGAGCATGGGAACTCAAAGTAAGACTAATATGGAAGGGATTGCAGTGTTTAAGGAGTACGCGCGTTCCGAACTGAACGACTTGCGCAAAGAAATTGGGGAACGTACTGGAGTGCATGATCTAGAGAGCATAGTGAGTTTGAAATCTCTGGATGACATTGTGAAAAGTTTGCCGCAATCAGAGAAGCAATTCAGAAGCATTCGAGGTATCAGCGAGGAGCAATGTACACAATACTATAATAGCTTTGCGCCTGTTTTGCGACGATTGAAAGATGATCTTCGGCGCAACATGGGCGAGATGTCTGCTTATGGCCCCGAAGCGTCGAATGATCTGGATGACTTTGAAGATTTTGATGATATGGACGATCTTGAATCTCGTGATTTTATGAACAGCCTTGTCAGTGCTAGCAATATGTCAAGCCTTTCCAACACATCGCAGGCTACAACTACGCTACGGCAAACCACCGAAGAGTCAAGCTATTCAGGTTTTGCGAGTTCAGGGGAGAAAGTGGATATCACAGCGTCTCCTATAAGAAGAAATTCCAAGAATAGTGCTGGGGGCAAGAAATTTGCTCTGCACGGATATAAAAGATCTAATACGGCGAGAGGTCAGGGCCCAGGAGATCTTGGGAAACGACCACGCATTTCTAACATGAAGATGCTGTTCTAGGGATTTTTGGCATTGTGTATCAGAGGGTCGTCTATTTTTCTTTTTTATTATTGTCATTAATGGATGCAGCAGTTGAGGCTTCTAGTTCCTTGATAAACCAGGAAACGCTGGCCCACAGAGCGCTTGCTATAAGGAAAAGTGCAAGGAAGTGGTAATTCCAGGTGTACAAGAATAAACTAGAGAGGGTCAGGAGCAATAATGCACAAGTTATGTGGGTAGCGGCTATCAATACGGGAGTAACACCAGGTGTGGAAATAGAATCCCATAATTGTACAAATACATTAGACATTATTGATGAATGCGAAAAAGAGGGAAGAGAGGGAAAGGGAGAGAGTGTGTGGAAGTAGGAGGGGTGGGGGGATGGTTGGTGGGACAAACCGCAGGAAAAGATTAGGCTCGTAGAGCGGAGGGCTTTTATCGTTATTGTCAACGATCGCCAATGCATATTAAAATACCGCACCGTCCTGAATAAACAATCGTTTTTCATGCGCATATATCCAAGAAACCAATTGATTGAGACTTTTCGTCAGGGCGGATCGTTTGACATAGGGGCCCGCGATACAGTAGACTTCGAATTCGTTAGTGACCCATACCATTGCCGACACGGATTTATTCACTGCATGAAGCGATCTGAAACTGGAATAAGGTCCGTGAATTAAAGAGTGCAAGTGTCTGTATACAGACATTAACTGAGAGGCGTCGGATTCGGAATGAAAATAAGGCGGGTAGTCTGGCATAGTAAATTGGACAAGTTTTCTTGATTTAAACAAGAAGTGACGTATTGGGGCAGCATTTAAATGCGAGAGAAAGTTTCTGCCATTTTTCATAGATTCTTCTATCGGGTGTATAGAGTCAGTTGAATGCATTTTGTCGAGAATAGTGTTTTTGGCTTCCTTCAGGCTGAAGAAAGAGTGACGGTCTGCTGATATGAGAACCAAAGCGATACCAGGCTGGAAGAAGTGAATGTAGGCGTACAAGAAACCTTTAGAGTTAAATTTTGGAAGGCAAATCGGTACCCAGTGTTCTTCGCCATTCTGAAACACCGATGTGTGGAAGAGCATTGAAAAAAGGAGTTGGAGATCTGGTGGATGCAAGCTTTCACGACGAGGTCTAGCAATAGCGACTAACCTGCTGTCTGCAACTATGAGGCCATATAGCATTGAAGGAACACGACCTTTGAGGAGACAGTCGGCGATCTTCATTCTGGCATGCTGTGTGAGATAGAGGCATTCGAGGGCTCCTAGTAGAATTGGAGGTGATCCAAGAGCCATTGATTTTGACAAGGCCGAGAGGAAGACGTCAGTACCACTGAGTAGCTTACGTAGATCAAAATTTTGACGGTTCTGGAATGCTTTCAGAAGCTGAGGGCTTGTAAGGGTGGAGAGAATTTGCGTGTGAAGGATGTCTAGCTGTGATTGGAGTTGCAATTCCGATTCACCTAATTTAGAGGCAGCAGCATAAATTAAAGTATCTTTCTGTTCAATTACGAACAGTATATTTGAAGATTTGAATGATTTTAGCCTTGTTGAGCTGTTTGGATCGTTAAAGTAGTTGACGAATGCCTGTATTACGGCAGTATAAGAAGTCACGAGTTCATCAGAGCCATAAAGAGAGAATATAGGTTTTCCTGCGGCGCTGAGAATAAAAAATTGTTTGTTTTTCTGTAGGAATAAATCAATTGGCTCTTTAATATCTGATGCCGGATCAACAGGCATTGATATGAAGTGTGTGTCACCAACAGAGGTATCTATACTTAAAGTCGGTGATCCTACAGACTCATCAATTGTAGAAGTAGTTGCACCTGTTATTGACCGTGATGGCTTAACATAGTCGTCATGGATATCTGGTATGTTTTCCGACATATTATGTAGATGTTGGTAGAGGTTGACTTGGCAAGGGTTCTTTCCCATATTTGTAGCTACAACTTTACCCAAAAACAACAACACCAATCAAGATGTCTGAAGCAAGGAAATTGACTGGTGCAACCTCCTTGCTCAATAATTTATCACCAATTGCGTTACGTGCACAGAGAGACGAGTCACCTTTAAAGCGGGATTCAAAATATAAAAAGTATGCCGCAAACGTTGAGAAGGCTCTGGCGGCTTTCGACGCCGTCACTGAATGGGCAGACTACATTGCCTTCCTAGCTAAGCTACAAAAAAGCCTCCAATCGCATTCCGTTCACGCGATTCCTTACGGCTCACAAGTATCGAGCTGCCTTGCTCAATGTGTGGCTAATGGATTGCCATCTGGCGTCCACCAAAAGACTCTCGAAGTGTACCACGCTATATTTCACATCTTAGGCCCCGCTAATCTCGCAACTGAACTAGATATCTGGCTGCCTGGATTGCTCCCACTTATGCCATATGCCTCAATTAACGTAAGAATGTTGCTTATCACGCTTTACAGCGATGATCTTCTAGTGCTTCCTACTGCCACTCTTCGCAACTGTCTTAAACCTATGCTTCTCGCACTTCTAGCGGCTTTGGACGACGACGAATCTACAGAGTCCTACCAAGCTACATTCAAGCTTATAAAATCTCTCCAGGAGATTATTGCGGATCCTGCATACTTTTGGCAGTGCTTCCTGCTTTGCTCCATTACCTCTCCTGATCGCAGACCCGGTGCACTGGCTTTCGCCCTACACGAAATGCCCATTCTCAATGCTCCAGCCAATACCCAATCAAAGGACGATTATTTAAATACACTTGATGATTCACAAAAAGCTCTAATTCTCCCTGATTCTGGAATAATCATACGCGCTTTTGTTACTGGACTCACCGACTCTCAATCCCTGGTCCAGAGAGGTTTCCTTGATCTGCTTCTCAAAACCCTGCAACTCCACTCCGGTGTACTCCAACTTGTTGTTTCTTCAGAAGACCGGGCTTCTTTATGTTGGGCAGCTGCATCGGTAGTATTACGTAAGGATATGGCCTTAAATCGCCGCCTCTGGAGCTGGTTCCTTGGCCCTGACGTCCTCCCAGATAATCTGTCCGTATCTAAAAGTGCAGACTATTTTCGCTTCTATGGGCTTATATCTATACGTGAAGGCCTTTTTACAACCCTTACTTCTACAGATGTCTCTCCACAGCAAGCTTCACGCCCTTTCAGAATTTGTCTTTCGTTGATGGACCGCTGGGAACTTGGCGGTCAACTAGTCACAGAAATATTCATGCCTCTCATATGCTTTGTCAGATCCTATCAGCAAAAGGCGCTTCCCTTAGCTTATAATGAGGTAATGAAAAGTGCTAATGCGTTCTTCGATGGCGTAGAATCAACCAGCATATGGGGGAGCTTTTATACATACATGAATAAGAATCTGGAGGAAGGTTTGGAGCTCCTGGAATTTGTTGTCAAGAATTTCAATGTCAAAGACGAAGAGATGCTAGTTGTGCACATTCCAATGATGTTGCTGTATTTATTATTACTTGCATTGAATGATTTCCAAGGTATAACACCTAATATCTACCAGCAATCTCTGACTCTCCTCAATCTTGTACCTAGCCGAGGACTATTGCCTCCAGCACATTCAGAACTGTCCACTTTTGACCCATGGTCTATTTTGTCTATTATAAATAATAATTATAAGGACTTGGGACAGTACGATACTCAACCTCTTTCACCATCTGCGCTGTCTTTTTCTTTAGTAAAAACATTGCAAAGACTATTGATCCAGGCTCTAAAAAGGAAGTCAGTCAACCTTTTATGCATATCAACGATGTATCGCACTTTGTTGGCAAAGATACCTGGAAACGTTCAAGTGGAATCCGCACCTCTCATTAAAACTATTTCTGAAGAGTCGTTTGACAACTGCAGTTATAGAATTATCAAGGGTATTTATAACTCTCTTATTAGCGTTCTCACACACTCATTAGTTGACAATAAAGCAAAAGATATTCTTCTTTATCGTGTGATGAAACTCTACTGGCATCACCTTGATTCGCCATATTACCGCCAGGCGGCAGATGCAGTTGCTGACATATGGTCTTTGACACAATACTGTGATAGCGGTGTCATCCAAGATATAATCATGTCTTTATTCTGCAAAGATATAAATACTGGTTCTGGAAATTTTCAGAGCTTTTTAGGTCTGTGGAATGCAGGAATTGAAATGTCCAGAAATGATGTGATATTGGCTAAACCTTTACTGCGGTTGATCGATTGTCTAAACAATGACGATAACGAGCTCTTGAGATACAATGCAAATTTGATACTCGATGTATGTATATCAGGCGGTAGGCAAGCCAAATTATTCAATATTTTGCTGCATCCATTGACTAGCATGGACATATTTGTGCGTTGGAAAAAGGAACTGCGACCAGATGATGACATAGAGCTTTTAGCGTACTACCTGCGCACCCTAAATAGCACTTTAGGTGCTATTCAGCAAGATGCTCTGGTTAGTTTGTCGTCAGATGTATTAATTCTTGAAGAGTTTCAGAATGCAGAACTTTGGCTAGAGCTCTTGCCGTCTTCAGATACTCATTCTTACAGGAATATGTTGGCTGTTATTGGCGAAGCTACGTTATCATTATCTATACCCAAAAATAGTGAGGCAGAGTTTGCTACGCGTTACGAACGTTTACTTCTATGCAATTTAAGATTTCTCTCAACGTTGCTGCAAAGATTCGACGCTGGTTTTATAACAGCCAAAGGTCGTTTAGAAGATGTGATGATCAGCAAGCTAATATACTTTGTCGAAAAGGGTAATGAACCGGTACAGGTGGCTCTGCTTGATTGCCTTTCTCTGACTACCAGGATTGGACATAGTGTTGATCCATATTCTGCCATGTCTAAATGGCGAAGCAAATCAAAGCATGTTAATTCTGAAGATGAGACAGCGGAGAATATTCCTATGGTTCAGTGTATTGCCAAGGGTATTTCTCATGCAAACACAGGGCTTATGACTGAAGCATGGGTTAAGTTTGTAATAACATGCGTACCATTATTAGGAGAGAATATATTTCAGATTCTCATTCCTCTCGAAGAATGCTTCTGTCATTCTATCAATGATCTCCTCCCGCTATTGGATGCGGCATTTCATGAGAAGGTTGACACTCTTACGTCTGAAGATGTAATGATTTCTTTGCTATCTGGTTTGGAAAAAATGTTAATGCTTTCATACAATGCTCTATCAGATGGTGGAAAATACAAAAGGGAGACCAAGTCTGCAAATGACCCCGGATTTTTTGGTAACGTAATTTCTGGCGTTTTTTCCATAGAGTCTCCAACATCTCGCAATTCGTCGATAAATAACCGACTAACAGTGCTGCTATCCTTCCAGGATGTTATCAAGTCTTGTTTTTCTGTCTGGAAATGGGCTGATAAAATCTTGAAGGAACCTGACACATCTGAGCTCAGTTATCACACAGTTACTCAAATTATATCCAGAATACGGTTCAAATTAAGGAAATTATTCGAGTTCATGTACAATGCGGAAACTTTGGAAACTCTCGAAATATTTGTTTTGATGAAAGAGAGCAGCCTAACAATCAAACTATTAAATATACTTACTGGTTCGCAACCAAAGAAGATTGTTCCACGTCTGATATCGTCTATTTATTCTAGAGTACAATCATCAGGATCTAACGACTATGAAATCTCCACTCTTACTACAGACCTTGAAACTCCTGTTCTTATGCAATTTCTCGTCGCATATATTGAATCATTGGAGAACGATGCCGTGGAAGAAGTGTGTGTGAACTGTTTGTCTTTAGCTAAAGATGTCACGAGCAACATTGGTGTATACGGAGAGCTCTATCCGGATTCTTTAGTGCTCGTTAGCTGCATATCAAAGAAAATTGAGTCTACATTATTTGGAGAGCAAAAGAAGATCCGCAAAGAGGTATACGAGCTAATCGTCAAACTGATTGCATCCTATCCGTCATATAAGGCCTATGTGAACTCTGCGACCAAAGTGCCTGGACTAGCTGCGGGAATCATCAATGAAAGTAACAGTGAGGTATCCGAAAATGCGACACCAATTCCATATGATCCTGATGAAAAGGGTAACGATATTAAAGAGATTAGCTTGATGGATGAATTTCTCATTAAGTTGACACAGTTGTTGCCAAACATAGTATCCTCGCTATCAGAGAGTGAAAAGCTATACAGTGTTGTTAGCACGATTGTATCGAATGTGATTCAGCCTCCGATCAAGTCTCGACATTTTCCTGAGAATACATCTGATCCGTTAATTGATTTGTTCGCATCATTAGTGCAAATTCCTGGTACGGTAAAGTCGTGGAAACCTGTTGTTGCAGAGGCAGTTTTAGATGCGAAGTTTTTAAAGATGAAACCTGAACTGGCCTTGCGCTGGGGTCCAATTTTAGATGCATGGACATTCCACGATAGAGAAGGAATGCTTTCAGTATTGGGAAAAGTGACTTTGCCAAATATCAACGCGGCAAATTCGTTATTTGGCTGGTCTGACGGTGAAAACCAAAGCCGTATCGCATTGAAAAGGATGGCTTTGGTGATGGTTTTGTGTGCGGAAGACAAGTTTGCGGGGTCTGCGGCAGATTTGCTAGAACGACTTGTTGCTCTTTTGAAGTCTTCGCATGTGAATGGATACATAGCCGAGATATACATGTGTCTCAGGAGTGTTATTTTGAGATTTTCTGCCGTTAATTTGCAGTCATACTGGCCCATAATATACCACCGACTGCAGGAATCGTTTATCGAGATTTTGCGCCAGCTCAACCATCAAGAAAAACTGCCTGACGCTAGAGTTATATTGATGGCGAGCAAATTGTTGGATGTGCTATTACTTATTAACGTGGATGATTTCCAGAATTATGAATGGCTTTTTGTGAACGATACAGCAGAAGCGATGTTCCGAGGTGAGAGCGAGAGTTCACTTGCCTTGTTTGATATTCTTGCTACACAGATGCACCAGCTGTCGCCGAGTGAAACAGGGACATTAAACCTGTGTCAAGATAAGAATAAACCGCTGCTCTTTGGAGTCAGAAAAATAAACAAGATATCGGAGCTAAGGTCTTTTTTTGTGCACACAAGCTTAGATTTCTACGAGAAAGTGTATTCGCTTGGAAGAGGTGATTTGGATGCATGTGCGGTTGATCTTGTTGAAGACATACTTTATCAATGACGTGTCCTCTCAAATCTGTAAATGGAAAGAATTTCCCATCCAGCCTGACGCTCGAACACTTTAGTTTTATTAAATCCGGGGACGGTGATTGCTTCTGGGTGGTTTGATTTGCAGAAGAGTATATATGCGATGCCTTTGTCTGAGAGTATAATATTTAGATTGTTTAGTAGTTTATTTGTGAATTCCATACCATTTTTGCCACCGTCTAGGGCGAAGTATATCCAATTACCATCAACTGGTGGTTCTGGTAGTTTCTCTGTGGGGACGTACGGAGGGTTGCAGATGAGCAAATCCACTAGTCCAGATCTAATACCTTGTGCAATTGATGTATTGATACTATCTATCTGAATATTATTTTGAAATGCAATGCTTTGAGTAGTTTTGCATGCATCCATGCTGATGTCAGTTGTGAGAACAAACGATAGAGGCAGAATATTTTTTTTGAGGAATGTCGAGATAAGGCCTGAACCCGAGCCTACTTCTAGTATCACAGGAGTCTCGAAAATATCCTTTAAAAAAATCATTTCATTTTCCAATAGGTCTAAGAATACATAAGTGTCTTCTGATGGCTCGTATACTTTGGTGTAATCGAACCTATTGTAGTCTGGTGTTGGCAGCATGTCGAAAGAGGAGAATCGGATCATTGAAGGTTATTATGTTATATGCAATTTCTTGAACATCCTTACAATCAGAAGATTTAATAAGTAATAATGTAGTAATTACTGTTGAATTGTAAATTTATTTTGATTTTTAAGCAATATTTAAAACAAAATGGCCATTAAGAATAGAAAAAAAAAGTAACAAGTTTATAGTTAACAATTGAACGGTATTGTTAATTTATCGTACGTAAATACGAATGGCTAAATATCAGATATTAAAGGCACTTTACAGGTTTGCAGAGACACCATCTAAGATATTGTCGCTAACCAAAAGACACAAAAATTCGGCTGAAAATCGAGGTCATATGGCTCATAGATGGGCAAGAAATCAATACGAACAGTTGCCTAACTGCCTTCTTTCTATGCTGGCACTTTTTGAGTAATAGTACCCCAGAATAAAGAGTAGGATTTGAAGATATATTTATTTGAGGCAATTTAATTCGCAGCCTTATACGGAACCTTTTGCTGCTCCTTCGGATTGCAGCCAGTACAAACCAAGATCTTACATTTTGTTATCATAATATTACACCAAACTGCTGTTTTGTTCTCTCCTCTTGCATTTGTATATATAACATTATCAGTGTCTTTAGCTTAGTCCCAATTAACAATTCTGATTAATTCTGATATAATATACATTTTATTGGCAGAAAAGCTCAAACAACCTCATTTCGCTTGAGTTAAAAATATTAAACCGATTAATGGCATATGAAAACTATATTCAGTGAGGGGTTAGCAAATTCTACACACGTGTAGTATATCATCAACTGTAGCCGATCAGGCTTCTTGTTGATAAAATTAACCATATAAATACGTTATCGAACTGGCTATGGAGTTTTGATAAGTGGCTAATTTTCTTACCTGCAGCAATCGATCCTTCACATTGGTTCGAATACTAGTTGGTAAGTATTATCCTGAGGTTTTCCTTGATCTCGTAATCATTTATTAAACGCTAATTTGGGGATGAATTGATAGGAATTCGCGAGATTGGCGATTTGGTCAACTGCAGAAACTAAAAATACAGTCCATCTACGTATCCGGAAGGTTAGAAACTTATTTTGTAGTGACTTAAACGTTTCAATTCGTCAGAACCATTGTTCAATACCACATGTGTATTTTAAAGATTGATAGTCTTACTTCAAATCCTAATAGCTAAACTCATAGACCAATTACCCTGCTGTTCTTAAATCTAACATTTGACTCTTCTGTATACACCTTTGTGTCTCTGACTGCTATGTCATATATACGTCAATCTCTACACTAGCAATTATTAGTTATTAGTAATGCAATTAGATGGAAATTCTCTAGCTTCCTGACTGTTATTGATTCCTGCACTTCTTGACGACTCGGCCGCTTATATGCAATGATTTCCGTGCACCTATACAATGCACCTTTGTTCATCAAAACTCTGTACAAAAAAGTTTATCTATTAGAAACGTACCTTGTTCTATGTGTCAACTTACCAATACAAAATGATGAGTGCTATTTATCACTTCTAGTTTTCGCTAAGATGGCACTACAACGTAGTGTGGGCAGCTCTGTTACCTCTAGGTACATATTATACTCTGATAGTTTAATGCGGAATGACTGAAAGATATGAAATAATACTGTTTAACACTCAAGTATTTACATATTAATTGATTAATTTATGGCATGACCTTTGCTGAGTTAGTAAGTTTTTAAGTCTAGGCGTGAAGACATACTCCTTTGCGGCTAACCTTACTCTGACGGCAAACTGACCGGCCACCGACCAACAAATATGATAAACGTTCCAGTCCTTGTGAGCGGCAAAGCATCTCAAAGTACACTAATATATTTTATATCTCAAAAATATTAAAACAGCTTTCTGGTTGATTGAATCATCATAATCTGACAACGGATCCGTCTATCTTTGATACTTGGAATTAGTCGATATAAGCTTTCAGTTCCGGATGCAACAGTGTGCTAGCCGTTTCTGTAAAACATAATTAAACTTTCTTGGCCGATTTACTAGTCTATGTTACCTTCAAAGTCTATTTGTTGGCCGAGTTTGTTTTACAGTGCAACAGTGACATTTCGCCAATGAACTGACCGGCGATGCTAACGAATACTGCTTTTAAAGTTGCTTATGAAATATTTCCGCAAGCCTATATTAGGGCATGCTTCTCGCACTCTTGCTGAATTACCTTCATTGCATGGTATTACTGAAATATCACTACAGTTATGACCATACAAGCTGTTACTGTTACTGAGACATATCTGTGCTCACCACCGGTAGAAACAACTACCGTGTACCAGAAGGCGTTCTCTTCAGGTAAAGGAGTTGTAACCGTTTATGATGACTTCTGTGTACCAAAAACAGAATCCGTCAATGGTGTATATTGCTATGCCTGCACACCTGCTGTGGTGACTTATGTTCCAAAACCTCCACTTGTCAAAGATTCTCAAACATTTGTGTGGGGGTTTTACGAAGAAATATCTGTTTCTGTATCAATCGACATTGATGTAACAGTTGAGATACCTATTATTATTACCGAAACAGTTGCACCCACTTCGGCCTCTGCAACGGGAACTTTGCCCACTACGACTAAGAGTTTGCCAACTACGACTAAGAGTTTGCCAACTACGACTAAGAGTTTGCCCACTACTACCACTTCGGTCTCCTCTAAGAGTTCGTCCAGTCTCACTGGAGGTTCATCTAGCATTACCGCTGGTGCTCCTGAAAGCTGTTCTACTGCACCTCCATATCAGGATGGGATTGTAAGCGCAGAGTTTTACCCAGGTGAATGGACCCCTCAGGATATTGCTGACTTAGCGTACAGGAACGCCATTTATGCAGCGGGGGCTAATTTTGTTATTGATAACAGTAACAATTCTATATCATTTGATGCGTTCAAGGGGGGTGTCACAGAAATGATGGCATATGTCTTTATACATGATACCAATCAGCTTACGGTCACATCAATAGAGCAAGCGGCTAATGCTCATATTTACATTGGAGAGAATGCGATGAGTTGTTCGAATATCACTGAAGTTGGAAGTGAAGGATATTCTGGATCTGGAGAAATAGTTGCAGGAAATGGCTACTCCGTTGTTTTTGATTTCAATGCTTATAACGCGTGGTACCCTGTCCGTCTTCTAATCCTAAGAAATGAAGAATCTGATTCTGCTAATAAAAGAGACTACGTTGACTTTTTTACTCTAAAGTTTCACGAGGAACAACCCGAGAAAACCTTTTCAGTTCGTGCGGGCGTTTCACAGAGTTCTTCTTCAACTTCAGTTGTTTCTACACCCACTTCGGTCTCCTCTAAGAGTTCATCTTCTCTAAATTCTACGCTTTCTCTTCAAACTCCTTCACTTTCTTCTCCTAGTGAAAAACCTAGCTCTTCTAGTGTTCATGCCAGTGTCTCTCATGAAGATTTGTCATCGAGTGTTTCTTCCACCCTATCTTCCATAACGACTTACTCAAGTGAAATCATATCTTCTGGCTATGTGTCTGGTTGTCCTATAAGTAGTCTGACAACATATGGTGCGTCTTTGTACGAAAATATAGGTTGGTATAATGAAGACCAAATACAGAATGGAGAATACCGAACTGACTATATTCGTAAGAGTGATGCGGCTAGTTCGAATTGCAATCAGGGCACTTGTACTATGGAATACGCGTTTTCTGGTTCCATGTCGCACGATAATTTTATCTTGCAAGAAGCATTGGGTTTCGTGAAGTCTGTACCGGGTGGAGGAACGTTCCAAGCTGAGTTTAGTTATGAAGGTTTCACTTTCGCAGGATACGTTGGAAATTCAAGCTTTGTGCTACCGCTGAATTTTTACGACGCTACAGACTATTTTCTCGGATTGGAAGTTCAGATTACAGCTGCTTGGAATGGTGCGGGAGGAAATTGCACGGACATTTATTCCATTTCATCTGAAGCTGTTGCGAACCCGAGTAATTTCGTTACGCAACGGTTTTTTGCCGAAATAGGTGGAGGTACATTAGATTTCCCGAATGATTTTGATGCTGTATACTATTATCCCGTCCGTGTCGTGGTACTAAGAAATTTACCGTCTGCCACTGAAGACTTATATTCAGTCATTGGACGTGCCTATGGAGTTAATCCTGACGAGATTACTATCAACACTATCACTTCCAATTCAACTCTTAACTTTTTCATCCAATAGAGCTAAACAAAGCTCGCCAAATTTTTGTTTCGTTTTTGAGTTATAGGTTTTAATCATTTATTTATACAAGTTTTAGTAAATAGTGCAATGTAATATAAAGTAGCATAACTACAGAGACTCGAACTACACCTGCAATGACGAAGATGTGCCAAAGTTATGCGGTTATTTTCGCGGAAGTATGCTGACTTTCCAGTTTGAACTTGAAGACAGTTGGTCAGGGAGAGATTCGTGATACAATTGTAAGGTAATATTCAGATCATGAAACACATGTTGATCAATGTAAAATAATTCTTGAGGGGTTGCAGTATTGATATCGTGATTATACATAACATTCAATGCATGTATTGGTTCAGGTGTATTCTGGTTTGTGAAATATATGTCAGAACTTATGACTCGTATAAGGAGAGCATCATTGAACTGGTAGAAGAAATGACCATGCGCATGAATTGCCTCTAAAATCAAATTAGAAATGACTTGGACTGAGGTGAAATCATGCGAAAAAAAGTTCCATTTAGGTATTTTAATAGTCCCGGAGTCATTGAGGGACATTCCGATTGGTGCGCTACAACTGTTGCATCTGACGACGTCACCAGCGATCTAAATTCTGTTAGTAACCACATAAAGAATAAGAAAATGCATGTCCTTGTTGCACTTGCTACATGTGGCATGAGTACAGATAATCTTAAGATATATCGGCCAAAGTAGAATATGCAGCTTCAAGAATGTTGTTCTAGGACCTTAGTATCGAAACAAATACATCAATACGTACAGGTTTCTTCTTCGAAGGTCCATTATGGCAGTTTAGCTTACCTTAATCAGACAATTTTTTGCATTTAAAAGCAAGTAAGTGGATGCAGAATATACAGTACCTTCCTGGCATTGAATATTGTGAGACACCGCATACCTTAAGGACGTTGTCTCTGATACGGGTTCGTGACAGTGCCACAAGTCTAAAAGCTCCTCCCAGTATTCTGAAGGCAGGTCGAAGCAATACTTTGCGCCGCTTGTAAGCACCATGTTACAATGTACGCACGATAATGGCTTACCTTGCAGTTCAGACGCTGGCCATATATCTGGTATGTCGCGAAAGTGTTGTTCGACATCTGCGTTTGAAGCCAATTTCAATGTTGTGTCATTACAATCGCCACAATATGATGTTTCACACGCTAAAATATAATTTCTGCCATTAGAAACAGTCGCTATATTCCTACATACACTCTTTACTGGCTCTTCGCTGACAATTAGTACCCTTGAAAGTCGCGGAAGATATTCCGAGTAAAACTTCATATAAGGGACTGGGTTACATAGGCAATTTTCCTGTGGTTTTATTAGGCAAATTGACCAATAAAAATCTCCCATTTCTCCCAAATACTTATAAAACTTTTTCATTCTCAATCTATATCCCATCATCCCCCCCTTCCTCGCGAGACCAATTTTTTTTTTCTTTGTCTTTTTCTTTATTACTAGTGGATCCTATTATTAATTTTACCTGCTACATTGATATTTCTATAGATCTCATTGTATAATTGGAGATTTATTTGCCCATAGAGGATATGTTTTAAGAATTCACTTCTTTCACACCTCTTAGCACCTTTACCGTACGCTTCATTTTTGATACATCATGGCTCCTGTAGAATCTCCTGTTATGGCAGGCACGCCATTGATTACCGCACCATTGAAACGTAAAAGACGAAACGATGCTCCTGTTACAAACAAGAAAATCGAAATTGACATCTCTTCTTCCCCTTACCACTCGCATATCACACAAATTATTGAATCGTCAAAGAATGGCAACTTAGATCTTCTTAACAGTTTGATAAAGCAACTCAAGAACGACTCAGACTCTGATCCATCTTTAACACCTCTTTCAGACGATGACTTGAGCCATATTCTCACTGCTCTCACAGCTGAAATGTCCCACTTAGATGCTCCCGTTTTCTCCGAGCTCATCGTTACTATCCTGAACCTCAATTGTACCATTCATCGTTCAAGCGTCACCAAACTCCATGTCCGATTTTTAGCTGTACTAGTTTCTACGGCCCCTAAGTGGATTAGTGAAATATATAGACGTATAGTCGCTCGATTTGTCTATCCGGCGTCTGAAGATGACCATTATGCTATCAACTCAATATTGTCTGTTGTACCAACATCATCTTCTACTTTAGGGAAAATTATCACAAAGCAATTTCCGGATATAGCGGAAGAAACTGTTTTGATAGTTAACTATTTGGAAAACTGCCTCCATGTCCTTCGTTATTGTCCTGAATTGTCGCAATCTATCTGGAATGCGATCTTTGAGATCCTTGTCCGCATAGATGTTGAGTTGGTCCTTGACGATGACGAAGAAGAAGATGAGGATCAAATGGACCAAGCTGATTCTTGCGACGGCTTGTCTAACCACTATGAACGCCCGCAGAGACACGTAAGGTTTGAGGATGACGTGATGTCGGAAAACGAACAATCTTCTCCTGTACATGGCGCATCTGAGCCACCTGTCAAGTCAGACGATATCGACGCCAAAGAGGAACTAGTCGATGAAGGCGGTGAAGTCGAGGAAGACGATAATAGCCCCTCCGCTAAACAGTTACGTGCTACACTTGATGCACTACTTGCACGAATTTTCTGCTCATGTGAATTTGCATTTTCAGAGTCTGCTGCTTATTCTGAAGATACTTCCGCTCTATACTCGACGTTTCTATCAGCATTTCGAACGTATTTATTGCCGACGCATCGAACACAGTTCACACAATTTTTAATTTTTAAAGCCTCGCAAGCATCCCCAGTTTTCATGGATGCGTTTCTGGTATGTCTTATTGAAGCAGCGCTTTCACCTTACGATAATATTCAGTGCAGGCTGAAAGCAGTGCAGTATATTGGATCTTATGTTGCACGTGCAAAGTCGTTAACCCGAGGACAAATGCTTTTTGTTGTTTCTATGCTCGTTTCTTGGGTTGATAGATACATCCGGGAAAGGGAATCAGAGGTTGCATCAACAAATTCCATGATTCGCTTTTCATTGTTTTACGCGGTTGTTCAATCAATGTTTTATATTTTCTGTTTTAGGCATCGCGATTTAAGACACACCAAGGAAGATGACATTGAGAAAGAAGCATTAGCAGCAACAGAGCTGCCAGCTGCGCCCAGTGAATGGGTTTTTGGTTTGGATCAGTTTTTCCAGCGAGCGATTACATCGCAATTTAATCCGCTGAAGTACTGCAACAAGTCAGTTGTATCGATGTTTGCAAAAGTAGCACAGCGCCATGATGTTGTTTACTGCTATTCTATTATGGAACAGAATCGCCGTGGACTTGGGCTACAACGTACGCCGTCTGTACAGTTGGTGAATAGCATTATTGATTTCACCGAAGTTGAAGCATACTTTCCGTTTGATCCGTTCACGTTACGAAATTCGAAACGTTACATTACGAATTTGTATGTCGATTGGTCATCAGTAGCGGATATTAGTGAGGATGAAGAAGAAGAAGAGGAAGAAGAAGAAGAAGAAGAAGAAGAAGAAGAAGATGAGGAAGACATGAATACAGATTCCGATTCGGAGGATTCCGAAGGATCTGAATCTGAAGTGGAAGTATAAGACGGTGTCATCGATTCCAATTATTTAATCAATTAGGGCCAGGAAGGCAGAGGTGATCTCTAGTACAGGTTTGTTTTGGTAAAACATGCAAAATATAACAATTATCACATAAAAGGATAGCACACTATAGTGTATTAATAGGTAACAGCCAAGTAATAAGTGGGAACTCTTCATGGGGACTTTTCACCCACCACCACCCTAGAAAGTGGCAACCACACTACGACAATTTTTGTGATTCATAAGAACGATGCAGATCTCTTCTAGCAAAGTAATTTTGTTTGCGAATTGCATTATTGGTCAGCTGGTAGGATATGATCTTCACGAGTTTAGCAATTACGCTCAGGAACCATTGCTATTGAACGGTGATACCAAACCACTTGGAGACAATAAAATGGAATTTTTTGACTATCTAAGATCAAGTGGCGTTGAAGTTAGAAACAAACAGACATACGTCGAAGATGACGTGAAATTAGATCCTCACGGAGGACCTATGTTCCTTGACACTGCGCTCACCGTTGAACAGTCAGTGAGCACGTTTTTTTCTGAAATACGGGAAGTGAAGGGCATGAACGAACTACTATCATCCAAAGATGCGTATACAGTTATACTTGCACCTACGAACGAAGCCATGATGAAACTGCCTAAGAAGCCATGGGCATTTCCGCGCTCTACTGAGCATATTCCATCAATTATAGCCGATATGCTGATATCGCGCAACATCAAGGATTTCGTCTATAGACACACTATTGCTCAACGAATTGCAGATGCACCATTCGAAGACGCTAAATGTACAGATGGAGCTACAGTTTCGCTGTTGCTGCATGATGGTCGTGCCTATATAGAATGCAAGAAAGACGATCGCACGTTCAGTAGTAATTTGATAAAGGTTATACAAGTGGACAATGGCGCGATCTGGGTAATTGATACGTGCTTGTCATACCCATAGTATACGGGTTATATTGGGTTATATAAATATGCTGGGTGTATTGGTTATATAAACATGCTGGGTTGTAATTTACACGAACTGAGATGTGTTAGTTTTAATTGTGTAACTGACATTTTCCGTATCCATAAATTCGTCAGACCGTTCTAACGAGTTTGAGAGCTTGTATTACGTAGAGGCCAATGACAATATACTCCCGCATATTCGGAAGTCGCTTAACAGTCCTAAATTGGCAAAGCATTAATGTACTGCTACAGTTGAAGTAAACATGTGATAGCGAAGTTATGACACGAATGGAAATTAATACATGCCTGATAATTTTTGAGTTAGTGACGCTAGCAATCCCGGGCATGAGTTCATTCAGTTCGAAACTCATCGGCGCATAAAGTTCATGCTGTTTATGGATCGGGACAGCTCACACATACGGCCATGCTCTCATGTTGATAATCGCGTATCTTTCTAAATACATTCGCTCATGTGAATAATAATTGCTGCTACTTGCTTTGCATGAAGTAACGGTCGCAAAGGTTGGGTGACAGCTTAACTTTACTCTTTCACATGCCACAAATTAGAAATGTAGAAAGAGAATTTGTGAAAACTGAGAAAAGCGCAGTTATCAAAGAGTATAGCATAAATTAAAAAGCGATTAAGCATATTAAATATTATAAAGCTGAAAAAACAGGATGATACAATGCATTGCAGGTATGTAGTCTTCATAAGACAGATAGGTGTGACAGGAACTATTCCACCATGAAGCTACATCAGCCAATGGAGAATCTTTATCACATGAGACGCCGCAGCGAAATGAAGCAATATGATGACAATGGTAAAGAACGCGCGCAATGGGGTTTTTATAAAAGTGGTTTAACCATTGATTGCCATGTTTGATCGATAATGTAATATTTTAATTGGATAAGCATTAGTTCGATTTACATCATTGTTGCATCCATCCTAGGCAAAGATCTAACTATCATATTGTGAAGAGAGAAAAGTTTATTGATGTTTAAGTGCAAATGTGTAAAGTTGTAGAGCACATAAATTTTGAGTCATTCTGATCGGACGAAGATCAAACAAGGGATTCTACAAAAGTGATGGCTCGATTTATAAGCTATAATAGCATTCATTAGTTAATGAATGGTTTTTCTTTTTGTTTCTTTCTAGCACGTAGACTCATGATGTCAATGCATAATATTCTTGGCATGTAAAAAGTACGGTTATAATGCGGTAATAATTTTTCACCGCACGAGGCGGTTTACTAAGATGAGTTGTGGTCAAGAGGAAAAACAAGCACATTTTACCGCTTCACCAAAACTTTATTAGTCACGGAGTTACTCCAGAAGTCCAATGAGAAAGATTCATGCATTTTAAGTTGAAACCTATTTTAGAACGGTATCAGGTAAGGAGATTTTTTGGCTGTATTTTATTTTTATCACATGATGTAGGTAGGTCGTAATCATCCGATCTATTGCAATTGAAACTTTGGAGTTCCAGATAGTAGAAATCAGGCGATATTTTTTTACATCTGCTTTTTGAAAATAAGCCTAGATATTTATGTAGGTAGTCTGCACGCCAAGTGTGGTACACTTGTTAACTGAATTCCGCTTCGAGAACACAAAAAAGTCTCTTTCGAAAAATCTGCATAAAGATTTACTTTTGAGAAACAAAAATCTCGAAACAGTAAAATCATTGGAAGCTAGATCGACTAAAAGTTAAAAACCTAACTGGCTGAACGTTTCTTACTCCGAAAGCATTATTCGAGAGTCAGAATAGGAAAAACCGAAAAAGGTAAATAAGCAAATTGGAACATTATTGTTGCATATAAATAGTGATGACTCTCGTGGATAATCTCATTTCTCAGCAACAGAAAGTATCTTTCAGCGATTGACCATTGACGATTAATCATAGCTGCTTAAAGTGCAATATATCAGATTTTATCATCACGTTACCTAAACCGTTCTTAAAATGACTCCACCACCCGGTCTTCCAGTTACTGAAGAGCTTCAACAGCCTCCAAATGCACCATATGTTCACTCGGGATATAATCGTTCTCGAATTGCGGATATGTTTCCTGATCATATTCGGAATCACATGATTTCTATGATTGCTGAATTTTCAGGAACATTCATGTTTTTGTTCTTTGCTTTTGGTATTGCTGATATAGCCAACCTTAATTTAGCGAGCGAAGGATTAACGTCAAGCAATCCTCAAATTATTCTTATTTCGTTCGGCTTCGGTTTTGGTGTAATGGTGAATGTCATGTGTTTCTATAGAATATCCGGAGGACAACTAAACCCATGCGTTTCACTTGGTTTAGCACTTGTTGGCGCCATCACTCCTTTGAGGTTTCTTTTGAACTCAATTTCTCAACTTGTCGCTGGAATGGCTGCTGCGGGCGCGATATCTGCTATGATTCCTGGACCTGTCAACTTTTATAATACTCTAGGTCATGGAGTAAGCAGAACACAAGGTTTGTTTCTGGAGATGTTTTTCACTGCCTTATTGGTAATGACTGTTTTGCTCACAGCGGTCGAAAAGAGTCGATTCACGTACATGGCTCCATTGGCCATTGGATACTCTCTTTTCATAGGACATTTGCTTGGTGTAGGTACATCCGGTGCTGGCATCAATCCTGCCAGATCGCTTGGACCCTGTGTTGCTGCTAGATATTTCCCTTCTTATCATTGGATTTACTGGGTCGGCCCTATACTAGGAGCCTGCCTTGCGGCTGGTCTCTGGCATATGCTCCAGATCCTAGACTATACTACATGTAATCCTGGTCAAGACGATGACGGCATCGCAAAGAAAGAGGACTAATTCGAACTTTTTATCCGCTTAGTTCATTCAACTATATCAACGAATGACAAACATCACACCTCATCTTTCAAATTAATATTTTCACGTTTTTCTTTGTTTATCTTATTCAAATAAATAATCATTCTTATCAAAGGAAAGCAGTAGTCAAGTCGTGTAAACTTCTCACCGCTAGAATGATTTTCCATCTAATTGCATTGTGCAACTGGTAGTCTCGCAAAATCAGCTAGTATTTGGAACAAAACAAATGCTACCATACATGAAAATTGTGATGCCATAATCCATGGTACATATGGATTAACGGATGATGAAAAAGCAAAGTGAACTTTGTAGTTCGCGAACCTTAAGCTCAGTGAACTTCAAGACTACCTGTCTGCTGTACATAGCAGTGCAGGAAACACACTTTGGCTATTGATGGCAAGAAAAGTTTCCATGATAGAGTAATACAAACAGGAAGTGATTAATATTAATCTATGCCTAGCATTTTGGCAATTTGTTTATAAATCTGTTCGTGCAGCTCCGTTAATAAGCCCTAGTTCTGCGAAACCTTAATAAGTTTTTGATGTCCTTGATAAAGGATAAGGTATTGCGTATTGTGGTATACATATTCCTATATTATATTTTTCTCCGTGATAAAATATATTGGACATGCAATTCGAATTGTATAAGCGCCGTTAAAGCACTGTAAGGCCGAGAATTCAAGTTATGACGGATTTGGAACGCTACTAAATAAACTAAGTTCGAAGCCAAAGTGTTCATGAAAGCATCGCTATAAGTTCCTCATAACGCGTTACATTCTCGGTACGCTGCAAAAAAGACTAGTATTTCTCTATTGTACATGCATGCTATTCATTCACACTGTATTTTGATATTTTATTTCCATGACAAAGGACCATTATGAACATGTCCTAACGTGATGATAATATTGAAACCAAACACATAAGTGGTGGCCAAACCTTCTGCAGCTGGTATGTGAAAGATTGCTCAAAAAAGGTGATATTGTCAGGGCAACAGCTACATCGAAGCACCCGATTTGCCCATTGTCCCAACCGTAGACATTCCTGACTAATTCTATTCAGAAAACGCCTAGGCGCGTCACCAACCTGCTTCGGAAAAAGTATATAAATATACAAACTAAAATTATAATCTTCCTCTCTGTTTTCTTTACTTTGTTTACCTAGTAAGAAACCGTTCTTCTTCGGTTTATTACAAAAAAGCACGTTTGTTATTGTTAGCTAATCCGCTAACCTGACTTTCATTCAAGTTCACGCATTAAAGAATGTACGTATATAAACGCGACGGAAGAAAAGAACGCGTTCAGTTTGACAAAATAACTGCACGCGTCTCGCGTCTTTGTTATGGTCTCGACACCGATCATGTAGACTCCGCTGCTATCACTCAGAAAGTTATCTCTGGTGTATATCAAGGCGTAACTACTGTCGAATTAGACAATCTTGCCGCCGAAACCGCTGCATACATGACTACTCAGCATCCGGACTATGCCATCCTAGCCGCGCGCATCGCTGTTTCAAACCTGCACAAACAGACCAAAAAGGTCTTTTCTCAAGTGATAACTGATCTATACGAATATGTGAACCCGCGTAACGGAAAAGCTGCGCCACTTGTCTCGAAGGAAACGTATGAAGTCGTTCAACGCCACGCGGAGGAACTTAACTCCGCTATTGTTTACGACCGCGATTTTCAGTATAACTTTTTTGGTTTCAAGACTCTAGAGCGCTCCTATTTGCTTAAACTTGACGGTAAAGTCGCCGAACGTCCGCAACATATGATTATGCGTGTCGCTGTTGGCATCCACGGCGATGACATCGAAAGTGTCCTTGAGACTTACAACCTCATGTCGTGCAAGGCTTTCACGCATGCTTCTCCTACTTTGTTTAATGCTGGAACTCCTAAACCGCAGATGTCGTCTTGTTTTTTGCTTACCATGAAAGATGACTCTATCGACGGTATCTACGACACCCTTAAAACCTGCGCTCTTATCTCAAAGTCTGCTGGTGGTATAGGCCTCTCCGTGCACAATATTCGCTCGACTGGCTCCTATATCGCTGGTACTAATGGTACCTCTAATGGTATCATCCCTATGCTGCGCGTATTCAACAACACTGCTCGTTATGTCGACCAAGGAGGTAACAAGCGTCCCGGTGCATTTGCTATTTATCTTGAGCCATGGCATCCTGATATCTTCGATTTTGTTGAGTTACGCAAGACTCACGGAAAGGAAGAAATTCGTGCTCGTGATCTTTTCCTGGCCTTGTGGGTCCCCGATTTGTTTATGAAGCGTGTCGAGGCTAACGGCGAATGGTCCTTGATGGATCCCAATGAATGCCCTGGCCTTGCTGACTGTTACGGCGACGAGTTTGAAGCCCTTTACGAGAAATATGAAAGAGAAGGTCGTGCACTTAAAGTAGTGAAAGCTCAGAAATTATGGTATCATATTCTTGATGCTCAATCTGAAACTGGTAATCCGTTCATGCTTTATAAGGATCATTGCAACCGCAAATCAAATCAAAAGAACTTAGGTGTTATCAAATCGTCTAATCTTTGCTGCGAGATTGTTGAATACTCTTCTCCTGATGAAGTGGCTGTTTGCAACCTCGCATCTCTTGCTTTGCCAACTTTTGTTGAAGCTGATGGTGACGACGTGGTATACAATTTTGCAAGACTTCACGCGGTCACTAAAGTAATCGTTCGCAACTTGAATCGCATTATCGATATCAACTACTACCCAGTTCCTGAGGCAAAGCGATCCAACATGAGACATCGCCCCATTGCAGTCGGTGTTCAAGGATTAGCCGACGCATTTTTGGCATTAAGACTTCCTTTCGACTCAGCTGAAGCCCGTGAATTGAATCGACAGATTTTCGAAACTATTTATCACGGCGCTGTTGAGGCATCTATTGAATTGGCCAAAATTCACGGACCTTACGAGACTTATGAAGGATCACCTGCATCTCAAGGACTTCTGTCTTATGATCTATGGGAAGTTACTCCTTCCGATTTATGGGACTGGGATATATTGAAAGAGAACATGGCTAAATATGGCTTGAGAAACTCGCTTTTGGTTGCTCCAATGCCTACTGCGTCTACATCTCAGATGCTTGGTTTCAACGAGTGTTTCGAACCATACACTTCTAATATCTACTCTCGTCGTGTTCTTGCGGGTGAGTTCCAGATTGTCAATCCTTGGATGTTGAAGGATTTGGTAGATATGGGATTGTGGAACGATAACTTGAAGAATAGAATCATTGCGGACAATGGGTCTATCCAAAACATTTCAGGCATTCCTGAGGACTTGAAAAAACTTTATAAGACAGTTTGGGAAATTTCTCAGAAGAGTATTCTGGATATGGCTGCGGATCGTGGTCCTTTCATTGACCAATCTATGTCATTGAACATATATTTGCAGAACCCTACTATGGGCAAATTGACCAGCATGCACTTTTATGGATGGAAGAAGGGATTGAAAACGGGCATGTATTATTTACGTACACAAGCTGCTGCCAACCCTATTCAGTTCACAGTTGATCAAGAAGCTTTGAAGACCAATGTTGATTCAGATGTTAAGCAGGCTATTATTCGCAAATCTTACCGTCAGGTATCTCATCGCCAAGTATCTGACTCGTCTTTGGTTGCACAAAGTGAGTACCTTTCTGAAGTGAAGGACATTACCTCTAACACTGCTCGTCTTACAGTCAGCTCGAAGAAAGGAGTGTTAAACGACGGCGAAGTAGATGAGAATACGGCTCCGGTTTCCAATGACAAGGATGAGATCGACGATATTATCAAGCCCAGTACTAAAGCTGCAAATGAAGAGAACGAGTATGACATTTTTAATTCTAAGGTGATTGCATGCTCTATTGCTAATCCTGAATCTTGCGAGATGTGTTCAGGTTAATACGTTTGGTGTTGATTCTAATACATGACCGTTTTTGTTGTATGCCCATATTTACTGGTTTTTGGCACACAAACGGTCCTGTATATCTTTTTTCGTTTTGTTTTCTCTGTTTGTTTATTTCTTTCTTTCTTTCCGCTACTTGTCTTTCATTCTGTGGTTTTAAATTTCTCTAATCAATCTCTTTATAATGATATACATATAAACAATGGCTTATACATAGATTTTGGAAAGATCGAGATGAGTAGTAAGCTGTCTTACCTACACAAGTAGCGTTTAATACCTTACATTAGAAACTCAAACCCGTGATGACCAATAAAAATCTATAGTGGTTAATTTAAGGTTTCGGTGCTTCAAGTTCGCTAAGTAAGCACCGTCACTTCTTATTCACAACCCAACAACATTTGTGAGACAGGAAACTCGCATTAGAATACCTCTTTTGGCTTTCTTTGCATTAATATCTACCAATAGATAGTTTTAATAGACCTAATATACTTACTATTTATTGATATTGCCTGGTGTATTGACTGAAGTCAAGCCAGCGAGCGGCAAAAGAGATCTACCATTACTGTTTATGCCTTCTCTGATTGACCCCACATTACAGTATTCTTCGCGCTACTATTGAATAGAAATTTCAGAATGGCGGATAATGATAGAGATGAACCTAATTTTAGTCAGCTACTAGAACAGTTTACTCTGTCTGATAATCCCGTTGATTTCCTCGAAACTCCTGTGCGAGAAGATGCCCCAAGTCTGGAGTTCACAGCATCCCAGGGTCCAGCCTCCAGTTCTAACACAGCCGAAATTTCCACTGGGTCCGCGCTATCTGGTTCAAATGTTTTTGTGCAACAACCTTTTTCTATTTCGAATAATAATATGGACTTCATGGTCTCAATAGCGAACGATAACGTGACCACGTTACCCTCTCCGCCTAGCACGATTCCTTCTGTATCCATAGGCCAGTTTTACTTGGAGTCCAGTCCGCTACCCCCTTCTTATTCCTCAAACTATGCGCATTCAGAAGGCTCTAATGATGTTTTAGCACCGGATCTCAATCTGTTAGATCATTTGGACTCTTCAACCAATCCATTATTGAACACATCATCATCGGTATCTCTCAACGGAATGGGTATACATCATGTCGATATGAAGAATGCACAGTCACCACAACTATCAACTTATAAGGAATATGATTCTGATATACGAAATCAACAATTGATACCAGGTCAACAACAAGATTGCCACACGCAACATCAGTCTGAACCACAACTTCAGCCGGCACCCTCGCAACAAATTTTGCAGAATCAGCAATACACTCAAACGCCATTCAATCCACACTCACATTCGCATACACAATCACAAAATTTTGCCCTATCTTCAGGCCTAGAAATCCCTGAAAATTCCAATGATCTGACCGTTTCTTGGAATGATGATGTACCTGCAACGAACTATCTTTCAATGCTACATCAAAGACCGCGATCTATCTCTGAATCTAATGTACATGATCGATACCCTTCTTTGAGTTATGTTGAATCAGGATTTGCAGCCCAAATGGATGAATCTGGGTTCCCTTTGTTCATGGATCGAGATGCTTATGACAGCTTTACAGATAGCAATATAATGAACCGATCTGTATCTCCAGCATTATCCGATTCTTCCGCCATTTCTCTTCATGCTGGGCCTCCTGCTCATGTTGAATCCACCGGATTCGGCAGCATGATCACCAACAGTCAATATTTGGATATTCCGAACGTTCGAAAATCTCGACGAAGGTCGAATTCTTCATCTTCTACCAGATCAGATGTTTCTGCAAGCGGCCGGTCAAAAGGCATATCAAAAACGGGGTCTTCAGTTAAATCCGGTGTATCCTCGAGGACTGGGTCAAGAAGCCCGAGCCCGAGGCGGCTAGATCAATCGCGAGATTATGTACTTCATCTTGCCAGCCATGAAGCCAGTAAATCGCCGCAGCGCACAAGTGAAGGCCATTTTAAATGTCCTAACTGTGACGCATCGTTTACGCGGAAATACAATCTAAACTCGCATATGCTTACCCACACCAAAGATCGGCCATTCAAGTGCAAATATTGTACTAAAGAATTTACTCGTGCTCACGATCGTCGAAGACACGAACTGCTTCACGAGGGAGTTAAACGGTTTCATTGTGGGGGTGAGTTATCGGATGGTGGTAAGTGGGGGTGCGGTGCTACGTTTGCTAGGTCTGATGCACTAGCACGACATCTGAAATCGGAGAAGGGACGCCAATGTATACGACCTCTGCAAGAGGATGAAGAAAGACTGAGAGCGATAGAATTCACTAAGCTTCATAATGAGAGGGCGCACAGTAAATCCAACCAGAACCAGACTTTTGAGGTACCAGAGATTCAGATTCAGACTGCAGATGTTTAGGAATTTTAGAGAACATGGTCCGAATTTGTACAATCTATGTGACTTTTGTTTCTATAATATCACGGCTTGTTTGATATGTGCATGTGTATGCCGCAGCTTTTGACGCCGAACATTGTGAAAATTAACGTCGTTAAAATCAGAAAACAGACTTAGCATCATTATATAGATTAATTATTTATGTGTTTAACTTAATACTTTTGAGCCTGTAATCTTTTTGCCTGTTTTTTGAATGGTTTCAGTGATCTTTTCCTGTGGCAAGGAAGATTGCACTAGTACAGATTGCTTGTCTAACGATATTTCAACTGAATCAACACCATTGAGCTTGTTCAACACCCTATTTATAGCATTTACGCATCCTTGACAGGTCATCTCAACGGTATACTCATAGGTAGTCATGTTTGTAGTGTTTAAGATAGTCGGCGATGAAGAAAGGTGATTAAATGTGGCGATGGTAGGAGTGTATTTATACTTGTACACACACAAGCTTACTAATAGTGCCACACTATTAAGGCGAAAAGTATGTAATGACCTTCTACGCTATTCCGCCTAATTCTACGTATATAATTTGAATAATTATAAGACTTCAAGGATAATTAAGCGCTATTGTTTATATAACATTTATTAGTTAGTTAGTTATTGCCGGTAACAGTTGTTTACCAGAAATCACCAAGAGCCTTCATACCCTCAGCGACCTTCACGAACCCAGCGATATTGGCGCCCTTGACAAGGGATGGGAGGCCGTCACTCTTCTCAGAAGAATAAGCAATAGCAGTATCAACACAGGTGTCAAAGCAAGTCTTCATGATTCCGTGGAGACGTTCATCGACCTCTTCGGAAGTCCAGGTAGTGCGCTGCGAGTTTTGTGCCATTTCGAGGCCAGAAACAGCAACACCGCCACAGTTAGCAGCCTTTCCAGGAGCATACCATATACTCTCTGGAGTTTTTAGTCTCTCAGCTTCGAAAACATCAATAGCCTCTTTTGTAGAACCCATGTTAGAGCCTTCAGCGATGAATCGGCAGCCGGCAGCAACCAGGCCCTCTGCCTCTTCGCCAGAAACTTCATTTTGAGTAGCGCAAGGCAATGCAACGTCGACCTTGCCGACATTCAACCAAGGTCGAGCGTTTTCAAGGTACTTGAACTTGTCAGATTTGAAGGTTGTAGTGGATAGCAGGGAAGAGAGTTCCTGACGATTGTACTTGCAATCAGCAATCTCACCAATCTCTGCAGGAGTGAAGCCTTCTTCAAGGGACAAAAGGCAACCCTTGGAGTCAGACAACGAAACAACTTTACCACCTAGTTCAATTACCTTGAGAGCAGCATATTGTGCAACATTACCAGAGCCCGAAATAGCAACAGTTTTGCCCTTGAAGTTCTCTTGTCCTTTGGAAGCGTACAAGATCATCTGTTCAACATAATAGACAAGACCGTATCCTGTGGCTTCGGGACGGATAAGTGAACCACCCCAGGTAAGACCTTTACCTGTGAGGACACCTTCCCAAGAATTACGGTAGGATTTGTATGCTCCAAAGAGGAAACCGACCTCTCGGCCACCCACACCGATATCTCCTGCAGGAACATCAGTATCGGAACCAATGTGGCGCGAAAGCTCTTTCATGAAGGCGTAGCAGAAACGTCTGATCTCAGAGTCAGATTTTCCTTTAGGATCGAAATCCGAGCCACCTTTTCCTCCACCCATGGAGAGGCCGGTGAGGGCGTTCTTGAAAATTTGCTCATAGCCAAGGAACTTCAGGATAGAGAGATTGACAGTGGGGTGGAAACGCAAACCACCTTTGTATGGACCAAGGGTAGAGTTGAATTGGACTCTGTATCCTCTGTTTACTTGCAATTCTCCTGCATCATTTTCCCACACGACTCTGAACTGTATAATTCTTTCAGGGACAGAGACGACTGGAATACATTTGCGAAGATCAGGTCTTTTTTCGAAAAGAAGCGAGTCCTCCAAAGTGGAGAGGAGTTCTTCGTAAGCTTGTTGAAATTCTGGTTCGGAAGGCTGCATAATTGATCTAACAAAAGAATAAAAGCACAAAAAAGATGCTGCAGCTCAAAGTGGTTTTCCGGAATGACTTTATATGAGTCTCGGGAGGAAGACAAAAAACACATTAAAGTTTATATGTGTGGGATAATGTTGAACGTTAACCTTAACTAAGGTATCGAGGATGGTTTTTTTTCACTTGTAAAAGTAGACACAGAACCGTTGTATAAAGTGTTTTTGTTATTAAATCTACTTGTATTATATGCGTATAAAGCAAATTTTATTAAGGAGGTTTGACTGTGATTGTTTCTCTGGTAAACAGCACGGAAATTTCCGGAAAGAAGGTATTTTAAGGACGAGTCGCTTTAGTATAAACTTGCTTAGCCTTTAACCGGAATAAAGTTACTATCCTTTGATTGGAACGATAAGGACGTAAAATTGATGATCGGAAACTGAAATAAGCCCTTTTGCCTGGAATGTCCGATGATCGGGCTTTTCGATGACTCTGCAACAGAAACTTTATTGCAACGGCTATTATCCCTCTTCGTTGGACCGTTCTGCGTGGGCGCGCTGAAATTACTGGTATATATCGCCTAACAAACAGGCAACAGTCAAGATTTGATCAGTGTCATAGGGGCATCGATAGGGGTGATGTGTTAACTTCGAAATTATTTTTCGCATAGCTAACTGATTTTAGTAGAATGTTACGATTCGTTGTGCCCTGAGGAACGCCCGCAAAAAATCAAAAAAAAAAAAAAATTTGAGGCAATAAAAATGAGCTTCATCGGTATGATGATTATGATTGGCTACAGATCGATCTGATAAAATTGCAAATACCCGGGACACTGTCGCTTTAACGTATAGTGTCCGTTGTGCTCGCACATTATAAATCTAGGTTTACAGATATTTTATTATGCCCATTATGCAGCGATATTACGGAGGCATGCAAATAGTATGGCGAATACGGCAGTATCCGTGAGCTTTTGGGCGGAGGGTGGGATGCGCAACCTAGATCGCAGTGAGTCGAGGGTAGGTTAGAGAGTTTCTAGTTCCACCCTAGGGTTGTAGGACCCCCCACTAAAAGCTGTTGGTGGGATGTAAAGAATGAAGCAATTATTGGGAGGGTGCATTGCATCCTTAACCCTGCTAGAGACCTTAATATCTTCTATAGAGATATATTTATTTTCTTAAAGAGTTTGCGTTATTTATTGATTTCCGTTTATAATGACTGAAATACATAAAAGAGAAGGACGTATGTTAAAAAAGCATGATCATCAGGGTGACTTCGATCCTAAATTGACGAGTCGACAACAACGCCATTCTCATCCGATTGGTCCTATAGCGTGGGTAAGACGACTTGTCAATCGATCGAGGAGTAGATCAGTAAAGAATTCTGTGAAGAATTTGCCTTGTTCTAGTGGCATCAAACCAGTTGAACAGTCTGAATCTATTCATTGGCATTTTCCATCTACTGCATCAAAAGTGGCCTTGCCGCCGCTTTCTTCAGCACAGTCTGCAAAATCGCATTTTTATGTACGTTACGAAAATAGTTATGTGGGAGATAATGATGTTGATTGTATTTCTGCCAACTCGTCTGATTTACCTCTTCCGGGATCTTCGCTATCGCACACAGGTGAGACTGGAATTGCTGCTAACGACACTATCCCGCGATCAAGCGATATGAGACCTTCAAATCTAAGAAGCGATCAAAATGCAATATTAGCATCATCATCGTCTGGGTTTACCGAAATGACGCTCCCGGACGAGATGCTTATTCAAAGCCAAGCTGCACTACCAATGGTACTGCATCATCAAACAACACAGCCTCGTTCGTTACTCGATTCTGCGTCAATGCTATCGAAACATATTGATAATGCTTCTATTATCACACTTGCATCGTCATCGCGTCGTGTAGAATCTACTGCCAGATCGATCAAATCTGTTAGCACTGACCTCTCGATCAGAACGTCTACGGCTGGTCCGTCGCATTTAGTCAAATGAACTTTTCTGGAGTGGATTTTTGTATTTGTTAAAGTTTTTTTTTATTTGCTTGTTATGTGGAAATGCTACTATCAGGGGAAGGTATCTATATTTCATAAAAGATGTAATTGTAGTCTTCGCTATAGCCTATAATTTAGACTCCGTCAGAGACCCATTGAGCTTTTATGTCTAGCCGCGCTTTAAGACGACTGAATAAAGACAATCTCACCTCTTCTGTAATAGATAATACAGATGAGCCAGAATATCAACCGCCGCCTAAATCCAGTTTTGCCTTTTTAGCTAGCGCTGATGACCTTGATGGTCCGGACGACCCTGAAACGCCCGAACCGATTGAAAACGGTACCACAGCCACCGACCATTCAAAGAAAAGGAACCGAAAGAAGAAAAAGAAAAGGAAAGGGAAAGAAGTGAAGAATGACTCTGATGATGAAGTTCTAGACCAAGCATTAAGGGCGCTACAAGTCGCCTGCGATACGAAACTTCCTATGAACATTAATGTGAAGTACTTGGACCCAGACTACGAGATGCTGCAGATGTTTGGACCGGAAATTATGAAACAGGAAGCTAAAGAAAAGCGTGATGAACTTTTTAAAGCCGCTAGAAGGTTGCCATCTAGTGTTAAGCAAATGATCTCTTCGTGGGGTGGGCCGGACGGTAGATCTGTACCAGGTCTGCATAACCGAAAGCTCTATTTCACGAAAGTACAGCCTGAGTGGCCTGTACAACAACATCGAAACATGTCTATGTTATCTGTACCGGGTAAAGACGACAGTTATAGATTTTTTCATGATCAAGACTACCAAGAGTCTCAACACGCCTTCTTCAGCATGTCGGAGCTAGGTGATACCGAATTGTTAGTTAACGCTCTACAAAAGTATCCCTATAACGTCTCCTTACTGTCTCATTTAAGCGACATGGCAAACCTGAGTCATGACAGCTCAACTGCTAGAAGACTTATAGACCAGGCTATGTTTGTATTTGATAGAGCCTTTCATCCTCGATTTGTCCTGGGCTCCTCCAAACTTCCGATAGAGTACTACGAGAACAGACTATTCTATGTGTGTTTGATTCGAAGAATTAAGTCCCTACAACAACAGAATGCATGGAAATCGGCGTTTGAACACGCTAAGCTGCTCTATTCGTTTGATGACAAGGACCCCTACTACGCGGAGATACTCATAGCAATACTCTCTTTGAAATCCAACCAGTTCGATTTTCTGATCTCATTCAATTTGCCTGATTCTCCATCTGCAGCGCTACTTATGTCTGTGGCACTAGCACACTTACATCGTAATAATACTAAGGAGACTAGTAAATTACTGGAATTGGCTATGCAACAAGCCTCTTACGCTATTGAGATCTCAAACGCCCTTGGTTTCGCAGTGGGAGATTCTGGCGATCCGATAGCGAAATTATACGCCACCGAAATAGTTCCGCTATGGGCTCAGGATAGCACATACAAAAGCCTACTACTTTCCGCATTGAGTTCGTCCCCATTGGAGATGAATCTAGATCAGTCGGAACTCAAAACTAATGCAATTCGTCTTTTAGTTCTTTACACTGGTAAGCCTCCAGTCTCAACTGTGGTATGGGCGGACGACCCAATTGCTCCTCACTCCACAGATTGCCCATACCCTGAAATCACTGCCAGGGAATATTCATAAACTGAAGGTATCGAACACGGTTTAGAACGAAAACATACATCAACCTAGAAAAAAGGCACAGAAACTCGAAATCAATCTAACTAACCCTGGGTCGATCTATTCCCGAATAGGCAATATCTCAGATTTTGCTTGACGAAGAAAGTTACCCGGTTTAACTACTAAAGATATTGAGTTCAACTAAAAATAACCACATGTCACGTGATGATTTTACCAGTTCCCTATATAACTTTCTCGATACCAATTTTTCATTCCACCCCCTGTCTATATTTGACAACTTTGCCGAAGAACCGGAGGCTTATCTACATTTCTCCGTCTAAACGCAGTCCAATTGTAATTTTTTTATTCATTACATTTTTGTTTAACTATGGCTAAATCTTCTATCCTTGGATTCCCTCGTATTGGCGCTCAACGTGAACTGAAGAAGGCCACTGAAGGTTATTGGTCTGGTAAAGTGACTGCTGAGTCTCTTTTGGAAACTGCTAAGACCATTCGTGCTGAAAATTGGAAAACTCAAAAGGATGCTGGTGTTGATATCATTCCTTCCAATGACTTTTCTTTTTATGACCAAGTCCTTGACCATTCCATTATGTTCAACGTCATTCCTGCTCGCTACACCAAATTTGACTTGAACGATTTGGACCTTCTATTCGCTATGGGTCGTGGTCTCCAACGCGAAGGCGTTGATGTCACTGCTCTTGAGATGGTTAAGTGGTTCGACTCTAACTACCATTACGTCCGCCCTACTTTCGGCAAAAACGTCGAGTTTAAATTGAACTCCACAAAGCCAGTCGACGAGTATCTCGAGGCTAAGGCCCAAGGTGTCGAAACTCGCCCTGTTATTCTCGGCCCTGTATCTTACCTTTTCCTCGGTAAGGCGGACAAGGATAACTTAGACACTGAACCTATCTCTTATCTCCCCAAGTTGTTGCCCGTTTATGCTGAACTCTTGAAGAAGCTGCTCGAGGCTGGCGTTACTGATGTTCAGATGGATGAGCCCTCTCTTGTTCTTGATCTCCCTGAGAATGTCCAGGCTGCTTTCAAGGATGCTTATTCTGCTCTTGCGCAAAGCGGTCTTAACCTTCATCTCACTACTTATTTCGGTGATATTCGTCCCAACTTGAAGGCCGTCACTGACCTCCCCATCGCTGGAATCCACATCGATGCTGTTCGTGTTCCTGAGCAAATAGAAGAGGTCGCCAAGGCTCTTACTGACAACCAAACTCTTTCAGTTGGTGTCGTCGATGGCCGTAACATCTGGAAGACCGACTTCGCCAAGGCTATCGAGAAACTTAAGACTGCCGATGCTATCGTTGGAGATCGTCTGGTTGTTGCTACTTCATCTTCTCTCCTTCATACTCCCGTTACTCTCGAGTCTGAGAAGAACTTAAAGGAAGAGATTAGAGACTGGTTCTCTTTTGCTGTTCAAAAGGCTTCTGAAATTGTTGTCATTGCCAAGGCCTACTCAGGTGATTCTTCTTCTGAAATTACTGAAGCTTTGGCTGCTAACGCTAAGAGCATTGAAGCCCGTAACACTTCTAGCATTACCAAGAACCCTGCTGTTCGCGAACGTCTTGCCAAATTCACCGATGCTGACAAGTCTCGTAAGTCTCCTTTCTCTGAGCGTGTTGTTGCCCAGAAAAAGAATTTGAACTTGCCTCTTTTCCCCACAACTACTATTGGCTCTTTCCCTCAGACCAAGGAGATCCGTGTTCAACGTAATAAGTTTACCAAGGGTCAAATCACCGCTGAAGAATACGAAAAGTTCATTGAAAAGGAAATTGATGAGGTCGTCAAATTCCAGGAGGAAGTTGGTTTGGACGTTCTTGTGCATGGTGAACCCGAGCGTAACGACATGGTCCAATACTTTGGTGAGAGACTTGATGGCTTTGTTTTCACCACCAATGGTTGGGTCCAATCCTATGGTTCTCGATACGTCCGTCCTCCTATCATTGTTGGTGATGTGTCCCGTCCTGCGCCTATGACTGTCAAAGAGTCCAAATATGCTCAGTCTATTACTAAGAAGCCTATGAAGGGTATGCTTAGTGGTCCAATTACTTGTCTTCGCTGGTCATTTCCCCGTGATGATATCCCATTAAAAGATCAATCCTATCAACTTGGTGCCGCTCTTCGTGATGAGGTCAACGACCTTGAAGCTGCTGGAATTTACGTCATTCAAGTTGATGAGCCTGCTATTCGTGAAGGTCTTCCTCTTCGCGCTGGTGCCGAAAGAGAAGAGTACGTTAAGTATGCTGTTGAAAGTTTCCGTTTGGCTACCTCTGGCGTTCAAGATTCCACTCAGATCCACTCTCACTTCTGTTACTCTGACTTGGATCCTAGCCACATCAAGGCCCTCGATGCTGATGTGGTTTCCATTGAGTTCTCTAAGAAGGATGATCCTAAGTATATCCAGGAGTTTGCTGAGTACCCCAATCATATTGGATTGGGTCTTTTTGATATCCACTCTCCTCGCGTTCCACCTCAATCTGAATTTGAAGCGCGTATTGCTGAAATTCTTAAGGTGTATCCCGCTGAAAAGTTCTGGGTTAACCCTGATTGCGGACTGAAAACTCGTCAATGGGAAGAGGTACGCCAACAGCTTACCAACATGGTAAATGCTGCCAAGGTTTTCCGTGAGAAGTACTCTTCATAGTTTTCTCTGTCTATGCCTGAAGCAAAGAAAATAATTGCATCATATTCAACACTTTGATGCTTTCAAAAATATTATCCATTAATGGATCAACGAAGAAAAAAGATAAATAGCAAAAGTGTGTATACCGTTTTTACGATTTAATGACCGTTCAACACCGATCATAGTATTCAATATGATACTTACATTGTGTAAAATTTACTCTGTATTAAAATAATTAGGATTTAGAGTCACTTTTTTTTTTTTTTCAGTTTACTTTGTTATGTTCCATTTCTTTTCTTGTCTTCGGTCATTAAATCTGACATACTCAGCCAGTTTCGTCTTGCTAAAATCATAAGAAGAATCAACTTCACAAAATGGGTGCTTGAGAAGTTCATCGGCAGTAGGTCGTTTTTCCGGATCAATTGTGAAACATAGACTAATGAAGTCTTTTCCAACAGAAGATATGTACTCTTTTGTGTCATCAGGAATAGGTGGTGCTTGACGAGAGCTACCAAGTTTGTACATAGCACCAATAGCTTCGTCATTAGACCAAGGACGTCGACCTGCAAATACTTCCAAAATAACACATCCAACGGACCAAATATCAACCTTGGCGCTATAACCCATTCTCTCATCATTTCGAACATTGTTGATAACTTCTGGTGCCATCCAAAATATGGTACCTTGCATAGACATTTCGGCGTTATTAGCGTATATGTCACCACTTCGTTTCGAAATGCCGAAATCAGAAATCTTTACAATACCGTCCAAGTCCAACAATATGTTGTCAGCTTTAAGGTCACGATGGAGAATTCCGCATTTGTGCAAATACGAAAGACCATCCATGATTTGCTTACTCAACCATTTAATATCCGGTTCTTCGAACCGTCCATGCCGGCGGAGTAAATTTCCAATAGCACCTCCTGGAACGTACTCCAAAAATAAATTAGCCACATTGCGTTTCACTTCGTATCCAAGGTACTGAACAATGTTAACATGATCTAGATCCTTCATAGTTTCCACTTCTGCATAATGATTTTGCATAGCTTGTTTCAATTCTTCTTGGTTAGAACCGTTTGCAGCATTAGGAATCTTGACTTGTTTTACTGCCATTAAATCACCAGTATTAGCATTAAGTGCTAAGTAAACTCTTCCAAAAGTTCCTTTACCTATTAAGTCACCTTTGACCCACACAAATCCTTGATCAGATTGTCGTTGAGATCGACCAATTGACAATGTGCGCTTTGCTAAGGCATCTGGAGTCATTTCAATAATTTTTTGGCCCCACATTTTAGTGCTTTTGCGCCGCAGCATCAGTTTCTTCTTCTGTGCATCACTTCCATTGCTATCTAACGGTGGAAGCGTATCGGCCTTCGGTTCTTCATTTTTTGACCCTTCGTTATTAGCAGCTTTCAATGCAAGGCTTTTGCGGGCGGCATTTGCCTCGTTCGCCACAACACGAATAGATTTCATACGAGAGCGCATAGGTCTGCTTGGTATTCTAGATGCATTTAAAGTATTCGCCATCACAGGAAGGTCGTCTGAAGTTTCACTTTCTTGAATAATGGGCTCATCAAGGTTAGCACCAGGAAAGAACTCGTCCAAGCGATCGTACAAAACATCTTCGGGTGGTCTAACTGCCCAAAATGCTGAGTTTCGTTTCTTAGTGTCCTGAAAAGCCGTGGACGGCGGTCTTTTAGCCCAAAGGCCGTCATCGCTATCAGACTCGTTCGTTGAATCATCGTCCAAAGGAGGAGCGTCGTCAAATGATATATCGTTTTCATGAAACTCTATTTTTTCTTTATGAGTATCAAAGTCATTTTTAGTGATGGATTTCTCTTTAACTTCCGTCGGCGACGTGTGACCCACAGGTTTACGGATTACCGGCGAGCGTCTATTACCTAACGGTGGAGTGGTAGAAGAACGAGGTCCTTCCAAGTAAGGCACGCGAAATACAGTGGGTCCAGTGGTTACCACAGATAAATTCGAATGATCACTTTTGGTTTCTGTTGACTTAGCGGGGGCTAGTGCAGGAGGGGGAGGAGGAGGTGGCGGTGCACGATGTGCGACTAAACCTGCACTGCGCTCGTACGGTGAGCTCCTAGGTTTATCAAAGTCAATTCTAGGGCGACCACGCTGTCTCAGGATTTTGAAGGAATCAGCTCGATCAAGGGAAGGATTTTCAGTTGAGGCAGATGGAGGAGCCGAAGGCTGGACAGGGTTATTTGACTCTGTCTCAGCTGTTGGTAAACTGGAGTTCTGTAATTCTGATAATTCTTCTGGTCCTGAACGACCAGAAGCAGATGAGTCCAACTTTTGATCAGTCTCGCGAACTTTAGAGGGTTGTTGACTAGTCGAAGGTTCAGGCAGAATTGCATGTAAGACCAGGGGGGTTTCAAAATGACTTTTAGGTCTACATGCCCATTCTAGTTGACCTATAGTAAGTGGTCGTCCGGGAGGTTTCAGGAGACCTAGTTCAGAAATGTATAAGGTCAGACTTTCTGGAGGCAGTTTTAGTATCTCACCCAGTTTTGATTTAATTGAATTACCGTCAAGCGTTGTTTCATCCAATGAGACCAGCTTAAAATTAAGTCCATCCACTGTCAGAAGCAATTTTGGCGAGCGCAAAGGCTCAGAATGAGAGTAGTTTGCTGACTGTTCTGGAACAGGAGATGTGTCCAGAGTGGCAGCGGCGCTGACAGAAGCCGAACTAGAAGACAATGTGCGTTGGATCGGAGGCTGGTCGCGCGCAGACTCTGGGTAGACGGAGATAGCTGAATCGATATATGTAGTGGGTTGCGAACTTGTAGTGTTCAATGGAGGATTGTAGTTGGGATCTGAAGTGAAGGAAGGAGGAAATGGGGAGCGGTAGTCGTCAGAGAGAGATCGTTGAAGAGTATTAGAGACATGTTGAGAAGAAATAACAGATATAGGTATATCTGGAGGAGATTCGGCAATAGGAGAAGGACGTGAGAATTCATTAGGGGATGTGTCTGGCGGGTATCGGAGCGGCTGTGACCTTGGATCAGCGGGAGGATCGTTCGGCCAGGAGTCATTTTGGAGATAGTCTGAGTGGAAATTACCTATAACAGATCCGTAGTCAGAAATTAGCGAAGATTGATCATCATAAGAGTTGGACCAATAAGGATCAGGGTGAACTGGGTGAGGATGTGAGTGGTGGTGAGAATGTGAGTATGGAGCGGCCGCCGGGGGGTTGGCGGGGGTAGGCATAACAGGAATGGAGGCGTTCACATGAGACGGTTTCATGTGAAAATACGAATCATTATATGAGACAGGGAAATCTATGGGTGCATATTGTTGTTGTTGTTGTTGTTGTTGTTGCTGTTGCTGTTGCTGCTGTGCGGAAGATGCAGATGCTGATGAGTCGAAATAGGAATAGTGTTGATCTTGGTACCGCTGTCTCTGCGCAGATCTATGCTGCGCACTAGAAGGTCGCGTTTTCCATCTGGTATTTGTTTCTCTATTCTGTGAAAATTGTTGAGACGGCGAAGAACCAGATTTGGACGTTGAAGACTTGGATTTCGAGGATTTGGACGATTTTGAGGAAGGATTGGCCATTGTCGGGTAAGGTGAATCATGTAGTGAACGAGCAAGTTTGCTCGTTTGTGTACCTATCATCAACGGAATATCTTCGAGGATTATGTCGTCCACTTCGACTTCATCATCCTCCTTTGATTTTCGCGGCATTGTAGGTTATAAAAGGGGAGAGGGGTGGGTCCTAGCGTTTGAAGTGAATGTAGGTTCCTGGGAGGGTAGAGGGGAATTTTCAGGTTCGGAAAAAACCACACCACTAGTGTTTTTCTTTTACTTCATTTTTGGATTCAGTTATTAATTAGATGTCGCTGAATGGGTCGCTACTAAGCGGTCTTGTGATAGGACTAGGGTCAGGATATTTTATAGCACGTTTACTTAGTGGTTCTACAAGAGTGGCTGCTTTAGATGAAGGATCAGTAGATGAAGGAGGATACCCTCTATCAATCGAAGAGTACAAGATGGTTCTTGTTGTGCGGACAGATTTGCATATGGAACGTGGTAAGGCTGCTGCTCAATGTGCACATGCAGCTGTCGCCTGTTACAAAGCATCATGTAAGAGCTCTCCTGCTGCCGTTCGATTGTGGGAAGTAGCAGGTCAACCCAAAATAACGCTGAGAACAGATTCTGAAGAATCATTAGAACTACTTTACGCTAAAGCACTGTCATTAAATATTACTGCACGCATTATTCATGATGCAGGACGCACACAGGTTGCTCCTAACACAGCTACTGTCATAGGTATTGGTCCTGCGCCAAAATCTTTGATCGACCAAGTCACAGGTTCGTTGAAGCTATACTGATACAAACCTTACTTCCATTTAATGAATTAATGACTGATCATACACATGTTATTCGTAATTTATTTTCGTAATTTATTTTCGTGTCTTCTTTTTCCCATTTCCGTGAAACTTGTGTGAAAGTTCTTTATATGCCTCTTTTGTGCTCAAAAGCTTTCCTTCTTCGTTCCTGTACTCCAATTTAATATCCGGTTTGTAGTTCTTTAACCGTTCTCGTGCTAATTCTGCATTCACTTTATCCATATCCTTTTTCTGATTTTGTGCAAGTTCTTCTCTCTCTTTCGGCGTGAGACGTTTCAAAATATCACGCTGCTGTTCCTTCATTTCCTGTTGTTCTCGTGCTTTCATAGCATACTTTAGCTTCATTTCGTGATTTGCACGCAGTTGCTCCCTTTGACGTTTTAGTTTCTCTTTTGCTTCATCGTCATTGTGAATAGCACCGGTTTTAGTTAACTGTTGTAGTATATCGGCGAGCCCGCCCTCTTTCTTATTTTCATTTGCATCCGTATTTGCGTCCGCATTATCGTTTTCATCAGTCAATGAATCAACATTAATAATTTTAATATCCTCATTATCTGCAACATCATTATTATCGGCTGCAGTTTGCTCAACATTCGATCCAGGTTCAAAGGACTCTACAAAAGACTTAGTACCATCAATCACTAGGTCGTTCTCCTCACTATCCGCCGTTGACGCAAAATTTCGTTCAATTTCTTCTGCCTGCTTCATCAATAGTACTATGTCTTTTTTCCGCTGTTTCAGCGCCTTCAGGCGATTGCGTTCCAGCGCATTGTCGTAATCTTCTTCGGCATCAAGTTGTATGTTAGCCTTGACTGCCTTAACAAAATCGTCCGTGTCAATTGCATGACGTGATTCTGCAGAACGATCTTTTCGTTTACGTTTCTTTATCTTTTGCGGCTTGTAATCCGACTCGGGCAGGCTCTCAGATGTCTCTTCTAATGTATATACAGTATGAACGAGTGGCTTGTTGGTGGGCACGCCAAGATCTACTTGGGCAGTGTCTTCATTCACTTCCGAGGCTGCAATTGCCTTTTCCAAGTTCGCCAGTGTGACTAGTTGATCGGTATCTTCTGTGTGATCAGCAAATGACATGCGCAACGATGACGGCTTCGACTTCCGCGGCATTTTCGCAGATATCTCTAAAGCATCTTCAGACTCATCTAACACTGAAGAATCTCTTAAAGTGAGTATTGCCGAACTTTCTGCAGATTGAAAATTGGATGAATCAATAGGGGTAACTTTCAGGTGCGAAATGTCTTCGCTAGTGTATGCCGATGATTCATTTGGTACTGTAGTGGCGCTATCGTCTTTAGCAGCACTGAAATTTGTTTGACCTAACCATTCAGCAGTACTCAATGATTCTTTTAGTTGTTTCGAGTGTTTAGAATGATCGATTCGCGCCTTTGCCTGCCGTATCCTATCTGCTATATCATCCTTTAATTTAGCTGTATCTTCTATTTTTGATTCTATTGTACTTGACGATTCAGGAACTTCAGAAGTAATCACTATAGGTCGCAGGCCTAAAGCGATACGGATCTTATTGGTTTCATCAATTGACAGTTCTTTCGCCATCTAAATGTTCAGCAAAATCTCGCATTAAAAACTTGCGATTACGCGCAAATCGATGGCCTTTTAATCACGTGCGTAATCTTTTTTCAAAGAAGATGATAGCAGCGGACAATATCGGGGCGATAAAATTAAGCCGCACTCGCACATAAGGAAGTGCGTGCGGAGAGGTGATATTACGCTGGTGCGCGATCCCGGTATCCTCCGACAGTCGATAGCACTGCACACCGCAGAACAACATACTAGGCCAGCGTAAAAGCTGCATATGCAAAAAATTAAAATAAATTATAAAATGAGTGTATTTAATATCATTTAATAGGCTAATTGGAACGGGAATAGGAGTCTGATGACATCGGTAAGCCAGCGATGCCAAGAAGCTTAACGTGAATAGACTTTTTAAATGGGCCAATTTTCCCTTGCAGTTTACCTGACTCAGAGGCCCCTTCTATCCACATATAAACCCGAGGCATCGCCTACTGCTTTCAATTTTTCACGCACATTTATTTTTCGGGTACGCTGCTAGTTTGATATAAGACATGTTATCGTCTTCATTCAAAGCATCGAAACCAATTGCTGTGAGCCTTGCTGCGCGCAGCTCATCATTCTGGGCTGCCGTCAAACAGGGACCTCCTGACGCTATTCTAGGTATCACCGAAGCTTTCAAGGCCGACACGTTCCCACAGAAAATCAATCTTGGTGTTGGTGCGTATAGAGATGACAACGGCAAACCTTATGTCTTGCCGTCAGTTCGCGAGGCCGAGCAGATTATCGTCTCGGAGAAACTTGATAAAGAGTACGCACCTATAACGGGTGTACCGGCGTTCGCGCCTGCAGCGGCAAAGCTTGCTTATGGAAGCGACTCTCCTGTGCTTGATCGCGTTTCTATTACGCAAACGATTTCAGGCACTGGCGCACTTCGTGTTGGTGGAGAGTTTTTCGCTCTTCATTACCCATATGCAAAGAAGATCTATGCGCCCACACCTTCCTGGGCCAACCATGCTTCCGTGTTTAAGCACGCTGGCCTTGAGGTAGGATCCTATAGGTACTATAACAAGGAAACCATCTCGCTTGATTTCGAGGGTATGATTGCAGATATCAAAGCCCTACCCGAAAAGTCTGTTGTGCTTCTTCATGCCTGTGCGCATAATCCTACCGGAGTTGATCCCACACAGGAACAATGGATAGAAATTGCAAAGGTCGTCAAGGAGAAGAACCATTTCTCGTTCTTTGACATGGCGTACCAAGGATTTGCCTCCGGTGATACTGTTCGCGATGCTTTTGCCGTCCGCCATTTCGTAAAAGAGGGACTTCAGGTGGCATTGTGTCAGTCGTTTGCTAAGAACATGGGTCTATACGGTGAGCGTGTAGGAGCTTTTTCGCTCGTCACTGCTGATGCAGAAGAGAAAAAGAGAGTCGACTCTCAGATCAAAATTATTGTACGTGCATTGTATTCAAATCCTCCTGTACATGGAGCAAGAATTGCCGCGAAGATTTTGAATGACGAAAAACTTAACGCCCAATGGTTGACCGAAGTCAAGGGCATGGCAGACCGCATCATTGAAATGCGTCATTTACTTAAATCCAACCTCGAAAAACTTGGCTCGTCTCATGACTGGAGTCATATCACCTCACAAATTGGCATGTTTGCCTACACTGGTCTCTCTCCCGAACAGGTCGATATCCTTGCCAAGGAACACTCAGTTTACTGCACTAGAGATGGCCGTGTTTCTGTTGCTGGAATCAACAGCAAGAACGTCGAGAGACTCGCTGAGGCTATTCATGCTGTTACTAAGTAAATATGGTCAATAATAGAGAAGATTATGTATCAATTTGTAGTTTGTTAGCTGTTAAATTGATTGTAACTTATACTGCATCATCAAATTTGCTCGGAGTTAAACATTTGTGAATATAAGGGTTAAAAAAATCTTAACCTAAAAAAAAACCTAAAGCACTGTGATGTCACTGTAGACATCGCAAATATTTTGCACTAGTGAGGTGCTACAGAAACACAGTATAGCGGTAATAGACAAAATAAAATTAAGAATTTGCCATTTATAAAAAAGAAAATAGCTTAAATATTTATATAATGTAGAAATATGAGCAATATTGAAAGAACGGAGATGTTATTTTAAACAATGTGTCATTTTAACTTTCATAGCAATGTGGTAATACGAGAAATCGCCCAGGCACTCTCTTCCCCCTGCACTCTCTCTTTCACCCCTCTTAACCGCGAAGCTCTTCACGTTAGATTTTATAAGAGCAATTCTACCCTCTGACTTCTCCATTTTATTCATATAAGAATTATTTTGCTTTCGTTTATCAATATCTATCCGGAAGAGAAGAATAGCAAAGTAACGTTCTGTCTCAAACCATCTCTACTCCATCGATATCATCTTTTCCCCTCGAACTAGAAAAAAAAACCCCACAACTGACCACTCCACTGCACTTATCCGCATCGTACTTGACTCTAGCGAAACATAAAGATTCTTTCCAATACGTGTGAGCGAATCACAAAAAATTTTAACTATCAGAAAAGACACAGCCTATAGGCAATATTATCAGATATAAAACACAACCATCTCCAGGTACTTCTGTTAGGTTGGTTTGCATAGTTCTATAAGCATAGAACAAAGCACTTACTGTTCAGCATACATTTCAAATCTTTTTCTCTTTGTTCACCTGACATAAACCAAATGACTGATACTAGTATAGACATAGACTGGGAAGTTTTGAATCAAGTTCTCGAAATGGACGATGATCCTAAAGAGAGGGAATTCAGTAAAGGACTAGTTTCTCAATTTTTCGATCAAGCTGATACTATTCTCAGTGATATCTTTAACCATCTGGAATCTCAGGGTGACCTCAACCATTTGTCTTCTCAAGGCCATTTCCTAAAGGGCTCCTCTGCTGCACTCGGACTAACGCGTATGAGAATAGGTTGTGAAAAAATTCAGCACCTAGGTAACTTCAAAGACGAAACCGGAACTTTTTCCGTTGATGACGAAACTCTTCTAAGAGACAATATAAAGCAGCAGGCTGAGCTAGTAAGAGAGGCTTATAAAGAGTATTATGCCTATCTGTACGACTACTTCGGCTCTTTCTAAACCTGCACGACACAGATAAGAAGTTTTGAGCTTCAATTTTTCTGACTGATATACCCAAATGCAGGAAAAAGTGCCGTAATAGCTTCCAAATCAGTTGTTTTGTTGCTTGATTTTGAAATTTTTATCTGCTATCTTTGCCCTGCTTTTAGGTATCCGTCCGTGAGATATCTTTATCGGCTTTTATCACTCGTTAACGAATCTATTATGTCAATATATATTTCTCTACTAATAGAGACATTAAGTGTAGAAGTAATGACAAACACTTTCCATAATCGTTATATTTTCTCGATTTCTAAATCAGGATCGTGCTCCTCGCCAAGATCAATATCCGGCAGGAATTTGGTGCCATTAATGGACTCAGGCAGGTAATCTTGCATGCACTTTCCTTCAACATAATTTGGATTATATTTATATTCCTTGCCGTATCCCAATTGTTTCATTAATCGTGTAGGTGCGTTCCGAAGATGAATCGGAATAGGTGCTATCCCAACGTTTTCGTCTTTCAGCATTGCTTTAACCGCATTATAACCCCGATAAACTCGTACCGACTTCTTAGCTAGAGCTAGTTTTACTGCACAATGTGCCAATATTATATCTGATTCTGGCATACCTATGTTCTGTGCTGCTTGATAAGCAGCCATTGCAAATGGTAGACAGGAATCGTCGGCCAATCCAATATCTTCAGACGCCATGCGAACCATTCTTCTTGCAATATACAGAGGATCTTCGCCTGCTTCCAGCATACGCCCTAAATAATACAGGGCTGCATCAGGATCAGAACCGCGCACACTTTTATGCAGCGCAGATATCGTGTCGTACATGTTGTCACCTTTACGGTCATATACAAGACTGGTTCTTTTCATTGAGGACTCAATATCCTTCTTTTGTAACTTTTCACCATCTTCCAAGTTTTCTGCCAGTGACATTATTACTTCCAGCGCTGATAAAGCTGCACGTGCGTCACCGTCAGCTATATTAGCGAGATACTGCACGCATTCGTCGTCCAGCTTCATAGCATCGTTTTCAGAGTAGAAATTCTGAATTGCTGCTCGGACTACTGAAACAATATTCTCAGTGGATAGGCTCTTCAGAACGAATACGCGACATCTGCTTATCAGAGCAGAGTTCACTTTGAAACTCGGGTTCTCTGTTGTAGCACCTATGAGCGTTACGGTGCCTTTCTCCACATGAGGAAGGCACACATCTTGTTGTGCTTTAGAAAATCTATGCACTTCATCAATAAATAATATCGTTCTCTTTTTAAACATCATCCAATGCTTTCCGGCTTCTTCAAAAACTTTCTTGCAGTCATTAACGCCATGCATAGTGGCACTAAGCTCTACAAAGCGCGATTTTGTCTCATTCGCAATGATACGTGCAAGGGTAGTTTTTCCTGTACCGGATGGTCCCCATAATATCATAGAGGGCACACGATCACCTTTTACCAAGGACCGCAGAATGCCTCGCGGTCCAACTAGGTCATCCTGCCCTACATAGTTATCTAACGAAGTTGGACGGGCAAGCTCAGCTAGGGGTTCGCGTCGCACAGGCTTCACTGACTTAGAAGCAGATACTGGTGGCTCTGAAGTATTGTTAGATTCAACCTTTAGATCCGAACTTAACGGAGTTGGTTTCGACTTCTTGTGGTCTGGACGCGTAGAATGTTCTTCAGAGGAACGACGCTTGAAGAGCGAGTGATATTGAGCTGGTTGATCTTTACAGGAAGCATCAATGTGCGCATTTATTTTACCGAGAGATACAGATTTTCCACATACTGGGCATTCCACAGAGTCCTGATCCATAATCGTTGGCAATCTGTCGTGATGCGGCGGAAAGCAGAAAGATCCAACTCTATTCTCCGCATTTGTTCCAAATGGTTATGTAACTTATCTCTCTAAGTAAGTAACAATTAGTAGTCTTATCGTTAACAGTAATGTTCGTAAAATATTGAGAAAATTTAAAATTATTTCTCTTGCGGGGATTTCAAATTTGTGGACTCAGACAGATACGGAGAGTCATTGACAGTTGGTACGACAGGCGAAGCCATATCATTCTGCTCGCTATTTTGTCTCTTGACTTTGCTAAGTTTTCTGCCTTCCGAAACACTTCGTCCTCTTCCTTGTTTAGCTGCTCCGCGTCCTCCTCGTCCAGAAGCAGCTCTGCTACCTCCCCTACTAATGGGTTTAGAAGATGTGCTGCTGATTGGCGATGGGTCTGCAGAATGTTGAGACATTGGCGTGCCAGGTCCCATTGCAGATCTAGGTGCACCTCCACCAACAGGGCCAGCCATTTTGGTATTAATATTAGGCACATGAATGTCTGAAACAGGCTGAGATCGAGATACGTGTAGTAAATCCACAATCTCAGGATCACCATTAGCAAAGGCGTGCATGATGTCAAATGGACTGATCGGTTCTTGCGTGCCCTTTCGATCACGAACGCGGTGGTCAAGATAAATCAGTTCACGTAATGTCGACATGGCTTGAACTGTTTCAAGGCGCTTTAAGAACATATTAGAAATTCCCAAGTCGCTATAGTCTTTTAACATATTAGTTTCGCCCGAATCAAGCATTTTCAGCACCCTGGCACGTGTGTAAGAGTCTGATATTTCAGCAGCAAGGAATTCGATCCATTCAATTTTCATATTGGCACTAAATAGTACCCGAAGTGGCCCTCTACATTGGAGGCAAAAACCATCTGCATAATTCTGAGTAATAAGAGCTGACTTAGACTCTAAGAAGACAGTGCCAGTAGGCATCCGGGCCTCCTGGAGTGACTCGAAGAATATGTGCGTCTTCACGATAGAGGTATTGTATAAGCTGTAGAGAGTGGCGGGAAGAAGCAAATAAGGAATTTCAAAAAGACGTCTCTCTGCAAGATTATGATGTACAAAAGTAATCCTGACACGCGAAAATTTTGAGAAAAACTCGTTCGTAACGTGCGACCAGTACTCCATTCTGGAAGCATCCGACTGTGGTCGCACTATAGATAACAATTCCGCTAGACGAAGCAGCCGGCTTTGGCCACTTTCAGGTTTCCCAGGGTAGATTACGGGGCCTCGAGTTCGGTTATTGTAAATTACTTCTGCAGGTACGCCAGCGGCATTAGGGCCCGGGCCAGCCATCGGTGGTACAGGCATAGCAAGTGTATTGGTCAAGTTTTCGTTTTTGAATCGCTGTGGAGGAACATGTACAGTGTGTATGATATTGGAGTTTGGAGGAGGTGGCGCATACGCAGAACCCGCATTCGGATTCGAAGGCATGGCAGCATCCTGCATTGAAATAGGGTGGCTCATGTGGACTTACTGAATAGAATGCGACGATCGCCAAGCGACGTCAAAACTGTACGTATATCAAACGGCGCTCTACAGAGAATGTAGGTGCAAGCGAGGAAAACTGGTAACAAATAATGATAAAACACTGTATAAAAACAAAGCCAGGAATGATCAATAAGATTTAAATTGGCGTGCAAGCTAATTACAGCAGTAGTGGTTCGAGCGTGAAGAGCTGCCGGTCGAGATAAAGTGAAGTTAGATAATAAGGTTTTCCGACAAATCCATCCTCAGATTTCAGGACGGACTCGAAAATTTCCATAAACTAATAGTCTTATAGTATTATCAGTATTAGAAGATTATTATATATCTGAAAACATCTTTTAAAATATTTATAAAGCTTTAGATCAATGTATATCGAAACATCAAGTTGTAATAGAAGGTGCCAGGATAGAAGTTACTTGCAGTTGGGTAATAATTATACTGATATTAATATTTAAAAGAGTGTGAGGAAATTTTCTTTTCCCTTAGCCAACCTCTTCAGTAAAACCGAAGATATGAGAAGTCTTTTATTAGAATATGGCCTTTCTGTACAAGGTTTCTCATATATTTTCTTTTAAAGGTAAGTTAGTATTATTATATAATGATGACAGAATTTGGTATCTTTCCTACAGTCTGATTCGACCTAGATGACATATGGTTGGCTTTATACGCTTTTTCTTTTAAGTATTTAGCCTTACTAAGCCAGTATTTTCAAGTCTGAATTGTTTCATTTAAAAAATAAAAGAATATTTCTAACTTTTATAGTTGAGGCGAAGCTCGGAATAGAATATTTAAAATTATTTTAATCTTTTTCAAGCAAGTCAGATGATGAGAAATTCCATTAAACATTCGCAGTTTCCTCGGTAGTAGATCGCTTGAACCCAATTCTTAGATCTATCTGTGACCGCCAATGTCCTTCCTGGGATGTCTGATGTCTTGTTGTTAAATAAAAATATTAAAATAAATATACATAAATCATAATCTATCGTAAGTATTCGTATCGTCATGCGCACTTGCAGTGTCTTTGCGTGCGTCGTCAAGACCGCAGTCTGCCTAATCCATCTGTAGCGTAGTAAGTCATCGGATACACGTCTGACCATGCAGGCTCTTCACCGAACGCAATAGTCGCTTCATAGGGCGACAATAATGGTCGGGGGAATGCATAACCCCAGTCAATAGACAACCGCGGGCATGCCACCTGCACCCAGGCATCAACGGTATCGAATAATGCGATCTTGTCAGGGAAGATTTCAGAAAGTAGAATGAGCACAGTTTTTTTGCCTTTATTCTCAATAAGCTCTCTAATATGTTTGACAGTGTTATTATTGCCCTGTCTGCCGAGCGTGCCCATTATAATTCCGACTGTGTTGGCCCGACGCGCAATAGATATCGCAGATCGTCGCAGAGAGTGCATCTCCTGAAAGTCATAACTTTCTTGAGTAAACTTGCGTGAATACGGATCATAGCTGTAGGCTGGTATCTCTGGGTTATGGATCATCATGGACTCTAAATGAAACCTGCCATCGCCAACATACACAATGACGGTCTTCGAATCATCCCCTGTAGTCAGCCTGGGTGACGTGCAGCCCAGAATTTCGCCCTTAGACAGTGGTGCAGCTTGAGGAACAATTACAGTGCGTCCAGGTGCCTTCTGTGGCAGTTCTCTTCTCAATGCTTGAATAGTAGGGTTGAACTGTATTGTACCAACCAGTACTATTGTGTGACCAGGGCCAAAGTTCAGGGCCAATGTGTTGATCAGATGATCCCGATCAACGGCTATGGTAACAAATATATAGAGAATTTTAATACCTTTAGTGACTTCTAAGGGTATTAAACAAGAATGCGCATAATGCACCATCATGTCGCAATTTAACGCTTTTGCAGTGTAGTCGTCCACGCAACAAGCACCGTATGTTACATCGCCCATCACCACTACATCCTGCACTGTTGGACAAAATTGTTCTATGATATCAGCGATCGTGCATGCAAATATTAGTAAACCCTCTGGCATTTGAAGAGCTACACGTTTAGCCTCCTGTTTGCGCACGTTGAACACGGTCTTATAGATTTCGAAATCATAGTTCTTCGGCAGGATCGAAATAGCTTTCTGTAGATCCTCATCATTTAAGATGTCGTCGGGAATTTGAGAAACCAACCGAGCTTTTCTCTGTGTAACAAGCTGAGAATCTGCTGCTTTTCGTCCAATGAATCGCCGAGTTTTACTGTCGGACGTCATGATTAGTCAAAGTGTAAGAAGTTTTCAATCTATGGCAATATATGAAAACACCTCCCAACCCAACCACAGAGATACTCATTCAGCGGATGTCAACGTTTTATTAACAATTGATCTACTACTTCTCATTGTAATGATCTGAATTTTTTTTTATTTTACATAAAATCTTTCAGTCGTCGTAGTCGGCGAACAGCTTCGTCTAAGTAATCATCATCCTTGCAAACGGCAAACCTAAGGTATGTCTCAGCCATGTGTGCGTGCTCCGGTATGTAGAATTCAGTCGGTGGAACCGCTACTACACCAAATTCGCGTATCAGCCAGTAAGACATTCTAAAATCATCGGCACGACCTTCCTTGACATCTTCAGGAAATTCGTAGTCTTTTGGGTACTTGACTTTGGAGAAATCAACCAAAACAAAGTATCCTCCTTCTGGAACAGCATATGCCATACCAAGTTCCTCCCACAAGGCATTAAATCTCCTAAATTTTTGCTTGTACAGTTCCACCTGATCTTCAAAATATTGGTCAGCTTTCGAGCTATTCAGTGCATTAGCTACAGCTTCCTGCAATGGTGATACACTGGAGAAACAGATACGCGTGTGCGCGGCCGCAGCCCACTTAATGAGATGGGGCTCGCCTATCAACCAGCCTATACGCCAGCCAGTAGCAGCAAACGTCTTACCAGCCGAACCAACAGAAATAGTTCGTGCAGAAATCTCCGGGCTTAGTGTCGCAATCCTAGTAAAGGGCTTATAGTATAGCCGGTCGTACACTTCATCCGACAGGATAAGAAAGTTATGCTTGATAGCCAAGTCACCGATGCGTAAAAGCTCTTCCTTGGAGAAAACCTTACCAACAGGATTATGCGGAGAATTTAACACTATCATGCGTGTTCTAGGAGTAATGGCATCTTCTAGCTCTTTGAAGTCAATTGACCATTCACCCGCTGAATGGACTCGCTTTTGAGCATCAGCCGGTGGGTGCAATGGCACATAGACCGGCTTCCCACCTGGAAGAATAATATTCGAGATGTACTGGTCAAAGAAAGGCTCAAAAACTATGACTTCATCGTCTGCATCAAGGAAAGCAGTAAACACGGAGTACATTCCTTCGTTAGCCCCTGAGGTGATGACAACTTCAGTTTCCGGATCGATCGCTCTGCCATACCATGGGGCATATGCCTTCGCAAGGGCAGATCGTAGGCTCATTCTTCCACGAGTAGGCGAATACTGATTAAGCATTGGGACATCTAATGCATCTTTCGCGGCCTGTATGGCAAAATCTGGTGGAGAATACGAAAAGAATCCTTGGCCCAGGTTAATAACCGGCTTTCCAGATTCCTTTTCCATTGCGGCTCCAGCTTCATTGACTATCGACCAGACGTCTTTAGACTGATTCGACACATGTGATGAGGGTTGAGGAAGCATTATATCTGTTGCAGAAGCTTTACTGAAGTGTCTTAACTGATATTTCAGCAGTATTTTTGTTCTAATGAACAGATCTCTATGTGGCGGTCGACGAGTGGTAGTCACGCAAGTGCTGAGATTCCGTCCAAGAAGCATCTGGATGTCATAAGATTTGAGGCCCATGATTGGCTGGACGATGGGTTCCACGGCTTGCGTAATAGTAAAAATACCGCGGCCCGAATAGAATCCACTCGCTCTAGAGTGGCTTACTAAGAAATATTAGTAAATATACACGTAATGCGTGTATGATAACTGTGGCACGATTAACTATTCAGTAACTATCGAAAAGTGTGTGCACTGTCTGCGCGATCGAAATCACCGAAAACGGTAGGGTCAGACTTCAGGTTTGATTACGCTTGTCAATAATCCCCACCAGTTAGAATATATAGGAGTTTTAAAGTTCACCTCTAATAAGTAAGCACTTATGAGTTAACTTTACCGATGGGCTCATATACTCCTGCTGCTGTTGAAACTGAAATGCGGATACCTACGTGCCGTGAGAATAGCTGCAGGTCTATTAATTAATGTGACACAATTGTTCAAGTACGTCTCATAATATCACAGTAATCCATCTGATTTTATTCAGTATCATCATACTGTGCGAGTTCAAAACAGTGCATTGTGATACGAAGAATGCTGTAAACAAAGTTGAAGAACCAACTAGGAAATACATAAGTAGATTGTTCCCATTGTTTAGTCTCAAAAGCTCGGTAATATTATAGCGTGCCACTTATTCATATTGAAGCTATTGATTAAGATATATCTTTTGCTAGATATACAATGAATGAGCACAGTATTGAGACAGAGTTTCGTGATATGTGAGTATTTTTATCGCAGCCGCATTTCAATTAAAGTGCGCCAATTCACAAACTGTCTCAACGCTATAGAACTATGCAAACCATATTTTCGAGGACTTAAACATAAAAGACTAAAAGGATCAGTATATATGTGTATTTAGAGAGTTCATAAAAAGTTATAGAGTTGAATGACCTATAACAACATTCAATCACATACATTCTTGCCCATCGTTACTAAGACAACAATAACACATAAGGTTTTAAAATTGTCCACTTACCCAATTGGCTAGGCGCCATGTCCGTACTGAGGGGTAACCCTCTTACCCTACATACATTCACATACCCTCATATGGTATAATCCTTCTTCCCTCTTTTAGCACTGTATTCTTTTTCATCATCGTGACAGTTCTTACATTGGTTAAACATTAAGGACTATAAATCTCATTTTTATAAAACCGTCGAAATCTGTTATTTTCTTGTCTTGCAATAAGAACAACCGTATAACTCTTTCTTCTTGATCCTATATTTTATAGCAACCAAACCCCCCTTTTAGGTACTATAACTATCAAGGTCAAAATTTCCTTTTTGAGCAAGATTCGCTTGACTTAATAACTTACCTACTCTTCTACCCATCAGTTATATTGCGTGGCATAAGAAGAAGTAATCTTCTAACTATTAAGTATTAATTTCTTTTCTGAAAGAAATTAGATATCCGAACCGAATACATTTACCTGCTGAGGCGCTCCTATTTCTTCGCCACCTACTGCCGTTGACCCGTGCTTTTTCTGCCGGCCTAGCTGGACTAATAAACAAACCACAACAGAAGGCAAAATAGCAGTTCAAACCCGCGACAACGACAACTCTATCATCGATATAAAAATATAAATATCGAAACATTCTTGAGCATTTTATTGAGCCCCTATTTCAAATAATCAAAAACAGACAGTATTCTCTCTCTGTTTTTTTTTTTTTTTTTTTTTGGGCTGTTCGATCAAATCGCATCTCGTTTATTTTAGGAAACCGCTTGCACTTCTTTGTTTTACCCCTTTTATATCCGCGCACTGAAAGTGGAAATTAAGGGTCCTACCACTTTACTTCTTTCTCTTGCTTCCGGATATCAGTTTCTACTTATATCGACAACCTGCAGGAAATCTTTTCGAACTACAATCATACCAAGCTAAATCAAGAAAGTACAGAATTAGAGCAACACCAATACTGTTTACCTCTATCAATTGAATACAAAAACAAATCAAACCGTTCGTGACACCTCCGTCTCAATATTTTTAACTGATTATAGTCTGACATCCCTAGCTTAAAAAAATGTCTACTGCCGCACCTAACGAGATATCTATGAACGAAGTTCCGGACGTTGCTGTTCCTGGGCAAGAGCAAGACCTTTCTTCGCATATGAAACCTGAAGACGGCCTTGATGATGATGATACAGAAAAAGGTTCGCGTGAAAGACGCAAGATTGAAATCAAGTTCATCAAGGACAAATCTAGGCGCCATATCACTTTTAGCAAACGTAAAGCAGGTATAATGAAGAAAGCGTACGAGCTTTCAGTTCTCACTGGCACGCAGGTCCTTCTTTTGGTTGTTTCGGAAACTGGGTTGGTATACACCTTCACTACACCGAAACTTCAACCGCTCGTGACTAAACCAGAAGGAAAAGCGCTCATTCAAACTTGTCTCAATGCCCCAGAAGAGCCTATCGATCAAGGTAACAATAATGCTTCTCAATATGCTCCGCAGTTACCTCCTCAACGATTATCACAATCTAACCTGCCTACGCAGGTGAACCCCCAAATGACAGCTCACGCGCAAATGCAGCAGTCTGCTTCAATGGGTCAGCAGCGTCAAGCGATGCAGCAACAAGCGCATGCTCAGCAGATGCCAAGACATATTCAACAAGGTAATCAGACCGCTTCTGGTGCCCGTTCCAGTGTTAACCAGCAATCAGCTGCCGGTGTATCTCAGTATTTACCGACTGATCAGGCTTATCGATACTTGGCTTCTATGCCTCCCCACCAGCAGCGCTACATGCAGAACGATGGAATGTAATTCTAGCGCTCTTCTCATCCTGTTGGCCTGCCACCCGGACCGTGCGTAAAGTATTACTTTATTCACTAACCTCCTACGCGTTCAAGTGTACAGTCCTAATTTCATGCACTCATGCGAACATTCTGTGGGCATTTCTCTATATTTAAATTTCATAGTATGTTAGTTATTCATTTTAGTCACCATATGTTAATCCGCGCAGCCGGTTGCATTAGTCACTTCCCAATATCAGTAAAGTCACATTTATTACTTAATTAAATCACTCTTAAATTTCTTTTAAGCGAAAATTTAATCAAATGACTCAATTAACTAATAACTCGATGATCATTGCCATATTCGGAGACCGACGCAAACTGCTTTCTTGTTCAAGCAACTCCCAAGTGGTCATTGAGCCTCATTAACCTCAATAGTTCACCATTTCACGCGTCAGGTAGATCATTTCCTGAATGGGGTTTTACTTTTTACAGCACAGATTATGATTTAATATCCAAAAAAAAAAAAAAAATACACACTAGTAATTTCATATGATAACAGGCAAGATTTCTAACAATCTTAATTCCATTTAAATATCGTAAATCATTATTCATCAACACTGTGAAGATTCTGGTCGTTTCCGGACAATTTGTTCTTGCGAGTCGGAAACTTCATGCGCTGCGACAATGGCTTGCTTTGCTTGTACACTGAGCGTTCAATAGCACTTAGCACCTCTGATGCACGTGGCTCTAATTCATTACCATCATGGTCTTGATCTTCAGCAGTTTCTGTTTTCCTCTTTGTACGCTCGTCTCGCCATTTTTTCATCGTAAACTTATCCACAACGCTTTCTTTCAGCTTTTCACCCATAGGTTTCTGGCCAAGTTCTTTCTCGAGCTCTTCCGCCTGCATCAAGTCATCATAATATCCAAGTTTCACACGTTCACGTATTATATCAACGTCTTTCGGAAAAAACACAGTAGAAACCGATTTGAAAAAGAAACTTGGACACAAACATGCCGTTACGGCAATGAAAATTAAAGCCCAAAAACTCAGGGCACCATACACTCGAGGAGCCGCTCCGTAAAACATTGCAGAATAGGTTGAAGTGGAGTAAACACCTGTCCAGAAAAATAGAATGAGAATTGAAAATGCTTGAAGCCCAATAGTGATACCATCCCATCGGTACTGATTGAGCAGAACATAAACATCACAAGCAATGATGGCACCAGTGGCAACATAAACACCAAGGAAGTATGCAGTGTCAATTGCGTATCCCGACTGAGTAACAATCCCTAGACTGCCTTCGAACAGTCCATACATGAAAAAGAAACACACTGCAGACTGATAAACACCGTCAAGCATGTACATCCAAAATCTCAGTGGGGTCCAATCCAGACCCAGAATTCCACGCCTATAAAGACGTGGCTCAGCAATAGCCACTGCATCGGGTACATCCTGATCTAACACGCCAAGAACAATAATTGGAAGCGAAGTAAACGCAAGATTGACTAATGTCAAATAGGTATAGTCATACAAGTAGGAACCATCAAATTGATTAAATATCTGGTACCAGAAGGAGGTAATTGTAAAGAACAGATTTTTGTAAAAAAAGTTTGGAAGCATCTCTGCAATTCTGTGATAGCACCAGCGCCCATGAACAAGCACCAAACGTTGTAGAAATCGAAATTGACCAATAGCATAATCCGCAGACATTACAGCTTGACGTCCTTCAACACCTGCAATACCAATACCAACATCAGCAGTTTGAATCATCGCAACATCATTAGCACCATCACCAATAGAGAGAGTCATGACCTGAAAATTCTTTCGCACTGCTTTCACAACAGCAGCTTTCTGTGCCGGTGAAACACGACAGCATAAAACAGAGGCACACTGCTTGCTAAGGATCAGAAACCTCTGAATAACATCGTCATGTAAAGCACATTTGAGAGTATCCCCATCAATCACAAGGGCATGAGTTGCTGAGGGAGAAGAGTGGTCAGATTTAGCTTTTTGGAATAGCTCTTCGCTATATTCCATTCCAAACGACTGCAACAGATATTCATCAATCACTTCTCCGACATGGTCGGTAGTGAGATCTTTACCTTCCATTTGCAAAATCAAAACCTCCATATCCATGGAGATCAAATTGCATGAATATCCAATATTAATTGCAGTTTCAACCTTATCACCGGTAAGCACCCAAACTTTGATGCCAGCTTCTTCAAGTTTGGCGATAGTATCAGGTACACCATCCTGCAACCTATCTTCAATTGCAGTACCACCAATTAGCGTAAGGTTCGTTTCAATCATGCTAGCCGCCTCTTCGAGTTTATCATCACGATTCTCAATACTGGTGGCCGCTTCTTTGTGAATAATTGACCATTTATTATATTCACTCTGTGAGATTTCTCTTTCAGCAATGCAAAGAGTACGTAAACCTTCAATGGCGTAATTCTCTAAATCTTGGTAAGTTTTTTCGGTAATGTCAACAACTTGTTCCTCAGCAAGGCGGCTCTTAATGACGGAGTCCGCACCCTTGCAAATCAATAGAATTTTCCCTGTATCGGGCATTCTAACAATAACTGACATACGCTTTCGTGTAGAGTTAAACTCAAGAATAGCCAAAATATGGTATTCAATCCGCTGACCTAACACATCAATAATCACGCCTTTCTGAGTGCGCTCAATAAGTGCGAATCCAAGGTCACGAGCAGTAGAGACGAGCGCCTCTTCGTCAGGGCTTTGCGCTTTGTAATCAAGGGGCTCGATATTTTCAGCGCCTTCAGCAGGATACTCAGAACTAGTTAAAACGGAGTGACAAATGGCCAAACTTAGCATAAAATGATAATTTGCCTTGGCTTGAGCATCACCATTAGCTCCAGAGAGATCTCGCGCAAAATCGCTGGAAATGAAAGTCAGACGGTCCTGTCGGAATTGAGGGTTTTTGTAAATTTTCTGTAGTTCGTTGGTCATTTCAATCTTATCATTGGCAATAATTTCAGCCATACGTTTGCCTTGAGCTACCACGTCAATTCCTCTTCGCTTTTCCAAGCCAGCTAAAGCTTCGGTGTAAGCAAGTCCATAAGTCACACCATTGATTGTGCATTTTTTAAACTCCATCTTGTTTTGCGTTAAAGTGCCGGTTTTGTCTGAGAAAATATATTCTATCTGTCCAAGGTCGTCAGAAATGTTCCAGGATTTCGGAGTGCAAGGATAGTCAATAGCATCATAATACATAAGGCAGTCAGAATATATGAAAAATGCTTGAATAGTTTTCACAATCTCAATAGATATATACAAAGATATCGGTACCAGAGATTGAAATAAGATGACAGCGACAATAAACGTAATAGCACCTGCACCTGCCGGTCCACCACCAATAACGCCAAAGTCAAAGTAGTCACCACTTGTCCCTTCTTTGGCAATGTAAATTCCATTTATTAAGCCCTGGATAAAACATAGTGCGAACAGTACAACAAAATTGTAAATAACATATGAATTCAAATCTCTCTGAATTTTGGATCGCTTAGAAGGAGTTATTCCCGCGCTAAGCATCACTTTGGTTTCCATACCTGTAAATATGACGACACCGATAACCCACTCAGTGTTCCTGAGTGAAGAACCTCGCAGAAGCATATTATTTATTGAGATTGGTTCGGATAATTCTTCACGACCATTAACATTCCCTTGCGGATCATGAGTAATGTTTTCCCAAAACAGAGCTCCGCTGTAGCTGTAAAGATGAGCATTAGGGCCTTCAGATTTAATCCAAAAGCGAGCTCTCTCACAGTCAGAAGCATGCTTGATAGCTTTAGTAGCCCTCAAAGACTGCCTAACTTTCAGATTTGTTTCACCGTCCAAATTTTTCGTTTCGACATAACAAGCTCCGTCTTCATCAGAGGTAGAGAGCACAGCAATATCAGCAGGTATCTCATTATCACAATTTATACGAACGATATCTCCAACCCGCACATTTTTCCAATAGTCATATTTAAAATGGGCGTTGCCGGGTGCAGTTGCATAAGGATCTATTACAGAGGTGACAGGACCTGTTTCTGCGTCAACATGACCTCCAGATTGTGATAAGTAGCGACGACTTGCAGAATAATCAGCCGATGATCGCGGACTTGATCGAGAGTCTATGGACCCTCTGAACTCGTTCACGTAGCTTTTCCTTTCAGTTTTGGATCGTGACTTTGAAAGATCAAATCGTGTTCCGTTGCGGTGCTCGCTACTTATTGAATGTATAGTTCTCAAGGACAGCGTAGGGTGTAACGTGTTAGAGCCATAGTCCTTAATAAACAAGCGCATGATAGGATTCTTTATGGCATTCCAAAGAGGTACAAAGGTTCTAGTGGAAGCTTTCTTAAACCTGCGCCACAGAGAAATACTTTCTTCACTGACGTTATAGTTATGCCAGTGGGAAAGGCGTTGTGTATGAGCGTTATTTACCTCCAGATCGAGCAGAGTTCGTCGGTAGTCTTCTATGGCATCCTTTATTGCAGTAATAGTGAGAATAGCGACTATAGGTACGACGGATAGACCGGGATTAGTAACGCCGAAAATTGCGAAGAAGCCAAGGATGACGATAACAACGAAATAGATGTTAGCGATGTTGTGAAACTGGTAAAAGAGATTTTTAGGGATAAAATTGAGTGGAGTATACCTAGAGGTGCGAATCTTGTTTCTGGCATAGACAGCGCTGGGCAGACCCTTCTCGTTGAGAAGATGCTCAGGTAACGGGACGTTGACGGTAATTACACGGCCACTGGCGGCAACACCGTTTGCAGGAGCGTCGGAGTCAGATTCTTCTTTCAAAGAAGTATCAGAACCGGAACCAGAGTTAGGATCGGTTCGCTTTCTAGATGTGGAAAAAGCGCGAGCCATACGGGTGGAAAAGGATCTGAAAAGATGTGCATGGCCACCGGGGTTTGGTGCACGTTTTGTTCCGTAGCGTAGCTTTTTGACGGTCGGGTTCTCGCTATTGAGTGGTGCATCCATATCAAAGTCACCGATCGGCTGCGTATTAGTGCTATTAGGGGAGATGCTAATTTCCGGTGCGTTCACTTGCTCTATAGCAGACCTGTAAGGATGTGAGGGAAGTGATTCTACCCGGTCAGGCCTTGGAGATACTGGGTTTCTAAGACTTGCAGAGCGTTTTGGAATGGACGCCTGCTCACCGGACATTATAGTACGGCAATCAAGTAGTCTTTCAACTTAGATAAGCAGCAAATCGATCAGTCAATGTCGAAAAATCGACTGAAGTGAGTATTCTGCAGATGTCGAGGGAAAAGAAAAAGGATTGGTAAATGGTTTTTTTTCCCTTTGGGCTTTCTTTCCGTTGGGTGGTTATAAAAGGGGCTAGTACCACAGCCTCACCGCGCAACCACAACAGTGCTACATTCTGGAACACAGCTACAAGATAGCGGCATATCGTATAACTCAATCTTTACGCTTTAAATTTAACAGCAGAAATTATTATGTAAATCGCTGCTCTCTTACAGGGAAATCAGCATCTAAAATCAACGCATCTGATTAAATAGCAACGCTGTGCTTAAGATGCATGGAGTTAAGCTTGTCCTTATTGGGAGGTTCCTATGCTCGTTTAATGACCTATTTCGGCTAACAGTTTTTTAGGGGTAAACTCTAAATATAGTCCATTGACAGCCACAACTTATGAGTATAATAGATGTGATTATCAAATCACTTTGACCTGTTTTTTGTTATTTAGCCAAAACCGGATTGAGATATGTGATTACTATTGTTAACTTTGACTTTGACTTTGGCTCTGCCTTTGACTTTGACTTTGCGTCTCATTGTGTCTTCCATAAGTGTTCTCCCATGCAATTAGTTTCTCCGCAAAGGAATCAAGCATGCCAATAACAGGCTCGTAATGTTTAAACAATCCCGCAAACTTCTTCAAGTCCTCTTCTTCAGGGTTATCCACATTAGAGTACATGGCTTTTCCAGCTGCAGTGCTCCTGCGCTCTTCCAGCAGTCTATGCCGACTTTCTCTTTCGGTCTCAAGGTCAACTTGAGTCCGAGCAACAAATTCCACAATTGCTGCGACTCGGCGTCGCATCTCTTTCAAGCTTATACGAGACTGTGGCAATCTTGGGCGAGACGGCTTAAATGTAGCGGCAGACTCGCTTAACGATATGTGCTCATGCTCTGGACCTCTAGCAGGTGAATCGCGTTGGTTTCTGTGCCGGTTCGATCGATCATTTCGACTTTTATTGGACTTTACTGATTTTCGACTGTGGTTTCCAGATTCAGTCGCCTCTGATTCTGAAAGGCGAGCTTTAACGTCCTTCTCTCCATGAATTGATGCACCATTAACCCCTCGAAAACTAGTTTCCGTATTAATATCTGAGGCCTCGGTATCTGAGGCAAACCGATCAGCACCTCGACGCAATGATGGTGATCCACTGCTCGTAGGTCGAAAACCTTTCTTTCCCGGATTTGAAGTTGCACTTTCTTCATCTTCGGATGTCTTTGATTTTTTTGCATTTCGTGAGCCGTTGCTGCTGCCGCTGGATGGCACCGGTCTCTTTTTATTACGAGAGCTCGGCTTATTATGGTCATTGTTATCATTTCCATTTGCAGTATCCATCACTGCTGACTCTTCTAGCACTCTTTGCAGCACTTTATCATAATCTGCATCTCTTGAATTCATCGTAGACCGCCTCCGGCTAGAGTTGGACTCTGCTTTATCTGACGCCTGGTTGCCCACAACTGGAAGATACTCTGACGATTCGTAGCCCAACCTTTCGGTTAGATGATGTAGATCGGGACGGCACTTCTCGCAATAATATATCTCAGGCACGGACTCCTCCTGTAAGATTCCCACGCACACCCCATGTTGCCATACTTGGCACTTGTCGCACTGGATATATAGTCCAGAGTCTCCATCGTCATCATTCTCCATAACTGGTTCATCCATTCCACAAATACAGCGTGTCACTTCTGAAGTATCTTCATCTTCTTCGTTGATTTCGGTTTCTTCATTATTGTCAGCCTCTACTTTGGGTCGAGTGTCAGTAGTTTTTTCATTATCGGAATCATTCAATTGTGATCCAGTAGATGAATTCCGCGATCCACGCGTTCTTGTTGAGCGTTGCGGTCTCATTATATCTTAAAAGTAAATACTGAGAAATAGAAAAAAAAAAGAAAGGAAATGGTGAAACTGTATAAGATTGAACTAGTATTCGATTGGAATTAGTCGAAAGTAAAGGCTGCTAGGTAAATGTTATGGCAGCCTGGGACATCACTGGCTGCCACTTCATATTCTGCCGTTTAACCTATACATTTTGACCTCAATTTACATGAGGGCGTGCTCAATTTTAAATAAAAATATTCAATTTTTTACTAGAAAATCTTGCTCATTGTGTGACAAAGTATCTGACCTGTTAAAATTAACATTAAAGGACCTTCATGTATCCACCAAAGTTACCTATATAGATATCGATCTACCGGAAAACAAGAAGTGGCACGATCTCTATGCATTTAATGTCCCTGTGATTCATATTCCAAAAAATAAAGATTACATCAAGCTATTCTATCCAATTAATGAGACAGATCTCCTTAAAGCACTAAAAGAATAAATATGTACACAGTACTTATTACGGGGTTTGGCCCTTTTCGCGATTACACCATTAATCCCTCATGGGAAGTAGCTAAGAGACTGAAAGGTCAATTAAGCGATCAAATAACTGTTATACTCTATGAGGAACCCATAGAGGTTTCATACAAAAACATAAACGAATTAATTCCGACATTATGGACTCTCAATTTTGACCTCATACTTCATATAGGTGTTGGTCTTCCTGGTCCGCTTCGCTTCGAATCACTTGCAAGGAAAGTAGGATATGACAAACCGGACGTTCGAGGGGACTCCAATCCTATAATGAACCCATTGTGGGATCAACTTAATGATGTGCTTTACTCAGCCTTTGACCCTGTAGATATTTGCTCAAACAATGACAATATAGAACCCTCGGATGACGCAGGTCTCTACCTTTGCGAATACATATTCTACTCTTCCTTGGCTCAAGCTCAGCTACAAAAAGGTACTTCTTCTACTGGTGATACCAGAGTTTGTGCGGCATTCGTACATGTTCCTCCTATAGGAGAGCAGGACACTGACGCGTACTATGAAACTTGTTGTCAGACAATTACGAGCGCTATAGTCAATATGCACCAAGCCCAATCTCATGCCACTAATCACTAGAGGCACCATTCAGATTTTGCTCTTTGGTTTCAACCTTACAGCTCCTTCTTGCTTTACAGTAGCAATTAATGTGCCGTCCTTGGAATAAATCTCGCATTCTGACACCCCCCTTGCAGCTCCGGACCATGGAGACCGCATATCAAATAAAACCCAGTCATCCACTTTGATATTCGCAGAATGAAAATGTAAAGTATGATCTAAGCTTACCATCATAGCAATTTGTTCCCTTCGAACACTGTTAACCGCAGAAACTGCTCCAATAAGCCGGCTATCGGACATATAGGCTAGCGCAACCATATGAAAGAGCGATGATTTAATTGGTTCCTTGCATTTCGCCCAGTATCGCACACGACGTTCGTGTGGTTCTTTCTTGAGGTCTTCTGGATCAAAAGGCACAGTGCGCATATCAATTGGATCCGTTTCAAAATCGTTAATTAAGCGCTTGAGCATATCTGTAGATTGGATATCGCGCTCTTTCATTCTACGCTTCACCAGCTCAGCCATAGTCTCACATTGCTCAGGCGGCGCAATTTTAGGAATAGGAGTTTGATGCTTTAATTCTGACTGCTCAAACCTGTGGAAACTTGCGGTCATTGTAAATATGCATCGCCCCCGTTGGCGTGCTTGGACAGTTCGTGTAGTATACGATTTGCCTTCGCGGATATGTTCAACTTGGTATAGAACAGGTATGGTGTTGTCACCTGCCAAAATAAAATAACCATGTAGTGAATGCACAGTAAATCCTTCAGGTACAGTGTTTATCGCTGCAAGTAAGCATTGTGATATTACTGTACCACCGAAAATACCACGAGCCCCGCTTGGTCGCCATAACTCCTCTTTACTTCTAAATAGATCGGCATCAAGCCTTTCCAATGCAAGTCCTTCCTCAAGATTGCTAGCCTTTCTCATTTTTTTCCTATTAACTACCTTTTAGCAACCCTAGCGTTAAATTACAATTTCCCGGAATCCAAACAATGTTTGAAGTGGTTATACGCTCGATAGTAATATATAAGTGCAGAAGCCGTTCAGATGTGCTTAAGTAAGATTGGCATTAGAAGCAGATAGAACTGACTGTTATTGGTCAGTTGTTGGGATTTACATAGTTCTGTACCGAGGCCTAAGGGGGGGAAGTAGTGCCTATGATCTGGATCCGTAAATGGCTAAGGTGTTTATTATTGTAAGTTGAAGCTCATATTTATTCATTTCTATTTATTTTTCAGCCTCCTTAGCTGTCCATTCGTACACACCACCTATCTCAGTTCCAGCATAAATTGCTTGTCCCTGATATCCGATATGAATGCTGCTTATGGCTGTTCTCCCAGGACATACTAACATCTTATAGATGTTAATGCACCATAAGTTGTTGCTCTTCTCATCCCTTTTTTCTTCATCTGATAATGCAAACATGATAATGTTTAGTTCACCATTCCTATGTCCTGTAACAAAAATACTTTGGTTGAGATATTCATGATCGGCGCTGTCATAGCTGGCTATGGCCGTTATCCTCTTCGTTTCAGAAGAACTCAAAATGCTTTGGCAGCATAACTGAGCACCATTAATATTCCATACAATAATATCAGTATCGCAAAAAGCAAAAATATTTCCAGTCCTTGCATCAATCTGCACTTTATATGGTTTCTCTTTCGATTCACTATACAACTCTCGAGTGAGTTTCAGTCGAACAAGATCCCAGACAAGTACACGACCAGACTCATCGCAAGATATCGCTAGATTCCATGCCATTGAAACATCAAAATGTCTAATTGGAGATCCATGGCCACGCAAAATACCGTGTGTGCGGATATCAACGAGTCCACTTTTGCTTGGAGGACTAACCTTCCATACAATCAACACCAGGTCGTCTCCGCTGCTGAGAATCGTTCGGCTATCTCCAATTTTGACCAAGCATGGACCATTCAAATGACACTGCTCCACAAGCCCAATTATCTTGGTATAGTCAGCATTCAAAATTCGAATCGAAGAATCACTGTAGCCGTATGTTACAAATCGCTCGTATGTGCGGTCCATGCAAAAGATGTTCCCGCAATGTACTGCAATTTTGCCGCTTTTCTTATTGACAAATATTTCATTAACCCTATCTCCATGGGATTGAATCAACTTTCCTGTTGTCGTCATCCGCTCAAAGTTCATATTGATTATCGCACTAGGTGAATTTATGGGACCTTCGTATGCCGGGTGCGGCTTGGAAAACAACTTCGCAGGTGTTTGCCCGAAGTTATGTATAATACTTGCTGTGGCTTGTTTCTGCACTGGATCGCTTATATCAGTAAGATTAACAGAGCCAGCGTAGCTTAAGTGGTGAAATACATTTAAGGCATTCACAGCAGCTGTGCCTTTTTGCTTGTATCCGAATATAAGGTCAATCCATTCATGAAGATGTTTAGTAACATACTGAGACTCAAGAGCTTCTCGGTGTTTCGTAATGAAAACATAAGGATCATCTTTCGCCCAGGCCGGGAGTTCAACACTGTCAATTTTTTCTTTTGACTGTCTTCTGCCTAGTTGAAATCCTTCTAAATTCAGCAGAAATTCGGGTAAGAAAAAGAATTCTGGAATTAACTCCCTGACATCTGAAGTCGTGTCTTTAGAAGCGCTCTCCCATGCCTTGGAAATGGAATAGAATAACCTGTCTGCATGGTCAAACTGACCTCCTTGTAAAATCAAATACGATCTGACAAAAGGTTCCAAACGAATGAGATAAGAAGAAACAATCATAGATGAGGAATAGTGCGTGCCATAATGAAAAGGAGGGTCACTAGAATCTTCCAAATCTGCAAATGCATCATATCTTTCCTTGAAAATTTTTGCCCTCTCAGGAGTTTGAGCCCCCATGGGCTTGGAGAAGTCACGGAAAGACAAAGGATTATTCAAGTCAAGGACCGAATTGTAATAGTCGGCAATTACCCATGGGAAAACTGGATATTGAGTTAAATCATTGAATGTGCGACCAGCTATTGTGTTAAGCGCCATCAGGTAATGAAAATTGGACAATCTTCCAGCAGTCCATTCTTTAGTGATTGAGAGCTCACCGCCATTAGCAAAAGCGCTAGTAAGCTTAGATCCCAATGATCCAGCCCATGAATTACTTGTCATCTGTGACCCATGTATCATGGAGTTAAACGCATCACCCGTCACCCCTGTAAGCTCTGATGATAAAGAGAAATTGACATGAGGAGCTAGCAAGTTATAGATAAAATCACGCTCTTTAGGGCTAACGCAGGCTACTATTGCGCTTCGACCATGCAAAAAGCATACTTCCAATGCAATATCAAGAAACAAACAACTCCGCTTGGTGACTGAGACTAGTTCATCTAGTGACCAGCGATGTACCTCATGCGATTCAGCATTTATAGGGTTCAGCCAGCTAGTTTTTGAATCATACGTCAGCGTGCTGAAAGAATCCTTTTCGTTTGTTGGAGTATCTTTGGCTTCTATTATCTCTCCATCAGACCTCTGAAAGTAGTTATCGATCAAATAAATATTGACTTTTCCTAAAATCAGTAGCGCAGGAGAATTCTGCAGTCCGACAACCCTATTAACATTCCAGACGTAGGATACAGCGTCAGCGTAAGCCAGGTTGCGAATAATCCGCCTGTTCCGATCTTCAAACGTGCTTTCAAAAGATTCAATCTCGCTATCATCGATTATTTCATAGTCCGAATCAATGTCATTCTCCGAAATATCCTCATCTACTACCACTTCCATCTCATTTGAATCGACAAAATTGCGTATAGCATTATCAGGCGCTGGTGAAGCTGGTCTGTCCAGTGCAGTTGATCCAGAGCGAGATCTATTACGAGACTCTGACGATAGTCGTCGGGATATTTCCTTAGGCTTGATTGCAAGGTTGGCAGTTGCATGAGCTAGAGTATCTACCAATGATTCTTTCACTCTCCTCATCTTCTTGCGCATTTTATCCGGCCCTTCCGTTAAATCTAAGCCCCAATGTGCAGATTCACTGGGTGATGTTACAACAGGGCTTTGCAGTTCCAGATGTTCGACCGTAAGCTCTAGTTTCCTGGAGAAAAATATTCTATCATCTTCAACATCCTGAATATTGCGAAGAAATTTAACATGCTCTGACATGTATATTGACTGTTTCCAGGTTCTTAATCCCGTGAAAAATTCCTTGCAGATATTGTCAAAGACTGCTTTGTCTTCTGAAAGTTCCATTAACCTATTTTCTCGGCGATTAATAACTCCTTTGCTATCTTCAGATAATTTAAAGCTCAAATCACTGACAAAAAATGATGTTGACTCAGCGAAATGCGTTAATGCAAACCGGTATAACGTTTCTGTATTTTCTTCAGCCCAACTTAATAGTATATCATCACTGAGTGTATTCAATTTGGATACATCCCATTTAATAGGTGTCTCAGCGGACAAGAATAGAGCGGAAAACTCGTTTTTACGAGAAAGACAGATATCTTTCCACAATTTGAGGAACAATACCTTGACTTCAAGCTCCGAGTGTAGAATTCGTTCTGAAATAAGCAACACGAGACATTTGGAGAACGTAGTTTTAGAAGATTTCGACTCTATTACTGATATCAATTCGGATACCAGAGCAATACAAGGTTCCATCTGATCTTTGTGGAGATATTCACTGTCGTTCAAGAAAGAAAGAATAGATAGCTGTATACAGGAATCAAGCAATTCGCTTGAAGATCGGGAGAATTTTGATCTGTGGCTTTCCTTATTAGCTGTCGAATTTCGTAAAGAAATTAAGACTTCGCAGTACCTCAAAAAATCACCATATCCATCATCGTAACGAGCATCGTCACGATAAGCAGAAATTCGATTAAGCAGACTAGTAGAATTCGAAGCATACTTAAGTCCTGAAGCATTTGAGAGTGACTTTATTCGCCTAGGAATTTCACGAAGGAGAAGGCGGTGAAGACAAATTCGTAAAAATTGAATATGATGGGAATTTCCTTCAGGTAGGTATAGTGATAGATCGTAACCAATCATATCGTTACTAGACAATGCATTATCACAAACAATATCAACCCAAAGTTGAGCATACTCGTCTAGCACGTTGCAGAGCTGTTCGGGTTTCAGATCTGAGTTGCGCTTCAATCTAAGACTTTCATGAAAAGGAGATTCAGGAGCTTTCTCAATGAACGGAATCTCAGGGTTTAAGTGTGAAACAAAACCAAAGGAATCAGTTTTAACACTTGGTTGGAACTCTATGACTGTGGATGTAAATTCAAAATCTTCCATTCCATGAAACAGAGCACTATACAAAGTAGAAAGTATTTGGCGCTGAACTTCATCTGCATAAAATGCTGACTTGATATATGAGTGCTTCTTTCTTAATTTTCGTATCAAAGAGACAAAAGAAGACAATAATGTTAAATTAGTAAGATATTCCTGCTTATTGGTCATAGTTTCAGAAAGGCGAGTAATACCACTGTCAAACATGGCAAATATCACAGGAATCATTTCTAAATATACCGGAGATAAAGATTTCCTCGCTAGAAGTTGATCAGTGACATAGGAAACATCTGTAGCCATATAATCAGGGAAATCAATATTAATGCCAAAAAGAATGAATAAGCACATACTCCATACAACCGGGTCAAAAGACCACTGAGTCAGCGCATATCTCATAACAGAAAATCCACAACTTTTAGTAGAGAAACTGAGGTAGTAAGTTCGTCCATGTGTCATCAATAATCGAGAAATTAGTTTCAGGCCTTGAATAACTACCTGTGAATTTGATTCTGTCAGCAAATAAAGAGACCATTTTGTAGAGATAGTTTTTGCAAACTTTTTCAAAATCTTAGTGGCACTTTTGTCGCATAGAATGTCCACAAAAACACCTAACAGATTTAAAGCAATCTCCGATGGGCAGAGCAATGATGCACAGTTATCATTGATTGATATAGTGGGTATTAGTACTGTCGCAGCAGCTTTTTCCTTGGTAAGCTCTTCTTTCCGGAATGAATAAACTATAAACATGGAAACAGATCGCATGGTATCGGTATTCATGCAGGTCATCAAAAAGGATCTAAAAGGACGTATGAAAAGTAGTAAACTCGACTTAGAAAGAGCATCTGTTTTTAAAAACTGCAATAAACACCTAATAATTCGCATGCCTTTCAGTCTTTGTATATTGTAATGCCGAAAGTTACTTGTGTCATTGAAGGTAACAAACTGCTTAAAATATAATGCAAGAACATCCGGCTCTGCATATTTCCACAAATCATACTTTAGCAAGAACACTCTGTAGGCTAGTGGGTTCCAGATAACTGATTCCTTCTCATTGTAAAAGTTATATCCTATAAACTGCAAGATTGTCTGCAGAATATCCAGATTGATAAGCCCCTCTTGTGCCTTTTTAGATAAAACATGAGCTAACAGAGAGAACCCTTTACATTTTTCCATTTCTTCGCTATTTCTCCAGTTGTGTCGCAATGATTCAAACATGATAGATAATGAAAGGTTCAGGTCTTCAGGAGTGGTGGAGTCTTCGGCCATCACAATTGCCAGGTCTAGGCCTCCTAAGCTCCAAAGTATTTCGTCAAGTGGTCGGCACATAGAAGGAAAAACGGAACCAGAGGTATTCCATTGTGTGAGTGTGGATTTAGGGGCGACCCTAAATAGATTGTAATATTGAGAGTAGCGTGAGTAAAGGGTCCCAGGTATATCGGGCGAATCAGATCTAGCAAGTACCGAGCACCAATACACAGTGGAGTTTAAATTTGACCATATGGATGTCTCTGAAAAAAAAGACGATCCCCGGTTCTTGACCACTGAAATGAGTTCGTTAGACGTATCGTCTTTCCCGGCATATGCTTCATCGTTGCGGAGATTCAATGAAGCAGATGCTTTGTATGTCAAATAAAGACCTAGGACATCCTGAAAGTTTCCAGTGTAACGGGGTCCAAGTTGGTACTGTACAAATGCAAGTTCGCTAGATAGAGCATTCTCTATGACAAAAGCAGAGGCAATAGACCATTTTAGGCGAAGAACCGAGCGAAACAATTCAGCGTCGTCTGGTTTTCCCACGCCGTACACCACGCTTAATGGCAGGCAAGACGCGCTAACTACTGGATAAGCACACCGAACAGAATCCACTAGTATACCATTGACGTAAAGTGAAAGCTTTGAAGAGAGTCGCTTACGTTTGTGAACTATCACTATGTGGTACCAGATATTCACATCAAAAACGTAAGATTTAAAAGTGGTTGAGGCAAGTGGGGATGAGAGATCAGGGGTACAGACGGAGAAATTGATGCAATGCGATTGTGAGCCCAATGAGACGGATATCACTGGCGTGCCTTTTGCATTATATATCGTTTGTAGCGGCAGATCAACAGCATTGTCAAATGAATGGAAAGTTACCCAATAGCATAATGAGTAACCCTTAGCTTGAAAAGGTGATGAATCTAATGAATGCAGTGTGAGGGAGGAGTAGCCTTTATCCCATGTATCAAAGTACAGTGATTTCGGCTGAGAGGAGGATTTAATCAAATCAAGAAGCAGGCGAGAACAAATAGAAGAAGAATAGGCCGCTCGTACCAGTTTTATAGATGCCTCAAAATCGTTGAGCCCAAGTTGGCCTAGGGCTAATATTAGTGAGCGATATAGAGGAGCGATTTTCATTTCTGGTGCGTCTATGAATCTGGACAGAGCGCTCGAAACTAAGCGAGTGGATTCCAGTTGGATGATATTCTTCGAAGATGAAACGGTAAGTTGAATGAGACATTGTAAAGTTATTTCCAAGATCGAATCAGAAGAGCTCGAGCTGTGTGAGAGATCAAAGAGCAAAGGGATGAGACTAGGCTGAAAGACGGATTCGTTACTTAAGTGCTTGAAGACGAGGTCTTGAATCATAACAGAGATATCTTCGGAAGAAATAAGTTCTATATGTCGTAAGCAAGAAACGTAGAAAGATGTGACAGAGTATTGGTTTATAGTGAAAGCTAAGAGGATTCCTAGCAGTTGAGGTAAAGCGACAGTACTCAGATCAGTGCTTAGGATGGTTGATTCAATGACACTCCAACCAATATGAGAATCTATATACCGGTAATTTTCAAAACAAAAAATAAGAGAAGATCCAATTATTGATAAACATAATTTTAAAAGTTCACATGCTTCTTCAATTGAGGTCGAATTTGGATGGCAAGTACATATCAATTCAATTACTCTCTCGAAGCCACTATTATCCCTGAACTCATCTTTCAAAGATTCTGGGCCTTCAACTAGTAATCTCTGTAATGCATATAAGTTGGTCAAATTCTCAACAAAATCCTTTCCTGGACCGAGGCCCATTATAGCTTCTTTGACGGTGGCCATTGAGCGGTATTATAGGCTAGTGCAAGTGTAAGGTTGATTAAGTGGGAGTATTGCGAGATACGCGATCTGCTTGGCTATGGCCAATCAGGTATACTTGTTTTACGTAGTCTAAGCAGGACAAATCAGAGGATGTTATATCGCAAAGCAAATATCGATCGTAATTTTTTTTTTAAGACATCATAACGGTGCTGCTATTCGTGGATACCTGTACTGCTGCAACACCTTTACTGCATCATCTAGCGCTTCAGTATTGTATGTCAAACTCTCTTTAGATTTCTCTTCCTCAAACGCATTCTGGACTGCATCAATAATTGCCGTAGGAATAATAAGAGCCTCACGTGTAGATATATGACTAATTGTGTAACGTGGTTTTGCAGCATCAGCATGCATAGCTTGGGGATCAGATCCCTCAACATGGTCATATTCCATCCTCCTCGATTTAGATGTTACATGTTGTCGTTCAGTTTCCCATTTCCGTTCCTTACGTTCAGCTATCTCGTAAGCACGCAAAAATGACTGTGGCGGTTTGCCGTATATCATCTCATATTGGCAGAAGTCGCACACCCAAAGATCAGTCAAGTCAGGAGGCGGTCGCCTGCTTTTATATCTAGTTCTTGTTTGTATAACTGGTATATCAGATTCTATGCTAGAGATACGTTCCATTGATTCAGTATCCTTCTCAGAGTGTTTCATGTCGGTATCATAGGTGGCTTCTTCATTGCTAGGAAACTTGATATGGTCCTCCTTCCAATAGTTGGCTGCTTTGGCTCTCAGTTCCTCAGTATCGCCACGCACAGCATGTATCGATGCTAGATATGCAGAATAGGCAAATGCTGCAGAAACAGAATTCTTTTTACTTTTATCTTTGTTAATCTCCTCGGAAAATACAGCGGCAAGTGTCTGTAAAGTTTCAGGCATTTCAGCTGGCTTTAGACTCTTGCCTGTTAATGCCCTAAGCTTAGCTAAGTTCTCAGGAAACGTTTTCTTTTGTATCGACTTATTATATGCAGTGTTATGATTTTCTGTTATCTGTTCAGAGGTACCATTTGATGGCGCATTAGACACTGACTGGCTGCTAATATGATTAAAAAACTTATTAGAACGATCCGGCACTACAATATCATGCCCTTCTATTGTGCCAAAAACATTTGCAACAGCATCTCGTTCAAGTTGTGCATGTAATTCAACTTCTGTTTCAATGATAGGTTGTGCTCGATTCTGAACGTATTTCGTCTTTGAACGTTGGTGGGCCCCTGTAGAAACCTTTTTCTTACCCATGATAAACGTATAAATACAGGTAGAGTAACTTAAATAATGTAGATAAGCTAAACTATTAATATTATCCGTTAAAGTCCCCTAAAATTGATGTCAAATTTTCACAGTTATGCAAGTTCTTGTTCTATAAGCTGAAAAGTGCGCGGTGTAAAGTTTGGTTAAATTGGATTCGCATGCGTACCCCCACCAGCACCATATAATGCATTAGTTCTTCCACTGATGCTCGATCGCAATAAGTGTAGTGCAATCACTCTAATTTTACACCACCATGCCTGTTCATCCGTTTTTTGTAACATATACCATTCCGGTATGTGTATGCCTTGTAGTTAGCACTATTCCAGGCTATTATGGCTATCGCTAGCAACATAATGATCTTCCAATGACCCCCTTTAAACCACACAAATTCGTGCAGAGCGACCCGGGGTTCCTGATTATGTTTGCTCTCTTCACTGTACCAGTTCAATCCGTTATCACTTCCTCGTCTTGGTCTCATAATGTCAATGACATTGATTATTTCAGATTCGTGATCTGTTGAAACCGTCATATTCTCGTCCCTGTCATCATTATCAATCTCTTCGTTTTTATCTTGATCGTCTTCTCTCATTGAGCTGTTCGACTCTGAAATCATGTCCAAGGACTCAAGTGTTTTAATGTGCTTACCCAGTCTTTCCTTAGTCTGCTCTAATTCATCTATGTATTCCCATTGCTTCAATATGCTGGCTTGCAAACTGTCGCAATGCACCGAATACTTCCCCTTATCTTCTTTGAGCTTAGAAACCTGATCACTCAATTCCATTACTTCTCTCTCTTTATTCTGTAGCTCTGAAGTCATCTCTGCTAGCATGCCCTCTAAACTATTGACCTTGTCCTTCATCGAACTGTTTTCTTTCGTAGTGGCGCTATGCTTTACCCTTAGCTCTTCTAATTCATCCTCACATTGAGCTAGCTTTTCTTCTGTTTCAAGGATCATTATGTTCATCTGATTCTCTCGTCGTCTTATAGATTCTTCCGATGATGTGCTCGTATTAGGAGAGAATATGTTTTTATTCACTGCATCAGGTGCTATGTGACTTGAATAAGACTGATCTTGGCTAGGGGTCGAACTCTGTGTACTATCATACACAATTTCGCATTGCTGCTGATATTTGAATAAGCTTGTCCTATCTTTTGTTGGTGATTCAGGTGTGCTTATGCTGCTCCAATTTGCAGTAGTATTGCTTGGACTGGCCGTGACGTGTTTAGCTTCTCGATCAACAGGTGTGCTTGCTTGCATCGGAATATCTGCTCGCTCTAAATATCTAATTAGACTAAGACAAACACTTTCAATCTTTGCAAGCGTTTGTTTCGGAATCTGCATGAATTCCGAACTGTAATCATGAAAAAATTCGTTGTACAATTGAACCACCCTTGACGACAATTGATCGCTAGTCAAAAATATAGAATCTTCCGAAAACTGCATAAGTATATCAAGATTATCTAATGCTATAAGACAATTATCACCTTGACAATCATCCAAAAATGGTGCACGATCTATGATATTTACTAGTAGCTCTAGTAACGCTTTGATTTCCATAAGCTGTCCATCTTGATCTGTTGATGAAGTTGACATTGACATGTGTATGCCTAAACGATATCATGAAACCTGATCGTTGTTACCTATTCCTTTTAAATGTGCGCTACCTTATATAATTTTTTTTTAAAGTGGCTACGATCCCGTTAAAGAAAACTCTTAGTGTTTCACTGATCTTCTTTGAATGCGATCGCGGGTCTTTTTATCATTCAAGGGTTCTCTTTCTATCTATCCCAAACACTTAACATAAAGGTAAAAGTGAAGCGTAAAGACCTCGATTTCCCAATTACTGACCAATCACGAGCGTTCTCCCATTTGTTTAAAATTTGCCTATTTAGGTAATTGGTTTACTACCTTCGCCATCTGATCGTTGTTGACCTATTTCGGATCTGCCAATATACAACTATCTTATTCCGCCTAATTCTTCGCTTTTTATTCTCAAATTAACCAGTATAATTTTACTGTCTTATCATTATTTTTTTGGAGTTATATATGCCGTTAAATTGTGTGCGCGAAAAGAGAGCATTCGAAGAGTGTTTCGAAGCTGACAACGATTACAACTACAACAACAATAACGGAAACGTCAATAGCAACGGCAATCTTTCAAACAACATCAATGACGTTATTTCATATACTTTTTTGGCATCAAAAAGGGTTAAAATGACTTCTAATTATCGGACTGATTCAAATAGCAGTCATAGCAGCAATGATGATAAGTCAACTCTCGTTGAATCTGATCTTTCTCGATCGATCTCTTCGTCAAATTTATACTCTCACAACTTTCACAACACAGAGCCATTAAAGCCTTCTAATAGAGTTGATTCTAATATTATGCATTCAATGAAACTTCAAAAATCTCTATCTTCTATGCATTCTGTTGAGCAGCTCAAAAAATCCATAAAGCAAAGAAAAAGTAAGCGCAATTTATCGCATCGGAAGTCTCGTCTCGACTTAATTGATAATCAGCACCTTACTTCCTTTCCTTCAATAGTCGCTACTCCTGAAAATGAGCCAAGAGAAATTGTGTTTGTGGAGGACTACTTCTTTGCATCAAATGAGGAATTACATAAAGCTGATGAAACTTGTAAGTCTATAAAAGAACGTCAATCGAGACAATCTCTAAGAGAAGTATTTTTGAATGATACTAAGAGTTTTGGCAATGTTGACTCAATGCAGTTTGACCCTATACCAGAATTGTTTGATTCGCAGTCTACCGATCAGTACACTCTATGCTCAAATGAAATTCTTCAAACTTGTATATCTTGTCATCGCGATCTTTCTGAAGTTATAGACGAGTTCGTCACTGAAACTGGTTTTAAGGAGCTCGTGTGCCAAAGCTGCGCTGCCGTTTATACTCCTGACCCATTTGAACACTGGGACGATCAAGATCTATTGGAACGAAGAAGCAAAGCTGAAACCTACCTCAAATGGATCGACGCATCCACTAATGTAAAGTCGCCAGGTGTTACACAACCATCTGCTGAGTGGGTTCAAGACTTGAAAAGGAGGTTTCGATGGCGATGGCGCGTTTCCGGGCTTGTCCCACGAAAGATTTGCAAGAATGCAAATCGTTCTTAATAATATCTGATTGTTATTCAGTCAGTTTATTCATTTCTTTACTTGTTAAGTTCCACCCTTTTTCACTGCATTCAAGCATTTCTTCTATCAAAGTATTTTACTAATGACAATACATGCTACTTCTTTTCGCTATAAATTTAAGCGCAAATATCAACACATAAAAATAATTCATACAATTTCAGTAACAGCTAGGTTAAATGTACGTTAGAGAATAAGGCACGCAACCATAAAAGACCTAAGGACCACCACCGAAATATAGCCCAAAATTTCATAAACAGACAAGCAGAACAGCTTCAAAATAAACCTAATGAGAAGGGTGCAGAATAATGGAGTCTTCAAAAAAGCCGTAAAGGAATACAAACCTTACCGGAAGGTTGCATAGGTCCAAACGCGTTTTAATAAACTCTTAGAGTAATAGTTTTCAATTTCAGATATGCTTTCATCATCAAGATGAGGATAGTACCGACCAGTCTTTATATCAACTTCCTCCAAGGGAATCAAAAGCTTGTAATCTTTGTGATAGATCTTGTATCCAATGTATGAAACAATAAAAACTAAAATACCCAAGAAGTTTGAGAAAAACAGTGACGCGCTTGCTTTACCTTCAACTGGATGAATAGTATTCAGCAACTGGCAGATAATCAGTAATAAAACACAAGCCATGCCGATGTAGTTAACGGGAGCAAACCATTTGTGCCAGAATCCATAAGGTTCAGTGAAAGCCGTATCATTTTGAGCTTTGATAACTTGTCTGAGACGAGCATTGGCAATAAAAACCATGAACCAGATAAGAATGATTGTTAATCCAATCACACGTGATAGCCAGTCAAAGACAAATTTAGTGCTTCCAATAGTGGTGATGAACGCCAAAACCATGCAGGGAATAGCAGTTGTAATAAGAGCAGTTATAGGGCGACCTTTCTTGTCAACTTTATCAAAGTACTTCCAGCTCATATTCTTTGAAGCCAAGAAAGAAAGAATACGAGCACCAGAAAAAGCATAACAATTACCAACTGATGCAACACAAATCAGAATAATTGCATTGACAATATTAGCCAATACTGGAACACCAGCTTGTTTGCAAACGATGACAAAAGGAGATGATTCAGCTTCATTTTCAGCATGTAACGCAGAATTAGATGGAGATAAAGAGCAAGTAAGGACAACAATTACGCAGACGTAAATGAAGATCATACGGGTAACGGTTGACTTTACAGCCCTAGGAACATTAAAGCGAGGATTAACAGTTTCAGCACCGGCCATTCCAATGATTTCTGTACCACCTGAAGCGAAAGCACCAAGAACAAAGACGGAAATAAGACCCCAGAAACCGTTTGTAAGTAAATTGCCACTGTCGAATGACGTAAGATCTTCTTGCGGCGTAGGAGTGCCACCAGCTAAATAGGTAATAGCGAAGATGAAAAATCCAATGAGAGTTGCAAGTTTAAGTATTGCAGTTGCGGTTTCAGCTTTACCAAAAAAGGATACCGGAAACAAATGTAAAGAGAGCGTGGCCAATATAAAAATTGCCATACAAGCTGGCTTAGGTATAGCGAGAGTCCAATACTCAATTAGGAGACAGAAAGTAGTACCCTCAATAGCAAATACTAATATGCACACCACCCAGAGTTGATAACCAAATGCAAACGTGATAGCTGGGTCGATAAACTTAGCGGGGTAAGCGATATAGCTTCCATGAATTGGAAACATAATAGTGAGTTCGGAGAGAGACATTAACATAGAGGCGACAATGAAGTTAACAAAGATGAAGCCAAGAATGATGGCCAAAGAGCCACCTTCAGTAAGTTGTGTACTAGTACCAATAAACAGACCAGTACCCACATTAGCGCCCATAGATAGAAATTGAAGATGTCTAGCGGTAAGCGTTCTTTTGAATTGGCCCTTCTGCGCAGATTGAATAGACTCATCGTCTTGAGAATCATGAATAGATGATACAACTTTCTTAGTTTCGAGGCCTCCAAGGTTAAATGAGGAAGAGCTCGAAGAGCTTTTTTGCAATTTCTCCATTGTAAAATTCAGTGCTCAGTAGTGACTATCTTGACTTAGCGTTGAGAGTAGTTCAAGTATTATCGTTATAATAGGATCTTCACGGTATAAAAGGTTAACCGTGAATGTATTGAATTGTAGGAACCGTAAGATAGAAGTAAGTGCAAGCGACACAGCGGAGACGTTAAATGTTATATTTAAAATATCCCTCGTATCCCGTGCGTATGTAGAATACGGAAACAGAAAGACCCTTATAGGCAAGTAAGTGATAATCTTCCTTTAGTGGCAGGGTTTGGAAAAAGGCTCCTGACCTAGATTAACTAAAAAAAGTGGGGAAGAAGTAAACGGCTAAGAGCTTTCTAGAAAGAACAGCGAAGTGTACGTTTTCCAGCTAAATATCCGGTAATGAAATAGCTATAGTGTGACCATATCTGAGCGTTCGACTTTATATACATTTTGAGACGATGAGTAGCACTATTAGGCTGAATATTTTTAGCTGATATTTTAGTGTGTAAGGTAAGGGGTAAAATGCTACGCTATTAAAGTTTATAATTTACGGGTGCGGCTTGTCCAAAAATGGCATACAGCAACCAATAGTATAAACGGATTCCAGGGTAAAAAACCCCCAACGTTAGTAGTTTAATTATACTTTGGTAGTAATACCACCAAGACCTATGCAATTGGTAAGAATTCAATGAAAATAAAAAAGATAACGAGGCTCCTCTGATATCAAAGTTTGCATAAGCCACTATGTGGGGTAATTTAGCACTGGAAGTGTAATAGAGATGAATAGGAGCAAATAAAAAACGTCAGCGGTTAGTTTTCGATAGAGCGCTAGAGATTGTGGTACTAATTGCTGCATTGCGGATTGAATTGTAGGATCATGCGATATAAGTGACTGCTATAAAAATTGACTTACATTGTTTAAGCTATTAATTCACAGATATTGGTTAATACAGCGCGGTGATCCACCGGATCCTAAAAACTCGCGTGGTTTATGGAATAAAAAAAACACTGTTTCTCGCCCATTATGGAATGTGATCATCGGTTAACGGCGCTAAGTTTAAGTCGAAACCAAAACAATACCAATGTTAATGACCATGCTTATCCAAATTTCATATGTGCCTTTTGATTATTTATTGCAATAACTGGTAGCTGCACTCTTCCTAGGACGCTATTGTAGTTGCAATTCCTTATTGCAATAAAAATTAGATATTTGATAGACAGCAACGAGATAAACTCTAAATTGCTATAAGGTTAAGCTCCATATACAGGTGCACTTATAATTGGAGTGTAAATAACTCAAAAAGCGGGCTTACTTTCACAACTTATGCCAGCGGGCAGCATACTTTAGAGCGATTCTTCTATTTTAACTAAAAGCGGCATCATCGTCCTCCGTAGCCAATTAGGAATCGCACTAAAAGGCCAAACCTCCATGCAGTTATTAAACTGCATATCAGTTATATGAAATGAACTACAGACCTCCTGGCTATGCCGATCGCTCGAACATCTGCTGAAATATAACGGCTTGACTCCACAGCCACGTAGCGCTGTCAATCAAACTCTTATTTTTATTTCTTTTCACCAAATTGAATCAAGCTTCCGAATGTAGTAATGTCATGCCCAAATTGGGTAACAGTCACATTACCAAATACTCAATTGGAGGAGGCCTTTCTTTTGAGCCGTTCTCTGACAATTATGATTTGTCTTAGTCAAACTTAACAACTGCCCTGAAAATCATTCTCGGCCTTCTAGTTTGCTTGAATATACAGGTATAAGCGATTCTGAATCGCTTTTAGTCTTTTGGCTCATTTTCTGATCGCGTGCGCTGCCAAAATTGGACCTTAACATTACCGGGATGATTCTGCTGATCAAAATGACAAATTCTCTGACCCCACCTAGACAACGATATAACTGTATCTAGAATATAGATACAATTTTTATATCTTTTTATTTTTCTTTCTTGGATGCTAAACTGATAAAATTTATCTGCTCTAAGAGAATAACTCCTACACATTAATGTCCTGCCCACAATATAATAATTATGATGTCATGCTTCTTGGAAATGCTATTAGATCCAGTTTATCAACCGGATTCAACATCCGCAACCTTCCCCTTTTTCACCATATTACAGCACATACTAATTATTGGTTCGTCTCCGTTATCTTGTGCTAGATAGCTCGTTTAGCAGAACAATTACCCGTTGAGGGTTGCTTACTATACTTTTTATAAGCAACTAAAAAGGAGAATCGTTAAGACTTAACTCTATTCTCCGCAAAGTCTAATCTATCATAGAGGACATACTGTCTTAGAAGAGCTACGTAGGCGCGAACATATCGATATCAACAGAAAGACGTTCTGCAACTGAACAAAATTCCTGAAATCTCTTTCTCTTTCGTATTTCCTCACAAAAGGCAAATACCAAGCGTCAATCGACATGTCAAGCAACTCCTTTTCTAATCATGTCGTTTGTTATCCGGCAGAATGATACACTAATGAAGATAGCAGAAACTTCAATATGCGCCAAGAGTACAACTCTTTATCAGCCTTTCATCTAAAAGAATACCTACAATCCTCAAACTAAAAGCCAAAAACTGGAAGCTGCATAATGAATCATTTACATAGCATTGATAAGTGCGACCTATCAAAAGTCGTGATAGCAGATAGCCACACGTTTGATCGACAAACCTATTTCGATTTCTTATCTTCAATAGATTCAGTTTCTGCTGTGCGTTGCTCATTCACTTTTTCCGAACCATTGTCTTCGTCGCCTCCTTGTCCATATTCATTCACTCTAGTGTAGTCCACACGGTATAAGAATGTTTGAATGATGTAAATGATAAAGATCACATCATCTCTAAGTGTAGCTAGGCGGTGTAAGAGCGGCATTTTGATGACAAATGCAAACAAATCATCAATAAAAGTGTTTAAAAACTTGTAAATCATGGCACGCCTAGGCATATGTGCAACTGATTTCAGCCGGTAATTGATGTAAATAGACGGAACAAGAGTCAGAAATCCGTACGCATACACTGAGCCCACAAGGGTAGCAATTATGAATGAGTACCATGATTTGTGAGTATCATACATCAATGAATAGCCCGCATATGCCATAATGAGAGGAATACCAATCATATACAGATACTTGAAGGCGATGCGATCGTATTCCTGAGTTTTCTTTTCCGTTTCACTCAACTCGTGTTTATCTTGGAGACGTATCCTGACAGGAATAAGACCAGACCTGGCTTCAATTTTCACATCAGCGACCTTAGTGATTTTCCAGGCTTCCACGAGAATACCAGAGCCTTGTCCAAATAAGATCATCCAAGATGTATCTTCATTATTATCCATGAGATACAGAAAAATTATAGACTGCATCACCACATTGGCTATGATGGAACGCACCGATATACCAACATTGTCTTTTTTATTTCTAAAGTGTGATATATCATTTTTGAAAGCAAGGAATTCAAACAATGTATGTAACAATGAAACGCAGACAGTAATGCCTAGCAGCCAAACATTGGTTTCCAGAAGAACGCGTTTAAATTCTTCTAGTTCTGATACGGTACCACCCGAAGTCAAAGCTTGCTGTTTAAAGCTTGTCGAAGCTGTACTGGTTAAGAAAAATTTCCACTGTGCAATGTCAGAAAACTGGAAATGAAGCGGCACCGATGTAATCGAATTGTTCAACTCTATCATCTGCGATTTTAACTGCCAAAAATCGTTATAAAAAACAATTGGAAAGTATGATTTTGCCTGTTTCTCATGGTACGTAGCGATCTTTAAATAATCCCGAAGAACAGGAGGTGATTTGCTCAACTCAAAGTCTCCTGAATTACGCACCATCTGAAACGTGACGTTAGGGTGCCAATAAGACACAATCTCTTTCTCATAAACTGAGTCGTCATCCTGCTCTTCTTCAAGTTCTTCATGGTCATGAGTAGAACCTAAAAGATACTTCTCTTTGGTTTGCTTACGCTTAGGGAAGAAATGGTTCAACTGGAATGTGTATCTTGTAGCAGCAAGAGGATCGAACACAGCCCCTTGTTGATCAAACTCAGCTCCTTCACGCGAAAGCAGTAGATGCGCAAATATCGATCCATTATTCGACATTGTGGAAGTAAGCAATAATTCTGTGTCAATAGTATCGCTAAATTTTTCTCCATATACAACATCGGTAACGTATATGGGTTCTTCCTCCTTGTATAACCGCGGACTGTCATTAATGTAAAGTGCAGCGTGCAATAAAGACCCTTCAGGCCATACAGGCGTCAACAATCCAGGAAGAGTACCAGCAGTTGAATCCTTTGGTTTGACACCAGTATCTGCAGCCTGTCCAGTCTTCGGTTTAGGCTTCAACGAAGGCAAGACGTTCGACAGGACTGTTTGAATCACTATTACGATCAATATAGATCTTAACATTGTCCAGATTGGAGAAGAGCGATTCTCTTGCTGGCCATTTTGAGTAGCTGCACCAGGCTCTGGCATACTTGTGTATACTGATGGTTCTCGAAGGCAGAGTTGACAGTCGCCATTCCTGGGAGAGTTAAAGGCACATAGGCTAGCCAATTCTCAGTCATATTTAGTATCTTTTGCAATATTTCATTGTATAGCAAAAAAATATTGCGTATACATTTATAATATAAAGAAATCACTAACTTGGATAGATCTTAATGCGGTCCAAAAATTGATAAAAAAACGATGCTGACAGGATTCGAACCTGCAACCTTTGGAACCGAAATCCAACTCGCTAACCATTGCGACACAGCACCTAACAATACTATATGAGTCTGTCTGATTATTAATAAGGCCATTCTCCATTGATAAATATCTGATTATTTGATAATAGATTATCTATACCTTAGTTATAATCTTTTCAAGATGTCAAAAATATCTGATTAGCCATATAATAGCATGAAGACAGAGCTTGACATCTTTTTTGATGTAGTATGAATTCTGAAAGCCATAATAGACTACAGTATTGTGATCGCATGCTTCTTTCATATATGTTGCAATTTCATCGCATAGAACTTCATTTCAAATTCCTAATACTTACCAAGCTGGCCGTTAAATAGTGTAGTTTCTCATATATTAAGAAATAAAGCGAGTTTATCGACCGTCCTGTCGATCAGACCAAGAAGTCTGGGAGAGCAAACTCTAAGGTGACATTGACCACCACTATGTTCAATAAACAGCTAAAGGCTGCGGGTATTGAAGATGCACGGTTGAATACACTTGAGATAGATGCTCACAGGACGGAAAATATGTTTCAGGAGCTATTGAACGTTCAAGGAAAGGCACTGGTAGGGGAGATCAATGGAGTTGGAGAATGCAGGCGTGATATCGCAGAAGGGATGATGCAACTAGCAAGCATAAGAAATGCTCAATTGAAAATATTAGAAGAAGAAAGTACTATAAGGAATAAGCGTATTGAATCTTTAAAATCAGAATATAAAACTAAACAGGATCTTGAAGATAAATTGTTGGAGCTCAAAAACGAATCGATCTATGCCTTGAATGTCGACAAGGTGACTAAGGAGTTGAACGATATTGACGAAGAGATCAAAGAGGTCGTTAAGACGTTAAATATGTTAAAGAAACGACGACTAGAAATATTTAATCGGTTACAAGAATGTGAATCTGTTCTGGGCTCAAAAGAGTCAAAATTAGAGGAAAAATTAAAAGGATACGAATCCGTTAGCATTGATACTTTAAACATGAAACGCGCAGAAAGCGCAATTATAGAAGATTTGATCTCTAAAGCTGCTACAGAAATCTCATCGTTAAATGAAGGAATCACTATTTGGAATCATGTGATTGAAACTGTGGAAAAGGTCGAAAATTTCATAAAGAATGATGGGTCTACGGACTCAATAACAGAAATGATCCGAGAAGGAATTAGTCAAATGAATGAATATAAGTCCATTGCAGAAAGCAAGAACTGGGGTTTCTTGAAAATAGCTATAGAGCAAGAGGTTGTTATCTTTGAACAGGCATTATCTGTAATCATGAGCGGTTTATAAATGATTTTCCGATATGCAAAATCGATAGTCTATGCTAGCATGACCTTGTTCATGAATATCTATGTGCGCTTTTTTTGCGAAACGCTGCGCCGTATTTATAGAATATGAACGGTATAGGGACAAAAATTGTTGCCAAAGCTGCAATCAAAAAGGACGCCCACATGTAACCCAAGTTATTGTACATTTGAGCACCAAAGAGCGGGAACACGCCTGCAAGGGTACACCTGCAGATAGTGTTCACTGCTAAACCAGATGCAGCCCAGCTCTTGCATGCCGCCACCGTATAAGTGAAAATGCCATTGAAGCTGAACAAAATACCAAGCAGTACCAGTCCAGATCCTATCATTGATACGATCCAGTGAACAGATTCTCTAACCGTGAATGTAAACAAATAAAGTCCTATCACAGTGATTATTCCACCTGCCATTGGTAAAATTAGGACATCTTCCTCAACCATATCTTTGGTGCGGTGTCTATCTTCATACTGGAAGTATGCCAATCCAACACAAGTTCCGACTACTATTCCTAGAATTTGAGGAATAAAAGCCAGACCTAAAAGCTGCTTGCGAAAATTGTATACACCAGTGTATACTATTGGTAATGATATAAAATATAAATAGACGATGGATAATAGCAGAGCAGCATATATGGAGAGTAATAATATCATGATATCCGTGGAGAGGATAATGAACGGACGCTTAAGAGATACATTCATGGTTTGCAATACAGAGTTGGCTTGACGTTCTATAAGAGCATAGTAGCGGGAATCTCCTGTGGTTTTACGCAACTCTTGGGCCTTTTTGCGTAGAATATAATGCTCATATGTTTCATCGAGAAAGAAAACCACAAAGACATAATTGACTGCGGACCATATAATGCAGACATAAAAGATCCATCTCCAACTGGATAATTCTGAGATAAAAAATCCTATAATAGGTCCTAATGCTGGGCCGAGAAAAGGGCCTGCAGCATACAAAATCATGGGGGTCTGTATGCTTGATCTGGGGAATATGTCGCTAATAGTGCCGCCAGCGACAGAGAAAACTGCGGAGCCACAAAAGCCCGCAAAATATCTAGGTATTAAAACTGCTTCTATTGTGGGTGCAAATGCGGTTGGAAATTGAAGGGAAATGTAAAGAAAGAGCGAGATTAAGTAAACAAGACGTCTGCCATAAAACTCGGAAATAGGACCGAGCAATGAAGGGCCAGTAGCGAGACCAAGCAAATATGTAGTAATACCAAGTGTAGCAACTTCGTGAGAGACATTAAACTCGTTTGATATATCATCTATAGCTGCAGAATATATGGAACTAAGAACTGTGAGATTTGTGGATATGACGATAATGACTATAGTTATGATCCACTTTCTAGTGTTCGACTTGTTGAGAGGTTGCTCTGAATGGTCTAGCTGGTCGCGAGTAACCAAAAACTCATCTAGCTCCTTTGAATCAGTCATTTTGGAGATTTTGTCTGCAAAACATTCAAAAACTCGTCCGTCGTGCCCACCTATGTAGGCTATTACAAGTAAGCAGGTCGGTTTTCAGGGCAAGGTGCCTGATTAGTCAGCAAACCAACTCTAACTCTGACTATTCACAGGACTGCATGAACTACGTGTATATGCTTTTGTACTTTTGTGTAGACAAATATAATGTTTTTGCAAACTAAAAACAAATGTCATCCCGCTGAACTTCCAATTATTTGACTTTTAATGATGTAAGGTTAGCTTTATGTCGTGAAGAAGGTGTAGGTTACAAGTATGCACTACACTATAAAAAGCCGCTTAATCATTTACACTATATTTCAAGAGCTTTTAATATTTTTCAATTGATGTCAAATATTTCAGTTTAATTATTTTGAAACAACGAAAAATGCAGCTCATTTTCACTTGACAAATTTCCTTGGGGTGCAGAGATACGTATAGAGGTCGTTCGTTTTGTCGATCTACCTGAAAGAGTTGTAAATCATAGAAAGTAACTCGAGAACTATACCGCCACATGCCAAGAATATGATAAAAATGATCCAGGCTGGTGAATAAGATATTTGCCTCTTGTCATTATGAGTAGATGATTTTGGTTTGCCCATTTTGGCTGCTTCTGACTTTGCATACTTCAAGTTAGCTTTTCTTTGTGTAGGTGTTTGGGGAGCCATTTTTAACGCGCTGTTATATTTAAAAATCTAGCTAAAGCGTAATTTTTACCTTCTGAATATATTATCTGTATCACTTTAATTGTGATAAACCCACGATGCTGATATCTGATTGCAAGTGGTGTTAAAGACAACTATTCAACTCGACTGTTTCCCCCTAACAACTGAACCTGAACCCGCGTTGTGTTTCCTCCCGCTAAATACTACGTTCTTTTCTCTACTAAGATTTAAATATTATCGAACTAATAAAATCTCCTGATTCGCTAAATATTTCACGAATGACTGTCAAAGAGTCCACAAATGACTTTTTATGGACGTGTCAAGAAGAACCGCATCGTACTAGAAGGAAAGAAATAATAAAAGCTCATCCTGAAGTCACCAAACTATGTGGACCTGAGCCGAAAACGATATATGTCGTTGGTTCAGTGGTTCTACTCCAACTTTCAATTGCTCTTTACTTCAAAAACTACAAACCGCTAAGCTGGCCCGTACTTATCACTGCGTATATAATTGGCGGAACGGCTAATCAAAATATATTTATGGCTATTCACGAACTCTCGCACAATTTGGGCTTCAAGTCTCCTTTTGCAAATAGACTCGCTGCGGCTCTCGTCAATCTGCCAATAGGCTTGCCGTACGCTGCCTCCTTTAGGCCGTATCATCTGATGCATCATAAGCATCTTGGTCACGATCAGTACGATACAGATCTACCTACTAAATTAGAGGCTATAGTTCTTGACAGCGTTATGGGCAAAGCCCTGTTCGCAACATTCCAGCTACTCTTCTACGCTATTAGGCCTATGTGCGTGGCATCTATACCGATTGGCTGGTGGCATCTTTTCAATCTAATTTATCAACTCACTGCTGATTATCTGATAGTCACGTACTTCGGATGGACTCCGCTCATCTACTTCCTTCTCTCGTCGTTCTTCGCCGGCTCGCTACATCCTCTGGCAGGACATTTCATTGCCGAGCACTACGTCCTCAACCTTCCTGCTGTCAAAAAGTTACCTGAATCACTTAAAGACACTCCACCTCCTGATACTTACTCTTATTACGGCCCACTCAACATATTCGTATATAATGTTGGCTACCACAACGAACATCATGATTTCCCCTACATCCCCTGGACAAGACTACCGATGCTACGCAAAATTGCCCCGGAATTCTATGACCCGCTTCCATCATACAATTCATGGACAAAGGTTATCTGGGATTTTGTCTTTATAGACTCCAACTCTCTTTGGTGCCGTGTTCGCCGTGAACAGACAAAGAACGTACAAGTATCCTCGAATATTATTGACGGAAACCTGTCTTAACGTGTGGTGGAGGGTCTATATATATATCTTTACATTCGTATCTATATACATGCATAACTAAAATAAACCAGGCCCAGTTTTTCATGGGCTTTTATGCCACATCTGACTGTTCGGTCCTTTTTCGAACTTTTCGATCTGCATATGCAAGCTTGTCATTAGATTTCAGCATCTCTTCTCGACCAACGCGTCGCTCTTCGCGTAGTAACTCTTGCTCGGCTAAAACAATAGTGCCAGTTATAAATGCTACTGAGAATAAAAACACTTTGCCGGGGACTGTAATGTTTTTGAATGGCGGCCAGAAGAGGTGCATGCCACCAAGCCCGATCACACCCACCGATGTACCATAGAACGCGCCTTTTGCACCTTCCCTCATCACCTGTTTGTCAGAATACAATACTTCCAAAATTTTAACACTCACTTACATTCCTCATCACTTCATCCTGTCTATAAAAGTGCGCCGGTTGTGATTTCATGATGGTGTTCGGGTTCAAAAGTAAAGTGAGACCTTTCACTGTTCCCACCTTTACTATCACCTCACTCTCGACACCAATGGCTGTAGACATCCTGCAATCTCTAAAGGATGCATCGACGCTGGAAGCAGATAAGCAACCTGCTACTGTTTTCTCCATTCTTTCTAAAACGTCTACTGGAGTTCATAACATTCTAGAAATCTTGCAACTCATCCCTGAACTCTCTTCGTTCCCTACATACTCTGTCCCTATTAACAACCTCATAGCTGATTTGTGTGTCAATGCCGTCAAATCACAGTCTATCAAGCTTTATGTTCTAATAGAATATTTGCTAATGACACTTCAAGGCCGCTTGAAAGACAAAGATAACAAAAAAGTGGATGTGCGTCCTACTTTCCTCTCGTGTACTTCGAGATTATTTGCTAGGTACGGTCATGACATCGCATCTTTCGTCCCTTTGGCTGTCATCTGCACTACCAAAATTGCTAAACACTCATCTGTACTTCAACCAAAAGATGCAGCACTTTACGCTTTGTTAGCCATATTATCCACATCTAGTCACTCTTTTTCGCCTCAGCTCCTCAATGAAACATTCACTAGAATCAAACCTTGCGCATCAGACAAGTCTTACCTTGTTCGATCTAGATGCATCGATTGTTTTACTCAAATTGTCTCTATTTTAAACCACACAACTGCATCAGCCAATTCTGAGCCTGCTGCTAATGAAGCTCCCCAACTCGCTATAGACCTTAATTCTGTTATATCACTCTGCTGGAAATGCGCCGCAATAGACTCATCTACTCTGAAAAGATCTACCGCCAAGTGTTTAGCTTCTGCTTTGAGCTCATCTGCTGCTCTAATAGATCCAAATCCTCTTCGGGCTACATTAGATCTACTTGGAGATGCTTATCTCAAATCCAATGCTGACGAATCCACTCGGACTACTGTAATCGCAGCTTATTACGAGCTTTTCCTGCTTCTTGGTTCTCGACAGTTTTTCCAAAATTATACTCTCATAATTTCGCGCATTACTAGCAAAGTATTTTGTGACTCCAGGTTTATTGAGAATAAATACGCAACTGTTACTGCCTTAAACAGTTTCACTGATTTGTTCAATACGGCTGCCAAGCTACTTCTGTCCGAGTCGCAATCAATACAGCTCTTTCAGCACTTAACCGAATATTATATTTCGTCTAATACTGTTGGACATACCAAATATGAGCTGATTCTTTTTTGCGACGTATCGCATTTTCACATTTCTACTCTTGGAGCCGCTTTGGGTGAGACAAGCGTTGCAGCGATATCTTCATACTGTGCTTTACTAGCATATCCGTCAAGATCAGTACAAATTGCCTCTGCAAAATGTATCAATCTACTTTGCAATATTTCACCCAAAACTATCATACCTACTCAAACACTTCTTCTCGATTTACTAGAATCACAAATCAAGAAAACGCCGAATGACCACCTGTCAGTATTTGGTTACGCGTATGCTCTTATTCTACTATTATCTACGATTGAACTGAAGCCTGAATACATTGCCACTTCTTTGTGTGCTAAGATTTTTCGACTCGCTGTTACTTTGTTGAAATCTGCTTCAGAAGAGCAAGATCTAGCTACCGCTTTAACTAATAATGAGGTCTCATGGACCTTGTTTACTGGTATAATGACTTTGGGTCCGGCTTTTGTTAAAAGCCACTTAGAAGATATGATCAATTTCTGGAGCGCTGCATTCCCTTCTAATGTGAACAAAAAGTCCTTCAGTTCTCGAAGATTCGTGGAATTAGACTACCTACTCTTTCTAAAAGAACTAATCATAACGAGCATAACGTCCTTTATTATATGCAATTCGAAAATAATAACACAAAATGTTGCAAAGCGTCTATTTGGCTTGCTTGATAATGCATGTGACTTCTTGTCTGCCTTGCCTTTGTCTCAATCTTCAAGATCAGTCGTCAGCTTCTCTCCTGGATCAAAGAGATCGATCTTGAACTTTAAGTTGAACGTCTCTGGAGGAAATGTGGAAGAAGCAGTTGAAGCAAGAATCCCCTTTTCGTCTTCTTTGGATTATTTTGACTACAAGATATTACTTTCTCGTCGAGTGTTTCAATGTTATACTCTGCTTTTTAGAATCGGACACAGCCACACTCTTCATCAAGCCAACCTTCTGACAGCTTGTATGAATATATTTGCTGATCCTAACTTGTATCCTCTGATGTCTTCTGCTATATTGGATAATAAATTGAGCACGCTGGATATGAGCGACAGTCAGGCTGGTCGATATCTTTCATCAGCTCAGAGTTCTAGCTCAGTTCCTTTAGCAATTCGTGACAACTGCGCTGCAGGCATTACTTCCATGTACTCCAAGGAAAACATTGAGCGAATAGTTACAAATGATGTCACTATGGACAACTTTGTCCCACGCACCCCTGAAGATGGATTGTTAAGCCAGTTGGACGACAATATCACTTACCCACTCGGAAAATTTCACGGGCATGATGCATTTAACTTCATATTGATGCGTCAAGCACTCGAAGGTGTGTCAGATGAATCTAAATTTTTTAAGGATATTATATCTGCTAATGATATGCACGTCTGTTACATATTGCACCAGTCACCGCTACCTGTATCGGCTTCTTTGGCAACATCTGCTATGGAGCTGTTCTCTTATGTCTTTTCAGAACAGACGCCAAAAATTCAGGAAAGCATGCTTCAGGATATCCTTACTTTTATTTCGCCTAAAAGTACTAATAATGCTTCTGGACTTGCAGGCGCGCGTCAACAAGCTGTCATCGTGAATTCCGTCTTTGAAATCTGGCTTATATTGCGCATAATTATGGAAGGGAATGGTTTAAGAGTAACGGAAAACTACTTTAAAGAAACGCCGCATATTGCCAAGTCTATGATCGACATTCTACTCATTGGATTGAAAAGCCCTTTATCTAAGGTTCGTGATGTTTCCAGCTCCTGCATTGGAATAATTTGTCTAATGAGTGAAGATTTAGTAGCACAAAATATCAAAATGCTGATTGATCAAATTGTTAATGATAGAACTCCTGAAGCTCGTGCTGGAGCAGCTTTAGCTCTTAGTTCTATCTATTCAAATTTGGGCAGCCTCCAAGGAAGTGCACATTTCAAGTCAATTTTTAGTATTATGTCACTTCTTGCAGCTGACTCGCATCCTGAAGTTAGCTATTGGGCTCTTATTGCGCTAGGGCGTATCATAGATGCTGCTAGTGTACTGTTTGGCCAGTTTGTAAAGCCAACGAATACCCTACTTCTTAAGGTATACGCCAGTCCACTTGAATTGAGCCCCAAAAGTTATCCAGGAAATTCAAATATACAGCTAGACTTACCGATTTCTGCAGCCATAGCAAGCTGTTTCTCTTCCCTGATTTTGGCTCTAGGCCCAGACTTAGCTATGTCATCGTCGTTGCTGCAATCTATTACTAGCCTTTGCATCAATATAGAAAATTATGACTTGAGAGGAAATCAGACTGTTTTTCAAATACTCAAGTGCTGGCAAACCCTTACTCTCTTTGCACCTAAGGCTATCGACACAAAATATGTTTTAAACCTTTTGTTTAGCCACGCATCGGGTATTCTAAACGATTTTTCTCATCGATGTCAAGCTCTCGCTTTATCTATAATTGAAAGACTTTCTCGTGGTGATATCGCGGATCTAATACGTTCTACCTATGATAGTTCAGAACTTCTTAACCAACTCATTGAATTTTTGTGGAGACTTTATGACCAGGATCCGTATTCAGCTACTCTAAGAGATATAATCACAACTTGGGCCGTTGCTTCTACTGCTAAGGATACTTGCTCTTGGATTCAGGACATCAGAAGAATTATAAATCTGCAGTTTGTAAGCGGCCCTATGCTTTATCAGGTATCACCTTCAGTGTTTCCTGACTCTTATATCTATGCACCAGTGGAAGAACAAGACACCAAATCTGTTCAAGCTATATTAGAACTTGGTGATGATGAAAGTAAAACATTAGAGACTGAAAGTGGAACTGGACAGCAAGGTGGCGACGATGGAGAAAGTATTGAAGCAGGTGGCCCATCTGCAAGTGGCAATAACATTTTGCGTTGGCAGACACGTTCATTGGCCATTTTTGCACTGCGAATAAGCCTTGAATATAAATTTGAAGATATTCCAGCGCGTGACTCGTCTTCTTACATCAAGATTGAAGACCTTCCTTCCTCTATAAGTGCTATCGTTCCCTATGTTGGTGAGATAGTGAGGCTAGCTTTCTTAGCAGCCACTGGTAGTGTCACTAATGCGCGAATGGTCGGAATATACTTACTTGACGATATTCTTAAAATGTTTGGATCTATTGCAGATCCTGAATTTTCTGAAATTGCATTACTAGAGCAATTTCAGGCTCAAATTGCAGCAGGTTTGAACCCGGCGTTTGAAGAGAAATCATCACCGGAGCTTGTCGCTGAAGCTATTAAGGTATGTGCCGATTTTGTGGGTTCACGTATTGTGAAAGACACTAAGCAGATGCCAAGAGTTGTTAAATTACTTGAGAACTCATTACAAGGATACAGTAAAAGGTTACATAACTCCGATTATGACAGTGAAGATGATAGCGAACTTACTATTGGATCTTACATTCCTAGCTCTGAGAATGAAGAGGTTATGTTAACACATGCAATTGGGCGAGCATGGGCTGCTCTGTATTTATCTTCCATTGAAAATCAATATTGCCGTCCGCTGATTGATGATAATATTGAGAGCTTGTGCTGCATTTGGTTTGAATCATTGGCTAACTTGGCTCTACTTAGGTTTGAACCCGAGTCAGAGTTAGAAATTTCTATGATACCAGGTACTGAAACAGATATTAAGTATCATGGGGTTCGCAGATTAGGCCGTTCTAAATACTTTGCTGATGGATGGTGGCTGATACTGTATGTTTTCACCGAGGAACTTGTGCAGAATACTGATGACGTGATGAATTATTTACAATTGAATAGCAAAAGGATTTCTTTTGACATAAAACACAAATCTGCTATATTCTATACGCTCTTGGGAATCATATACGAAGGACTTATCTGTAATTCGTCTATGGCTACCCGTCATGGCTCATACGGGCAAATTTTAAGTGCGTCTGCTGCCAGCAATGCTAAACGAGCTCAAGTTCTATCCAATTCATTGAGACATGATGACATGTTGCTCAATGACAATGAAATGTGTTTATTACTATCCGGGTTGAGTAATATATTATCAAATAAACTGTGCCCTCATGATATCTTTGGTGAGCAAACATTTTATGAACTTGTTGAAGCTCTGGAAAGGCTTGTTCTTACCAATAGGAGTGTATCAGAATACAAAGAGACCCTTAAATGTATTGTCATGTTGATAAAATCAGGATCCGATATGAAATCTGATCAACTGAACATTCTACTTCAAATTCCAGTTCTTGTTATTGACCGCCTGCTCCCGTTTGATTCTCAAAATAATAGCAGAAGATCGCTCAACGACTACACGGAGAAAGAACAAGATCTGCTTATTTTTGCACTGAATACGTTGCTTGAAGGCGTGAAGAAACTCGTAGACAGTGCTAAGAGCGATATGTTGCTAACTCTTGTTGATTTATGGGAAGATTTAGCGGCTAATATTAATGAAGCCAGTGTTGCAAGATCTCTAGTCATTCTCAGAGATATTCTTAAGACGATAAGAGAGTACATTGCAGAACACGATGATTTAAATGCAAGTTTACTGGTCTCAAAGTTGATCTTTTACCGAAAATCTGTGATTTCTAATTTGGACTTGCTAGTTCAGAGCCATGGAGATGATTACCTCGAAGAAAGCTCGTCATTGCGTATTCAGTTAATGAAGTTAGGGATAATTATCAGTAACACCGAATCTTACATCCCGCTAACTTCTGATGAATGCGAAGAGTTTGTACGAATATCATTACAGATTCTGTTCTTGAATGGAGAGATCAGCCAAATTTGTTTGAATATGCTGAAACGGCTTATCAATGAGACTATGAACCACGACCTGTTACAACCGTTAATTGAAAATCTAAGTCGAGCGATAGTTCAGAAAAAGGAAAATTCAGGCAAGGCAGGTATTTTGATATTGATATTTGCTAGAAAAGCCAGGTCAGATGTTAGCAATTTCAGCTTATTGCTACGGCTCACACTACCATTATGCGCTGGTATTGACGAAGAACTATATGATCTAGCGAGACCAGAACTAATTAATATAGCAACTAGTGATCCTGCTGTATTTAAAGCCGTTATTGACGAATTGTCACCTAACGAGCAACTTGAACTCCGAAGAATTATGACGCAAGCTTAGAATATTTGAATAAAATAATGCTGCTTATGGCCTTAGGTATTTTTAGTTAAGACATACATCTCTCCCAAAAGGATCCTATCTCCTTTTCTCCAAAAGAAAACACTTTTACTAGTAAACAAACGACTCAAATGTCTTACAATGGAATAGGTCTTTCTACACCAAGAGGAAGCGGGACAAGCGGGTATGTGCAAAAAAATAAATCTGATCTACAAGCATCGGCTCGAAAGAAAAGTCGTGAAAGAAAACAGGAATTCAAGATAGTAGATAGAAGTATAAGCGACCATGAACGAAAGAGAAGAATTGAAATAAAATGTCTTGAACTAAGAGATTCCCTTGAGACTCAAGGCCTGGATGAATCTGAAATCGATTCAAAGGTAGATTTACTTCGTAAAGCTCTAGAGAAATCTGACCCACCTTTGAATCAAGGCAAACAAGCCAAAATTCAAAACGTATCCAGAGACCGATCTAAATCTCCAGGATCAGATTCAAGCACCTCATACAGAAAAAGGACTACCAAAAATGAAAGAACTAATGAGTCATATGAAATTACTTTAGATTATTGATGCGCTAAATGTACCATATTCGCGTTGGTGCAGAGAGATAGTATATACACATTCAGAAAACGCCAAACTACGTTGGCGCTCAAATGAAACTCACTGCGGAGAAGATTGGACTGGATCAACTAAAATACCTTTTGACTTCAGAATAGCCAATTGTTTAGCTTCGAGTTCCTCTAATTCTTTTAACTTTTGCTCTTGCAGTTCTCTGCGTTTTTTATGCTCTTCTTTCATTCTCGCAAGTTCTGACTTAACATCCTCAAACTCATGTGGAGGATAATTTAATGTCTCCGGAGCTGGCCAGAAGTCTCTAATTCCGAATCGTTTCTCAGGATCAACTCCTGCATAATACATCGCCCCGATAGGTATTATAGTGTATACTGCCATCTAAAATGGTATGTTAGCACTTGAAGCATTCTGTTACACAATGCATACTTACTTTGAAAACTTCAACATTGGACCTGCTCATTCGAGATATCATATCGCGAAACATTTTACACAAACGTATAGAGAAATTATTCTCCTATGCAGCAAAAAAATTAGGCGGAGTGGGTGGTAAGTATTGTAAATGGTGAGATTTTACTGGATGATTCTCCCAAAGTGTAATTGACTCCCGCCACAAATGAGGAAAGAAATCGGCACAGCGTGAAAAGGTCTGTCACACATCTTCATGGTCATAATATCATGATTTCTATCCGGATTCGGATAATGAAAGCATTTCTAGAGATAAGCAGCAATATTTTATGTTTATCGAAGGACTATCATCGAGACTCTTCCTAAGGTTGAGATCATGCGAGTATAATGTTTAGAGTTGGATCCTATAGCTAAGCTGATCCGCTCTACACCTACGAACTAGCGATAATTACTGCTAGCGGAAACAATAATACTGGATCTTCCAATGAATTAAGACTCTGCGGTAAATGTCGAAAGAAGACTGATTAAGAATTCTTGACTATTTCATTATCAATGGTAGCTATCGAGAGCGCGTCTAATCTAGCAAGCAAGATTTGGTATTGTTTCCACTTTCTGTTGCAACATAATTGACAAGTTCTCTGACAAAATGGACGGTGTGGGGTTTTTTATGGTACCTGATTGAATGTGGCAATCAACATTGTCCAAGGTCTCGCGTTCAGTTGTTGGCTTAAACGCTTCAAGATCAAGATCGCTGATCTTGGGTTGTTTGACTTCACGATCAGAAACTAGTTCCGAAGATATTTTCTGTAAAGCACATTAGAAACAACTTGTTGACTTTTCGAGAGACGGTTCGCGTGTCCAAAAGAAGAAATAATTACTTCTTTTAACAATAAAGTTTCGTTTACATTACTACAGAGAGCTAATTGTTCTAGCCTCTAGTTCCCAAACGTCACATCTCGTTTAAGCCCTAGAGCCCATACGACAGGTCTACGCCCGTGAACTGCTTAGGGGTAAACGCTACTTTTATCAGCAAGATCATTTTTAGTTTGTGTAACCCCTTCTATTGCGGCGCTATTTTGCCTCATATTCTAGAGCAACATTTGCTAGCAGCATACACTTTTGGTGTTGTTGCCACACCCGAGCAAACTTGCTGAATTTTCGCGCTCTTCGATCGCATGCTCATCGGTAAAAGCTCCTAAGATCTCCCAGCTCCTGACTGATCTGCTCTACGCAATCAAATATTCTCGATGAGCTCCCAGCCTGACAGTCTTCAGAAGAATAATCAGTCAGAAAGTCCTTCATATACTGAAAAAATCAGTCGGAAGAAGTATTTTCAATGTCAAAGAGTTCGAGGTGGCTATCGGAAGTCTTGTAACCTATGTCGTCATCTGAAAGTACGATGCATCTTCGAGGAAGGAATGCAGCACTGTACATTATGTTCTAAGCGCGGTTCTGCTTGTGTGATAGAATATCGCAAAAGCCGCACCTCATCAAAAAAGCAAGCTAATGATTCTAATGTTTCTAATGTTTCTAATCCTATTCCAGATTCTTCACGACGTGCTGACTACAATAACATTGAGCAAACCAAAGAAGAATCGATTTTTCAACCCCAAAATTCTGTCACTGACAACCAGTACTCTTATCACTCATCTGTTTCACGGAACTCTGGCATTAATAATGGTTTTGATACCGGTAACGATATGTATATATATACCAGCAGTTTTGGTCACGATCCGAAGGTAGCAGCTAGGATGGCACAGTTGTACGATGGGCGCATTGATGTTGGACTATCTTCTAATGTAATGAATACTGTAGGTCGCCGAAAATTGCCTTTTGGAACAGTACCTCCTTATCCTCGTGACAGCTCTCTGCACCCTATCTTCAGTAATGCAGATCTACCTATTTGGCCGAGTTATCTGGTAGAATGGATTAACAAGTATGGGACGATGCTGCTAGGAACCTTCTTCAAAGTTGTCAACCCTCATTTGCCGATTATTTGCCGCTCGGAATTTGATCTACTTTACGCACATAAGCGAGTTTCTGCCACACTACTAATATCTCTCTTTGCTGCAGCCGTCAGTTATTGCCCTGATATCCCTGTCGACCAGAGATTTATACTTCGCCGTGATTTTATTAACGCTCTTATGAGAGATCACTTGCATTCTTTGAGCTTGCATAACCTGGATAATATACAAGCACTTACGTTAGCCGCTTCTGCATTTCACGATCGTGCCTCAGGGAGTCTTCTGTTCATGGCTTTGTCTATGGCTGATGCTCTTAAGTTGTTCATAAATCCTGAAAACCTCCGACTTGATGAATATGGTCGAGCGACTCGCAAATGCATAACTTCTTCACTAAAGGTTCTTGCTGAAATATATATCGCGATATATTGTGAAAAACCCATAATCAATGTGGACTATATTTGCCCCGTTGCTCCTTCTCTACAAGACATTATACTTGTGATATCTAATGAACGATGTTCAAATGTTACAGCTCCAAACATCCAACCGCAAGCTATAGAAGCTGCAAAGGCGCATATATATTATGTGAAATTAGGCAAATTCTGGTATTGGTGTCTCCAGAATTCTACTCCAACAAACTATCTGGCTTTCTCCTATAGTTCTGCTTCTGATCCATCAGAGATCGACAAAGCGCGCAGATTGCAACTTGAACGTGACCAACACCTACAGGAATTGAATTCAATACTAAGTACTATTCAGGTAGGCAGTATGGATTGGGCATTTGGTCGATTGAATTTGGCGATGTCCAAGCTTATTGGTCTAGGAAGATTTGGAAAGTATGAATCGAATGACCCTGTACATGATTTCATCTCTCCTGAATATGCTGAGGCCTATATTTCGTCTGTGTTTTTTATGATCGAGTCTTACAACACTATATTGTCTTACCCCGTGGAAGAAATGGACTGGTGGCCGCCTTCTACAGTTTACACATGGAAATCACTTCTTGCGGCGTTTGCTAGTACATATGAGAATTTTCCCACACTGACATGCCGTACATCATTTGCGGAATATGAATCAACAATGCTCTCATTTCTATCCAAAGATGTTCCCTGGAAGTTTGAATATGGTGTTAAGATCGATCGTAAAAATCCTATTGAACATTTTCGCGATTTCATTATCGGAAAGGCCAAGATTGTACTTCCAGATGGTGACATTATTTATCCTAGTAATGCTGCAAATCCGTCCAAAAATATCATAGTAGATAAACTAGGAAGGAGTTTATCGAAATTAGGATCTGTGGAGGAAATCACAAGCACTGACATCACTCCCGATGAGAGCGGTCCTCGAGGTCCTGTGCATGATGTTCAAAACTCGGACATTGAAAAAGTGTGGAATGATATGCTTTACTTCCCAGGTAGTGATACACTTGATTTTGAGAGCTTGTTTGCACCCTAATACTAATTTCTCTATCCATAAAGCCGTTAGGTGATTTTATATGCATAAGAATTGGTTTTATTTTGAGTCATTGATATTGGTGTTAGCATTCAGATAGAGTTCCACAAGCATACTGAACGATCGTTATGACTAGAAATGATATACTCAGCATTTGGAGATATATCAAATGAAAATATTTTGGGCGAACTGGACTTGAGAGTTTTCAGTAAGCGGAATGACATAGCACTCCATAGCTTTATTGTACCATCGTAAGATGCAGAAGCTAGTACTGATCCGGGGTCTATATGATCCTTGTAGTTGGGTTCGGTAGGAAGATCCATCTCATTAGACGGGCAATATTTGAGGGACGATATAATACTTTTGTGTGCTGGTAATGTAGTTAGTTGCTGTGTCTGTCGTAAGTCCCATATCTTGAGCGAGTTATCTGCTGAACCTGTTGCGATATGAAAGCCATTAGACGCGAAATCAATGGCATATATTTCGCGATTGTGACCATTAAGGATCATTACTATCTTGTCACAACGCAAATCCCAAACATATGCATGTGCGTCAAGACCAGCAGTTGCTATCAGAGACCCAGTAGGATGAAAAGATAGATCATGAACACCTTTTGAATGTCCATCTTGTTTCAATACTTGCGAGGTAGTATTGATATCCCATAAGGACCAAGTAGAATCGTAGCTAGCTGAAGCCAAAAATTGGCCAGAGGGGTGGAACTTCACCGAGTTAACCCTTACTTTAGAGTCTTGGAAAACAGCTAGGGGATCATTCTGGGATATGTTTCGAAGAAATATCAAACCGTCTGCTGAACATGTAGCCATGCTCAACGGACTAGATGTTGAACCAAAATCTGGGTTCCAGGAAATACCGCAGACTCTATCAGAGTGAGATTTTTGAGTAAATTCTTGTGTAGCCAAATTGTTAGGGTTCAAAAATTTTAGTTGGCCAGACCAGGATCCGATAGCAGCGAGCTTTGCGTTTGGCGATATGCTGACAGCAGCAGTAGGGCGGTCGAAGATTATCTCTGACGAATATAATGATATATTTTCAAAGGCCTTTGAAAGGTAAATTTGCATATGTTCATGATATTTTGCGGGTAACTGGGCGAAATTTGATTGTATGTTGTGGATTGCAGCTGCACGCTGAAGTGAATACCGAGCAATCGCACGACGTGTATCTGTCAGCAAGGGAACTCCCTTAGATCGAGTTTGTTTTTGCGGTAATTTTGAAGTATCTAAAGATATTGAAGGTTCAGGAAGAGATATTTTGTTGTCTAAAAGGAAATTGGCTAGTCTTTCACGACGATCGCTACGGTCCTCGCCATCAAGAACCGGAGGGAGATTGAGCGACTTGAGGGCATCACGAACGTCGATATCGTTTGTTGGTACATAGAGAAGTCGAAGTGCCTTTTTACGTTCTATTTCGGCATTGAATGCATCTAATTGTTGAGATTCGCTTGTAGGAATAAGTGGAGCTCTAGTTTCAAGATCATTGTATGTGATCGAATCATCTGTCATCGGTGCCAGAAGTTAAGTTGGGTAACCTTGTAGCGAATGAAGGAAGTTGCACACCAGAATACGACAAAGCAGATAATTTATCACTGTCACATTAATCAAAACATCTCAAAAACGATTTAGGTTTAACGATTAGCTATTGAATATAGAATTATGGTAAACTTCACTGAATCACTAGAATATACGGCCCCTGGTCTTATCATTCTTCCGCAAACACCCCAACTGATTGGCCTTTACACCAAGATAAGGGATATCGGTACTGGTCGAAACGAGTTCGTCTTCTGTTCTAATAGGATTATCCGTCTTTTGGTAGAGGAAGGATTGAACCATTTGCCCACGAAAGCGCACACAGTGACCACACCTACGGGCGAAACTTACGACGGCTTATCATTTGAGGGAAAGATATGTGGTGTTAGTATCATGCGCGCAGGCGAAAGTATGGAAATGGGACTACGTGATTGCTGTAGATCAGTGCGTATCGGCAAAATACTCATACAGCGAAATGAAGAAACTGCTCAGCCTACTCTTTATTATGACAAACTGCCAGATGATATCAGTTTAAGATATGTAATGCTGCTAGATCCCATGCTGGCTACAGGAGGATCTGCGGGAATGGCCATCGAGGTGCTCAAAGAGCGCGGCGTCCCTGAAGATCATATAATTTTTCTCAACTTGATTTCATGTCCTGAAGGAATAAAATATATTCTTAACAAGTTTCCAAACATCAAACTGGTCACCGGATTCATTGATAAGGGACTTAACGACAAAAGCTATATAACACCCGGTTTGGGCGATTTTGGTGACCGCTATTATTGCACCTAATTGCACCTAAACTTATCTATCTTATTCATAAACCATTTAAAAAATACTTTTCCGATTTTATTTTATTTTAGTTTATTTAGTTTATTTCTATCTAACCAAACCTGCAACGTCGATCACGTTAGGCGCTTGTCTTCCCCGTCGCGCCCACAATCTCCTGGTACGCAGCTAGAAAACCTTATTAGCAATTTAACTTTTTTTTCATACAATCCTCGAAACACGTACACCGTACTGAACTTCTTTTCTACTATCATCTCTTATGCAATGATACCGCTAATTGTGCTTCTAATTTTAATATTAGCTGCTTTATTAGCCATTTATATTTTGGTACTGGTACTTGCGCATCGACCCGCTCTATACTCTGAAGAGGAACGGCGGTATCGTACATATGCCACTGCATTAAAACCAGCAAAAGACCTTCCGCGTGCCCCTGAATTGTCGGATCCTGCCTCATTAGAGCTATCCCTTGTCATACCCTGTTACAATGAGCAAGATAGATTGCCGCCCATGCTCGACGAAGCACTCCCGATCCTTATTGACACATTTGGTTCTTCATGGGAGATTCTCATAATAGATGACGATTCTCAAGATAGTACCGTCAAAATAGCTCTAGATTGGGCTAAGAAACATATAATTGACCCTGAAATGTTTCGCATAATTCATCTTAACAAAAATCGCGGCAAAGGTGGTGCAGTTATCCATGGAATGCATTGCACACGTGGATCTAAGACTATTTTCGCAGACGCAGACGGGGCCTCGAAATTCTCGGATATCTTAAAACTTCTCAAAGCTCTACAGGATCAAGGAAACTCGGGACTTGCTATAGGCTCACGTGCTCACCTTGTAAAATCTGAGGCTGTCGTCAAACGCTCCTGGATAAGAAACTTGCTGATGTACGGCCTGCATACCCTACTTTACGTCTTCGGTATACGCCATATTGCAGATACTCAATGTGGGTTTAAATTATTCTCAAGAGACGCTGCTCAAAAAATATTTCCCGCAATGCATATTGAACGTTGGATCTTTGACGTCGAAATATTAATATTGGCCCAGCGTCTGTCGCTTCCTACAGTTGAGGTGCCCATAAGCTGGCACGAGGTTCCCGGTAGTAAAATTGACCTCGCAAGAGATTCTATACAAATGGCTGCTGACTTGGTACTAATTAGATTGGCTTATGCATTCGGAATATATCGTGACGACGCGGCTGAGTTGATAGCAAAACGCAAGTAATATTTTTTTACTTTTATCGATTCTACAATAACCTTTCCCGCAATCTCGAAACACACCATGCAGATTTGACATGTTTAACACTTTTAACGAGACTCTACTCATGTATACCTACAACAATCCCTTTCGTCTTTCCTTCTGTGATGGCGCAGCTGCTTTGCCAGCTAAAATGTCGGTCATGACCAGTTGGTCTGCCTCTACTCGACGTGGACTATAAGATAACACTTTCTCTACCCACGTACTGGCCCCGTTTTCTACTCTCTCAGCATCGAGCTTGGGTGCGACTCTGTCGATAGAAGGCAGCACAGCCACACCGTTCTCGTCTCCTATTATCCAGTCGCCTGGATATACGAGACCTCCGTCCGAGGTGAGCACTGGACCTTCGTTAATCTGCACAACTTTTACAGCCGGTGCAGGTGCCGCAATTCCAACACCGCGACTCATTATGCTATAATTAAATTTCGCACTGGCATTTCTCTGTTCGTCTATGTCCCTAATGAATCCATCTATTACTGCCCCTTTGGCCCCAAGGTATCCCGCTCTCGTAGCCATAAGTCCACCAAATATAGCATTGCGTACACCCTTTGGAGATGTTAACACTAGCACAGAATCTTTTGGAACAGAATCAATATACGAGCCCTTAACTGCAGGCCGAGGATCGTCTTTAGCCGCGTATTCCACGACGTACGCAGGGCCAGCGAAGTTCAGCGGCTTGCTGCCAGAAACGTGTCGAAGTCCCGCTGCGAGCAATCCGCCATCTGAAAATCCAACGGTCGCCGCAAGTCCATCGGCAATATCACACGGAGATAAATTCTCAAGCACTTTACGCACATTCATTTGGTTTCGTCGCTGTTTAAGTGGCTAAGTTACGGTCTGCTGCCAAGTCGAGGCAAAAATCTGGGGTCGTCACGTGATTTACATGAAATACGAAAAAAAAAAATGTTTCGTTCCTATGAAAACAGTCAAGTTTCTGGCAGAATAGATATGAGGTAATCAAGGTCATGATTCCTGCCACTAAGAATATTCCACTCTGTTTCGGCAATATCGCGCAACGAATCGGCTATAGACTGGAACGTCTGAACGCCTGACTCTTCCAACAGATTGAAATCAATATTCGGCACCTCCACTGATGGCTCGGTATTATGGTCGATTTCAAAATAACGTCCGTTTGAGTACCCTATTTCTCCTAAAGGACGTTCAACCTTCGGGAAAATAGGAGAGGTCAATATGAACTTCAAAATATTCGCAAAATACTTGGAAATATGATATGAATCAATATATTGCTCGCTCAATGCCTTAGAACATTTACGCAACAGCGCAAGTGATTGAGAGAGAGTCTCTTCTGAAGCCGGGAACATCAATGTTTTTACCAAAAATATACAGCCACTTGTAATCCTTAAAAATGCCTTTGCTGGCACATAACTCAACATCTTTTCAGAGGCAAACTCGGCCAGGGCAATAAAGAGAATTTGCCTAGCAGCTTCACGAATTTCTGCAATTAGCTTTGATATAAATGTCATGTCTCTTTGGCCTCCGTTACTTCCAGAGTGCAATTGGCTGTCCACATCCATGCCCTCCATAATAAACTGCAGGGCTATTGAGTTCCCGTACATTCTTGTGTAATGCAATTCAATCAGCGCCATATAAGATAGTGGCACTTTGTGTTGAATTTTGCTAAACTCATCAAACCAGGCGGTAAGAGAAGCATTGAAGTGCTCTAAGATAGGTGCAGTCCCTTCCTCGATTGAACGCATACTCGAATGCACAGCAATTTGCTCCTTAAACGTCTTGCAAATTGCTCCAAGTCTTATAAGTGCCACAGTAATATCTATGCGCGATTTCTCGTGGCCCCCAAGCGTGCCGCAACGGCTGTCGGTAAGGACGGTGGACGACATGTTCATAGGGACCATTGACGGCCACCCTAGTCTTATGCTAAACTGATCAAAATATATATAAAGCAAAACAGCGATACTCTTTCGCCTTCGGTGATCACCATGAACCAAACGAGCCATATAGGTGGGTGTGTTCTGAGGAGCCTTATTCGGATTAACAACACCAAGTTCATGTGCCAATGTGATAGCCAGTCCTAAAAACATCCAGCTCATGCGATCCGAGCAAAATGTAGAGCTTCTGACAGTCTTTACAGAATATTGTAGTGTATATGAGTCGGTATTGTCGACGGTTTTATTTGGAGACTCGCCAAACAAATCGGGCTGAAGATGTATAGCTGTAGGATGCCATTCGCAGAGAAGTAATAAACCTTCAATAGTTCCGAGCGATCTGAGCTTTTCATGGTTGACGTATGTGCCATATAAAACATTATCTATAAGCTTCTTTGTATTTTCCCAGATGTTTTCGTGTTTGTAGCGCGCTGAGCGGAGTTTTGGGTGATATCGAGAAGATATGGTTAGGATTGCGCCACATAGGATAGGTTCATAATCTATGAGGTCAGAGTGATTAGCAGGATTTGCATAGTGTAAACAACAAGCATGCGTAAACGGTTGCAAGGTTTCAAAAAAAAATGTGACGTATTCAAACGCATCTTGCGCTGATACAGCCCCGGAAGTAACAAACCACGATTTTTCCCATATGCGCTTGTAATCTTCAATCGATTTCCCAATTAATGACCTGTCAAAGTCAGTTCTCCAATAGCTAAAACACTTTTCTATTGAGGTCACGGGCTCGATGTTTCCAGCCGCCGCGTCCACATCAGTGTCCGGAGAGAGCGAAGAAAGTGCTTGCTGCGACACGTCAAGTAGCAGATCCAAGGCATCCCTTGAGTTAGACACTCTCGTATTCAATAGTCTTCGCCTTGACAAAGTATCAAAATCGCCAAGGTCATGTCGAGATTCGTTCTGCTCTGCATTGGTTTCAATTAAAGAGACGTCATGAGAGCCATCTAACCGATCCGTTCCGTAAGATAAGTCTGCCCGACCGTGACTAGGGTGCGAATAGCTAAGATTAGTCGAACTTGATCGCCTTGATGTAGATCCAATTTGGTCGCTTGCAGAAGTGGCTACAGATTTCTTGATCCAGTCGTCAATGCCCATACCACCGCCACGTGAGCGTCCTTCCACAATGCAATCTTGGTTGAACTTTTGGCATCGCTTGCATGGCGGGCCGTGAGGAGCTGCAACAGGTCCCATGTCGCACCTGAGCTTCAATGAGCGACATTTTACACAAGCCTGTATGCCACGAATGTTTTTGCTTCGTTTACGAGGTTTACTGGGTTGTGATTTGGACTCGATTTTCAATTTCGAGGCCATCTCTTGACACTAACCGAAAAACTATGCCAACCAACAGCTAGATTAGTATGTGAATAAGCTGTTGTTTGTGAATTAGGTGTATTAATATAATTAATAGCCACTCAACCGAGAAGTATAACCACCTGAAAAAAAAAGGATTGTGTGATTTCGAACGTATTTAAGGCTCGGTTAGTAATTGTCGGTATTGTGTATCGAGGGGGGTTATGCACTTCAACCTCATCGAATGTAGTTGGGAGATTTATACCGGACATTCAGTGGCATCGGATTAGCCACATTAGTGAGTCATCTCAGTCTATATGTCGCTAAAGCATTATATTTATTGATTTATAACTGTTACATAATGTTTGCAAGACTATGTGGCAAATATTAAGCTTGAGCAAGCATTTTGTAGTTGGTTGAGAATCAATCTAGTATTGATCGCAAGCCGGTCAAACACTATTCGAGATTTCGGTGGAAGTTTTCCCAGTATAAACACTATTGACATTCTATAAGCATTTTCAATACTATTTTACTTGGATATGATTTTATTTAATTTAATAATTGCTTAATTAATTGATTAACCACTTAAATATGGCATATCTTGCGAGCGGCTCGTCAGGTCTGCAGTTAGAAAGTGGGCTATCACAAAATAGTTCCAGATCTCAATCATAGTTAGCGATTCTTCTCAGCAGCTTCAACAATTGGACAGCAAACTTAAATTTTAGCAAAAGTCTAGACACGATTCCAAAATTTACATGACTTACGCAGCCTATGCCAAGGGTATGGCGCCATATTTGGTATTTCACACAAACTTGCAGCTCGTGAAACAACGGAATGCGGACGCTAGCTCTACTATGACCGCAGACATTCGTTGTTTGCGAACACTGCTAAAATTGAGTATCAGCTTGATCGCGTGACCTGATGAGCATGGAACTAAAGTTAGGAATCACTGTCATTTCTCCATATTCAGTGCAGTCTGCATCTTTCTTGAGCACATGCCATCCTGTCGACACAGCAGCGTGCTATTGGTATCAGTTAAATGAAAAGGCAAACTTTAATGACGATCAGTTTAAGTTTGCCTGGTGGAGATTCCGAACCTTCAATCGCCTTTAATACCGATTATAGCCAAATATACAGCAGACTTATATTAGCTTGGAAAATATTATTTGGATGTTTATTGGCTGCAGCGATGGTCTTTTACATTTAACTAATGCGCACTTATCGCTATATTCATCTAGCGATCCTGCAATCGCGGCTCAATATAGTAGACTCGATCACTTGCTAGTTTCAACGGCTGCCTGCGGAAGTTACGTTACGAACAGTCCAATTATTATTCATCGTTTTTGGTGTTGCTTAAGAGTCTCTTATCCTTTCGAAACATTAAGTCTGGACCGCTGAGAATGTAAACTCCCATGTCTTGTGAGCATCTTGGCAATGTGGCTTTTAAAATTAAACTTATCAAAAGTCATTGTTTTACTGAGTTTGCTGCTATTTGTCATATTAAGTTCAGCTAGAAAATATGTAGTATCGCCCACCTTGTATTCAACCAGTACAGATAGGTAGAATGCAACAAAAGACGTCGAAGATTTCTACGAAATATGCCATTCAGTTTGAATCTTAAGACATTGACTCTCTCGCGTGTACATACCATTGAGAAACTATATTTGATCGGCGGCAATATCGTGTTTGCTGCTCATGCTTCCGCTCTAACCTTATGACGTGCGTATGTACGCCGCTACTATGAGCTTCTGAGCATTTCGATAAAACTTTACTCTGCCCACATATAACTTTATGTTGTTCCGGCCGGGCTTCACGCTTCCGCTCAAACCGGATGACATGCGGTATGCACACCAATAGAATGAGATTCCTGGGTTTCGATAAAAGTTTAGCCGCATACGCAATAGTTAAACCTTGTTCTTTTTCGGGCTTTGTGCGGCTAACTAATCCCGTTTATTCGCTCCATACCTGCGTAGCGTATTTCTCTCTTGTAATGTCATGCAGGTACCGACAGGTGGTCGCTTTCACTGATATTGTAAATCATTTGTATGTTTGTATATTCAGTAGTTTTATGCACTATGTTATTCTGCAACTGTGCAATTTATAGACTAGACAATACAAACACCGTATACCGAATCTTTATGGCTCCCGAAAATTTTACCCTTATAAGATTGTTCCACCACAAATTAAGTTTTTTAACAGTCAGTACTGTCAGTATTAATTCGTAAGCTTGAATTTACTGATGGGATGATAACTCAATTTTCTTCAAAAGGGATTAATATCCATAAAACTGGTGCATTATATACAATGTAATACATACATTCTAGTCACTGCTGTACGCCTTTATTCCTTTTAATAGGAGGTTCAGTCCAAGGATATCCGACACTTCATTAGAAATGCATGCAGATTCATGAACTTCTAGAAGCCCACCTTAGCCCACTAAAACTGTGTTACGAATCAAGATTGCGATATTTGCGGACTTATTCGATAATCAGAGAATAACGTTTATAGAATACTGTCGTAAATGAGTTTAATTAAGTATTAACAACAGTAATACCTTATAATATCAAAAAATTCTACCTCTGGTGGGCTTACGCTATCAATTCCGGCTTCATATTACCGAAACGGAGAAAAAAGAATACATATATAAACATGTTTATTCGTCAATTAATCCTGAGATCCTTCCAATATAGAAAAAATTCGTATAGAATCCTAATAACACGGTATGGCTATGCAATACCTATTCTATCTATTTGCTCTCACTGCAAAGGCTTTACCTGCTAGTAAGCCTGTGGTCACAGAGACAGTCATCTGCACCGAAACTGTTACAGAACTCTGCGCTGCGCCGACATTTGTCTCTCTCGTTTATGAACAGTCCTACTGTCCGTGTACCACGTCAGGAGAATACACTCTATATGGCACAGATTGTGGTCCAACACTCGTAACAACTTACGACAAGCCAACCGCATATCCATGCGGTTGTTCAACCGACGTCGTCACTGTGACTTGTTCCACTGCAACCGCTTTTGAAAAAATTGTCGTCACCGGACAGGAAACAAAAACGTACTCTTATGTATGGAACCCATCAGAACCTGCAACTGAATACGAAGTTGTTTCATATCACACTAAATACTCAACAAAATACTTCGGCTCCTTCTTCATTGAGATTCCTGTTGCAACTCCTACTGTCATCACTGAGACTATCACTGAACCAGTCACCGAATTCGTCACTAACACTGTCACTCCCCCTGCGGCGCCTGAAACTACTACTGAATCTGCAGACGATACACATACTTCATTGGCCGCTCTTACTGAACATTCCAATCCAGCAGTGATACGCAGCAGCTCCGTGCAACAAAACACATATGTATCAGGTTCCAGTGTTATTGGTTATGTGTCTTCAAATGTCCTATCCTCTTTCGGTGCTGCGTCAAATGTACCCACTTTTTCACCAGTTCCAGTTCGTTCTTCATCAATAAGCCCTGGAAAGCCAGTGAATAGCCTTGGATTCAATAGCAGTTCGCTCGTTTCTTCGCTTGTGCAATTACCAAGTGCCGCCGCTTCCTCAAGTGCTCCGGCTTCCTCAAGTGCCCCGGCCTCTTCTAGTGTCCCGGCTTCCTCAAGTGTACCGGCTTCTTCAAGTGTCCCGGCCTCTTCTAGTGCTCCGGCCTCTTCTAGTGTCCCGGCTTCTTCAAGTGTCCCGGCTTCCTCAAGTGCCCCGGCTTCTTCAAGTGTCCCGGCCTCTTCTAGTGCTCCGGCCTCTTCTAGTGTCCCTGCTTCTTCAAGTGTCCCGGCTTCCTCAAGTGCCCCGGCTTCCTCAAGTGCCCCGGCTTCCTCAAGTGCCCCGGCTTCTTCAAGTGTCCCGGCCTCTTCAAGTGCCCCTGCTTCCTCAAGTGCTCCGGCCTCTTCTAGTGTCCCGGCTTCTTCAAGTGCCCCTGCTTCCTCAAGTGTCCCGGCTTCCTCAAGTGCTCCGGCCTCTTCTAGTGCTCCGGCCTCTTCTAGTGTCCCTGCTTCCTCAAGTGCTCCGGCTTCCTCAAGTGTCCCGGCCTCTTCAAGTGTCCCGGCTTCCTCAAGTGCTCCGGCTTCTTCAAGTGTCCCGGCTTCCTCAAGCTCAAGCAGTTCATCTATTTCAAAGTCTAGCAGTGTCACATCGTCTAGCATAATTCCCTCAAGCAGTCCATTGTCATCCTCTAGCTCCATATATGTCATGCCTAGCAGTACTACGCCTGTTCAATGCGCCGGTATGACACCTCAATGTGATCCTTCTGGTCTGGACGTTACCGAATACTGGACACCGGCGATGTATGATTTCAATAATGCTGATATGAGAGGAGGATATCGCGAGAACGTAATCCCTGACGCACAAACTGCAGATGGAATCAATGAATTCAATTTGCCTTACACCACAAAAAAAGCCGGGGAAATAGTTAACATTTACGGAATCGAATCCGGAGGCAGGCACAACCTTACATTGGAGTTCACGGGATATTTTGTTCCACCTGTCAGTGGAAGGTATGAGGTGCAAAGTACCGCCGATGACGGAATGGCCATTTTCATTGGTGCTGCTGGAGCTTTCGAGTGTAATGATGTTTATACTCTCCCAGGTGGGGATCCAGTTGCACAATCTCTTGTGTATACCGCTCCGTACACCTCTGGTGGTATTTACATGACAGCGGGAGCCGCGTACCCAATCAGAATTGTGTATTATAATCGCGATGGACGTTACGGTCTCACACTCAAGTGGACCATTCCTGACAGCGGTACTACAACGGATCTCTCGGGATATCTGTATCCTCCGAGTTGCCCGCTCATTCCGATCAAACCCGAATCTGGATTCAACTAGAGTTTCACGTTGTGGTATATATTTGATAGATAATGCATATCAATCAACTGATTCTTAATTTTATTTCTCTATTAGACTTTATTTTTTATTGTTTTAATTCATTTATAATTAGACATTGGAGCAGTGGTGAAGAAGTGAAATATGTAAGAAAGTGGTGACATATCACAGCACACCGAGAAAACCTTAAATACGTGCAAAACTTACTATTGACAAATAACACATACATTATAATATATCTTATGTATACCTAATCCTTTTTGCAAACGGGATCAAACCCTGAAGCAATATTGCACTGGTGCATAAGACGTTTTCCCTTTTCGTCAAACTCACCAGTAACGCTGTGCCAGACACCTTGGTTATGGAACATGACAAGATCGCCTTCTTCCCAGTCGTGTGTGTAGACGTTTTCAGGGTCGATGGCTGGTCGCATGAGGCGGTAGACCAGCTCACGTGCTTTCTCTAAAGTGTATACTTTTCCATCTTCGGTCTCGATCTTATAGACACATGCGCCGTGAATCTGAAGATGATGTTTGCCAGTGACAGGGTTGGTCCATACCATTGGAAGCCGCTTTACCTTTGATGGTTCCCATGGAGGGAGCTCGTCAAATGAGAGTTCCTTGTTCTCGCTGATCATAGTAAGACCAGTAGAGTGTGCCTTTGCGTTTGAGATGAAGATGTAAGGATGTGGGGCATACTCAACAGTAGCGCCGAGTGCCAATTTCTTGTCTTCATCGGAAAGCAAGTTAAAGGCATTCTCGCCAGAGATAAATGCAGTAGCAGCTTGTGCTGAGTTCTTAGTGTGACCACTGCCATCGTCATACCTGATACGCTGACGTTTCTCGGGGTTTGGGCAGTTGATTCCTAACAAAGTGGTAACAACAGGCGGGGACAGGCCGTAGAGTGCCGAATCAATATGCCATCGGTAGTAGCGGGTATCTCCTTTAGCAATTTCTTCAATGGAAAGCGGATCCTTGTGGAAGGTAACATGGCTAGGGTGCTTGAGGTCTATAAGCATCATGCCCTCATGTTCATGATGATGTCCTTGACCAAGAACCTGTACCTGAGGCTGAGTAGGGACGGTAACCCCATCAGCGCGAAGAACGCTCTTCTCGTGTCTGAACTCCTTGGAGTGGCCGTAGTTTCCTTGGCAGGTAGGATCGCAGCGCTTGGTCAGCTCGTATTGCGATTTGGGGCTAAGGTTCTTCTGTCCGGGAATGACAAGAACCTGATAGGTCTTCAAAGCACGAACAAGAGTCTGAAAATCCTCTTCTCTGAGCTTCGAGGGATCAGTGACATCGCTAGGTAAAGTAACCTTTGCTCCGAGTGGAGCATTCTCAAGGGGAGTGATTTGCAGAAGGCTGGCAGTCATCGTACTTATAATTATAGTTCCAACTAAGTGATTGATACAAATGAATGATTTTTTAAGGTGCTTATATATTATTTCTATAGCCCTTATCTTAGATCAGGCTGACGTATTTTTTGCTAAGATCTCCGCAAAATCCGAATAATTTGTTAATATCCGATACTTCCACCAATCATATTGATTTATTCTTCCCAATTATATGTCCGATAAATCCGATATTGCGATATCTAGAACGTTAGATTAGATAAGGAGATTACGGGTGTAAGTAGGCTTGAATACAGCCTGGATCGGGTTTAGTTTGTTAATAATCACGGTAAATACCTAATGTGTAATCCGAATAGTTGTTTGGACAGTGATCTGGTAATCACCTAACTTTTATGCAAGTCATTTGATTCAGAATTCGAAGACGCTAATGTTTACTGAGGTGATTTGAACTCCAGGATATGGTGCGAACATATAAGGGAGAAAAACTGTGTCAGATAAGACAATCAATGAGCATTATTTCTAAGCTGATTTTTCAATTAATACAATGAAAGTGGCACATAGTGTCAACAGTGCGCTAATAGGAATTTGCAATGTGGTCGCACCATACAAAAAAAAAAGAGTCGAACTCTTGAATGAATTACATTTTTATGGCATCTGAACTGACCTGCGGTTGAGCCATATTAAAACGGATAATGCACTTGGATCCAGCATTCATCTGCTTTTTTAGGGAGCGATCTATTCGCTAAATAAAGTTCATTCTGAGCTAAAGTTTGCGATCCCGCGAGTAAAAGGCAGTTATAACGTGCACTCAGAATATGTGATTGCATTTCTGAACTATCTCTGAAGTGTAATACTTCGCAAAGTTCTATAAAATGATATTTGTTCTTACATGCGATATAAGGCTAATATGTATTCGTGATATTTAGTCATTGTCCGTGAGTAACATCCGATTTTAAATCCTCAGCTTAACCCCACAAGCGCAACTACCACGACACTATAACTTAGAAGCTTATTAAGCGTGCAATAAACATTATTGGTCTTTCATATTTAAAGATAAACTGTATCATGAAGCGGAGTCTGCTAATTGGATAATAACTGTATCAAGTTCTTAAATGGAAAAACCTTCTAAGCCTTTGAATGTTGCACTAATATTCAGTCTAGACAATCTGACCCAGGCTTTTCCATATATAAGCTAGCCCATGGTGTCCTTCGCTAAAGAATTCTGTTTAGTCAATAAATCACGCACTAGTTACTTTCATAACGGTAGCAATCAATCTGTGGACAAGATCCAGTCTAAAGCCGAATATGATTTTTTCCGGTCAAAAATTCATGAATCATCAATGGCGACACATAACATATTGGCTTATAGCGGCATGGCTGGCGACTTTCGTTATTTGGGGGGTAAACATTGCTAACATTGTATTGCCTTTTGAAATCGAAACATCTGCACCCAAATTACTCATAACCCAGGTATTCTGTGCTCTGTTTGTCGTGACGATTTTAATGGTCATAACAACAATTGATATTTACTGGAGCTACACGGAGAAATATCAAAAGTATGAGCCCCTCAGACAAATCTTCAGAAACTTTATTTACATCGTGATGCTGGTAATGACGTTCATTGCTATGTACGCATTGATCACCTGCTATGTGGGAGGACACAATGGGGCTACTCTTGTCATCCTCTGTGGCATATCCCTCATCTGCGAACTTATAGTCTGTGTCGCAATGGCCAGTTTGCAATGGAGAAGTGGTCGTGTAGTCGGTAGAACAGCCGTCGTTACCTTGGCCATAGTTCATGTTCTCATCGCTTCGTTCATCATCATTCTATGCTGGGGCCCCGTTCTCAGCTACCAAGAAAATGCTATAGAGTTCGATGTTCACAGAGTTTCTTTGTTTTACCAATTTGCAGCAACTATCACTTGTTGTGCTGCCATTTTTGAACTTGGCATGGGTGCCGCTGCAACTCCTATAAACCGTCTTAGCAATGCTTACAAACGATTTGCTCTTTTCCACACCTGTTTTATGGTAATCACTATGCTTTGCAACACAGCTGCCTTTATAACATCCGTGTACGGTGCCACAGGTAACAGGCGTAACTCGTCTAATATATCTGCTGTCACAACTCCTATCATGTTTGGCGCCTCTCTTAGTATTAGTGTCTTCTCGCTCATCGCTGTTGCAAAGCTGCTGGAGAAACCTGCTTCAGGGTATAAAACTGAAGAAATCGATATAAATTCACTACCCGACAAATACCTCCAAGGATATGCTACTCTTATTGACGCGTATGGCACCAAAATACCCGGCTCATCTGATGGCCAAACTGCTATCGCCATGATGAAAGCTTATTCGAAGGTCAAACTGGACAATATGCATTGCAAAGTGTTGCGCATTTATAAGCCAATGTCACTTGCTACTCAAATATTCCCTCGGCGTCACAGCACTTTGGAATTCATGGATGAAGAGAAGATGATCCTTGAAGCCGAAAAAGAGGTTCAAAACCCTGTGGACAGTTTTGGACAACAACCGCTAACTAAAAATCAATTGAAGAAACTTGCTAAAAAAAGGCCAATTGATGATATTCTAGCTGCAATTGAAGATGATGCACGAATGAGAGAAGAACTTAAGTCTACAGTGGCGTTAGTTATGATCAGCGTCATTGAGAATTATGATCTCACTGAAACGCTGACTGGCATGTTTGGACGTGCTATTCAGAAGCTTCTAGGTAAAGAATCAAAATCAAAGCTTTTATGTGTGCGATTAGGACTGCTTGGATTTCACTGGCCTTTCAGACAAGCTACATTCTTTACTTCTAACGCCAAAAAGCCTGTATCTCGAGCGTGTGAAGTTCGCCGGGCTATTACCGACTGGAATAAACAACTTCCATCATCTCAAAAATTCTCAATGTTAATGGATCCTACTTACGAACACACATTTATGGAGAAAAGTATTGCACCATCTGGTTGGGTTCGTGTACAATTTCCTTCATCTCATATCATCGACTTACGGTCACATACCGGTGAAACTTTGGATGAGTACATGAAAGCTGTCAAGTATAGAAGCCAAAGCGCTAAGTTTAATCAAGAAAATGGAAAAGTGATTGAATCATTTGAATTTACAGACGAAGAGTGTCACAAGCTGATCGATATGTGGAAAAATACTGCGGATAAGCGTGGAAGCGAAGGACACACGGCAACATTGGCTAAACCTGATTATGATATGATTAAGAAGATGAAATCTGATCCTTCTGAAATACACAAAAGGTCCCTGTTGTTTCTTGAAATTAATGGAGAAACTATAGCTAGCTCTATCATTTTCAGATTTGGCAAAACAATCACATCGGACATTCAAGGACTTGATTATGAAAAAAGCCGTGAATGCAAAGCCTACTTTGTCATGATGCAACATGTTATTGAGATGGGTCTAAAAGAAAAGCGCGGGTTTGTTGATTTTGGCCCCACAACTGCACAAGCTAAACTTAGCATTGGATGTCAGAGTGTACCGCTTGTGGGAGGCATTAATGCTGGTTGGTTCATATCACTATGTACAAGGATTGCTGCGAGTCGGGGATTGAATGTTTAAGTGGATACTATATGATACTTTTTGTTAATAGTTTCATATCCACTAGGTTGTATGTTATCGAACAATCAAACGAGCTTTTTGTCTAATAATTTCTCGTTAATGAAATAGTGGAGGTGATTGATACTGTTCCGATGAGGCTTTAAGTATAGGATATCATAGGTATGATCTGAACGCAAATATGATAAATATTGCTCAAATTTTATCACAGACGACTGCAGAGGCAATGAAACTAAGAGGTCCAGACCGGTTTCAAATTGAGACACGATTACGGTCCGATTACATTCCGGTCACATTCCTATTGGGTTTTATACGCGTCCTGGAAGTGTTGTAAAATATCAACATTAAGCTGTAGAATTTGTTCTAATAGCGCTTGCTACGCTAGCAAAACTCCCCAGCTTTGTCTTTTGAAAATAGTAAGACAATCTGACCAGTATGTGCAATTACCGCTATCCATTGCATCCCATAGAATGGTAGCTATTGATTTGAGTTCCGAGAAAAGACCAATTCTTAATAAATTTAAGTTGCTTTCAATCACAGAAAGTAAAAACTGACGCTCTTCATGTATGTTTGAAATGGTTAGAAGTATCAGAATAGGCCATGGCAGCGCCGTGCCGTAGAAGTCATCCAACTGAAAGCCCTCTAGCAAACGTAGACACAGTTTCTTCAATTGAACAATAGTAGGGTCCAAAAAATGCATATTAGAAATAACCCTATTATAATGAAGCATAGAGCATATCCTCCATGTTTCATAAATGATAGTCCATGAGGGATCTGCGAAGGAAGGAGCTATGTGAAATTCACGCTGCGCATCAATGTATGCCTTCCATTCCAGCCATTGCAGTGAATTTCTCGAATAATTATCAATATGAGATATATCGCAACATAATGTTAAGTAAATTGCCGGTATAGTCCAGATGTAGTCAAGGTCTATGAGCAATGTGCGATCATTTAAGAGATCGCTTGTAGATATCTTTGGCTTACGAGCAGTCAACAAGCAGGCAAACATATCGTACTTCATGATACGTGCTGCCAGTATAAATTGCCGCTTGTCTGAGTCCTTTTTTAAAAATGCTTGATAGGTAAAATAGTTATGAAAAGCTTCTAGATGGATGGGCCAAGTATACTTGTTGGTCTCCTGTACATCTAGAGTGAGTTGAACAAGAAATGCAGCCATTACCTCTGATGTCCACTCTTCCTTTGTGTTGGAGCAAATTGCAGTCGGTGAAACTTTTTGAGACATGTAATTATAAGAGCGAGCCCTGCAATATAGTGCAAATTCTTTGTAAATACTATTAATGTGGCTGAGCTGGAATCCAGATAAAGCCAATATGCCATAGAAAGAGCTAATATCCTGTGACGCAATAGGAAGGTACCACTTGATCGAAGAGTTATCCTCAGTAGATACGTGTATTGGATCTAAAGAGCTGCATGTAAAAAAAATATAATGCTCGAACATTGTTCTCATATGTGGATTTAGCAACAACTTCTTAATCTGCTCTGGGAATCCTGCGGTGCACAAATTATGCGAGAGGAGATCGACGTAGGATGTTGACCTGCTTAAGTCTTCTAAAAAACTTTGATGTAGTACTTGGTCGCATTCTTCGTTTGAATTATTGGACTGGAGCAAGTAATTTGGCTTCTTTAACCTTAGAGTGGAAGGATCATGTTCAGTAACGTCGTACAATGAAACGCTTCGTATTGATTGAGACATTGCATGAACCGGTTCAAGATTTAGAGCAGTTTCCACTGAAGTTTCTGGCAAAAATAAACTTTGCAAAGAAGAATAGTGCTGGAAATAGTCTGGTGGTTCACTCTGCTTTTGTGTCGCACGACTTAACGATCCACTCAGGATGCCAGTCTGCTTTTCTTTAGCGCGACGGTGTCGGTTGCGCGTTGGCGGCTGGTACTTTGAGCATATTGAGCTTGATATTTCTAACCATTTTAGACGAATGGGATATTTGCAATTAATATTGGACTTGATGCAGGAAGAACACCTCGGACGTTCTTTACTGCATTTTACACCTAACGATTCGCAGTTCATGCAGCCTATGGTTAGATCAAAGCAAAAAGGTACATGACTATACTTGCAAAGAGTATTTCTATACTTATAATCTAATGGTTACTTACTCAGTTTAGTTGCAGGTTTTGAGCTAGATTTATTCTGGGCAGTCATTGCTAACGCACATGCAGACTGTTATCGATTTTTATGTTTGTGAGCGAAGAGGGCCTACTGTGAGAAATTTTGGGAGAGTTAATTGCGTTTTTATAGAGATCACACGAAGCAAATGTTTTCGTAAGCAGCTGTTACGGTTCTGTAACGCCTTCGCTCGTAAAGACGCGCTAGTTCGTAACTTCAATCAATATAAACGCTTTCATATAGAACTTAAACCCTATTGGATATCACAAACTATCATCCACATGCCTTTTATAGACTATCACAGATTTTCAATTAATATGATTAGTTTAGAAAGAAAATGCGTATTATTACAAGCTGTTTTTCTCTGCAGCCCCTGATCTACTGTTACATCATCTAGAACGCATCTCACCCGTCAAAACCTGTTGAAGATGGCAGCGCAATAGCGGTTCAAACTTGTTTCTTATTAAAGTTTTAGCAAAGTTTACTCCACAGTTGACGTGCCGTATAGCTAATTTGCTACCGCGAAACTTGTACGACATACGTCGCCATGATGAACAACAATACAGGAATACAAAATCAATCAAAATAAGTAGATACTAATTACTTATTGAGTTAAGCCTGTACAAAAATGTTTATAAATCTCAGTCCATAGGTGAGATGGCGAGGTGCACGTTAATACATTCAGTACCCCTGCTGTAAATGAACTGTTTAAAATAAACTTTATATTATTTTGCCTTACTGTTAACGGCATAAAAACTTTCCATATGTGATCGCTGTAAACGCAGTATACGCATCTTCTATTGACATTGATATCTGAGTCTATGGTAAGTACGTCAAGCTCTAGTATTTAGTATAAAAAAATCAATACGTAAATATACAAACATTGTTTGATCGGGGTCGATGCTAGTAACAATTATCATCCCTTTCATGGCTTATTATAAGCAACTACCCTATCTTGGCGTTGTGACTAGTGTCTCCTTTCATTTGAGGCTGAATGTCTACAGATGCATATGTTCAGGTCCATTTGATTGAAAGTTACTTTTATTTAACCTTTATATACAAAAATATTGGCACCTGAATTCATCTAATAAAGTCCAGCTCTGCAGAATATGTATGTATCTGCTAAACCTTGCTAAAAATAGTAACAGTCCCTACAAAGTTTGCTGCAGATCGGAATGAAGTGAGTCCGAAGTAACCTCGCTAACGTATATAATACTTTTTTAGTTCTCTATTGCAATTATTGACTTGCTTATACATATCGGCTAGAATCCGTTACCCTTTCTGATTTCAATAAATTCTCTTTGTTGAGAGATTTTCGCGTTTCAATTAGAATAAGCCTCACACAGAAGGTTGTTTCGAAACTACCGTCGCGACCGCCTAACCTACAATAACTGATTCCTTTTCAATATCTTTATAAATATATTTTGTAGATTTACAGGTAATCACTCATTAAAAATAGTTAATTTGCTAGCCTCATCTACCACCTGTATACGGCAAATTTAGACCTTTGTTGAATTAAATAAAGGTTACCCTGCGCAATTGCCTCCTGAAATCCTGATCCCATTTTTCTTAAGCTGACATGATAACAACACCATAAATGCTAGGAATTAGATCAAAGATATCTGCATTGCGAGAATATCTCACACCTGTTTCTACTGTCTCTACTTACCAGAAGACGGGAGAAATTACTCCGGAAGAGTTTGTGGCTGCAGGCGACTTCTTAGTGTATAAATTCCCCACATGGGAGTGGTTTGATGTGACCCCTAGTAAGCGAAGAGAGTTCTTGCCTGAAAACAAACAAGTTCTGATAACGCGGCTCGTTCCTTCATATATGCGGGCGAATAATGACGAAGGGAATAAGCTTGCAGAGGTACTTTTAGGTGAAGATAGCTTAGAGGCTGAAAACGATGGTGGCTGGACAGAAATAGAATCAGCGATAAAGTCCAAAGCGGCGGCGGTCGATGAAAAGAGGAATGACGCTATAGCAGATATAGAAGCAGTTGATGCAGACGAAGTAGATGACTTTGATGCAGCTGGACCGGCTGAGTCTAACAATGACCATGATCTGTCTCAAAAACGCACATACAACTTGTACATCACGTACTCGTTATCCTACAGAGTCCCTAAGATGTACCTTTCGGGGTTCAACGCGGATGGTATGCCGCTTTCTGCAGACGAAATGGCTGAAGACGTTATCGGCGAATATAAGGACAAGACCGTGACAATTGAGAAGGCGCCGTTTATGGAAGATCAAACTATGATCTCTATTCATCCGTGCAAGCACGCAAATGTCATGAGAGTGTTACTCGGCAAGGCAGAAGACAAATTTATAGAGTCTCAGAAACCGGAAGATTTGGCAGAAGGAATAAAAAACTTGTCTGTTGGCGAGGATAACGAATGGGAACAGATTGATGACTCTCATGCTGAAAGCGCTGTTCCCGTAACGCACTATATGATTTATTTTTTGAAATTTATTTCAAGTGTTACCCCGGGTATTGAGCATGACTACACTATGGGTGCTTTATAGGTAATTAGAATATTTATGCTAGTAAAATGATATTCCGTTAAACCATATTATCAACAGCCGATATGACTTCTGGTGGGGGTTCTTGTAAGATGATTTGCTCCATTCTGCGGGCACGGTAGTATTGGTAAAGCGCTCTAAATAATATGAATGAGCCAAGAGCTATTAGACCCCAAGATAACGCTATATTGTGCAGGACGGGTTGCTCAGTAGCAGTGACTTGCGAAGCTATTGCATGAGCGGTAGATTCGGATATGTCGAAATTATTAGGATCTGAAGGATTCGAGACTGAAGGATCGGAATGAGGATCAGTTGGTTGCGGCATTTTCCGTATAGAAATACCGTATTGAAGGATACAAAGTCCGAAACCAGCCCATGAGCCATTTTTTGATGAATGTGACGTATGAAGGGCGTAAGTAAACAAAAAGCCTACAAATTCGAACGAGTACGAGACTGCGAAGTTCCAAATAAACGATAGGACTGTTCCCACAGGCATTCCATCGACTAATATTTCATTGTAAATACCGGAAGAGAGCACGGTTGTTTCCCAATAAGGAGGGGCGGCGTCTGCAGCAGCTTGTTCGTAAGGTGGAAGTTCGTCATCGCGCTGCGTGCTGCCGGATCCTTCAGGCTTGGCCGGAATGTTAGCAAATACGCCATCATTCGAATTAAGAACAGGGGGAACTACATGGCAAATTCGCTCGTCAAGTGAGTTTGAAGACGCGAGCGTATCTGAGTCAGAAGGGTCGTCAAAAGCGGCAGATAGAGGATCTAAAGACTCTATGAGGTCAGTATGGTCATCATCGTCAGAATCTAGGGTATATGCAGATGGATTTAGTAATTCCTGTGAGTTTCTTCGAGATTCAGGCTCAGAAATTGGCAGATAATGCTGCGGCATTGTTGATGTGCTAGGGTGGCCACAGTGTCGAGTATATGGTTGTGGAAAGAGGGCTAAGGGGTTATATAGTTTATACTCGTATTTGGGAAGTTTAGGCGGATACTAAGCCGGCAGAAAGAAGCACCGCGAAAACAATGAACGTCGGTGATATCGTCGAAAGAAATGATTTCGAAGAGAGCAGCGATGAAGAGATCACAGTTGTAGAGGCTCCGCGGAGCGCATGGAAGAGCAAAAGTAAGGTAGGTCAAGATATATACGAGGCAATTGTGAAGACCCAACCTGAACCAGAGGAGAATGAAGGAGGGATTCACTTCCCGCAGCCAGTCGATGTCGAAATTGATTTAAACCGGTCGGATTGGAAAGAACAATTGCATGAAAAATATTTCCCGAATTTACCTATGGAAAGCGATAAACTAAAATGGATGGAGCCTGTAACGGAAGAAGAAGATGCGCAGTACTCACCGATGCTACGATTCGTTGCACCCAGCGAGCTACGATTTGATTTTCAGGGAAGACTCATAACGCCCAAAGCGTCAGTAATGATCGATTCATCAGAAGGTCTGCATCACCATTCAGATGCGCCTGGAGCAGCAGGCTACACTTTAGCGGAACTTTCACATTTGAGTAGATCCACAGTGCCGTCGCAAAGGTGCATAGCGATATCTTCTATAGGCAAAGTTCTTTACAGGGCTAAGCATAACCGGTTTGGCAACGAAATCAGTAAAAGCATTAGGGATCTTGTTGAGCCTACGGGTGTTATTGGAAATTTATTAGACGCCTCAGACGAAAAAAAGACGAAGCACTTGGCCACAAGGACTATGGCTGTGGAAGCGCTTTGGCTGTGGAATTCGACATAATACTTTTTACTAGCTTAATCGATCACGAACCCCAGCGAAAGAAAGTCCTTAAAGAGCGTTTAACCAACTCAGTATTGCTAAGCATTCCTTGCTTTACATTCTCGTAATATTTCGGATCCATTTTTGGTTTCATTATAACATCTGACAGTGGGAAATCTTTGGAGTATTGATCTTCCATCAGCTTGATCGCGTAGGGAATTTGTTTTTTTGCAATTTGGTCATTTGGGTAGCGCTTTATATGTTCTCCAACGATAGTATTGAAATCCACAATTCTTTTCACTGGCGGCTTAGGCCACTTTTCAATAATCTGAACGAGTCGGTTTATAGCACTCATTGGACGGTACTCTGCAATTGCCGTTTTTTCCTTACTTTATAATTCGTGGTTCTTGATAGAAAATTACTCTAATTCGCAGGACGGCCCCACGCATTTAAAGTTTTCCACAAACACCAACGTGACCTTGATTGTCCTCTTTACATCCTCGTCAGCTGTTTCTTTTCTCATATATGGAGATACCAGAAACACCGAAACCGGCAAAGTCGCCTGTACAAACTCCTAATGCAAGCCCAATTGCTGCTAACGTTATAGAGCCGTTGAAGAATCCAGCCAAGGTGCTCGCCTCTTCCGAACCAAAACCTAAATCGAAATCTCCAAAGAAATTGCTACCGAAAACACGCGATATAGATATATTAGATAACGATCATACTTCGAAAATACCAGATATTGTGATTGAAGTAACGCTAAACCAATCAGACGGAACAATCATTGACTTCTCGCAACTATGCGATAACAAATACGGGTGGGAAGCTCTGCATCCAGGTCAAACTGCTCCAGGAGACATAATTGACGACGATGAAGATGAAGAGTCTGACAACGAAGATAAACCGCAACATCAGGCCGGACCGGGTGCAAATTCAAATGGATCAAATCGTCGTAGAGTTGATAAACGCTACGATTTAGCTGATCCTTTCATAGATGACTCAGAAGTGCAATGGGAAGAGCGGGCGGTGTCTACACAAGATGGATTCTTTGTATATGCAGGACCGCTAGTCACCGATCAAGTAGATGAGCAAACAGCCTCTAGTAAGAAAAGAAAAAAAGTGTCTGAAACTCCTACCTCTTTGTCAGGGGCCACGAAGAAGTCTAAAGTAGGATCAGAAGGTAAAGCTACTACAAAGAGAAAATACACACGAAAGAAACCAGTTGATGAAGAGGATAAAAAAGCAGAAGAGAATGGCTCTAGCTCAAATATCAAAACTGAAAACGAAGACGACACTCAAGTGGTTACCTCAAAAAAGAAAAACGCAAACGACTCTGAATCAAATAATGAGGTCAAATCATCCTCAGATCCACCTCAAAAGAAAACCAAACCTAAGCAACCCTCAAAAAAGAAGACTGAATCTAGCAAGTCTGAACTGGTTAAACAACCTGCTGCATCTGAACCTACTGTGTCTGAGGCTGTGGAAACGACAACTAAAGAGACGGTTGAAGAAACCCGCGTAGATGCTGAAAAAGTAACTTCTAAACCGCCTCCAGAGCAAGAAACAGATGCGGCTACCAAAACTCCTACCCCTAAGACCACCCCTCCAAGCGCACTGTCTATATCTGCGCTCATTTCAGATTAAGTGATATCACGTTCTCTATTGAACTAATTGGGGTGAACAAAATGTCGCCTTGAGGTTCTTTTGTCCAGCTCTCATCGACCTTGAAATTATGCGAGTCGGTAGGACATGAAAAGTCCAAGATCTCTCTTAAACTCTGATCTCGATCTTTCGATGTGAATATTATATTTGTTGATGATTCAATAACAGCTGTTGACTTGATGTCTACGCACAACCTGATGTTGTTGCAATTCACAGCCCTAAACTGCTGAGTGCTTCCTATTATAATACCGTCATGAACATTCTCCAGATATAAAGCGCCTGATGTATTTAACTCAATTATAATAAAATTTGAATCTTTTATGCTAGCGCCGATAGCTTGACCTGTCAGTTTGCGAATTGCATGAGTTGCGCTGGATATGCTAACTGATCTACCGTCCACTGCGATCTTCTTATTAGTATATGATTCAGAATCAGTAACAATGGTATCACTCTGCTCAGGTTCAAAAAGTTTAGATGGTTTATTTGATGGACCAGTAGAAGAAACTGACAATTTTAATTTACCACGCTTCGGTTTAGCCTTGTTTCTGAGCGCGTTCAATTTCGTTGAATAGCGTTCAAGATCGTAAGAGGTCAGAACGGTTTGTGCCACCAATTCTTCGATGTGCTGTATATCATCATAGGTAGGGATCTCAATATTGCATATACGATCAAATTCTGAATTAATTAGATCAGACATTAGGCGTGACTACCACCGAATTTTGGCCAGTTAATGTCGTGTAGAGAACGGAGGTTGAGGTTGAGGGTGGGTCCCACACATAAGTGCAAATACCAAATGCACATTGGCTTAGGTACTGTGTAACAGAGGCGCAGGGCACATAATATATAGACGAATGACAATCGCAACAATATTGCATGTCGCTGCTAAGAATTGTAACGTCTGCATTACAATGCGAATCATACGTAGTGTACACGGCTGTTTTGGTCACCTGACAGAAAGTGTAGTCGTATAGTGTGGTAGTTGTAAGTGGTGGAATAGAAGGTTGCGTTACCGTTAATGTTAATGTTAGAGTATTGTTAAAAGCTATAGTTGGCAGTTCTATGCCAGCAATTGAAATAATTTGTCGTAATAATGGACCTATTTTCATTGGTTTTGAAAGTTGAGAAAAGCAGCTGCCGATCAAGGTCGGATCGGAAAAAGGTTTGGGAATATAAAAGGAAGCTCTAGAAAAAATGAGGTTATACAAAGGAGATCCGTGCAATGGAACCAGTTCTTTTTGAGGTTCTTCGTTGCACATATTTGGAAATATTCCGCAAGGAAGGTCAGTTCCTATTCAACTTTAGCAGAAATACCTCTCCCTTCACCTAGCTCGCTAATAGTTTGTGATAGAGGTCGACGGTGAACGATTTCCCAGAATCCTTGTTTCTCATACTTAGTATCTAGTACAGAATCAGGTGCATACATCGGCGCACGTTCTCCCATTGACAATTTTCCTCCGGTCCATTGAAGCAATCCTATTGTGGTGGCAAAAAGCAGCGGGTAGCCAAATAGCGCTCCAATAGTGCGGCGTTTGAAAGCTACAACACAGCCGGCAGCTGCACCGCCAATAGTCTCATTCCAGCCGTCTTCTTTCTCTCGCAAGTTAGCAGAACACGAAGAGATGAATTGAAATGAAGTGCCAAGTGCAGCAAAGTATCCAATCGACCCTCCATATGTAGTAAAAACGCCTAGCGGACCGTTTCTGGTTTTAGACATACTATTCTCGATAGAAGCGACCATAAGGCCTACAAACGTAGACAAACCGAACATTTTTGACGTGTCGCTTTTAGTGTTTCGCGGGTGAAACTCCCGGGTTGGAGTCAACGTAAGATCAGGCACATGTATTTTTACCTCGCTCATTTTCAAATCAATGTCCAATAACCGTCTATTGCAGAATCAACAGTGCCGTCTTGAACAGATAAGTTCAGGTGCTATTGCATGTAACACATTTTCCGTCTATTACAATTGGTTGCTCACTTGTTGTCATGCCAATATGAGATATCCAATTAGCAGACCCAATGCCACACCTTCTCCACAGACCTCGAACGTGTTGCGCATTGATCGTGCAGCTAACACGACGATCTGCTGTACTTTATAATATAATTCATAAGTATCAAAAACGGGATCATAAATGCCCGGTTTTTCACTACCTGCATTGGCTACCTTAGTTGCTGAATATGGCATATCGTTCCCCGAAATACCCGATTACCAAGACCAAACGGCTGTACAACAGTTTGCTACCAATTACTGGAAGAAACGCTTCCTTGTCACTTACAAGCGTTATTCTTCTCCCAATTTTTACACATTAAAATCGGTCTGCATTTCTACTCGTGAGAGTTTATATATTTATGTCTCATGGGACTCGTCGATTCATATACCTCCGGATGATGACCAATCCTCGTCACAGATTCCGCCTTCTTTGACAGATTGGTTCACTAATCCAGCTCTTTTCAACAAAACGGATAGCCCACCTATATTGGTACATTATGTTTCAGTGAATTTAGATATTGTTCAAGATTTAGAAGCTAATTCATCATTGGAGTCGGCCACGTACACCGCCCCTGGCGTTACAATATCTTTCTTTCTCTATCCACCTAGACTCTCAGACTCGATGCTAGAGCAGTTTTCCGTTGAGTCAATTCAAAGTCGCAGAAATTCTATACTTCAAAATTTGTCAGAGAATAATGATCCTTCCAAAATACCATCCTTCTCGCCATCTCGATGTCTAAACAATTTCGGCAAATTGGTATGGGACACCCTGTCTGGCACTTCACGCCCAATTAATTTCGCGAACCACAATGTCGCTTTGTCATTCACCCCAAGTCTAGCCTCACTCATAGGCTTTTCCCCAGATAGTTCTGGTTCATCGTCTCGATGGGTTCCCCCGCGCGCTGACTCATATTCCGCTCAATTACTACGAGAAATTGGAACCGAGGTTGCAATTATCGGCGCCAACTCTTTGAATGAAGATGAGTCTATAGAGTCTTATTCGTCTTTAATGATCCCTAATGATGATGCTTATGATGTACTGTTTAACGACATGCGCATTAGATCATACCCTAATCATTCTCAAAGTAGATTGTGCCCGATTACGCAGAAAGTGCTATATTATTCCCTAGGCTGCGTATCTGATTTCTCTGATTCCCTGATATCTACTTATTTTGATTTACAGTGTTTAGCCGACACGAAACGAAGTCCCTACTATTTTCAATGTTTGGCTGAAATAGCTCAATACAGAACCTCGGATGTTTTGCAAATGCTCATCGTCCAACTTCGCTCTCAAGGTTTTACGACTCTCCAGGAAATGCAAGGAGCTTACAGCCGCTTAAACATTACAGAGGACGAAATTCCTATGATTGATGATGACTTTATAATACAGCGATATAAATCTTTGCTCTCTTCTGGAAATGAAAGTGACCTAATGAGCTGTCTGAAGGTGCTTGCGACCCTGAGAGAATCTGAAAAGTTACAGAATTTTATTGACCTCAGCACCATGTCTGTGGATATGGCGTACAAAGTTATTGATGTCTCGCCGGATACTATTGACGACGAAATATTGGGTAAAGTGCTCGCTCTGAAAGAAACTGAACAGGCCGAAACGTTTGCAATAGAACAAATTGAACAGGCATTGAAGGTTATAGCAATAGAAAGAAAGTCTTCACTCTTACTTGACTATTATGAAACCTCCATATTGAATATTGAGGACAACGACCCAACTAGCGACCCTTATGATCTTCTAGGTGCCTCTAAAGAAATGAATGAGGATAACATTATTATGATATTTCAGATTCGCCTTGAAGACTCTCCTGAGGAGCTCTTATCGCTGCGCAGAATGCTGCGATTGATTGCTATTAGATCTCAATCACGTCTTATCCCACCATACTTGAAGCTGGGATCTCTTGATGCTGCAAACACATACCTAATAGCTAATTGCACTGAAAAGGTTCCTGCAGGAATACGAAATATTGGAAACACATGCTATCTGAACTCTTTACTTCAATTTTATTATTCAGTGATCCCGTTCAGAAAGTTAGTTCTAGAGTTTGATTCTAATCCCGACCTTCACGAAGATTTGAACACTCGCAAAAGAGTAGGTGGGCGAATCGTGACTTCAAATGAAATACTACGAAGTCAGCATTTTATCACTAATTTGGCTGAACTATATAAAGTTATGTCTGGATCTAATGGTGGATCTGTTGAGCCGAAAAAAGAACTTGTTTATCTGACGCTTGTGGACCCTCGAAATGATGTTCAATTAATTGATGAGAATCTGGAGGCAGAGTCTGAGTCCACGTCTGATATTAATATGGGTTCTGATACTGATTTTGTGGAAGATGTTAAAGAAGTGGTTCCTAGAAAAAGAAGTGCTCGGAGACCGTCTATCAAATTTGATTTCCAAGCTAGCATTGACGCTGGTCAGCAGCAAGATGTTGCCGAGTGTATCCAAAACGTTCTTTTTCAAATTGAGGCTGCAATAAAAGCAGATAGCTTTGATGATGATGGTGAGCAAGTTGACGTGATTAAAAAGCTGTTTTTTGGGAAAACGAAGCAAATAATTGACTTTGAATCCAATTCTGAAGTCAGATATAAGACTGAGAGATTTTCCAATTTGATTGTCGATGCCGCTACTGGACCTCGTTCCCTATATGATGCTTTAGATGCTTACTTTGATGCAGACATTGTATCTTTGGATGGTGGACTAGCTCGGCGGTACCTAACAATTCAGACTTTGCCAGAATTTGTACAAATTCAGGTACAACGAGTACAATATGATCGTGTTCGAGGGATGCCTTTTAAGACCACTTACCACCTTGGTCTATATCCTGAGATTTACCTGGATCGCTATTTAGATGTGGACGTTAAATCGACACTGCATTTTAGAGAGAACTTGTGGGCTAAGAAAAGAGCACTTTCTGAGTTAAGAAAACGGAGAGAAATTCTCGGCCTTGAAATATCGTCATCTCAACAACCGAAAGTTGAGCCATTTCATGAAACTAATCCTTTTGCAAACTACGGACCCTCAATATCCATTGAAAAATCTCCTGAATCTCTCAAATCTGCGGATATCCTGGCCAAGACTGCGGACTGGTTACAGTATGGCGCAACATTTGCCCATGAAGATGCAGTTCCGCTGGCTATGAAACTCAGAACTGCTCAGAAAACACTGGAAGATGAATACATAAAATGTCAGGAATCTATAGAAAAGCTGGAGAAGGAGCTAGATGAAGTACTTAATGATAAAGAATTTCAGAAACATCCTTACAGGTTGCATTCAGTATTCATTCACAGAGGACAGGCAACCTTTGGTCATTATTGGATATATATCTACGATTTTGAGAATGACATTTTCCGATCATATAATGATGAAACTGTCACTAATGTGGCTGATATACAATCCGCAATCTACGATGACGTTCCTGGCAATACAGCTACGCCATACTTTGTGGTTTATGTTCGCGCAGACGCAGCAATAGAATTGTGCGGTGTCTTCTGAGACATTTAACGAATACCATAATCGTTCAACATGTGATTTATTTCCCTTGCAGGTAATTAAGGAAGGAATATATAAAGAAAGGAGAAGGTAATGTAAGCGGAATGAAGACTATTAACTGGAAATGAACACTTCAGGTACCTATCTCACTGCAAAAAAAAAAGCCCTCGCAATCGATGTAAACCTACAATATTCATTTATGTAACAGCATAACAAGCTTATATCTCAGAGTATTGAATCAAGTCTTGTAAAAACTGATAGAACCGCAGCGATAAGCTCGAGTTGCAATTCGTTGTTCGGGTTCTCTTCGAGTTCTTTCAGTATTTCTTCCGCAAAAGGGACTGAACCTGAACCTGGACCCGAAGATCCTGCCGAAGAGGCGATTGTTGGATCAGATGACGATCCAGTTTGAATGTTAAAAGGCCACTGAGAGAAATCTGCAAGTAAGTCATCAACGCGAACAAAGGCATGGTCGCGGTTATCAATAGATAACGATAACAATGCATTTTCCAGAACGTTTGCAGCGTAACATACGCATAGAAGACATACGGTGCGCAGATAACGGAAAGGAATGTCATTCGGTAATAGGGAGGAGTTCGAGGAGTTGAGAACAAAGTGTCTGGACGTAAGCGCGTCGACTATACGTCGGACGATCTCATCTTTCACTTTAGTATCAGAGACGGGATGAGTAGCCATGTCGAAAAGGAGAAAATTTCGTTTTTCCGTACGAAGAATACCCTTGTCTACTAGACCTTTGAGCAGACGCTCTCGTACCTGCTTGAGTTGATAGGAAATTTTCATAAGATTCCAAGTTTCGCCTGAGAGGAGGTCAATCCATGAACCAACCGACTGAGGTTCAGAGGATTTTATAAGTTTCAACGCTTCATCGAGCAGAGTTTCACCCGTTTCTTTAGCATTGATTACCTCTATGTCACGATCAGGCAAGGCCAACCTCCTTCGAGCAGGGTCTTGAGTCATTGCGATACGACCACGAAACGCCAACTCAATGAGGATGCAGCCTCTGAGCGTATAAGAGATATTATCATTCCAAAAGCTGAGATACCCCTGAGTATCTTTCAGCCCTATAAGAAGGACTTCTTCCATGATTGTTAGTCGAGGATCTTTAGATTTTTCTGGCGAGTCTTCGATGTCACGAGGGTCATAGGCAACGCGGTGGCCGGAATCCTCATCAAGACGAGGAGTTACAGACTGTCTTGGAGTACTGTCGCTTGCATTGTGCACTCTGCGACGTTGAAGACCAGACATAGATATTATAAGTTTCTTCTAAAATTAAAGTAAACAAGGAATTTAGCTATGTAAGGTCAACTGCAGAGAATGATAACTTCGTGTTTTCTTCGCACAGCGCTCAGTGCTGAATGGGCAGGGTTAAACGCAAAAAACCTCAGAATAACAAACCACCAATCCGGCGTAAACCTGCTATTTGACTATCTATATGCAAAAATAGCAAACTCTCGAAAATCACGTATCGAAATAGATCGAATTAAGATGTCCGGCGACTGAATTTAGAGGCTGAAGTTATGAGAGGTATAAAAAGACAAATATGTCTAGTGGAATCGGCTTAGTTAATTGTATTAAGGGTGTAGGGTACTACCTAAAGTTGAGCAGTGGTGCCGAATGCGGTTGGAATTACGTGTAAAGCTGCTGCATTAATCATGTGAAAGAAGAGCTCACTAACGACACCTGGAAACTCTCATTCTGGCAAAAAAAAATAGTAAAAATGGTTAGAGAATATGTCGCAATTAATACTAATAAAGTATGGTAATCCAATGGCAAACTGCGGCAGTACGAACACATGAAACAATATACACTGCTTGTCGTATATCTTACAGAGGCTAATTGCATACAGTTGAAAAAACAGAAGAGAAAGCTTCTAGACGATACATTTGGGTAATGCCAGCTGTATTTTTGTTTAAACAGCATCGGACTGAGCCAGTATATATTCGACCGCTTTGGGTACAGATTTGATTTCATCGGCCTCCTTGTCGGGGATTTCAATGCTGAATTCCTCCTCGATGGCCATGACGACTTCGACGACATCAAGAGAGTCGAGACCTAAGTCAGTAGCAAATTCGGCAGTAGGAGTTATCTTAGCAGGGTCGGCGACCTTGTCGAAGGTCTTAATGACATCAATTATACGGTTTTCGACTTCAGATTTGTCGAGAGACGATGAGTAGAATCTAAGGCCATTGAAGGGAGTCACAAATTGTGCGCGAAGAAGAGCTGGGCGAGCGATAGAACGGGTAGAAGCGGCAACAGCTTTTGTACTCAGTCCACGACAAGCGATAGCAGAGAGGTTCCTTTTAAGTACGGTGCGCAGCATTATAGAGTGATTAAATCGCAAAAATGATGGAAAAATGGGCAAAATGTGTAAGAACGGCGAAAAAGATGTAGTTTCTTTAAAACGAAGAAAAAACTACTCAAAACAGTAAGTTATTTGAGTGGCAATAATAGGTCCAGATCAATTATAGTCTATGAAATTAACAATTGCAAGATCGAATAATCACCTACAAATTCTTGGATCAGCTAGAGGATATTTTCAAGCCGGCTTAATAGACGATTGAATCTCGAAATTGAAGTATAGCAGTAGTAACTGGGTGAAGGTTGGCGAAGAAATAGGTGGGAAAGCCCCGTACAAGGCGAGAAAAGTCAGTCGAATAAAGGCTATTATTGGTTGACCTTTCTGTTTCTATAACAACGGTGCTGGTAATATTAAGACCAGTGCAGTAGTAATAATTTCATCCAATCAGAGCCGCTCTAAAACTCCAGTAGATGGACCTTTAGATTAAACGGTTTTGCACACAGCGATTCGATACCTTCGACAAACGCTTTCAAAGCAGTTGCCTCCTTTCTTTATTCGCATTTCTTTGCTTACTTAGTCGAACAATGCTTAACGCAATGCAAATTAGAAGGTCCAGTGGTCTTTTGCGTCAGCAGCGGAGACGTATGTTTTCTGTGTCTGTACTAGCAAGGCAAGCTCCACCTGCCGGATTCCGACCAGCTCCTCAACCGGAATGGACTTCTGAATCTACTATGGACAAAGCCGGTCACACATTTCTTTTAGCAGAGATGTTCCGAGGAATGTATATTTGTTTAGAACAATACTTCCGTGCTCCATACACTATATACTATCCATTCGAAAAAGGCCCTATTTCACCACGATTTAGAGGTGAGCACGCGCTACGACGATATCCTACTGGCGAGGAGAGATGCATTGCATGCAAACTCTGTGAGGCTATCTGTCCTGCTTTAGCGATTACTATTGATGCGGAAGAGCGAATTGACGGGTCTCGCAGAACTACGAAGTATGACATTGATATGACCAAATGCATCTATTGCGGTTACTGCCAAGAATCCTGTCCTGTCGATGCCATAGTTGAATCAACTAATGTTGAGTACGCCACTGAGACTCGCGAAGAGTTGCTTTACAACAAAGAGAAACTGTTGGCTAATGGCGATAGATGGGAACAAGAATTACAGAATGCAATCAACGCCGATGCTCCATACCGCTAATTTTCTCACCTCTACTCTGTCTGCCTCCACTAATCTTATGACTTTTATTCCTTCTAAACCATATACAAAACAATGATAAACGTGGTACAATTCCATATAACAATGGTTGTGTCTTTAGTTTCGGTAATTCGTAGCTCATTATCTTCGTAATTAATACAACATTCTGTTAGCCTTATCTTCAATTGAGATTTGAAGATTGTTTAGCACCTTCAACATATTTTTATCTTCGTAGTTGAAAAATTTAGCGCCGTTCACATTCTTTTGCGAGGAAATATCATTAATGATGCCTTTCAGGATCTTGGCTGTTTCTTGTGCACTTTTTCGTTTCGTTGTGTTAGATGCTGTGGCTTCTAGTACAGCATACTGCTGCATTTGGTCAGCTAGCTTGTACAGTTGATATACATCGCCGCTTGCTTCCCATGATATTCTTAGCATCTGGTTGAAAACTTTCATGGTGCATCCCAGTGTATAAGAGTCTGTTCCAAGTTCTTTTGCCCGTTCAAATAAGGCTTCAGCACTTGAAAAGCTAGAGAATTTGTCATACATAATCTCAATTGCAGCTGCTAGTAAATCGCCATATGCAGCCTCAAAAGTTTCCCGTTCCTGTAGTTCTGGGTCAAATAATGCACGAAATACGTGCTCTTCCATATAAGCATGAACAGCTAACCTGTCAGATAGAGACTCCATCTGATCTCTATGGTACTTGACGAGGTTCTCAACTTTAGAGCTAAGAGCATGTTGCTCTGCACTAAGTTCTGAGGCCTTTTCGAACATTCTAGGACCTTTCAGTTGGTGCTTACCTTGCTCCCAGTCTTTCATGATCATACTGAGTAGTTCCTCTGGAGCTGTTGCTTCGACGGATTTTGGTGGTTTTGCTGGTGCTGACTCTAGTGCCTTAATCGAAGATAATATAGCATCAGAATAGCGCTTTTTTATACCTGTATCGCTAAATTTTCTAGATTCTTTTGAATCGGTCAGATTTGCAGCGTTATTTGCGGGTTCAATATCGTTGATAAGTTCTTTAAGCGATTTCTCTTGTCCCGGTTCTCCACCAGTGTCGGAACCGTCTTCCTTACGTTTGATTCTAGTAGTAGAGAGCTGTCTATTTAATATTCGAGTTAGAATTCGAGATCGTACTATATGTAACTGAATCATTAATAGTGTGTTAAAAGATAAATACGTTTTATGCAAATATAATTAATAAATGGCATGTAAGGTGGGTGTGGCCGGGTAAGCCCACCCTGAAAGCTATCACTTGTAATGATCCACAATATCTTCAACGACATCATTTCCTGTAATGGCTAGCACAGATAAAAGGCTATCACTTAATCCGTGGGTCGATTCATTGCATCCTAAGAGCCAAACCCCAACTCCTGGAGCGATTTTGGCTTCGTTTCGCGGTGTCAGCTGGTAATTTCTTGTAACCGGCAGAGTTTCTAGGTCATATATAGTTTCGCAACCTTTCAACAGGTTTCTCACAGCAGTAATGCGGTCGTAGCCTGTAGCACACACTACTACATTATATATGTTCTCAACACTAGAGTTATTTGACTTCAATGAGAGGGTTACGTCTTTTCCAGTGAGACGCGCATCAGAAACTTCACTTAAGTTCAGCACTCTTCCTCGGTTGGTCTGACCAGGAAGCTTTTGCTGATACAAATGTTCGTATATCTGATCTATTAGATGTGGACGCACGACGCTATAATTAGTGGACTTCAAGCTTTTAACCAAATAGTCCCTTGTCTTCTGGGACTGATTGTAGAAAGCGGTTGTAGATTCTGGGTCAAAAATCTCGTTAACGAAAGGAGAATCGTCGGATGGTCGAAGTGCATATCCTCTAATTATTAAGTCAACCTTGGCATTAGGAAACCTTTCAAGCAAATCCATGAATATCTCAGCTGCAGACTGGCCTGATCCAACTATAGCCACAGATCCACCCCCGCAAAGACGATCATTTATATGATCAAGGCTGTACATGTATTCACTAGAATGCAAAATTGATCTATTAGAAGATCTTATTTTCTGCAGACAGTCTGGGAAACTCGGCTCTCCACCTATGCTAATTGTGATATTTCGAGCGGCTCGGTCGTGCGCCTTTCCTTCCTTGGAATACGAATGAACTCGAAACCCGGTAAGCGTCCCATTGTCCAGAATTGGCACTATCTCGTTGCACTTTAGTCCGTAATTTACTTTTTGTTTGACTCTACTTGCACACCATCGCATGTAGTCTTCATACTCTACCCGATAAGGTAAGAAAGTTGACATGTTGATGAATGGCACGAGCTTTTGATTCTCGAATAGATAGTTCAAAAAAGTGAAAGACGATTTTGGATCTCGAAGTGTAGCAAAGTCTTTCAGAAAAGATATTTGCATCCTTGCAGAAGGAATTAACATTCCCGAATGCCAGCAAAAAGTATCTTGAGCCTCTATGAACTCGACATACTTCAAGGATTTCGGATTGGTCTCTGTCAAATAAATGGCGAGTGCTAGGCCTGCAGGCCCGAAACCTACACCTATTAAATCAAGGCAGTCTTCAGTATTCATAGTCGGGGATCAATTAGTCGTGCGCCACTCTAAAACCTTCCAAAAAACACAGCTGCTTGTATATTCACTTTATTATGACGTATGGCTAGTCTTCCGAGAGTAATATGGTCTATGCTTAAGGTTCATACTGCTAAAATTGTTAGATCACCCGAACGAGTTTTAGACCAATAGAAGACTCCCATTCCATCTGATAGCTCCCCTTTACCTTGTAACATCAAAAGTCTATTATTTCTCGGGGATTTCCTGCTTAAATTTATCTACAGAGTATTCGCCTTCATAACTCAATTATTATGTCTTCTAACGTAAGTGCCTCTCTATTGCCATTTAATCGACATTTGCTAACATTTTAAGTGCACCTCATTTCCATCATTGGTCAGTTCATGGGATCGCAGAGCTCCTAGTTATACCGCGTCGTCTCGCGTCCGGTCTATAGCCGCGAATAGATCTGCCGTGTTGACTACATGGAGCCAATTCCTAAGAAGACACACATATTTCGATGATGTATCATTTATAGAGTATTTTAGTAATGAATACTATTACTGTACATCATGTCACGACTCAAGTTCTGTCACTGAAACTCCAATTACAAATCTGCCTTCACACGGTTATACTTGCATTTCATGGAACAGAGAATTCGAGCATTCAGGGTCGCATCTGACTCTCAATATCTCTTCGAATTCGGTTTTGTTGTCTTCATCCTCGGAAATAGTCACTGAATTGCTGATTAATGATCTCCTTGACCAGTTCCTCTTCTTATATGGTCAACAAACATCCCCAATGTTGTCTATAGTCAACAGCAATCCTCCGATTCTACCATTTGAACACCTAGTACATCAAAAGATTTTAGCTAATAATTCTTCTGACGTTGCATACAAGCACTTATGGTATAATCACTCTCTATTTCAGCTTTCCTTTAGTGAACTAAATGCTATATCAACTTCCTTAGCGGCACTCATACCCGAGAATTGTGCTACTCCTATTCCAATTATGATTCCTCAATGTCCCGCTTATTACCTTTCTCTAATTGCAACTTTGCAAGTTGGTCTAGCTTTTTGCCCCGTTCGGACAGACTCTCCGCAGACCCGCGTTCACTTTATTTGCAACGACGTTAAAGCTACAGTGGCTTTTTGTACCCCTGCATACCGTTCTCTCTTTCCCTCGCATATCCATATTATAGAACTAGATGAAACCCTCAACGACTTTCAACATTTCCTTACTAAAAAAACTTCTTCTGTGCCTAAATCTGTCTCACCAGATTCGTGCGCGTACGTGATGTACACATCAGGCTCTACAGGTGACCCTAAGGGTGTCCAAGTATCTCACGAGAATATAGTGCAAACCTTTATAGGACATGATAGCTTTGTTCCTGGCTTTAAAACTATGTTGAATTTTGCTGCTCCTACATTTGACGTCTCTGTATTCGAAATACTATATCCACTGTGGAAAGGCAGAACACTTGCTTCGTGCGATCGGTCACTGATGCTTACAGATCTTGAAAACATCATTAATACCTTAGAAATTGATGCAGTAGAGCTCACACCTACTGTTGCTAGCATGCTTGATGCGAAGAAAGTACCTAACCTGAAGGCCCTACTGACTATCGGAGAGAAGCTCAATGACAAAGTCATCGCAGAATTTGGTGATTCATGCCTTTACAATTGTTACGGCCCGACCGAAACTACAATTCAGTGTATTGCTACTTTCAACCCGGTCTTAAAGGAATCTAGCGGGTCGGAAATTGGTACTGTCTTACCTGCAGTAGGTGCTCTGATTATAGATCCGAACGATTCGTCAATTCTTCCCTTGCCCTTAGGCTGGGTAGGAGAACTAGCAATTATAGGCCCACAGGTGTCTATGGGCTATTTAAATCGACCACAACTGAATGCTGAGGCATTCATATGCCATCCTACCTACGGAAAGGTGTATCGCACAGGCGATCTATGTCGACTAGGCGAGCATGAACAAATGTTTTATCAGAGACGCAAGAATGAAGATCAAGTGAAACTGAGAGGTCAACGAATAGAGCTTGGAGAAATTGAAAGTGCTATAAATTCATCTATGAAAGGTTTGAAACTCGTCGAGAACTGCAATGGAATATCAGCTGTCTCAGTTATAGATGGGAACCTGTATGCTATTGTTGAGACCCACGATACTGCAACAATCACATCTCGGATATCCAAAGTTCTTCCTTCCTATATGATTCCTTCTAAACTAATTACCGGTAAGGTTCCTTTGCTCCCTTCAGGTAAGCTTGACCGAAAGGGCGTCGTGGCTGCCTTAAAACAAATGACACCTGCACCTAGAGGTGATCATTCGGAGGAGAATCATTCTAGCGAAGATTCAATATGGTCTTTAGTGTCTACTGAAGCTTATAAACTTGGTGGAGTTTTTCCAACCAGGAGAAATTCGCTGATAGCATGTGGAATTGACTCTATACGGACTATCCGCCTTGCTCGCCAACTGAAATTACACGGAATACCTATCAGTTCCTTTGCAAAACTTTACAGTTGTAATACTTTTGATGATCTTTATTGTTTATTAAAGAGTTCGGAACTTAAAGATACTGATCCTTCACCGAATCATTCAGATAATTGTTCTCCAATTCAAACGGGATTATTACTTCAGACCGTCTCTGATGAGACCTTATATTGGAATGTTTGTTCTTTTGAAATATCTTTAAAATATATGGTATCCGATATTGTTAAAGCTATTTTGCATATATTTAATGCAAATTCTATATTTCGCACAGGTTTTAATGTTTCTCTTGATGACTTATGCATACGAAGGATTGTTCATGAGACGTTTCCTGATAAATATATTAATGTTGTTGATATTAAAGATATTGATTCAGTTGTACAGAGTACTCTGCATTATCTCAGAAGTCAAAATTTTAATTGTGGACCAGCAGCGAGGGTTATACTTTCAAAAGGAGCGAACTCCTATCGCTTGGAATTCATAGCACATCATGCTTTATATGACGGTTGGAGTTTGGAGCTTTTAGTTTCAGACTTGACTAGTCTTCTAAGCAACGATGAAGTTTTTATTCGTCCTCAGTACAATGAATTGCTGTTCTCAGAAATTTATAGTGTTGCTGATGATTCTTATTGGGAAAGTCTTATGAAAGGATACTCGAGCAGCCTTCCTCTTAAGAATCTGTTAACCGATCAGCACCTTAACAACAGATTTAGTATTGTTACATATCCGCTTGCTGAAAATTTGGCTGAGACTCTAGCTAAAACAGCGAACGATTTGCAAACATCTAGACAAGTCTTATATTATTATGCCTGGTGGCGTGTCATGACTTCACACTATCAGATCAAAGACTTAGCCTTAGCTATTGTGGCCACTGGACGAAATATTCCTGTACCAGATATAGACTCCATCTATGGTCCTTTTGCTTCTGTTTTGCCGTTGCGTTATAGCGCGCAAGGCGGCAATGATATCTTTAGCGCAATTCGCCAGTTTCATATACAATGTCAGGAAATGAAACTGCGACATCGACCTTCGACTCAAGTCGCCTATATAATGCGACACCTGGATATAATATTGGCCTGGCAAGAGAATATTCTCGGAATAGACTCTGAATTGGTGTCTTTAGTGAGTTCAAATGATCATTTGGAGTATCCATTATTTATAGAGATAATGGTCTCTGAAAAGCAATTATCGAACAAGATAACATTTAATCAGGAAGTTTTTTCTCGAGAGACGGTAACGAAGTTTATTAAGAACTTTCATACTGCACTTCTAGAGATCTGTGAAATGGGTTCTGGCTCTTCGACAACAGGAATGACTAATACTCTGAAGAAGAATGAAGATCGTGCATATCCTGCCATATACTCTCCAGCTCTGACATCTACCCCTAGTCAGAATAACTCGAATGGATTTGACATATCTGAAGCTCGTTTTCATACTAGCTTGCAGTACAAGAGGCAGGTTACTATCAGAATTATCTCTGAAGTTCTCAACTTGAACCAGAATACTCTTGATTATTATGTTCCTTTGAAATATCTGGGCTTCAGCTCTTTTTCTGCTGTCTCTGTGGTTAGAAAACTACGGCTGGAAGGAATAGCCAACTTATCTCTTCTTGATGTACTACGAGCTGAGTCATGCCAAAACATTATTGATCTTGTTTTGGGGTCAGGTGTACCTACATCATTTAAACTGCCATCTATTCCACTGAAGGAGGATTTATTTTGCAATGAATCCAGTTCCTTGACATATGACATGGTTTTTAAGACCTTTTCCGATGAAAATTGCATTGAAGCAATCTATCCCTTGACTTCAATACAAAAGGCAATGCTCGCCAGGTACCTAATAGATAACCGAATCTACATCAATAAAGCATCTTTGGAATTTGATGAACCTGTTCAGCTCTCTCGATATATGAATGCATTGGATTTGGTTTCTTCTATTTTCACTGTATTAAGAAGCAAATTTACCGTCTACAATGATATGGTTCACCCCTTTCTTCAAATCGTCTATAAACAAAGGAGTCTGAAATTACTCGATTCAGATGTATTTTCCTTATCTGAGTGGGATTTCATGGAACATCCTTTAGTATTTGTCTCGAAATGCAGTTTAGCTCCAGATACGAATTTTAATGAGCTTGTGTGCTACTTTCACCACTCCTTGTTGGATGCAGGATCTTTTCATAAGATAATAGATACTATCAATTTGGCTCTTTCTAACAAAGAACTACCTGTTATTGATGACGAATACGTTCCTGCTTTGAATCTGGTACTTAACCTAGACAGCGTGAACCACTTAGAGCCTTATGCTTTAATTGCTGACAAACTCTCGCCTACTTTAATTGAAGAGTGCAAATATGCTCAAATTTCCAACTCTAACAAAGATCCAATTGATTATATTGAGTTTTTCATTGATAAATCAATTGTTGACACAGTTCTTAAACGTCTTTCTACGTCTTTGACTGACGTTGCAATTCTCTTATGGACATGTGTTCTTCAACAAGTTCTTGATAAAGAGCATGTCACATTTGGCCTAGCTCATTCTTTAGATTATCTATCCGAAGAAATATCTTCACCTGTTGGTTGTTTTTTGAACATGTTATCTCTTTCAACCGAGATTGAAATGGGACAATCTATACCTGATTTTTGTGACTCAGTGAATAAGCAGATATCGGAATTGTTAGCTGCTTTTCCAGTCTCCAAGAACACATTGCAGCAGTATTTAGCTGTCTCGAACCTTTATGATACTGCAATAATCGTTCAACCTCTTCAGGCTTCTATGCATCCCGCAAATGTGAATTCTATTGAGGGAATAACTGATTTCAAGGCTTTATTTGAAATAGAACCCTTAGAGGATAATGTAAAGTTTACTCTGCAATTAGATACATCTATCGGGTTGAGTTTCTTGTTTGAGATTGTCAAGCAGTTCACCATTAATTTCTTTGATCTATGGTTTACCAAAGTTAATGTCTATGACTTGTTAACTGTTCTTGAATCTCTTATAGAACATAACGTCCCTGATACTAGTATTCCCGAGTCAACTGGACCATCCATAGAAGCTAATAGCTTTCTTATATCTGATAATCAAGTATACAGAGACATTTTCCATGCAACTAAAGGTATTTCAAAGTTACCTGATGAGTATTTCACTCCCGAAATCACTTTCAAAGAGCTTGGAATTGATTCAATTCTGATGGTATCACTTTATTCACGCCTAAAGGTTTCTTATTCTCATATTTTGCCTAATACTGTTTTGTCTGCAAAGACTATATCTGAGTTATGTTGGCTAATTTCTCAGAACAGCGATCTACCGGTACATAATCGTCATGTTTCTGACAATTTGGCAAGTGTTGTTGTGGAAGAAACAGAAACCTCTTTGTCTTATGCTACTCATTCTGTATCGCAAGGTTTGCTTTATGACTTTCTGAAGTCAGAAGGTAGGTATGGTTATGCGCTCTTTAACTGTTCATTGAAGCTTCCTCTTGGATCTACTATTTCAGCGAAGGATAAATTACTAGACTCATTGGTCGAATTATGTAAGTTGCATCCAATCTTGCGGACAGGGTTCCTTGTTGGTGAAAGGTTCAAGGAGCCGTTATTTAGTGTGGCTAAAGCAATTTCAAGAACTGAAATCTCCTCTTTAATACACTGGGTTTCTCTTACGGATGAAAATAACGATTATGAATTGCTATCTGTGTATAATTCCATTATTGAGGATCTTTCTGGTCCTCAGTGGCGAATTTTAGCTGATATGACATGTCTAAATCCTTTGAAATTTATATGGTATGTCAATCATGCTATAATGGATGCTCATTCTTTTAGCGTGATTTTACAAGACTTTAGTCTACTTGATCAAGGACTGATTGAGAAAAAGTACGATATTGGACACGGAGCTATATACTTTTCTGAGAATTTTGACCGGCAAGTTGATTCTGCAGATGCTTACGAATGGTGGAAAGAGTATTTGAATCCTAATAGCTTTACTGTTTTTCCAACTCTTACCCCCACTTTCAAGCAGAATGGATTTAATCAGGTTTCAGGGAATTTGGATATTCATGTGTCTATGCTCTCAAGTGTTTCTTCTGGTATACCGGCTAGTGCTATTCTAGCCACATCATGGGCATTGACTCTCGGTCATTTACTTGGAACAGACCTGGTCTGTTTTGGATTCTTGCAGAATTTTCGAAGTTCTGCAGTGGTATTAGACAACTGTGAGTTACCTTGCTTCAAGGTTCTTCCTTTTGTTTTGTCGCTAGAAGGACAAAATAAGGAAATTCTCCAGCGAGCGAGTGACAATCTCTCTTCACTAGCTGATCATGGCAGGGACTCCCTTTCACACGTGTTAAAGCATATTGGATTGGGTTCTGAGGTTCTTTTTGACACACTTCTAACTATACAAATAGACGAGCTACTCGGTCAAGATAATGCTACAGTCCAAAGCAGTTTCCGATGTCACTCCTCCGGTAGTCGTGACAAATTTCCTATCTCTATTGAGCTCTATCTGCGTTCGAGTGGCTCTATGAAATGCAATATATTTTTTAATATGGAGAAACTTTCGGAGGATAACGCCAATGTTATCATGAGCATATTCGAGAATATCGTGAAGCATATTGTCGCTAAGCCAAACGAGTTAGGACTTACTGTTTTTCCTGAACTTTCTCTTTCGATAGTTCCACCACAAATAAAAATGTATGATACATCTTGTACGTATCTCCCTGGATTGCTTCTTGACAGTTTTACAACTAAAAGGAAAGAAGTGGCACTTGAGATGGTGTACGACTTTTCTGAGAAGAGCGTGGCTATGGAGTATTGGACTTATAGTCAGTTGTACCTTGAGTCATTAAAAGTTGCAAACTTTCTGGTCTCCCTTGGACTCCCTAGAAATAGTCCTATTGCTCTTTGCTTTGAAAAATGTCCTTATGCGTCATTTGCTATGGTTGGTGTTTTGTTGGCAGGACATGCTATTGTTCAACTGGATGCTAAAGCCCCAGATGAGAGGAAAAAGTACATAATTAGCGACGTTGGTTGTAACTTATTGCTAACATGTACTAACCTTTACGAAAATTTGAGCAATTTAGACGTCTCCGTGGTAAACATTGAAGCAGATCAAAATGTACTTCGAAGCTCCACTACAATTCCTACTGTTAATGCAAGACTTAACGATATCTGCTACATTCTTTATACGTCTGGATCTACAGGGAACCCTAAAGGATGTATTATATCTAACGAAAATGCTATTCAAGGGCTGCTGGCATTTGAGGATCAGTTTAAATCTCGCACTAATTCCGAATCGCGACTTCTAGCATTTGCTTCTTACCATTTTGACGTCAGTATTCTTGAACACTTTTGGTCTTGGATGACGGGTATTGTACTAGTTACCTGTTCGCATGATTTAATTTTAAGAGATTTGTCAGAGACCTTAAAGACTTTAAGAATTAGTCATGTTGATCTGACACCTTCATTGGCGTCTACATTAAGCCCTGTAGGGCTCAGAAACCTACAAAATGGAATATTCATTACTGGAGGTGAGATGTTAAAACGTGAAATTCTTGAAAATTGGGGCTCTTTTGGCTGCATATACAACGCATATGGACCTACTGAGGCTACAATTGGTGTAACTGTCAGAAAACATGTGTCATGCGGAGCTAATCCAAATAATGTGGGTCATCCATTTGCTAATGTTGGCCTTCTGATACTCAAGCCTGGTACAACTGATATAGTCCCTCGGATGGCTGTTGGTGAAGTGTGTCTATTTGGCCCTCTTGTTGGTCAAGGTTACGTTAATCGCCTTTCGGAAACAAAAAAATCCTTTGTGCAACTAGATCTGGCAGACTCTACAGTGTATCGTACTGGTGATATTGGAAGGATACTTGCTGATAACTCTTTGTGCATAATTGGTCGTATAGACTCTCAAATCAAATTAAGAGGCCAACGATTGGAGGCATCAGAAGTGGAAAGTGTTATCAAATCCTCACGGAATGATATAACAGATGTATGCGTACAAACTGTGCGCAAAGGTTTGTCTGACCAGTTAGTGGCGTATATTGTTCTTGGCACTGCTAGTTCTAGCGATCCAGAGATATTAAGCATGAATCAAGAACTTACATTTATTGCTGATTATGTTAAAGATGTTTGCTCGAAAGCTCTGCCACCCTACATGATTCCGTCCTATGTTGTATTTTTGACACGTTTGCCCATTACACGAAACAACAAGACCGACAAAAAGCTTCTCAATGAGATGTTTCTTTCATTAAACAGCTCTTTTTTTAATAAATCAGAGAGCATGTCTAGTGCTCACGATTCATTTACGTTGACCGATACTGAGGCTAAAATTCTTGAATGTTCAAGTTCTCTGCTTGATATTTCTACTGAATCGATTAGTTCACGTACAGTATCTTTGTTCGAACTCGGTTTAGACTCTATACTGGCAATCTCTCTAGCTAACAGATTAAAACCACATTTCAAAAATGCGTCTGTTCCTGTTATAATGTCCAATCCGAGACTTTGTGATCTATCTGCAGCATTAACCTCAGACATTGGTTTCAACGAATTGGAGAATATTGACATTGAAGTTACAGATTCTGATATAGAACTAAACAATGATTTTACGGTGGACTATATAATGCGGTGCTCAGCTGTACAGGAAAACATTCTGGCACACTACTTTATATCAGACTCATCTGGTTACAATACACTATTTGAGTATTCTTTGCATGAATCTATTGACCTTGAGAAGCTAAATCGAGTCTTTTCTATTCTAGCTAAACGGTGTGAGATCCTAAGATCAGGGTTTACTGTAACTTCAACTGGTCCCGTTCGAGTGGTGTACAAGGATTACAGTCCTTCAGTGTGGTTGGTAAATTCTTCTCAAGGCGAGGTTAATCAGTTTCAAGGTTTCTCAAATCTTGAGCTCCCTCCTTATAGAATTGAAGTTGTTCAATATTTGGAATCAGAAAAGATTTTAAGAATTTACTTATTTCATGCACTATTTGATGCAGGCACTGTGCAACTTCTAGAGCAACGCATATGTGGTTTGTACCATGATCTCAATTACGATTTCCAAGACACTTATCAAACTGCATTGAAATCTGCTTTGAGCTATAATACTCATGCGTCAAAGAAATTTTGGTCATCTTGTTTAGCTGAAACCCCGTTACTAAATTTCAAGAACTTTGCCGCTGCAGGTGATAATTCGGAGTTTCTGACTAGTACAGTGGATATCAATATCAATTCACTGCGTAAAAAAGCCAGAGATTTCTCGACTACATCTAACATTATGCTCCATGCAATTTGGACGTTATATTTAGGAATTCTGTGCAATGGTAGTATGGTATCGTATGGAACCATATTTTCCGGAAGACATGGTGAGAGAGTATTTGACGCTGAAGAAGCTTGTGGACCTTTGTTTAATATTTTACCAATGTCTATAGGTTCTTTAGATGGTGCATCTTTGGCTTCTTTATGTTCAAAGATTCACAATTATATGAGTTCATGCTATCCATTTTATGCTACCAAACCTGCAGATATAAAGAGATGGATTGGAATTGATATGAATATCAGACTTTTTGATATTTTATTCACTGTTATTCCAGATTATAAGGTGCCCGATGATTTTAGTATCTGGAACTCACGCCGATCAGTTTCGTTTTCGTCAACGTTCCCTCTTGCAATAGAGATTTGTATAGGAGAGGTCTTAGAGGTTACAATCTCTATAAACAGCTCTCTATGCGACAAAAAAATTGGTATTATTATATTGGAGGATTTCACTGCTCTTTTAAAGCAAATAATTCTATGTGAATCTATTAAACCGCTCGATGTGTCACTGCCTAATAGTAAAGGTTTACTCTCTCCTTTACTAACTATCCATAATAACACACACCAAACAAATACTGAAAACTACCTGGAAAAGAATGAAGCACAATTGTCTATGACTTTATCTCCTTCATTGATCAAGATTATCAAAGCTATTGCTGATTGTCCTGAAACTATTGGGCCTGCTACAACACTAATCAGCCTTGGCTTTGATTCTTTGTCCCTAGTCACTCTCTGCGCCCGAATCAGACGTACTCTCAGTATAAATATTCCTTTGAAAGAAGCTTTGTCATTCAAAGTGCTTGCCCATTTTCAGCAGTACTTGAACACACACTATGATTCCGGTTCAGTGCCTGGTGAAACCTTGGCGAAGAGGATTTCCTCGCTCGACAAGATACCATGCACGCCTATGCAGGCCTTTATGGTGTCAGAGATGCAAAAATCTCTCAATCACAATTATGTTACGCATGTCACTTTTTCTATAAAGAGAAATATCGATATAGGGCTCCTGGAAAACTCATGGAGGACGGTTATTAATACTAATTCCATTTTGCGAACCTCTGTATCTGAATTTGGTTATGATGATTTAGATATTTACAGTTCAGGTTACTACCTTAAAGTCGGTGCTCAGTTTGGTGAGAATAGTCCTATATTTAGGCGAATTTACTGTTCTGCAGATAACATTGAGTGGTTCAGGTCGAGCCTTATCGAATCTGAAAGCATAGTATTCCATGATGACGCACCTTTGTTAACTTTATGGCTTCTTGATACTGGGGATAGCTACCATCTTCATTTAAGAATGTCTCATGTAATATATGATGCTATTTCATGGAACTTAATGTTCTCTGACGTTGAAAAGTGCTACTATAATACATGTGAAACCTACAAGTCACCTGATTTTTCGCCCCTTCTTGCACGAATACTAATTGAAAATGCATCTACTGATATTAATGAAGGATTAGACCTATTTGCAAACGCTCATGTTATCTCATTTCCGAAACTTGCCGAAATAGATCGAATTCCTCTTGCTGGTCATTATAAGGTCAGCATGGTTTCCAATGTCTCTTCAACGTCTCTGAAGAACTTTGCACGAGTATCTGATGTTTCGATTCAAGTTATTGCTTATTGCTGCTGGTCAGTGGTGCTGAAATCAATCTGTTGTGATTATAAAGATCAGTTTTCGCCGATCTTTATGACAGTATTAGCCAATCGAACCACTGAAGAGGAAATGAATATGATGTTTCCGGCTATGAAATCATCAGTTCTTTATGGAGAAACTGGTGGTACAGTCAAAAGTATGCTCTGCTTTATGCAAAATCTAGTAGATGTCACAAGGCAGGGCAATATCGATATCCGGGAGATTATGAAGAAATATACCACTGATAATTCGGCTGAAGTTGATACTCTGTTTTTATACCAGGCTCCTATATCTGTGAAACAAGCTGAAAGTAGTCTTTGGACAGAATCATTTAGCAATTCTGAAGTGCAGTACGCTGTTGCTGCTGAAATGCAGATAGTTGGTAATCAGATCATGTGGAGAGCAGCTGCGAATGCACTGTATTTAACTGAAACTGACTTGAATATTCTGGTCAGGCAGCTTGATGCTGTTTTGCATAATATTATATCAATAGACAATGACCTTGGTGTTGACTCTCTAACTGACTATGATACTTCACTGCTATCTATTTTCAATCCAATAAAAAGTGATCAAGATCAAAATTTTATTATAGATTTTGACGCTATGAATGAGCACAGAAATGAGACAGCTTGTTTGGAAGTATCAAATGCGATTGGCTGTGAAGATCTACATTCATTTGGTGATATTCTGCAAGATGTGGATTTAATCAGCAAAAACATAAACATTGCTATGTCTAATAAACACGTGAACCAAATTATAATTATTTGCTCAAGTGTTTATCGCCAATGTATTCTTTCTCTTGCTTTATTACAGAGCAATATCGAGAATATATTCATTGCTGACGAGAAATGTGACTTTTCTGTCATTGAAAGTTTAGACGACTCTTGTCTGTTTGTGACAGACTCATTAGAAGTTTGTGAATTACTGAATGAACGTGTTCTGAATTATACTAGTTTATTGCATGAGAATGAATATGCAATCCCTGCCCCGCAGTTGCGCAACTTGAATCAAAAATTCTATATTGCACCCCTAGGCCATGATTTTTCTCAGATTAATCCTGTATTAAGCAGTGATTTGATAGCTACAATCAAAGAGTTACGCTCATCTCTCAGCGAGATTAATGTTAAAGTGGGATTGCCTTTTGAATTAAGAATACTTATGACTTTGGCCATGTGGAGTATAGGCATGAAGGTGATTCACACTTCTTGGAAATTTGATGCACGAATATTGAATGAACTAATCGTGGAATACGATGTTAAGGCTTTATCTTGTTCATCTGAAGTATCAGCGTGTCTGAAATTTGCCAATATACAACAATTGAACTTTCTTATCTGCGACAATAAAGTGCCATATTCATGGCAATTGTATCGATTACCCGCAAATGAGCGCCATTCTTTTTGGCTTTGTCATAGTTTGAATCAGTGGCCGACGCTATTTGGTAATATCGCATTGGAACAATGCAACTGGGTTTATTTGAATTCTGTTTTGCCGAAACCATATAGCATAAGGTCGTCTGATGGGCCTAGTGAAATGATTATGCCGATGTTTACTGAAGGAAAGTTTTATTACAACTCTCTTCCTTTAGATTGGAATCTTAGAATGACTAGTAAGAGTTTAGTAGCTCGACCTGAAGAATCTGCGGAAAGTTCGATTCAGGCTATGCTTCTTAGTTCATTGTCAGACCTTGACTCGATGTGTTGTTTGATCAATGAGCAGTGTGATGAATTGTTTATATATTTTACTTTGAAAAACCATAAGGATGACTTGGATGAAGTAATTCATGCTATGAATGAAGTACTTATAAGAATTTCTGAATTGGTTTTGAAACGTGTTCCGAAGAAAGTGACTTATTCTTTCGTTGATTTTATAAGGCCGTTAACTGGAGGCTATGAGTTTGATTATATAAGCAATAATTTTGGAAGCCGAGAAGTATTTCTTGATGATTTGGTTTGCTCTTTTGATAAATCTGAACGGAAATACTGGGATTCAAAGCTAAAGTCATTAATAGCTGCCGTGATTCCTGAATTTCGCTTGACAGACATGACCGATAACATTAGTGTATTTGATCTAGGACTTGATTCTATACGAATTCTCAGAATTGCGTCCAAATTGACTGACGATGAATGCCCAATATCCGCCAGCGAATTGATAGGTTGCAGATATGTTACCAAAATGGTATCTCTAGCACATTCCAGATACTTACAGAAACCTGGATTGTCTCACACAATCATTCCTGCTGCTGAAAGTGCATTTGCACAACTTGCTACCAGTTGTAATATAAGTGAGTTTTGCTCGCACGTCCTGCCACTATATGCTGGGCAAGTATACACTCTTTCTTGCTGGGAATGGAGCAATCACGAAGTTTTCCTCTACAAATTTGAGTATTTCATAAAGAATATAACTCCATCGGCGCTAGAACGAGCATGGTATGAGCTTGTTAATTGTCGAGCTATTCTGCGCACACTGATCTGCAATAGCTTATCTGTGCGAAATCCAGTTGTGCAAGGAGTGCTAAAGCAAGGTCAATATGTAAAAGGGAAACCGAATTTGAAGAATCCATTCTGTGAGTTTGAAATCATTAGAAGTGACAACAATGGAACCACATTTAGCATTATTCTTCATCATGCGCTATACGATGCATGGTCACTTCATAGCTTACTGACTGACCTTGAGAAGTTATGCAATAACGAGTCTGTCAAAGACGATATTGATACAACTCTTGTGCTTGCTTCTCAACGCATGTTTCGAGATAGTAAATCAAGGCTATTCTGGAAAAACTATTTGAGTGGGACGTGTGCAATTAGCTTTGAATGTTCCAAAGGTTCCCCTATGACTAGAGTAGGTCTTTTCAAAGAGCTTGGAATACCCAGGTTGCGTCAGATCGAAAAACTGGTACAGGAAAAACGCGTTTCGGTCCAGGCCTATATCATGGTATGTATAGGAAGAGTTCTGTTGCATTATTCTTCATCATTTGAGCCGCAACTATCAGCTGATAATATTATCATTGGACTGTATTACTCTGGACGGTTTGGACAAACGGTCAATAATGTGGATGCATCAGGCATCCCCACTATGAACGTTCTACCGTTGGTCGTGCAAACGAAAAACAATGTGTTTAATGCTAGTTCCTCAATTGATGACTTCTTAGCAGAAATATCTGGGAAGGAGTTTTTCGATATACAAGAGTTAAAAGAATGTGCAAACATTACTGGGCCTATGATCTGTGTGACTGTCAATTTCCTTCCGGAGACGCTAGGAAGCCCACACTCATCTGTCAAACATTTACGTACTGAAGTGCACAAACTGAATTATATTAACGGGAATGATTCTGCTATTGGTGAAGTCGCGCACTTAGAAGACTTAACGGCTAACGATGCAGTAAGGATGGATCTCGATATTGAAATTAAGATAGATCGCGATCAAGATGGGCTCGCTGTTGGCCTTTTCAGCTGGGAAGAAGTTTGCAACAAACAGGAATTGGAAATATTAACGGAGAAGATTAACGAAGAGGTCTTTAAGGAACTACATACTTAAAAACTGAATATATACTGGATCAATGATTTAGGCCTGCTTTCATTTTAGCTTTGTATTTAAAGTTCACGTCCCCGAAACCCGCACCCACTTCCTCCCGGCTTTTTTAACTGTTCAACAACGCATCGCAAATATGAGCGCTTTTTTAACCAGCTTTTCGCAACTAGCTGAAACAAATATTTGGCTCACAGTGTGTGCGTCAGTTGGAATTATTGTCTTAACGCGCGTTCTGTTGACGTTTGTGTCGTTCTTCCAAGACTTTCTCACACCTGGCACCAGCCTAGTAAAGTATGGCGCTGGTAAAGGTTACTGGGCCGTAATCACTGGATGCACGAGTGGTATAGGTGAAGAATTTGCACTTCAATTGGCTAAAGCGAAATTTAATGTACTTTTGATCTCGCGTTCTGAATCAAAACTGCAAAGCATGGCGGCCCTTATCGACTCTGAGGTCTCGGTAGAGACTGGGTATCTTCCAATTGACTTTAACAACGCGTCCGAAGACGATTGGGAAACGCTCAAACAAAGAATTACCGAACTAGATGTTGCGGTCTTGATAAATAACGTCGGAGTATCACACAGCATTCCAGTACCGTTCTTAGAGACTTCAATTGAGGAGATGGAAAGCATAATTAATGTTAACAATACTAACACATTAAGAATCACCCAAATTGTCGCGGAAAGAATGCTCTCTTTGAAGACCAAAGGCGTTCGTGGACTCATTTTGACAATGGGATCATTTGCCGGCTTGTATCCTACACCGTTACTTGCAACTTATTCCGGTTCTAAAGCATTTTTGCAGAACTGGTCATCTGCCCTCGCTTATGAGCTCCAACCGTACAATATCGATGTCCAGTTGGAAGTCTCATACCTTGTTACTTCTGCTATGTCGAAAATTCGACGTCCTTCTCTCAGTATTCCTAACCCTAACACCTTCGTTCGTGCTACGTTGAGCAGTCTTGGACGGCGTCGTGGCGCCGTCGGTAGATGGTGCTCTTCTACTCCCTATTGGGCGCATGCGGTCATGGAATTAGCTATTGAACAGCTATTTAGCGCGTACAGCTGGGTTGTAATTAGCATTAATGGACGTCTACATGAAGATATTCGAAAGCGTGCCCTTAAAAAGCGTGCACAAAAGCAGGCTGCCTCTAAATCGGAATGACGAGAAATAGTACAAGTCAGTCCTGCAATGAAAAGAAAGAGTAATACTGCTACCGAACAAAAATATATCATAATTAATCCTCCTTATGCGCGAACATTCCTCCATGATTATGTGTCTAAAACTCCAAAGCCCAACCGTTTTCTTCGCAAAACTTCTCTGCAGCCTGTCTCAACGCGATGTTCGGCACTATGTCATTAACTGTAGCGTTTTGTCGAGTCATGGGATCCTTGCCGTATTGTCTCAAGACATCTATAATTGCCGAACGTTCATAAGAATGACCTGATTTGGTGCAGATTACGGGATCATGAAATATCGTAAATGTAATTGGACAAACTAAGTAGCCAGGTACTTCCTGTCGATAAGAAATATCGCTCTGTTGTGCAGATTCAAATATTTTTATCAACTTAGCTCTTTTATCCACATATTGTTCATGAATTTCATTTTCTCGCAACCTGTCTGCGTCGACTTCGGCCTGCTCCTGGTGGCGCAATGTATCCAACAGATGTTTGAGCAGTTCGTTTTGATCGGCAGCACGACGAGCTTCCAGGTTCTTCCATCTTCTTTGCTTACATTGTAGAATTGTTTCAAAAATTAAATTTAGCGAATTCGAATTCTGTTTCAGGCCCAAACTGTACGCTTTCTCGCAATCGGCCAATGCCTCGTTCGGTCGACCAAGTGCCAGCAACGCTTGGCCTTTCAAATAATACGCCTTCAACGAGCTTCTATTGATATTCAACGCCATTTCGCAATCCAAAAGCACATCTTCGTACTTACTTAGCTTCAAATGGCACATCGCTCTATTTGTGTACAGCGTAGAATCACGAATATCCTGAAGCAGTGCTGCATTGTACATCTTTATTGCACCCTCATAATCCCCATTCTTGTACAGATTATTTCCGCTTTCTTTCAGCCCCTCAGCTGACCCCATAGTTGATATTGTAGCTGATATCTATTACGCAAAATGTAACAACAATAGTGTTAACACTAAGCCTTCCTCAACTATTCGTTGTATTCTTACGCTCCTTTACAGAACTGATTCGAAATAGAATCGAATGGAAACTGTCCCTTAAACCTAATCATTTATTATCCCACTTTAGGAAACGGTACATCTCAATTTGAACCTTAACAGCCGCATGTTTTATGGTAACAAAAAAAATCCGTTGCTGTGGGAATTTTACTACACCGGTTTTTGTTTGTGTTCGTCGAATTAGCAGACCGACAGACAAGCTAAGAAGACCGACTTTATATTCTCTTTTCGACAAGTACTCCGGCCTCTTTCTTCTCCCCGTATTTTTTACGATTTCTGATTCTTTTGTTTGGGTACTGCTTTCTTTGACTCTGGGCATTTCTACCGCGAATGTCGTTGTCTACCGCATCCGAACAGGTCGCGACATCCTCTAGGCCCACAATTGCTTCCTCCTCTAGCAATGCGGCTAACAACCTATCACCTGTCGCTCTGGGAAACAAAATTATTTCACAGTATATACAAAGAGATGCTCAATTCCCCGAACTGGATAGAATCATCCAGCAATCATCTGTAAACGACTACATCTTCTCTCCCGATCCTGAATCTCTAGGCGCCTTTATCCCTTTTGAGCGCTCAGAAACACTTGTCCTCCCCGATGTTGTCTTTGAGCAATACAACAGTACTGAATGCTATACGCGTATGGGTCTCTTGCCCGAAATTAATCGCGCTTGGATCTCTGTAGACAATCGTCTTTTTTTCTGGAACTACCTCAACGGTGAAGACTTCCTATCCTTCGACTCCCTTGATCAGACAATTCTATCAGTCTCTCTATCAAAACCAAAAACTGACATGTTTATAAGTTCAGTAGAACATTTGCTCTTGATCTCCACTCCAACACAATTTGTTATATTAGCTATTTCAATAGTTGATGGAGAGCTCGAGTTATTCGATACCGGTATGTCAACTTCAATACAGGGACTGCATGCTGGCCATATATGTGCTTTTAACTCTGGAAGGATATTTATAGGTTCTGCCTCTTCCACAGATATTTGGGAAATAGTATACAAAAAGCGCGAGGGTTGGTTCTCTGGTAAGTGCTACAAAATTTGTCAAACCTCATCTTCGCTCTCTCATTATATGCCCTCTTTTGATGGTATATCTGGACTGTTCTCCTCCAAACCTGAAGGGCACTCTTTAACTGATCTATTTCATCATAAGTCAGCGGAATATATAATTCAAATGAAAGTGGATAACACAAGGTCTACTTTGTATACGTTATCAAATAAGTCTACAATCCGCGCTTACTCTATTGGCAAGAAAGGTGAATTTCAAGCGATGTATACCTATACTTATCGATCAATGGTCACTCATGCACAACTTCTAAATGTTCCTGCTGCTCTTCTCGATCCATACAAGGTATCCTTGGTATCTATTCATCCTATTCCTGTTCAACAATCTCAAATGATCAACTTGGTCGCAGTCACTACAACAGGCGTCCGCCTATACATGCGTATTTCTCGCTCTTTTTTCTCATTTCAAAATGAAAATTCTGCTTCGGGGATCCAAGTCGTTCAGTGCAGATTCCCACCTAATTCAACAAGACTTCCGGGTCGTCCTTTGGACTCAGACACGCCTGCTGCAAGGTTAACTTCAACCGCTCTGAAATCTAGTGTTGCATCGTATATGGTTTCCCCAGGTTATTTTTTTGACGTTGTTTCTGGTGAAACAAAAGATAGGCTATTTGTCTCTGTTTTAGATGCTGGCCAAATTCTGTCAAGAAATGAGCCCCCTATTGGCCCTCCAATCATGTCAGAAATAGCCTCATTTCTTGATATAGAAGGGTTCGTTCAAGATATAGCCGTGATAACGCCGCCCTACTCGTCATCTAATACACCTCAAGGGTACTTGAATGAGCTGGCTTCTCAGTACGTGTTACCTGCTCCAAAAATAGTCGTTTTGACAAACACTGGTCTTTACTACTACACTCGTCGTATGCCTTTCCAGGTGCTGCAGTATCTAGGTACCGATATACGGCCTTTCAGAATGTTATATGGCAGGAAAGAGCTTTGTTCCGCCGCTTTAAGCATTGCATCAAGCTCCGCCACTGATATATCTCTACAAGATGTTGCTCGTAGAGTATATCTCGAAATGGGTGGCCGACCTCACATGAAAGAAGATGGTTTGGTAGTTGGTTCTCATGCTGGAAACTCTGATAATGAGGCAGTTTTAAGTGGAAGATTTGAAGGACTTGCAATTTTCCTTTCACGCCTTGCGCGAGATATCTGGAAACGCAAAGTTGTTGTTACTACACCTTCCAGTAAATTTGTGACTAATATTCCTTTAAGCGTTTTGCGGGACATCCAACTGAAACTCTTTGACCTTGACGAATTTCTGAGGAGAAATGCTACATTCATTGACGGCATGATTGGTCGTTCAACTGAAGGTAGTATCGCTATCCCTCCTACAAGCTCTGAAGAAACTGCTCTCTTTGAAGAACACAGGGCTCTGCATGCAGTTACGAGTTTACTTACTAATATCAGGGAGGCTCTTGACTTTGTCACCATCCTTGCTGAAAACCAGAACCTTGAAAAGTGTATGCCTTATGTGTCAGAGAGTGCTAAAAGCAATTTGCTGAAGCTCACATTTGATGAATTTTTTGACCCTACCAGAAATGCTTCGCTAGTTCGTGAACTTGTTGCAGGCGTGGTCGATTCTCATATTGCCTCAGGATATTCTGTAGATAACATTACAGATATACTAAGAGAGCGTTGTGGATCATTCTGTTCTGCCGGAGATGCACTAGTTTTTAAAGCTTTGGAATGTCTGCACAAAGCAGAATCATATCAAAAAACAGACTTAGACTTGAAATCTCAATGGTTACAAGAAGGAGTGCGCGTTCTAAAACGCTCTGGTGATACTATAAGTTTGTCTGCTTTGAAAGCAACCACTTCGGAACTTGTGAAGTTTGGAAACCTTCCAGAAGCTGTGGATGTTATACTTACAGCTGCTCATGGTCACGACCGAGGCAACCAGGCTTTAGGATATTTTTCTGAAGGCAAGCCTGGTCAGGGAACCGGCACCGATAATCGAGAAAGCTTGTATAACTTTCGCATTGCATGCTATAATATGGTGTTTGAAATTCTAGATAAAGCAGGAAAAGATTTGGAAAGCATTGGAGACTCTTTGGAAGTTTCGAGGATTCAGAATGAAGTATTTAAGGTGGTATTTTCTTCAATGGATGAGTTGTTCCATTACTGCTATTATGATTGGTTAGTATCTATGGATCTTGCTGACCGATTATTAGAATTTGATTCACCATTCGTGGCATCTTATCTTGAGAAAAATGCAGCTACTAGTCTCTATCAAGCCGATCTACTTTGGCGATATTTTGCTAAGAAAGAAGATAGCTTGAAAGCTTCGCAACAACTATTGGCTTTAGCTAGTAGTGATTTTGATCTCAGCCTGGAGGATCGTATTGAGTTTTTATCGCGAGCTCGTGGATTTGCTAGCGGTTCATGGCCTGTTGGGCAACGTCAGGCTATGTCAGATATATATAGAACGGTACAAGAGACTCTTGATATTGCGAATATTCAAGCTGACATACTGCTAGAGGTTCATGCTGATAAAAGGTTTGCAAATGAGGAAAAACGACAAATATGCATTGACCAATTGAGCAAGCGCATTTTACCTATTTCCGATTTGTTTAATCTATACGCTGATCCTTTTGGCTATGGTGAGATTTGCTTAGCTATTTTCCAAACATCTGATTTTCGCCGTACAGATGAGATAATGAGATGCTGGGAACGCATTATTTCTAAAGCTCATTCTCAGGCTAATGAAGATAACTCACCGGAACCGTATCAATATGTGGCATCAGCAATAAGGCACCTTGGAGAAAGGTTTCGACTTACAGAATTTATATTCTCTTCCGACAGACTGGTTCCAATGCTGGAGAGATACCAATTTGTCAATGGTAGTGGATCTACGCCTGGTTGGATTGTTGATGCTTTTTTGGATGCAGGTGTTGTACATGAACAACTCTTCCGGGTGATTGATTCTCTATTTGATCGACGAGAACATCCATTTGACGAAACCGCTGGCTTAAGGCAGTTGGCCCAAGATGCTATTCACACGGTAGAACGATGGTTCTCTGATTCACGGGGATCTGCGCGAGTTGGATCACCGTTGGACGTTTTGAATGGAGAGACACTGAAAAAATATGAGCCATATGTGGCTGCGGACCAGTTTGCCAAGATCATGCGACGTTTTACATGAGTAGATAACTAACGATAAAATACTAATTATATAACAATATATTAGAAATGATTAAGAACAACATTATGTTCTGACAGTGTGCACTGGAGAGGAGCGTGCGTACATAAATGATGGCTAATGATGCGTGTCTAATAGGCCCAAGCGGAGAGTCAGAAAAACCGTGCAGAAGTGATACTATGTATTATTTTAGGTCAGTAAGTCGTCAGTGTGCAAACAAATTGTAAACCAAAGAAAGTACAAAGGTAAGAACACTATTAGTCGGAATCACCTGAGTCGTCTATGCGGTAAACAAGATCGACCCAGGTTTGACCAGCATGGTCACAGTTTGAGGTGCCGCAGTCTGTGAATCCATTTTTTATGTAAAATGGAGCGACTTCTGGGTGCGCTATTAATATTACTTTGTCAGCAACAGAGTGCATACCCATTCGCTTGGTGTACTCGTTGAGCAAAGAAGATCCTATATGGGCACTCTGATAGTCGGGATGGACAGCAAGAGAATGGATTGCAATGGATGTACCGCCATTTATATGCCCTCTGTAGTCGCCCTTAACGGGTCTTCCGTCAACAAGGTCGGGGATCTCCATTGATTCATTGGTAATGGTGTCTTTGTCAGACTGCGTAGCGATTAAATGAGCAATAAGTTTTTCCTCTCTGTCGATCTCGGAAGGATAAGCGGCTGCGTAAATGTCAGATGAGTTTATCTTTAAAGATATAGAATTTCCTGAATCACGGTTATTATTTTCAGTTTCACTTGAGTCGGTGTAGGCACCGAACTGATCGTCTGATGTGTCGTGGTTTTCTTCAGAGTCTGCGTTCCTAGAATCGGTGTAAAATTTAGCATCTTGAGGCTGCAGAGACTGATTACGCAAGAAGACTCCTAGAGATAATTCGCTACATACGCTCAGACGGTACTGAATTTTAGCTTTTGAAGCTCTTTCGGCGGGATTCGTGAAAGCGAGAGTCTCTAGCTCAGCTGCCTTATCTGCGTCCGATCTCAATAAAGGGCGTACAACGGCGTGTTCGGGTAGCATGTCGTGATAAGTGTAGAGGCGAGCTTGTAAGTAACTTGCAAATAACGTCTAACAGTATATAATATAATAATTTACCCGGAAAATCAGGTAACAATAATTTCTTTTGAGCGAAGAGCTCTTAAAAGGAACTAATGGCAGATTGTAATAACGTTAATGGCGTTAGACAAGTATAAAGGTGTCTGTCGCCTTCTGGGTTTTGGGACCTACCGCTTGTTTGGAAAGATTAAAAGTAGATTTTAATAGTCAAGTTCTACTATTTGTTGAAGGATAAAAAATGTTCAAATAAATTATAAGACCATACCAGTAGTTATATTGAATGCAGTGTCATTGAAAATCTGAGCCAATCGTTGATATTAACCCATTCGTTCTCTTCTTCTGGACCGTGTATCCACAGCTGAACCTGGTCGAATTGTCCGTTTGCCTCAACAACTTTAGAGTCATAGTCATCCGTTTCTTCAAGTACTAATCCGATGTAATTGCTCGGAATGTCGATTTTCTTGAGTTTCAGTTTTCGACCGCGCAAGTATATGTGATCTAAGCCTTCTGGCGGCTGAAAATAGTCTGCTGTGTGGTAGTGTCCGTCGTGTTCAACATTACATGGTAGGACATGAAGTTTGACATCGTCTATACTGTTACTGCTCTCGCTACCGCATTTTAACCGTACAGTCATGGCTCTACGTAAAGCTCCTGAGCGGCAGTGTTACAAGTTGAAGAAGGTCGCGACCTCAATTTAACCCTCGATGCGTTGCTATGTAAAAGCTCCCTCATTCCAAAGTCTGTCAGTTACGTTGCACTAGAGACGACTAGGAAATACTTCCACTTGAATCCAATTAACCAATTGTATCCTCACGAAAAATATGGAAAAATTAATAGATTTGACTCAGTCTAGCTTCTATTTAAGCTTGGCTTCAATAGCATTTAATCCTATTTTCTGGAACATCGTCGCGAGATTTGAATACAAGAACAAAGTGCTCACTAAAATTGCCGGCGGTAACCCCTACCTTGGATGCTACGGCCTTGCTGCAACTATCTTCTCTTTAGGAATTGTCAGGGATTTGCTCTTCGAAAAGGCATTGCGTGCACAGCCTAGTTATTCGTTGCTGCAGACTGGCGCTGTGAAGGCTGCTGCCGCAGCATTGTTCATCTACGGACAGGTCCTCGTAGTATCATCAATGTGGGCCTTGGGCGTTACGGGCACGTATTTGGGCGACTACTTTGGCATTCTTATGGACGAACGTGTGACCGGGTTCCCCTTTAATATAACCAATAACCCAATGTATTGGGGATCTACGCTTGCATTCTTCGGAACCTCTCTTTGGTATGGAAAGCCTGCCGGTCTTGCTATTTCTGCCTTTGTCTTCGTCATGTACAAAATAGCCCTGCTCTTCGAAGAGCCTTTCACCGCTGCAATCTACGCGAAACGCGATAATGCTAAGAAATCAAAAAAAAAGTAAAATATTTAGATCCTACTCCTACTAAGAGCTCCCTATTCAAAAGTTATAGATATTCTGTTCTGTTATTGTTCACTAAATGTACTTCAATTCTGAAGTGGACGCCCAATATATCTGTAATGAATATCGAAAGCAAGAAAATAAACATATCCGAGTTCGTCTTTTGTCATCTTATGTCATTGATAATAGCCGCTTTTTGGATTGAGTTTTTTCTTCGATCCCACAGTCCGAGGTTTTCGACTGCCCTTAGCACTTCCAGATCCGTACCCACCAGGTGTTGGCCCGCTTACAGCGTAGCCTAATCCGCTTCCCGGTCCATAAGACATCATTTTCCTAATCCTTGTTTCATGCTTTGAAGGAGGATATAGATACTTCGATTTGTCGTATTCTATGGGTACAAACTTCGCACTTTGTCCCGGAATGTATATCTTATAAGAACGGCCAGCGACTGCTTCTTCTTCGGGTTTCATAGCAATTCCATAATAAGAAGGTGTGTGTATCGGGCTCACTGTCGAAAAATTAATAGGCAGCGGCTTCACATGAAATACAATATTCCTTTCGTCCAGTATACTCTCCTCACTGATATCTTTGATCCCAGTATTTATATGCACAGGATAATAGGAGAAATCAGTTTGAGCAAAGAGACTATCTTGATCTATCCCTTCGCTACGCATTTCCATTAATGCTGCAGGATTCGATGCTTCTTCGTGACGTAAACCTGCATAAGCTGGAATAGCAGTCCCCGCATATAATTCCGCTACCTTGCTTGACGCTTTTTCAACCGCCTTGTTTGCAGAATTCCCCTCGTACGTTTGAGGTCCTACTGCAACATAATAATTTTGTTGGTTGGCAGCTAAGACATCTTGATCTCCCGCAGATAAAAACAATCCTGCATTGGGATCAACAGTCCCAGGAATAATCGATGTAATCTGACTAGCACCTTGAGCATGACCCATAGGGATACCGCGAAAAGGACCACTTCCGCCAAAGTCAGCAACTCCACTAGCAGGACCCATCCTAGGCAAAACAACTCTTGGGATTTGGTGATCCTCGCCTGTAATAGCAGCAGAACCGGACATAAACGCTTGATTAGAAGTCGACGAATTCGTAATACGACTTTGAGGGCCAGCAACCAAAGCAGGAATAGATTCCGCACTCACGTTACCGCTGGATCCAGTAGATACAAATGTCGGCTGTTCAGGGGCATCGGACCGCATACCCGTGGGGAAAAATCGAGAAGCCCCTCTACTTGCCACACTTTGAGAAGAAGGATCTTGCGTTGGTAGAAAGGGGTTTTGGTGCGTAGGTTGCCTAGAATGATGGTCGTGACCAGATGAGGCAACAAATGAGTTAGCATTTGTTTGAATGTTCGAGAAAAACTGCTTTGCATGAGCGCCATCGCCTCTGTGTTGAATATCATGATCTGGTCTTTTGCCATCAAACTTGTGCAGCCGGCTCCATGATTCTTCAAATTTAGAACCTGTTTGTTTTCGAAAATCCCGGTCTAGAATCATTTTTCTATCACCAGTACTACCACTTCCCGAGAAGCGCCTTCGTTCAAATGGGCCACGATGAGAAGCACTATGACGAGATGCGGAATCTAAAGGACCGTATCGACCATGCGCATCTTTTCCTGAATCCATCTCATGCCTTTCACCATGCTTGTTGGCCGCATTATAGCCCCATAGTTCTTTTGATGCCTTTTCGTGATGTGTTGCTCCAGTAGCAAGAGCCTGCTTCCAGCTAGGACTATCTTTTGAGGTAGCTCCCTTAGGTCCATGGCCAAATATTGATCTGACAGCTTCAAAATTGGCGGCATTTTGAGAAGAGGTCGTGCTGGATGTCATTGAGGTTTCAGCCACTGTATTGGTCTCTACAGAAGTAGGGCTAGCGTTTTGCTTGGGCTGTTGCTGCTCTAGGCGTTTCTCGAGTTCTTCAAGTCGTTTTTTACGCACTTCTTCTTGATGTGCTTTTTCTTTAGCCCATTCCTCCTCTTTCCTTCGCCTGGCTTCTTTCTGTGCTTCTTTCATTTCCTTTTGCTGTTGAATAGCCATCTCGGCGAGTGACATATCCTTAGGGACTGCGTAATGATCTGCCAGAGATTCAAAGGAGCTCTTTATCGGAGAATGGTGCTCTCTGAACCTGCGAGCTTCCAATCGCTCCTCTCTAGAGTTTGCTGACGAGTTTCGTCTGTTCTTAAACTCCCTTGGCGATATGCTGCGGCCCTGAAGTTGGCTCCGATCTTTGGTAACAAAACCGTCCCCTCTAGTGGAGTTATTTCTATCAGCAGCATCATTGTACAGAGGTCTGTGTCCATGGTTATAATCCCGATCGTACTCATGTTTTAACTGATAAGGTTTTTGTTTTGTAGCAAGTTGATGGAGCTGCTTTGTTGGAGGTTGAGCTGCATTCACAACTGTCTCGGGCGAAAATATAGACTTTGGTTTTGGAATAGTAGGAATGGAGTTCCATACCGGTTCCGAAGGATCTCTGGTCGCTTTCGCCTCGATAATAGAAGGTTCTTTGGGCACGATTGGGGATGTTATATCCGGGACTATAACTTTAGTGCCATCTGCGAACTCGATAGTGTTGTCCCATTCGTCGTCATCATCTTCAGCGGAATCCCAAGTTAAGTGTTGATGATGCGAAGTAGCCGCTGCAGTAGATGGCGAAGCGGTAAATGCGGAGTCTGTGCTATCTTTTGATTTGTTCTGAGTAGTTTTAAGCTCTGATTGCAATACCGGTTTAATAAGCGGCTGCTGAGAATCCGGTGTTAACTCTTTTGCTGCTGATTTTGGGGATTTCCATGCACTTTCTTCAGCTGGGGGTTTAGGTTTCGACAAAGAATCGTGACGCATAGGAGATAATCTGTAATGACCAGTTGCAATTATTGAGCCAGTTGGATTCAGTGGCTTGGCATTTAAGGAGCCAGGGTGCAGTGCAGAAGGAGAAGCTGATAGTGTAGCGTGAGCCATTGCGGGACTTGGGCTAGGAGATGCAGATTTGGGTGATTTTGAACCAGACTGCGAATTCGCCAAGAATATCTGATTAACGGAGGCGGGTTTGAATTTCTTTGAGCCGGGTTTGGGAATGCCGGCTACAACACTCGAGCCTGCGGTTATTGCAGCATTGGAAGTGGAACCAGGATCATGTTTAGGTTCACTTTCAGAGGTAGGAGCCGGGTTATCCTTAACATCGTGTGCCATACCTGAGGACATGACTGAAAGGTTATAAAAAAAAAGCTCTGATATGTAGAGAAAGTCTAGCTGCAAAGTAATTAGCGGTCAACCAAGGAAAAAAGAGATCGATCAATGATCTAAAGGTTAGGCAGCTCCCAGAGAATGACTTTTCCCTCTAATACTTCTGATTACGATCCTTGACAAGACACCAGTAAAAAAAAAATCAAATACAATCGCTTAAAGTAAAGCTTTCGATTCTTTTCTGTAGGATTTAGCTGAACTTGTCCAGCGTGTTATTCAGAAAGTGAAGATTGCCGCCGCAAAAAGCAGAAAAAAAAAAATAGGCACACCTATAACGGGTGGGTGACTTTGCAGAAGTGTAAAGAATCTGAGACGAGGATTCACCACCCTCTGTCTTAGCAAACGCCTAGTTAACTTTATGCGTCAGAAGAACGTGTAAGAAAGCTTTGCGCGTGATTCTACGCTTCTTTCTTGGTTTTTAAATCGCCCTGATTATCGATCAGTGCGCCAGAACCTCCTTGTGAAAAGAGATGAGATGCGTGATGGTTGCTATGCAATAATTATGTAGGGCTGAGGGTGCTATACTTGTGAGCAGGCAAGGGAAGAAGCCCTTTCAATGCTTGGATCTGCTCCGCGGACTACTTCGAAAGGTGTTTCAAGACCTACAAGGGGGGCTTTGGAGAGAATATAATTAGTTCTAATGGATATTTCGGGTCCAGAAGATATAAGACGTCTTTTTTTGGCCTTTACTAATGGCGAGGATCGCGACATAATGTACGAGGATCTAGAAAGATATTCAAAAGATATTGGGGACAAAGCTACTGCTGCAGAGCTAAAAGATATGATATGGGTGGCTACAGATAGTCATGATCGTAAATCAGTATCGTACGAAGAATTTGAGCAATTCGTTTTAAGTATCATTGACTAGCCGTCTGACTGCTCAGATAATGTGCTTGGAGCGGAAATAATGACGAAGGTATGTTACTTGCCACGCACCCAATGCCAGTAGACTTATAAGAGATAACAATGAGAAGTACTTGACCCGATCATTGGTCGATTCGTTAGTGTCACGCATTCTTGTCTCTCTTGCTTGTAAATACTCGTTTGAGCGAATTACTTCGTCGAGGGTATCTTCGACTTTTTTTAGCTCTTGCTCAAGAGGTTTTAGTTTCTCCTTGACTTCCATGGCCTTATTCTCGCGATGTTCATCACCAATTTCAACGTCAAGTTCAACATCACGACGAACACCTTCTGGTATGTTGCCCGGCCTTGTCCAAACGTTTTCCATACACACGTCGAACATTTGATCGTCATGCATAGTAAATGCTAGTCTTCGGGTGTCGAACACGTCCTTGGCCCTGCCATACTCGTTACCCAATGCATCTATAATGCGAACATTCACTGACTGTCCGTCGGACTGGGTTCCCCCGTATACTTTTATTTTAACAACAACCAGTGAGTCCTTCGTCACATAGTTCCTGATGCATTTTTCATGGATGTTAGGCGCGACCTGTGGAAGCATATCAAACCTCAGTGCTGAAACCACCCTGGCCATCAAGCTCAGTAATGTAAGCACCTGCACAATCATTATTCCTTATGTGTTCCTCGTCTCTTTTTCGTTTACGATTAGCTCTCTGATTCTGTACACTATACTCACGCAGATACTGCCTTCTAACCGATTAATTCAATCCTCTGCCTCGAAGTAATCGTTCGTCTGTTACGAAGGGGTGGAATTTCTCATGTTGCACTTAGTCGCGTAGGTAGGGTAATTTTTCTTTGTCCGAACCCTAAGGATCGCCTAACTATCTGTTACCATTTTACCAAACGATGTTGTCTCTCTGATGCGTCCAAAATGCCACCCATTTTCTATTTCCTAATCGTATTTTAGGTACTTAATGTGCTATTGGATTATACCGTTGTTTATTGCTGCATTCTATTTATACCTTCTATACTTCAAGTCCTTAGTATTGTCCTGGTTGTAGGTACCACGATGATCCACTACCAATACTTCCACTATATTTGGTCTTTTAGACGCAATCACTGACGTCTTTCCGATCTAACCATAAATTTTAGCAACCAATCCTCAACAAGGCTTCTTTCTATTCTTTACTTTCTACCAGAAACGCGTCTTTTTTGGTTATTTCGGTCACTTTTGCCCGTTTGATTCCCGCTAATGTCATTTCGAGCTCGTTCGCCAATAGCACGAGAGACTATCACACATTATATTCTTCTTTCTAGTATAAAAGTCTTCAGTATACAACTCAAGAACTGGACGTTAAAGTGTGTTCTGCTGCACAAATATATACATATATTGGAACATACTTTTCAGGCCACACGCTCTGCCGTTTGACCCTATACTTCTAGCCTTTCCACACAGCACTATGTCGGTTGCATCTTTGAACATGATTTACAATTAGCAACGGTTCTACGTAGAATCACTAGTTACTCGAATATTCTCTGCGATAGGAACGTTTGAGAACCTTCTCTATACAACCATAATTTCATCTAGTTTATGATCGTTCAAGTTATAGCTTCATTGACGGTGCTAGCTATGCTTGTCTCAGTGTAGCCCCAACTATAATGGTGTAAGACTAACTACTTGTAAGCTCCCCCAAAGTGAATATATAGTGTCATCTAGCCCTACTTCAGCATTTTACATAGCCAATTGGTCATGTAGCTCGTATCTTGAGGGTTAGGAGCCAAGGATTCTAGATATCATGTCGTCTTTTAAGCTGCTTAAGAATTTATAAAGCAACGTAGTATTATTATTGTCTTACATGACGAGAATTACATTCACCGGTTTAGTTAATTTTCTGCATACAATCTCCTGGCTAGAAACTCATTGTATTCACAAATCAAATAAGTATATAAAATGGAGTTTGTTAGTAATCGATACATGTGCAGGAACCAAAAGTATATAGCATAATTCTTCTTCATCCGAATCGCAGTTTGCTTTCTAGAACCTTCTTATCTAATACATTGTAACAAATAATAATAAACTATTGTTCTTTTGTGTGATTGTAATGACCTCATAGTTATTTCAGATAAGTTGTAGCAGGTTGCATTACGCCAATATATGGTTATGTCAATCGAACGTTAAATAGTAAGGTATGGTGCTATTGGCTATATAAATGCTATGGCTCCTTGGCAAATTACTACCTTTTGCCCCACAAGTTAGCCTCAGATTGGTGTGCAATCACGGCCACACGTACCTTAAAGCCAACGTTTTAGTCATGATTTAATCTAAAGTCACTTTAGGCTTTTTTTAGTCTAATATTTGATATAGCGGCCAAGCTGTATATTATTTCCAGCATATAGGCCTCAATTTAGCTCCATTGGCATTGGCGGTGCCAGCCCGCGTAATCTTGTACCTGTCCAGCGGCCAACTATACATTCGTTCTTTATGGGCATTATTCTGCCGCAGAATAGTTTATATTTGTTGCATCTTGGAAATAGTAATGCTTATACCACCTTTGCAATGCGGCATTTAACATAGAGAAGATATAGCCGGTGGCATAGCGTTAGGAATATTTGCTCGAAGAACGACTGGTGTTTAAAAGATGCAGTGTGTATACTACCAGATCTAGTTCAATACATTTGTGTACATATAACCGAAAAACTCTTGGTACAGTTACAAAGCAGCTTTATTTGTGAAATAGTGGATCCTCATTGGTGTACGAAAGAGAAACTGCAACTGTTTCGAAGTTACGTGGTAATACAGCAACCTTAACTTAAATGAGGTATTAAAAGACGCGAATTACCCAAACTCTATCGATCTAGTGTGACATTAGCAGCAAATGAGGATGCCAAAACTGCTTTGAAATATGAATAGCAATAGATCAATGACACCATGTTTTATTATAAATATGTGTAGTTTTTCCTTCTTTTTTACTATCAATTCATCTATTGAACATTCTCATCTAATCTTCAAATCGATTTAATAACTATTTTTTTTTAACAATGAAATTCGCTACTCTTTCCGCTGTCGCTGCTATCGCCACTGCCGCCCCTGCCTCAAGCGCTGGTCAATACACTCTTTCCATTCAATCTGATATTGAAGAGCTTGACGGTTTGCCTGTCGCTGCTTTCCATGAAGGTGCTGGTCTCAACTTCCTCTTCCTCGGAGACAGAACAATCTCCCCTCTCAATGTTAGCTTCGACGGCGTTAATTCTGTTTCCTGGGTCGTAAACGATCAGTACACCTTTTACATGTCTGTCCCTGGTGAGAGTTATTTCACTCTTTCGCCTGGTGATTCTATTGACAAAGATGTTGGCATCTACGATAACCATCTTTTCGCAAAAGCCACTGATAACTTTTATGCTTGCCGTGGTCCTTCTGACAATATCGACCCTTACCGCTACTCTTTGACCTCCTATGCTCTCACTCTCGAGCAATTCACTGACGACTGCCACCCTGTTCAGGTTGTTGCCTCTCCTGTTGGTATTTAAAGAGTTGCACTCGCATTTAGCATTTAGCATTTAGCATTTAGCATTTCGCATTTCGCATTTCGCATATTACGTAGTTAATTATTGATCCGTATATAATACAACGCATCATTTCACCTTCACTCGTAGCTAATTTTAAGTATCCCTTCCGGTATTATGTACTGAATAATGCCCATCTCTATGAGCTTCCTTTCGTAGCTGCTTCGCTCGTATCAAAAGGCTTCCGGCGTCGCCTGTCGTTCCAACCTAGTGTCTCAGAAAGTGAAACAAACCAATCTTCCTGGTCAATGCCATTGTGTATAAGCGGGAAAGGAAACGGCGATGCCGAGACCACTAGATAATCCCCTTGACAAAGTTCGACTCTCTCGCGGCCATCGAAAGAACACCATGCAGTTGTTCGTGAGTTAAATGGTACCCCGACTTTCAACACAAGCGCATCAGGTACAACGAACGGACGAAATGAAAGAGTGTGCGGGCAGATAGGAGTTACAAGCATAGCTGGAAGCTCGGGATGAACCAGAGATCCGCCAGCTGATAGCGAATATGCAGTTGATCCTGTAGGTGTGGATATCACTACTCCGTCAGCCTCGATGGCTGTAAGATGCTGATTGTCGCCATATAAGTCACATGACGACATTGTTGGGTTCGGTCCGCGGTCTAATACCACTTCGTTTAACACGGAATAAGTTGCGTGCGTAGAATGCGTCTTTTCTTCCGATATTAGCTCCTCGTCAAGGTTCCTGTTACCTTGCAGCTTTCCTGAAATATTGAGAGCTTTCATGAGCGTGACTTGGAATCGCATACGTAGCGAGCAGCGGACACCTTTGGCGAGAATGTCACTTATAACGGTTTCATGTTGTGCAAAGGAGTACTTGTTTAAGAATCCTAGAGATCCCATGTTAAATGTGAGTATCGGCGGTACAATTTCTTGGAACAGCCATGAGGTAAATAAGACAGTTCCGTCCCCACCAAGCGTAATGACCATATCTATAGGCTTCTGAAGCTTTGCCTGGAAGTCATCGATACTGTAGAGAATTATCTGTATGTCGTCTGATAGATCTCCTTGAAGACTTTTATGATCAAAAGAAGGATGGTCCCACACTTTGTCCTGTAACCATATTCTAAGTGGAGGAACGATATTTTGGAGCTGAGATGACAAGTAACGCACGAGTGTAGCTGTAGCCGCTATTGGTTGTGTATCGTATATTTTTGTGACCACCATGATTTGAGAGGCTTTGAGGTTTACTCTGCTGGCAGACAGGAGTCTGTTTAAAGATCTGATCTCGACTGTTAGTTGAGCCAGTTCCTTTCTGGTTAAGCTTCGAGAGCTTTTGCGAGCCGGCAAAATTGCATCAAGGCTGGCCAATTCCTTTCGATCGGAAGCTCTTCCACGCAAATCTATAGTGTGTTCGTTATTGTCTTCAAAGTCGGCGTCTTCTGATACAAAGCTAGATACAGAAGCACGGCGGTCTTTAATGCCTTTCATCGTTTCATCGGCATCGCGTTCCCAGTTAGCGACGTCCTGCATTGCCTTCTGCTGATGCCGCTCAAATAGCGAGTGTAACTGGCATTCAGGCGAAGTGGTGTTTTCTCCTTTCATCGCTATTGGCGGTTGTAATGCAAGGGCGGTACGCTGTAGAATAGCACAGGCACAATAGCACAGGCAGAAAGGGGGCAATTGCGTTTCTTAATTCCTAAGCGTAAGTTCTGGCTCTAGATTATAAAGCCGCACAACGGTTGGTGGGAGAGCCCACCTACATAACGACAGCCGAGTATTTGCCTACAATAGAGAGGTGGGGTGTAACATTACATTTAACTTAAGAGACTGCTATTTAGTATACTGAGATGCTGCGAATATTCGTTAAGAGAGCAGCTTTTAGCTGCGTCGCACGCCGACCACTGATCTGCATTCGTTTCGCAACCTCCTTGAGTGCCACTGGCGAGGTTATGCCGATCGACCGGTCTCATGAAACACTCTCCGCCAAAAGAGCCCGGCTGCTGTACCAGAGCCGAAAACGTGGCATACTGGAGACAGACCTAATTCTTTCAACTTTTGCAAAAAAACACTTGGACTCTATGAGTGCCAAACAGCTGGAAGATTATGACAAGCTCCTTGACGAACAAGACTGGGATATATACTATTGGATTACGGACTCTTCTTATGCCAAACCTCTACCTGAAAAATGGATTAACAATGATGTATTTTTGTTACTGAAGAAGCACGTAAACAGCGGCGGGAAGGGGGTTCTTCGCATGCCTGATCTCTGACGTGTGATTCATGTATGGTGTGAAAGATGGGGGCCTATTTAGCTGTGGTATATACTATTACGCGAAATATCAAACTAAAGACGATCATAGTTTACTATTTACATACATAAAGAGAATAGAATCTAGTGCGTTTACAACTGACCGTTCTTTTTAAAATTGTGTAAGATTCCTGCAGAGTGCTCTGCTTCTCTTGAATTTACTCGTCCTTGATTCGGGCAAGGATCTCAGAGTCACGGAAAAGAAGGTAATCTTCATCTCCGACCTTGACAGTGGATCCACCAAAGGGAGGTATAAGCACGCGATCACCTACTTTAACAGCAGGGCTCACAATGTTACCTTCAGGAGTAGTGCGTCCAGGACCTACTGCCAAAACAGATGCCTCCGAAAGCTTCTCGACGTTCTTCTCGGGGATATACAGACCCGATGCGGTCTTGTTCTCGGCCTTGAGGCGTTGGACGAGGACGCGATCCATCAAAGGGGTAATTGACTTGACATTTCTCAACTTGGTGGCCATTTTTCTTTTCGTGAACTGTGAGACAATGAATTAGATAATCGGTAAAGTAGTCAAGTCCGGTTTAAATTTTAACTGGTCTGGTGCTTCGAGAGAATTCTCGCAAAACCTTATTCTCACTTACTCCCCGCTTAAACCTTAAACTTGTCATCTGGTTTCCTCGGACCCATTCTCAAAAAAGCTACTATGTAGCTGCGTAGTAGTGTTCAAATGTAGAATCTTTGATTTAATATGGCTTGACTTATGTTGGTATAGCTCGGTGATCGGTCATACTCTGTAATGCTTCTTCCATATAAGGTACGTCGATGCTATGCATCGGCTCGCTTCCTTAGCAGCTTATAGGTCCCAGTAATCGTCAGACCCGTTCATAATGAGTATCTATTATATCTTTTATCAGTTAGCTTTGTAGTATATTGTATCCTTATCTATCATCACTAGTGTGCTTCTGAATCTAGGTCTGATTTATGAACTGTTTCTGGTTACTTTGTATGGTTTGAATGCATGATCTGAATCTACAATATTTCGAAAAATGTTATCCTATTCCCCAGATTTCCCAATTGAACCTACCTATTCTTATCATTGCATTTCCAAGTAAGGTATTTGCATGATACCAAAATCACACATATCATCAATAGTATCGAAAACAATACGCAGAAAAATGCACATATGGCCCATAAAAATGCGATGGGGTACTGGTGATAACTATGCCTATGTAATTGCTGATTATCCTGGTACCAATGAAGCTGTCATTATCGATCCTGCCGAGCCAAAGGACTGTTTTACGCCACTCGACAAACTCATCGCCAACTATAGCCTGAAGCTAATCGCAGGAATCAATACACACCACCATTACGATCATTCAGGAGGAAACAAAGATTTCAAGAAAAAGTTCCCAAACCTGCCTTTAATTGGCGGCAAAGACTCCCCACTTGTCGAGAAAGTCCCCGCACATGGTGAGAAATTCAAAATCGGCGACTTACAGGTCACGGCTCTGCATACGCCTTGCCACACACAGGACTCTATCTGCTACTATGTAGAAGACAAAAAGAAAGATGAACGTGCTGTCTTTACTGGTGATACGCTTTTCATTGCTGGTTGCGGTCGCTTCTTTGAAGGAACCCCAACTGAGATGGACAAAGCCCTGAACGAGGTCCTTGCTTCGTTGCCTGATGATACTAAAGTATATCCTGGTCACGAGTATACTGCTGGAAATCTCAAGTTTGCCAAAACTATACTGAACAATTCGAGCATAAAGGCACTGGATGAATTCACCAAAAGGAACGAAGTCACCGCAGGCGCCTTTACAATTGGCCAAGAGAAGAAACACAACCCTTTCATGATGCTGGAAGATAGCGAAGTTAAATCGAAACTTGGTCTTGATGATCGTGAGCAGATAATGGCCCAATTGAGAGAGCTGAAGAACAAAATGTGATTATTATACCTCAAGGGCGATTACTGCTACACACGCTACAGATTGCCACTACGAACATATCGCATTGTAAGTATATATGATATATATGGTAAATGTAGTACAACTGAAACAACAAATACTGAAGCATAGAGCTAGCAGTTTTCGTAAAAAATTTCAATAAAATACAAACGTCGCTCTTCCTCTGTTGTCCACACTCAGGCACGTCTTACGTTCGATTACCCAAGCTCTAGCTATTTCAGAGGTGTAAAAAACTTCGACTACAAATACATCATACAAGAATTATGACAGACACCAGCCTACCATTGCTATCTACAACAGCGTCAAGTACATCGTGCTCGACGATGATTAATTGGTGAGTAATAAATTCTCGCTTATATAGTTATAGGGTCCAGGGTATATAATGACTGAACCAAACACCTGAGGTAAACCAGAATGTCATATAGTACTTCTATGTTCGCATACATGGCATATATAATTGAAATAAGGCGGTGTTAAACCTAATAAGCGCACAGAGTACTTTAATATATGTTATTATTAGAATTGTAAAAGATAAAATGACAATGTAGAGCGTGTAATTCTAACCTTGTTTACAGTATATATAGCTTAAACTATAATTACTTTCGGTTGCGGCCATATCCAGCAGAAAACACCGTTCCCCGTCCGATCAACTGTAGTTAAGCTGCTGAGAGCCTGCTTAGTACTCTGGTGGGAGACCACAGTGGAATCGTAGGTGCTGCAATCTTTTTGTGTTTTTGGCATAAATTGTATTATTTTTAATATGAAATTATTCAGCGGAGCATCTTCTATTCCATAAATCGCAGTTACTTGCGGTTGCGGCCATATCCAGCAGAAAACACCGTTCCCCGTCCGATCAACTGTAGTTAAGCTGCTGAGAGCCTGCTTAGTACTCTGGTGGGAGACCACAGTGGAATCGTAGGTGCTGCAATCTATTTTTGCTTTTTGACATATTTGCCGCATCTTATTTACATTTTTGGCCTTCGTTTATCGCCACGGACGCGTAATCGTTTCCAACTATAACTATACTCACGTAATATATTAGCTGCCTTAGATATGAAGGTGAACTTATACGTCTATGATCTCTCAAACGGGCTAGCGAGACAATTATCGCAAAGTCTTATTGGCAAACAAATTGAGGGAATCTGGCATACTAGTGTGGTTGTTCATGGGTCAGAAATCTTTTTTGGACAAGGTATTCAACAGTGTAGTCCTGGAACTACACATCATGGCAAACCCGTGCAAATAATAGACATGGGTGAAACTGAATTGCCTCAAGAGTTACTTATCGAGTACCTAGATTCGCTGCGTTCTGAATATTCGCCTGACTCTTATGATCTATTCGAACATAACTGTAATCATTTTTCGCAAGAGCTACTGCAATTTTTAGTCGGGAAAGACATTCCATCTTTTATCAAGGACCTACCAGAAGATGTTCTTAATACTCCGTTCGGACAATCACTGCGGCCAATGATAGAGCAAACCATGAGACCTATTGTGACTGCGCCGGTGCCTGCAGAATCTAGTCGACCCGCTAATGCACAGCTGCCTGCACAACCTTTTTACATCAATCACAATAATCCCGCTAATGTTAGTTCGGAAGTGGAAACAGTCTTGACCGAAACTGCCCTGAATCAGATACTGACTAAGCACACCGCAACTGTCGTGTTTTTCACCTCTGTTACTTGTGGACCCTGCAGAGCACTTTATCCAAAATACGATGATCTGTCGCTAAAGTATTCTGGATCAGTCAAATTTGTCAAAGTGGACGTAAGCAAAGCGCAGCCACTTAGCCAGAAATTCAGAATCACAGCAACCCCCACGTTTGTCACATTCATAGAGCGCTCTCAATTTGATACTTGGAAAGGCGCAAATCCGCAAGAACTTGATTCAAAGATCAAACTACTAATACATGCAGCCTTCCCGCCTCACCCGCATACTTCTCTTAATCTCACGCACTTACTGCGCTTATCCACACAACCAATCCTCTATCACAAAATACCGCCACTACCAAAGGTACGCGAAAAAGTTTCCTCTATTATAAATAACGACAGTCCTCTGTTTTCATTGATAAATTTCATAGAAGAAAAGATCTCGAATGCTCGATCAAGCACTGCTGTCCCTCAGCTGTCGCTTGCCGCTCAAGCATCTGTCCAGCTGATGGCAGAAAATACGCCAGAGAATGTATTTGTCGTAATTGACATCTGGAGAATCGCATGCATCGAAAAAGCTGTAGCTTCTTGGTTATTGGATGACAAAAAGATTAACCTTCTAGGTGCTGCCATGGACAAATGCCTCTCCGCCGACAGCAGCGCGTTCCAGCTCACACTAGTGACTCTTCAACTGTTGTGCAATCTTTTCACGTCACCCGCTGTAGTGAATAGACTTGAGAATGATGAAAGCATCAATATAAAACTACCGGATCTTATCACTGAAGGGTTACTTAGCGATCGCAGTAACATCAAACTTGCGGCCTCAAGTTTGTGCGCCAATGTTGCATCTCGTATACAAACTATGCGAGAAGAACGTAATGCCGAAATACTGAAGCCTATCTCTGCCGCATTGATACCTCCAATTGTGGAAGGGCTTGCAAATGAGAAAGACTCATCTCAAATTGTGGACAGGCTTGTCACCGCCCTGACGTTCTTAGTATACCGCGTGCCTAAGGACAGTGATATTGTATCCATTGTTGAAGTACTGGAAGTTAAAAATACAGTTTCTAGCATAGCAGATAAGCTGTGCGATACAAAAGTTCGTAGAGAGCTTACAGAGATATTGCTGGCTAACATATCAACATAATAATCATTAATTGTCACTATTTGCAATAGGTCATTGAGTAAGCATGTGCTACTACTGCAGTGGCTGTTTGAATATTCATAGATCGGACCACACCAACCTGCTTGATTTCAATGCAGAAGTCCACTTCAGCAAGTATACGCGCAGGGATACCTTCGCGTTCCTTACCGAGAACCAAAACAGACTTTTCAGGGAAAACCGTATCCTTATTCAACTCGATGCTATCATCCGTTTGCTCAAGGCCAATAATAGTATACCCTTCTTTGCTTTTCGTCGACAAGAATGGTATAATTGATTCAGGTGCAACTTCTTCCATGGGCATCCACAAATCAGCCGTGACTGCAACGTTACGGAAGTCGTGATGTTTGACTACCTGCATGCTCGGTACCGTCATCAACTCAGCTCCAAGGACATCGCACAAGCGGCATATTCCTCCGAGGTTATGAGTGTTCTCAACCAAGCTAGCAACAATAATCAGATGCCCTCTTTTACTTGAAGCTTCTCTACTGCCACCTTCAGCCTCAAATACTGTGTTCCAGTTACCACTTTTCGTCTGTAAGGTGATAGATGCATCCATCAACGGCTGTGATACAACCATGGTATCATGATTAACCAGAGGGCTTTCGTCTGGTATGCTAAGAGTCCACTTATTCTTCATGTCAGTACCAATTTCAACCTGGAGATCATTAGGCATTATATCCTGAAGCTGATGAAAACATGCTGCAGGAATAAACCCATATACCGGATCAGCAACAGCACACAAAACACCACCTGCAATACCGCAAAGAGTATAATCGTCATACACATCCCATAAAAGTGCTTCACCGCTTCTGAACTGCTTATATTGCGGGGCAGCGCGAATATGCTTATCCAAATTTGCAAGACCATTCATAAATGAGTCTTCAGAAATGCCTAAGCGCTTTGCATGGGGAAGTAATGCTGGCATAAGAGATATCGTGAAGTGTCGAACGCCCGCTCTATTACTAGCAGCAAACGGCAAAACTGCGGCGTAGAATTTTGGTATAAGTTTCTTTTGCAGATCTTTAGTAAAGGAGAGAATAGCAAGAAGCGCTATCATTTGAAGAGATCCAGTGTACTTTGGAATATTCTCTGGAATGGATAACTCTTTCCATACTATATCTAGAAAATCCTCATGCCGACTTGCTATTCGAGAGCAAAGCCATTCTAGGTAAGTTCTGACAGAGGGAAAAGGTTCATTATGAAGATCTTCCAGGGATAAAAAAAACAATTTTTTTGATAACTCTTTTGTAAAGAATCGGTCTAGGGCAAGCAGCATTTGAACAGCAGCCAACCTGACCTGCTCACAATCGCTGACACATCGTACAGGATTCCAAAAATCGATTTCCTTGGATTCTAGAATATAAGAAATTATGCTATTGGCAAACTTTATGCACCGACTCTCGTTTATCTTGAGAGAGCCAATAAGCAAAAGAACACCAGCACGCCCAACGCCTTCATCATATGAAAAATATTCCGAATAGATATCATATCCTGTCCTTTTGCTGATATAAGCACTGAGAACATCATCCATCACAAAATAAGCAGTTGCAGGATGATATGAGACGTATAGATCAACCAAGATTGCAGATATCCATGGAATTTCAAGAAATGAAGGGTAGTCGGTAAACAATAGCAACAGCTTGCGCGATAATGCAGGCCAAATACCACGACGATTTTTTCCCTGTTTAACGTAAGTATGTGCTATTTCTTGTAATCTTTCCTGAAAAGCATCTAAAGCGAGAACCTTAGGATGAAAAGCGATATCAATGAAACGCACTTCGAGGGTTAATTCGGACGAAGGAAACCTATCATCCACAAGAACCGTAAGCCAAACAGATTCAACAATCTGTTTCAATAAATCTGCACTTATAGTGGATTTTGTGATCCAGAGACTTAAGTATTCTACAGCACATAGTCTGGTGTCGTAGGAATCAAAATCGAAAGTACTAATCAGTGACCTTACAAACACCTCCTGATGAGCAGGAAAAAGTCCAATTTCTGCAAATGACTTAAGAACGAGTACCGAAGAACGAATACAAAGATCTTTGATAGAAAGCGTATCCTTCAATGAATGCACGTTGGTTGACTTGGGAGGCAATCCAATTTGTTTTATAATGCAGACCAGTTCTTCGATGATTGTTTTGTATTCAGTTACTCTCAGATGAGTGAGTGCCTCTAGAGATATTTTCAAAGCATTAATGTCTTTGTTGTTTGAGTTCAGATAGTCACGTACCACTTTAGTGGCCAGGTCCATGAAATGGGCATTATTAGCATCCGATATCACTGTTTTAGAAACATCTGCCGAGCATTCAGCAAGCCATGATTCTCCTTGGACAGCCAATATCGAGTTGAAGATATCCTTGAAGTTGATTCCGACTTCAAGTGTGGCGACAGAGTCTAAGTAGGATAAAATTGCAATGGTATGAGTGATATCAATGTCCGGACGCTTCAAGAGGGATTTTATGCAATTATAAAACAACTCAGATTTTCCTTGATGTCTCAATAAACTAAATATAAGTCTAGTTTCTGAATCACGAGAAACAGTATCAGTCACAGATGACTCTAGTATCGTCAAGAGGCTGCGATCCAAAGCGTCTGATGACCCCTTTAAATCCTTTAAGGAATTGTAAGTATTAGACAGTAGACTTTCACATATTTCTTTGCTGGTAAGTTCATGGAACAAGGAAGAGAGAAGGGCAAAATAGGAATCAAATGCAGAGCGGACGTCGCACCACAGGAAAATCTTCAAGCAACTAGTTCGAATAGAGAAAGCTCTTAATTCACCTTCAAATGGGGCTTGCATAACACCTAAAAGAATTTGATATATAGCCGGGGACATTATTCTACGGCCATCCAACCCGTCTGAAAGTCCCGAAAATGCGTAAAGGCGCGAAGCATCGTAAGTATAGCGCGATTCATATAAGTATCGTAAAGAGTTAGCAATAAACTGTTCCGCTTTAGTGTCGCTAAGCACAGATATTACTTTAAAAAAGAAATTAGCAAGAGAAACACCATACGGACAAGTACAGTTACCCGATTTGTCTATTTTAGTCTGGAAAAACTGAGCAGAGAAACACAGCGTAAAGAAAGGAGTCATGACGCCCTGAAAGTCTTCAACTAAGGATGGCAAATACTTCGCTTCAAGGTTGAGAATAGTGTTCGATATGTACTTACGTACAGACTCTACAGGGGCGTTCAGAGCCAACACAAAAAGCTTTCGTACCCAGACTATGCTCACTAGCGACTCTGGCTCCATAAGACGCAAAATATCAGGCACAGTTGCTTCAACTTGATTTGCAGAAGTATCTATACCTATTAATTCAGCGATAGTAAGAAATTTCAACCAGTAAGACCTATAATCTGAATCGTTAGATATCTCAAATACAAATAAGGGCGTGTGTACATCGTATGAGATTTTTGACAATGCTAGTCCCATTGAGCATATTACATATTTGCGAATTTCAAATGAAGGAGCAGTCAAGTTATCAAGCATAATTTGCCAGAAAGATTCAGAAGATAGCATAGAACGGAAACTAGAGGCGGGTTGGTCAGAGTCCATGAGACGCATGCAGAGAAGGAGCGCCCGTTTTCGACAATCTTCAAAGGATATAAGGAACTGAACATAGTTCCAGATATCGTCAGTTAAAAGAAGTCCATTTGAGCGAGAAATAATTTTTGACGAAACATGCAATGATAGTGTAGAAAGAGTTTTGTCAGACAGGCCGAGGCCGATGAGCGAATTGATGAATGTTGATCTGAGTAGATCAAAATCAAGGATATTAGAGGTGCAAGTGAAAACAGATTTTTGAAATTCTAGTATATTGAGCAAATCTATTTCAGAAATAGTGTTTATATGAGCTTCAGATCTAGTCGACAACGATAAGATGGGATTATCTTCAGAGAGGAATCGAAAATGTACGAAAAGTTGATAAGTAGTTGAAGCAAAGAAAGCAGAGATCCAGTTGTTCGATTGTCGCAATAACTTAGAACAAAGATCAGGAATATTCGAGCACAAAAAAATTGCTGTTCTAGAATCGCTTCCATTAAATATTATCGATTTGCAGTAATCTAGAAGGACCTCTAGACAGTCATGGGAATTAGACAGTCTCGGCCACGAGAAAACAATAAGATCGCGCACACTGTTGATTTTATCTTCAGGAGTAGATGACAGATATTTACATGCAGTCAAGGTAACAGAATCTAAAGATTTTGTGTCTATGGAATCGTAAAGCGAGGATTCTGTCATTATTTGCAGTTCTATTAAGTGCAGAAAATCATTACCTTCCTCGGAAAGCCCAATAAAAAAAAAACTCCTCCAAATATTCATTCTCCCAACTTATTTTTATTTACCTAAAAGGTACAACTAAGTAAACAACGAGATCATTAGCCAATCATTCTAAAAATACCACATATCAATAAAATGTATTCTGAAAATAAAGCTAGAATTAATGAAGATAATGGTACTATTCAAGTAATTGTGCGGTTAAGGCCACAATTGCAAAGGGATAAGAAGAATGTTTACTTCGCAGCTGATAGCGCGAATGGGATCATCACAGCAGTGCCACCAACAGAAGAGAAATTAAAGCAAAAATCTCATTCAAGAGAATTTGTCTTTGACCATGTAATTGAACCAAATGACAGAAAATTGAATATAGGCAAATCTGATCAAGAACGCTTATATGATCTTGTAGGTAGGCCGCTATTGGATCATAATTTTGAAGGTTACAATTCTTGCATATTTGCTTATGGCCAAACTGGTTCTGGGAAATCGCATACTATGACAGGATCAAATCAAGACGAAGGCCTAATACCTAAAACATGTCAAGATTTGTTTTACAGGATTCAATATCTGCAGAAATCAGACGTCCTCGCCCACGTGTACTGCTCCTACTTTGAGATATACAACGAGCAGATAAGAGATCTGTTAAATGACGGAACCAAATCCGCCTTGAAAGTAAGAGAATCTCCTTCTGAAGGTATACACGTAAAAGGCCTGCAAGAGTTCCACGTCGAAAACTACAGTCAGGTTAAAGCTCTATTGGATCGAGGAAATAGAGCTCGAGCAACTGCCGCTACTAACATGAACGACACCTCGAGTCGCTCACACGCTGTGTTGACATTAAAACTCCACCAAACTCGCTATATTCCCGAAACAGATGAAACAAGCGAAACAATATCAAACATTAGAATGGTGGATTTGGCCGGATCTGAGAGAGCAACATCCACCGGAACAACAGGCATTAGACTGCGAGAAGGTGGTAACATTAACAAATCTCTAACAACGTTAGGCAGAGTTATCGTAGCCCTATCAAAGAATGAGCTCAAAAAGAATCCAAATCAGAGAAAAGAGCTCATTCCATACAGAGACTCCATATTGACCTGGGTGCTAAAGGAAAATTTAGGAGGCAATAGTAAAACTGCGATGATCGCCTGCCTCTCTCCAACTGATTATTTCGAAGGAATGTCGACTTTGCGCTATGCTGACCAGGCAAAGAGAATAAGAACACGTGCCATAGTAAACCAGGGCCCTTTATCGTCACAGGAAGCAAATAAAGTCATAGAAGAGTTGCAGGCACAAATATCTATTCTGGAAAAGAGCATGTCTACTCTCAAACACTCTGCAGAAAAGAATCACTCTGACAACAACAGTCAAAATAGTGAACAAACTCAGAAACTCGAAGTTTTAAAGTCTAGCTTATCGTTCTTAGAACTAAAAATTTCTATCGAAGAAAATATCAAAAAATCTCTTCGAAATGAAAATCAACATTTGACAGAACACAATCAGATTCTCATTTCTACACTTTCATCAACTATGAACAGACTATCAGGAGATATGCAAACAGGAGTAGCCAAGTTCGAAGAGCTCAAAAAAGAACAAGAGTCGTTGCTCGCTGATATACACTCTTTCAGGTTAGATATGGAAAATGATCCGGTTCAATTCGTCAAGAGGCAATAGTGCTAATGGGGGGAATAAGCAGCTGATAATGAACAACATATAAAGCCTTCATAATTCTCTTAGCATGCCAGATAGCTCCGAATTAGTAACTCCGCGAGTCATTGATACAATACGGGATAACAAGTCCTTATTCTTGTTCTTATAAGCTTCTTCCCCGGCTTCTTGAAAATGTTCAGCCTTAATCCACAATTCAGCACGTGCCTCTCTAGACAATTTCACGCACTTTGGAATAAACAGAGCAGCTAGATCTTTTTTACCTGCATTTAGACATGCATTAACATATGGCTCAAAACCTATAGGTGATTTTTTATCTCGTGATATCTTTTCCAGTTCTTGCCAATTTCTAGCGTTACATAAGGATCGTAATTTAATCCAGGCGTACATTTTCGCAGAAGTTTTGAACTCATGACTTAAAGAATTAGCACGAGAAACTTGTCCAAGGCTTATAAGTTCTGAAAGAGTATCATAGAGGGAAAGACCTAAGAACTTATGGTCATAATCATTCTCCAGTTTCTGTTGGGTATTGAGCAAGTTGCAATATTCAGATAAATTCTTAGAGGTTAAAGAACTGATCTTAACATCTGCTAGCACTTTACTGGCTACCATTGCCTTCTCAAGACGTGAGTCCACAGAATCCTGTTCTAAAGCATCTGCGAACAATGTTAATGCACCTCCAATCAGATTGTCCCCTTGGTAGTAATAATCCTTGAGCAAGCTCGATTCTTCAATTTCGCCTAGCATGCGTACAACATTAGAAGCCAACGGTCGGCTATTGATTAGGCGGAAAAATTCAGCAAGTGATAGTTTCTTCCACAATATAAGCACGGTATATAAGATAAGATCTGTGTTCTTCGACTCTTCAGCTCTTTGCAACGCAATGTCATCTTCTTCCATTTTCAATAGCAGGGGAATCTGCATTTCGTTTCTAGGTTCATGCTTTAACAGGATGGATGATAATTTTATGCGTCCTTCATCAAATGCAGTTTCTGCAATGTCACTGTATGGTATGCCACGGAAATCCTTGATACGGTCAAAGATATAATCGCACGCCTCTTGGTCAGAAAGAGTTGTAGACTTCACAACTTCACATGCCCACCGTACACAAATCCTATCCACGGGAAGGTTCAAGTATTCGGATATTTTCAAAGCTAAGCCATACTGTCTCCTGTTCATCAGTCTGTCGATCAGAGAATCTGGGCCGATAGTGGTGTACTGGTTATAAGTGAGCCATATTCCGACCGAAGAATCTCTAACAGAGTTAAGCACACGAATTGCACAACAAGTGTCGTAAAAGTCGTCAGAATTGTAGAGTGGAATGACAGATTTGCCAAAACTGGCTGCTTTTAGCAGACGCTTCTGCCAGTAGCCGTCAAATATGCATAGAGAAACGTGTAATACATCATCCACGGCCTCATTAATTTTGTCACCAATTATGCGGATGTTTTCATCTGCCTTTAATGATTTTTTTTCCAATTGGTCGACACAGTCGAGCAAAATAGCTGATGGTTCAGTAGAGCCTATTCTAAATGTGGAGACGGTAGGGCTATCAAGCTTGTAAATAAAGTCATTCGTTGTATCAGAAATGATCCGACATCCATCTTTTTCTGGCAAGAAAGCAACAGCGGAGTCGTAGTAAAGCGTAGCAGATGATCCTTGTAGGTCAATAATTCTCACATCCTCTTGGTTAGTAAGGACGACGGCGTCATCGCCAATCCAAGAGAGCAGCAAATTCTGGCCTTCCATATCAGTAGTAACTTCACATACAGTACGGTCAATCTGCAAGGAGTGGATAGAGACTAATCCGCTCGGAGAGGCTGCAGCGAAGTACTTGGAGGAAGGGGAGGCATGCATGGAGCAGACAGTAGATTGTTGGAGTGGATGTTTTTTAGCCGCGTAAGCGTCAATAATATACAAAGAGCCAGAAGCAAATACAGCAATATCAATTGAGCTGGATGATGATCGCCTGATGCACCAGGAAGAAATTTCTGGGTTCTGTATGTTTAAAGAGAGGATGCGAGGTACTGGATCGGAAAGTTTAGGGACAGATACAAATGTGTTGTCAATAAGACGAGCGATGAGTCCTTTTGAAGTAAATTGGACATCTATTACGCCAATTGCTGAAGCCTCAGGTCCTAGCGAGGATTCGGAGAAGTTGCCAAAGACGTCTCTGTAAAAACGAATGTCGCCTGTAGCAGAGACGAGAGTGAGAGATTCGTCATCAGTCCAACCCACGCCACGAAGTATAGTATGAGGCCATGTAATTGTGCTAATTAAAGAGCCAGAATTAGAGAAAATTCGAACACTCATTGCCGTTTGGTAGGCTTGCTGAATCGAGTATGAATGAGTGCCGGTAAGTTTACGACACACGGCAATGGAACCTCCATTTGGCGCAGCTACGACATGGCTATGAGCTATTTCAACATTAGTCCATTCTAAAGAGTATGCTTGATGTCTCGAGTAGTATTCTTTTCCTAATTTTGTCCATTCCTTTGATGGAGATTTCATGTTGATCGAGTGTCTAAAGGATTTAAAAGTGATTGTTTAAGTGGAAGGCATTAAAGCGCTGCCTCTCCCACTTTCAACAACCCTGTATCAGACAAGTTATGCAATTCAATGATGCTATTGATAAAGTGTCAGAACTTGGGTTTGATGTCAACTTATTTCTGGCATTTGCTATAGCAATTTCTGGTCGTGGAAATTTGCTTGTAACTGTGTCAGAGACCAAAATCGAACAAATATCTCAGGAACTAGACCGTTTCGCCTATATAATCAAATGCGCGTCTACTGTTGTTAATGTTTCTAAAAACCCTACAGCTGAGAGATTTATACAAATCATAAAATCATTAAACACTAAAATGAACCATGTTATTATTCTAAAGAAATTGGATCAAGGAAGCGCTGCACTGCAGGCTACAGTCGCTGATCTGATTCAAACCAAATCAATCAAATGGCAGAACAATCTCGTGCCTCTCCCATCGCGTGTGTGCATCGTGACATTATGCCTACCCGGGTTTGTTTGGCTGCGATCTCTAAATGACCTTTTCTTCATTGGCCACGATATACCAGACGACGAATGCGATTCTGATGATAATGAAGACTGCAATAGCAACTACAGCAATACTAATTCATCTACTGACCTCACAGGTTCCTCAACTACTACCGTGAAACTAGTAAGACCGTCTACTCGCAGGCCGACAAGATCAAAAAGTTCTTTAATACAGATAGATATATCTGTCATAGATAAGCTGCATAGTGCCGCTAAGGAAGTTACTATAGCTGCTGACCTGAAGCGGTATATGCAAGATCTCATAGTATTCTTGCGTCTCCACAGAGCAGTCTTACCTAGAGGCGTTTCAATGAGAGCTTCTAGAGACTTCGACAAACTAACCCGTATGTTGTGTTTGATACATAACATAAATTACGCTACTCCAGCTATAGTGGCAATTGCATTCAGAAAGGTATACACACACCGCATGATACTCGCATCCGCAAACACTGATCGTTCCATAATGTGGGGCACCGACGTCGAAGCAACACGCGCATGGCTATCCCTATGGACCTCCGAAATGGTCATAGAAGACACTATAAATACAGTCATGTCACCGCTCTAAAGATTCGCTAGCAATTTCTTCGATCGGTCAACTGCGATTTCACACATTGCATCAATAGCTTCCAGCTTTTCAAGATCAATCCGTCCGCGATCGATCCTTTTTCGCATATTCTTCATAATTTCCTCCCTACTTCGGCCGTTCACAAACACCACATATATCATTCCAGGAAACGTTCGCTCGTATTCAGCATTCAATTCTGCTAATTTCTCTTGCTCCTCCTTCGCAGCCGCCTGCAACGACGCTTGTTCCTGCTGAGATTGAGCACTTTCTACTTTCTTCGCACCAAGTCTCGGGTGAGCCCCTAATATCGCCAACAGCTTCTTTTGTTCCTCTATGCTCTCTGAGCTATTCATACTTCGAAGAAGTCTTCCGACGTACTGTGCAATCTCCTCATAACTTTTGAAATTGATCTCGGTCTTCTCCAGATCACTGCGCACCTTATCAGCGAGTACTTGCGATGGTTCAAACAGCTTGTCCAGCACACTTTTCTGCTCCACAGCATCAAGACTTTTAAATTGACTAGGGCTAGGCAAATTCATTTCAACAAATATATATATAGGCCTTTTTAAGAGTCTCTTGCACTCTAAGGTCCTTCTGTATCGCACGAAGTTTAGCCGGGTATCAACCATTTTACATAGCAACCAGCATCACTAGTACTTAACTCTAATGGACATCCATGCCGAGCCCCAGACTTTTCTCCGCCATAGCTCGCTATATTTGCAATAGCACTTTTTCTACTAGTTTCATACGCCGAATCTCTCATTTTTTTTGGTGATTATAGAGTAAATTACTGAAAATAACGCGTTGAAGTGCTAGAACAACTAAGGTCTGCAACGTATTAATTGGATTTATACCTTGTGGTTGAATTGACCTAAGGCTAAAGCTAGATTAGCATTGAGCGGTTTCTTGCGTTATTTTGATTCTAGGTTACTGTGATTTATCATTTTCGACAACTGTATATAGAATAATCAGCCAATATGTTCTCGAAAGCTGGATCGCCATTTAAGCTGGCAACAAACACAGATCATGCGATTGACCGAAGTGCGCCGGAGCCCGTAGCGGCTCAGAAGGCGGAAGAGGACCGATATTTCTCTGAGCATAAATCCCCCGAATATCTTGACTCAATGGAGATTGAAGTCAAAGAATTTATGGAACTGCATAGAAAGGAGCATCGCAAAATTGCAGTTATCACATCTGGTGGCACAACTGTTCCCCTGGAGAATCAGACCGTGCGTTTTATTGATAATTTCTCTAATGGTACACGCGGTGCAACATCTGCCGAGTACTTTTTAGAGGCAGGATATGCCGTGATATTTCTTCACCGACAATTCAGCTTACTACCGTATTCGCGACATTATTCGCACACTACCAATTGCTTCTTGGACTACATGAAGGTTAACGACGACGGTGCAGTTGAGATTAATGACCACTTCAAAAGTGGCATGGCTACTTTATTGGAGAAGTATAGGACCGCTAAAGACTCTCAACTACTGCTGATGCTTCCGTTCACAACTGTGAACCAATATTTGTTCTCGTTAAAGATGATTGCAACCGTATTGAAACCTTTAGAGAGCAACGTAGTTTTCTACTTGGCGGCTGCGGTATCTGATTTCTTTGTTCCTCAGAGTCGCATTTCAGAGCACAAGATTCAGTCTCAAGGAAATAAACTGATGATAGATCTTGACCCAGTACCTAAATTCCTTCGAAGATTAGTGGACGATTGGGCGCCTGGTGCCATGATTGTATCATTCAAGCTCGAGACGGACCCCGCTATTTTGATCGACAAAGCTAAACAAGCATTGCATCGGTACAAGCATCAACTGGTTATTGGAAATCTGCTTACTACGCGAAAGACTGAAGTTGTTTTTGTATCACCTGATTCAGTTGAATGGATCAAGTTGTCAAAAGAGGAAATTAATGAGGGTGTCGAGATCGAGAGCAAGTTCATACCTTTAGTGGTGGGCATGCACAAGCATTGGATAGAATTGCACTCTTCATGCCAAAACCAGCAGCACAGCACTTAAGCAGCTAGAAATTTGCCTCATTCATGTTAGAACTGATATGGCACCTTTTTTTTTTCAGCGGTTATTTATGGAGCAATTATCAATCTAGATAACGCAGTAGCTATGGCTCACGCAAGTTTCGAGGCAGTATCAAATAAGGTTTCAGGTACCGCCTTTATACACCCCAAGCCCCCTGAAGCAATGCACCCGCCGCGCCTTTGCAGAAAGACCAAGATAGCAGCTCTTTTAAGGTAAAAAGTTACATAGCATCTCTAGCTGCAATATAAGCTACAGTAAATGCTAGCGTAGAGGGGAATTGATCTGATCTCAAGTTAATTATCGAATTTTTCTTCTAGTGGGCATCGATTTTGCAAGGGCATCTGACATTAAGCTCGTTAGTATTTCCCCTCATTGCATTCTGCGATCCGATCACGTGGGATCGCAATGGTTTCGCTGCTTAGCACAATTGCATCGCTGAGAGGAAATGGTATACCGGAGATATCATTTCCAGATTTGAACCACACTGGTAACGTGCAGTCTGATTCTTCGAGCGCTCTTTCTACTGATTCAGATACCAATGTCTCTGAGGAACTCGTAGATAATGATGCAAGCTCAGGGTCTAGTAGCTTCAAGGGCCCTTCATCTAGTATTTTCAGTCGTATTTCCTTTACACCTCTCTCTCAGCGAAACCAGTTAAGTACAGAGCCGTCGAAATCGAGGAAAAGCAGTGAAATCTCAACTGCTTCGGCAAAGCAAAATTCCGCCTCCTCCGTGAGAAGACATTTTCGCCACAGGTCAAAATCACACCGTAAAGGCCTCCTAAAGTTCTTCTCCAAAAAGTATACGGACGACGCTTATATGCCTGGCGAAGACGATGCACGCGGCGAAGGTGTCGACACTGAACCTTTTGTCGGCGTGCACCTGTCCGGCAAGCTTAAATACATACGAGTACGATCAAAGGGCAAGTCAGAAAAAGAGTTTGGTCATCTTTTCGTCGCTCAGAGGCTATTTGCTGGAGACCCGAACGCTACATCCAATGAGACTGATCAGTCAAAGGAAAACTACTCCATATGGGCTCTGGAATTCTCAGTAGATGGTCGCTATATGGCATGTGCTGGTCGCGACAAGAATATATACTTATGGAAAGTCATCAGTGACCCTACTGAGCGCACAATTAGCGACTCACAATCAGATAGTACTGATGAGACTACGCAGCGAAAATCAGCTCGTAAGAGTAAATTGAATGCACCTGTCTTCTTAGACCGCCCTGCTGCCATACTCAAAGGACATACTTCTGACGTCCTCGACCTATGTTGGAGCAAAAATAACTTTCTATTGTCTACTTCAATGGATAACACTGCTAAGTTATGGCATCCTTCTATTCCAACTTGTCTTGCTACATTTCCACATGATGATTACGTCACCTCTGTCGCGTTCCACCCCACAGATGACAGATTTTTCTTAACTGGATCTCTAGACAGAAAACTCAGGTTGTGGAATATATCTGGAAAAAAGGTATTGCATTATGCAGAACTGTCTGATCTCATAACCGCAGTCACATTTTCTCCAGATGGCCTCACTTCTGTCGCTGGTTGCTTGCATGGTCAATGTCTGTTCTATCGAACGGACGGTCTCGAATACCACACGGAAATTTTGGTCGGAAAAGGTAATACGCCTAATTCTGGCTCTAAAATTACAGGACTGACGATGATCACTTCGAATCCCGAACGCTCCCAGATCCCTTGTGTCAAGTTACTTGTAACTACCAATGACTCTCAAATCAGACTATATGACGCTTCTGCGCAATTTGACTCGGGCAAACATGGGCCAATGGTTGCACGTTATAAAGGGCTAGAGAATTACTCTAGCCAAATTCACGCCAGCTTCTCAGACGATGGCAGATATATCATATGTGGAAGTGAAGACGAGAGAGTTTATATATGGGATACGGCGTTGCCTCATTTCCAAAAGATGCGAAAGAAAGAAAACAAAGAATCTCCAGCCTATAACTGCTACGAATACTTTCACGCATCCAGATCAGTTGTAACTGTTGCACGGTTTGCTAAGACAGCTACAAGGCAACATGTGGCTATATCGGGGGATCCTATATTCGCTCCCATGGATCCTCAATCTGTCAGGCTAGAAGACAGCGGAAATGGAATGGTTTCTGGCATGGCGGAAATACCTTCCGCGGATTTGAATCATCCTGAATTGCCTTACCCTAGTCGCCCAGCATTTTCGAACGGACCTATCATAGTGACTGCTGACAGCACAGGGACTATAACAGTTTTTCGAGAAGACTGCTCTCGACATATTAGAGAAACAACAGACAAGATGCACAGCTACCAGCATAATCATCTTCAAACTGCTAGTAATCTCAAATCACTTAATAGTGATCGCCCTAAAAGTTTTACGTTTTCTACTAATTCTTCGACTCATACACTTGAGGATCATGCTGACAACAAATTGAAACGAGCATTCGAGGGCTTAATGATTAAGCGAGTATTTTCCGCTAATAGCCGTGAAGTCTCGAGGTCTTCTTCCAGAGATCGAGCTAGCAGCTACCTTGGTTCTGTATCCAGAGATAGCTCGCCTAACTCGTACAAGGGTAGGCTGAAAGTGCGTACTCACAACCTAACACCACAAAACCCTGGGGTATTGGATGGCGTTAGTTTTAAATCGAGTCCAGGAAGAAGCCCTGTTGATCACCTAGAAGTGCCAATTTCAGAGTCACTATTCTCCAGAAACGAGCCGCGATCATCCACAGCGCTATCGGATTCAGAATCCGAAGAGTTTGAGGACTCTTTCAATTTTGTTCCCGTTAACAGTAACCAAGGAGGATTGAATGGGGTCAAAGATGTATCTATTGTTCTAATGCCGACGGAAGCCCACGAAGACGATTCAGAAAATGAAGATGAGAAGTTTCACGATCCAGAGACTAATTAGTCACCGAGGATCGAATAAATATATGACATGGATATGTATGCTCACACTTGAATATGTGAATGAGTTAAGAATTATTTTTTCTTTTCCTGTTATCTTTGTTAGTGCGCCATTAATGTTATGAAGATAGATTCGTCGATTTTGATAACGTACATTTTTACACTGAATCAGGCAGCCATAAGGTAACACCAGTATCAGCAGTTGCAAATAGCATTTTTCGAGGATTAAACTCAACAATCGTAGGGGAATTTTGTGGATACTCCAAAGATGCGAAAGGATGAAGTAGAGATGCTGATGAAGCGTCATTCAGGTCCCACAGGTATACAGCATTATTGGCAGATCCTGAATATACGTATCGTCCGTCCGGTGTAAAACCTGAAAATCCAGATGTAGCAAACTTGTCTGTTGCAAAAGGCGTATGACCTTCTAATAAAGCATCTATCGCACCGGAGAAAGCGTTAAGAACGTAATGGCGAGGGCCTTTGCAACCTAGCAGTAACGACTTCCCATCGTTCGAAAATTCTATGCGGCTTAGATCCATGGAAGTTCCACAGTTAGGTTTGAAAGTTGCAAAAGGGCTAGAGTCTATATTTCGAACATCGTATAGAGCGACTTGTTTATTATAGTCACAGGCTACCGCCAGAACATTCCCAGAAGGATCTACTCCAATGGACATAGGGGCCAAAATATCCAGCAAGGCATGACAATTAGGCGATCGAATATCCCATGCTCTGACGGTATGATCACGACCGGCTGAATACATCATATCTCCTACAGGTGCCATTTGAATGCTTGTTACAGCACGTTTATGACCACGGAAATAGCGAATGAATTGGTTATCGTGAAGACTCAGGTATCTGATAGTATCGTCTTCCTTTGTGGAGGCGTAGACACAATTGGTAGAAGAATGTGCAAATCTAACTAGAGTACATCCGTACTTTTTACTGTACAAAGACTTCGAGGAGGTCCCCTGCTGAACGTCATAGAGCTGCAGAGACTCGTCTGTACCCGAAGACAGAAGGTAGTTACCTGTATCGTCAAAGTCTAAGGAGGTTATGTGAGAGTGAGGCGCATGAAATCGGAGCGATCGGCTAGGTTTAAAGGAAGCCAAAAGGTCTCTCGAAAACGCTGCTTCCATTTCAAGCAATGGCAACACAGGAACGCTATGAGAGTTTATACAAGTTAACGTGGTTCGGTTGCAACACTCTCAGTATGAGTGATGGGGGTTACGTATAAGGGTAACGATTTTTAACCCTAATTTGTGTCACCATTGCAATTTAAATGTTACACACCTTGGCCTTAGTTAGCTACGCCGCCGATTGTCGAGATTAGCACGTTTTCTATACTCGAATTAGACTTGACCCTGAAAGCGATGATACAGTTGACTTTCATATAGCCGAGTCCTATAAGAGGGGAAAAAAGCCCTGAATACTTTGCTGCATATTCAGGTCACGTCAAGGCTACGAAGATCGACTATTAGGCAACCCTAAACTCTTGTAGTAGGTACTCGCGGAAAGCGTGGCATCGCACCCCCACCTTCAAATTTCTTTTCTCCCCCGCACCGTCGATTCCTCAACTTGCACAATAGAAAGACCGCAATTAGTACCAGTTGAGCGTCTTTATTTGTCAGATAGTGGCCGTTCAACTTCAAGTGAGGATTGCGGTGTAAGAGAGCACGTGTACGCGCAAATAAAGCCTTCCTTCTTTTCGCCGAAACCCTAGCATAAATTCATAGCGGCTTATTTCAGTCATCGCGCAATCTTTTTATTCTGAATATTATTCTCACAGAACAACAAAAAATGAGTGAAGCGAAAACAATTGCTACTATCGTATCTGATTCGGAGCCTGTGCCTACTCAAAAAAAACAGATAAGCACACTCGGCGGCTTCATTGGCGGAGCAATCGCAGCTTGTGGGGCAGTAACCGTGACTAATCCCGTCGAGATGGTGAAGACGCGTATGCAGCTGCAGGGAGAGCTGTCAGGCAGCAATGCAAAGAAAGTATACACCGGACTGTTCCAAGCTCTGCATATTATATACAAAAATGAGGGTATTCGCGGTTGGCAGAGAGGTCTTACAGCAGCCTATATTTACCAGATCGGCCTCAACGGATCTCGCTTAGGATTCTATGAACCTATACGGCAGGGCACGTCATCTGCAATTTACGGTGATAAAGAAATTAGAATGTGGACCAGTGTTTTTGCAGGTGCGGCTTCAGGAATAATAGGTGCCATAATGGGCTCACCATTCTACCTGATCAAGACCCGTATGCAGTCGTACTCGCCTACTTTACCAGTTGGCCAGCAAACCTACTACAAATCCGTCCTGCATGGCCTGGTTTCTGTTTATAAGACTGAAGGAATCCGTGGTCTATACCGTGGCGTCGATGCCGCCATATTTAGAACTGGATCTGGCTCATCTGTGCAGCTACCAATATACAACTACGTCAAGACAATGTTACTGGAACATAACATTGTCCAAGAAGGTCCCACTCTGCATTTGCTTTCTAGTACTGCATCTGGGCTTGGTGTATGTGTGGTGATGAATCCAGGTGATGTGCTACTTACCAGAATGTACAATCAGCACGGTAAGAGTCTCTATAAAAACCCCGTGGACTGTCTCATTAAAACTGTCCGGTCAGAGGGAATTACGGCATTATACAAAGGATTCTTTGCTCATCTAATGAGAATAGGTCCTCACACTATCTTAACACTCACTTTGATGGAGCAGACAATGAAGTGGGTTGCTCGATTTGAAGGTGTAGCATAAAGCTACGGTGATTTAATGACCTATTCATCTAATTATGAGCAAGTAAAATAGAAAAAAAAGATACAAATATCAAAGAAACAAGAGATTAGTACCCAGTTTTTTTTTTCCGCCCCGGTATACAGTAAAGGAAGTGGGCATTTTAATAAGTGTACGTCGCATCGAGTCTCTTTCTAAGATGCTCGCCAGCGGTGAGGATTTTTTCGCCTTTGGCGTTGGCGCCTCTGCCTTCGCGTTTTTGAACTAGTTCACTTGGAATGGGGCTTAGCGGCGTATTGTCGTTAGGGTGCCCGAAAAATGCAATAGAGTAGCGCTCTCCGCATGGCTTGTCAACAGGAAAACGCACACGGTGAATAGTAGAGCGGAGAAGTCCGGCAGTCCAGTAAGAGAGTTGGTCGGCGATGTTCACCAGTACTGGCGCACAGTCATCATTCAGACCACCGGGAGCGTCTTCGACAGGCACAAGTTCCCATTTCTTAGAAATTGGGCTGTGAATTTCTAGACCAGAGACATCACCAGGTCTCTGGAAGAGTAGAGTGACAGAACCGTAATCAGTATGGGCTCCAGCTCTGATTCCTCGGTCAGGTTTTCCGAGGTCGTCCTCAGAGATGCCCGGATAATGAAGGAGTCTGAGTATAGAGCCAGAGAGTTTATCAGGGTCATGACGTTCTACAAAGTAGTTGTCGCCGCCGGCTTCTTTATCGATTTTGAGAGACATTCCTAGAAGTAGCAGTACCTTTCGCATGAGATCATAGCATTTTTGCTGAAACATAAAAATATCTGCGTAATAATCCTCAGCAATTTTAGGCATGTCCTGCTCTGCAGTGTACGTGTCGTCCGCTTGCTTGGTTATTGCGCCGATGTTCCATGCTTCCTTTGGATCACCTGTCTTCGAGACATCAGGATCGAGGTTTTCCATAAACATCTTAGAATAGCCTCGGTTAGAAGGAGTTATCTTGTACTGGGATTTTACTTCATCGGGCAAGGAAAACAGAGCGCGAGAGGCATCAAATGCCTTATTGACATCCAGCTGAGTAAGGCCGGTGCCGCTCAGGTATATAAACCCTTGTGTATGTGCGGCTTTCAGCAATTTCTCTGCTGTGTCTTGGTTAATTTCAGATATGTTGACAATGGTAATTGGCGAACCCATAGTTGAAAGAAGAGGAAAAACACGAAGGTATTATATTAATCTCCATGGACTTCTTATCATTGGCAATGGGCTATCTGTACCCACCTGATTTCTCGCGATTAGCGATAAGATTTGTATTCATTGTGAGTTTCTCAACCAAGTAATCGACTGATACATTAATTGTGATTGGTCCAATTCTCGTTTAGGTAATGCAATCATTGCTGCAACCAACTGTCGATCGCTAAATATGGAAATGTTGAACCTTAACATTGAGAGTGCCTGAAGCTCGGCCGAAAACCAGCTGGCAGTTTAACCGCAGATATTGTATTCATGAAACTAAAATATTTTGCTCTAGTATTTCAATATTCAATTGCTACGTCAAAAATAAAGATGCTTTTCATGTGATACTAAAAATTGTGCGCTGTTAGCAGCATTCTATTACATTAAGAACGTCTTGTTGAGAGTTACCGTTGCTATGTCACAGACATTAGTCCGTCCACGAAAAGAGTTTACCAAATATATTTGTGTTTGTATAAATCTGAATCGCTTATAACTAACCAGTCTATTATGTTTTTCTCTGTTTAAAATTTATAATTTCAAAATAAAGACAATATTATGTTGCTTTATATATATTTTGTACGTGCGAAGTACAATCGTTTTAGAGCTGACAGAAGCTATAGAGATAGTCTGGTAACCGAATATTATAGCAGTGTTGCTATGTAAATTTGACTTTAAACCACTTGAACCTCCCCCTTCAAAGAAGAACCTTGGCAAGTGATTACCAGTCAAAGAGCATCACTGTTGTAGTGATTACACGCGAAAGGACTTCGGTTTGTATAGTCTGCAGATAAAGCATTAATTGTATATCAAGTGCAATACAGTGTACGTAAATCCCAAAAATGGTCCTCATTGTTGACAATTTCGTATCACAGTACAACTTGAAGCGATCGTTGCCGTTATCGGCATTGAAAGATACTGTGCTTGGGATTGAAGCAGGATATTATGTCTCGAACTTTCTAAATAGAAGCGACAAAAAACTCTCTTTAACGAACGCTATTTCTGGCACCGTAAAGTCCATAGAATTGGAATTAGATGCGGATTTAGAGAAACTACGCAACTCTGGCATCAAGATTCTGTTTGTCTTCGATGGAATAACTCTTCTGCCTGTAGCAGAAGCTCAACTCACATTAGAATCTTCAAAATCGTCTAGAAGGCTCGCAGCATGGAATTCTTATGCTTCAGGCTACATAGACGCAGGAAAAGACATGTTTGCCGAAAGCGGAATACCTCCTGAACATACTTATTTCCACCTTCTCCAGAAACTGCTAATCGACAGGGGTATAGCTTATCTAGTGGCACCTAATTCTTCATGGGCACAATTGGCTTTTATGCATTCTGAGAAACTCATAGGTGCTGTTATGGCTTCTACCGAGACCTTCTTATACCCAGTCGACAAGCTTATCACCTCTATCGACCATGCCTCAGAATCTTTTTCTTACATATCTCTCAATGTGCTATTAGGTGAGCTTAAAATGAAACATGAGCTTTTTGTCGATTGCTGCATTCTCAATGGAACCGCGATATCTCCTCCCTTTACGCCCGTCCAAGGCGCTATTCCCTTTCCCGGATCACCACTAGGGTTTAGAGTAGCTCGCGACATAATCGCTCCTTACTTAACTGCTACAAATGCTCTTATCTCCTATGAATCTTCAGGACAGAATACCTATCTCTCGAAATATAAATTGGCTCTCGGAGTCCTTCGTTTCCACCCGGTGATTACAAACAAAGGTCATGTGCGGCCTATGAACGAAACCGAGCTTCCTAGCGATGTCCACACTCTGATATCAGAGCGTCTAAGTGATGAGATGTATTATTATATGTCACGTGGACTAATATCTCCAGAACTATTTTCTATAATAGTTTTGGGTAGGATAGTTATCCCCCCTCCTCTATCGAATTCGCCAACAGCTGACATTAAGAATCTCATACAAGGACTCACAAAGTACTGGACAGAAACGCTAAACGTTTTAACAATGCCAGCCAGCCGCTACTTCCACGTTAAAAAAATAAAACTGATTTCATGGTACGCGCAAGATAGCGCTACAGAGCTCACATATAGATTTTCTCCTCCCGTCTACTCTAAGACCTATTCGTTTCTGGGATCTAAGGAGAAACTCCAGAAGGCTGGGATTCTTTCTATTGGTGCTATCAAATACGCCAATGTATTTTCTGCTTATGAAGAAACGAGTTTTGCTAACGACGTTAAAAATGATATGGAATCAGAATCTAAAATGGATTCAATACAATCTTTGGAAGCAGCAGCGGCTACAGCCTTTGCTAGACATCTAATTTTGACAGGATACATAGAAAGTGGAACGAATAATCTGACTAAGAGAGGCCAGGCGTTTGCTGCCGCCTTAGCTTCACTATCATCTCAACTTCTTAAAGATAGTCTTTTTGAGCCTCTTTATATTTTCTGCGAACTGGTAAGAAATGGTGGATTTGCACTAGATTCAATGAATGTGGCGGATGAACGCTTATCATCTTCTAACATTTTGCAATTGCTTGCGGCATGCTTACAGCTTGATGCAGATCCTTTACCATATGCAGGTCCCCTTAATAAATGGTTATTGTCATTCAACAGTTGTATTCTGTTGACTACAAAATCGTTGAGATGGTCTCTTGAAAGTTGCCTTTCTACAATGTTATGCTCTGGCACAGTCCCTCGCACGAATTTCTCTAATCAGGAATGGTCCAGACTAGCCTGCTCTATGCCTTTTTCAAAATATCCGAGCACTGAATTTGCCATTGCAGTAAACGAATACCTGGTCCGAACCGGGCAGAATGTCTCCCGTGCTGATGTTGTGGCAACTATTGAACAGACATTCCATACTAGAAACTTTACAGATAATTTAGTTCGTCTCAAACTATTCGCTAAAGCTATTATACAATTCATACGCATTCTAAAAGAGAATGATGTTGAGCTAATTGACAATAATAAGAGACGATCTGAGGAACTATCTGATTTGTTCTTCTCGGCAGAAAAAGAAATTGACACGACTTTACCGTATTGATCTTATATCACTATTCGGCTTTCGCATTTCATGATTTCATTTACGAATATAACTCACTATATCACTTTATTCGTAATATTTATTTTTAACTCAAAAACCTGGTCATAAGGATACTTTAGTTATTTGGTATAATTGTTTCACGCAGAGTGCATCTCCACATCCGGGGCGCTCGCATGCACTCCACTGGAGTTCTGATTTTCGGTTTCATCAGCAGGTCCATCGCTACCATTATTAGATCGAGTAGTAGTGTCTGCTCGATTAGATCTGTGAGAATGCAAGGAATGATGCGTAGTATTTGGTTCCATGCACCAATGTCTATGATAAAACCATGCTCTAGATTGACACTCTTTGCTGCAATATTTGGTTCTTCGACATCTGCGACACTTAGCAAACTGTCTAGGTTTTTCTTCCCACTTACCACAATCAAAGCATGCACATTGTCGCACACCGCCACGACTCTCATCTCGACGGCATGCGTTGCGCATTATCACACCAGCCCAATATTGAATCTCACTAACATGGTGTTTTACAGTAAACCTTTCAACCAAAGGAAATATGTTGATTAGCGCCGTTTTGTATTCGTCTGCAATTAAATCCTCGTCATCAGAATCTGACCATGTATCTTCAAGATCTTCGACAGCCATATCATAGTTTATACTAAGAGAAATACCAAGCGAGTCGCAATTTGAACCTGAATTGATCACATAATCTGGGGACAATTTCACGTTAGAGTTGAAATCATTATATTGTAGACTGAATACATCTGGCATACTCTCCACATTCGAATCTCTGTCAGAGGAAGTAGAAATAGGCAGAGCTTGAAACTCGTATTCGTGCTGCTGAACCAAAGACAGTCCTGGTCCTTTGTAAGATTTGTTTTGAAACTGTTTAGGGACACATAGAGGAGGAATATTAGCTTCTCGCACACTTAGTGATGGCACTAAATGGCTTTTCTGGAAATAAGGCTTTAGATAAGTGTACTTGGAAACATAAGCCAGAAGTTGAAGAGCCCAGACAATATCTTCGTCACGAGGAATGTTCATGTTCATGTTGGTCTGCTCTAAAAGAAGAAAATCGAGCATGCTATTTAAATAAACGGATCCTGTTTCATTCTCGTCTTGGCTATTACCATGAGGAAATAACGACAATTGCTCCTCGACATTTCGCAGGATCTCAGTTTGTTCAACATTTGCTGTGTCATGAGGTCTGTTATTTAGTTGCGATGTCCAAACATGTGTTCCAGGAATTTGAGGGTCAAGGAGATTAGTCATCTCAAAAGTATTGGCATTCATATCATCCTCTTGATTCTCCTCTGCGTCTAATTCCATGGTACCTTCTGAATTTCCAATCAAACTGGGGTCATTATGGCCAACAATAGTGGGCCGACGACCTTGCGGGGCCTGTGCAGGGGGAGGGGTATCTGGAAAAGGCATTGGAGTCGGTGCATTGGAATCATCATCCCCGAGTTGAGCAAAGTGTCTGTTATCAAGACGTAAACGCCGCATATTTAGTATAGAATCAGAAGTTGCAGCAGTATATCTAGCTCCCGTAATTAGCCTTGAAGTAGAAGCATTAAAATGCCTTAATGGACCAGATCGGGTTTCCGCAGTATCATTTTCGTCAGAGTCATTATTCTCAACCACTGTAAGCGTACTTTGGCTTCGTAAAGGCATATCAACGTCAACATCATCCGCGTCTGTGTTTATCGATGTAGAAGATGCAGGTATAAACGTATTAGTTTCATCCATAGCTATCGACCTAGAAGAATTAGTGGAATAGTCGTCCAAAGGATCTTCGTTGCGAGTCAAAAAAGAAGATAGCACACCAGATCCCATTGCTCTTCGGCGAGGCATTGGAGCCGTGAGGGAATTTTCAGAACCCGATAAATTTTCAGTTGAATCCTGCATAGGTCCACGTTTAGACACGCGAGAAGTTGCAGTATTACTGCTGTTAACTTCATTTTGAATTCTATTGCGCCCTGATGTCACGGGGCAATACCTGAAAATATCAGCCATGTGATGATTGAAGATAGACAGCACCAAAAATTGAGATTGGGAGCTGACACCATATGCACGTAGGCGCCGTGACAATTCTGATGATAAGTTGTCGATTATAGCAAAGAGTTCATCCATATTAAGATCGGAAGGAATATCCTTAGGATCAGGGAACACATGCTCAATAGCGCGGTATATAGGACGATGCTCAGGGGAACTAGCGTATATGGCATTGAATGTTGAAAGGAGGCGTGTGAATAAAAGAGGAAGATCACGCAGAGCTGATGTTGGTGATAATCTGGTATTTCCTAAACTGAGAAAAGAAGCATATGCAGCTTCAGGCGGGCGCTGAAAAGCAGGCATAAGAGATGCAGGCGAGGGAGAATCGATATTATCAGAAGAAAAATTTTTGCTTGGGCGTTTGAGACGATCCGAAACTTCGAGGTAGTTATCCAAAAGAGTGGCAAGGATAGGGACTATGCCAGCCTCTACTACCCGACGACGGACTATTTCAGGACCGCGTACAGCCAATGCGACGAGAGATTGAAAAGCAAGGCTCCATTTCCAAGTTACCAAGGTGTTTCTCGTACGTGGGAGTCCACACTCTTTGAGGATGCTCACGAGTCGTTCGACGCCGCCATCAGCGGCAAGAGACTCGCGCACCCTAGCAGAGCTTTGAGCGAGGAAAGACAAATGATTCAAGCTGTTAACTAGAGGAGCATCTGACGTACAATCTAAAGCTCTTCTGTCGTAGAGCTGAGATGTTATATTGATGGCGGCTTTGTTAGCGGCGATAGAGGAGAAGTTGACTTCTCTCATTGTATTAGTACAAATGTGAAAGAAGCTAGAGAAAGGAGCTATGCGAGATTGCTAGAGTAGATGTGTTCGAATAGGAAAAAAAAAAAAGAGAAGCGCCACGGAAGGCTGATCAGTGAGCTATGGAAACTCGGCGTAAAAGTCAAAAGTATGCTCGTGTAGGTGTTAGAACGCAAGACCCTGTGGTAAACGAGTCTTTTGAGGGATAGAAGAAGTCCCTTATTAGGTTTTTCTTTGTTTGGGTCTCAGTATTCGCTAAGATTCCAAGATAGATAAATAGCGAGAAATGTAATAGGGTGTTTGTGCTTGTGTGACCCTTCTTGTCTCGTTTAGGAGGAGTAAGACAGAAAGCAGAGAGAGTGAGAAAAAAAACTAAACAGACGCGATGCTAAACAGGGTTAGAGGATACAAATAATAGTAAAATCAAGGATTTTACAAAATATTTGTCTACGGATCCAAGGTAAGACGATGTAAAGTGTCTTATAAAGGAAGCTGGAGTCAAGGAAAAAGGAAGGCGAGTTAAAAATGGGTGTCAGCTAAAGAAAGGTAGGTAGGTGTTTGTGTTGGCAAGGAAGGGCGAATAATAGAGTTTCTAAACTTCTTTGGGACCCACCCTTATTGTCCCATCGCCCCTTTATTGCCTTACTTGGAGAAATATACATTACATTTGGGACAACGGTTTTGCCCGAACTTGCAGGACAAGAAGGTGTTTTCCCGATTTAATGCTGCAACTCGATAACCTTTAATACGACGACCTTTTAAAGTTTAAAGATGTTCGCTATTTGACTATATCGCCACTTAGACCTCCTTTCGCACCGATCGATACAGTTGTTTCATTCACTGTAGTTCAATCACTAGCAAGGTCAGCTCACGTATGATTTTTGTTCTAGCTGCTATGAGTTCTGCGACGCTAAACGATCTTAAACATGAGGTTCCGTCTTCGAATTCCATAAGTTTGATTGAACGTAACCAAAGCTAAGCTTTACCAGCTTAGTTATTAATCAGCAATTTGTTCTAAACCTTAAAAGTGCTCGAACTGTCGACAAAACCAGTCCCGTTCGCCCACCCATTGGGATGCAAGGTATACCCACTCACTGTTTTCCTCTTGGTACAAAACTCTAATTCGACACGTCCCTGAACAGAAACAACATCAAAATGGCTGCAGATCGCGATGATCAACGTTTCGCCTCATACTACAAATCCCTAGAAGAAACAGAAGGTCTTATTCGAATTTTTGAGCGCCCCGATTACTATACCTGTCACGGCGCGAATGCCACTTTCATCGCCCACTTCGTGTACAAGACTGCATCGGCTCTCAAGCATTATGGCGGTCTCGCGAGCGTGTCTATGTCTCCAGCCGTGCTGAAAGCCTTCCTCAAAGACGCGTTGCACAATAAGAGCCTCAGAATAGAAATTCTCACTGGCTCTGGCTCTAGCTGGAAAGTTTCCAAACGTGCTAGCCCCGGCAACTTACAAGACATTGACGATCTTATCGAGGCCGAAACTCCGCCTGTAATAATGGCCGTCAAGATATCTCTCAAGCAAGACGAAAGACTCGTTGGAGTCTCATTTGCGGACGCATCTGCAAAATCTCTCGGTATATCGGAGTTCATTGACAACGATATATATTCAAATCTCGAGGCATTCGCCATCCAACTAGGTGTAAAGGAGGCAATATTCCCTACTATCGATCGCGCTAAGGAACCAGATATGGCAAAGGCTATAGACACTTTGGACCGTTGTGGAATAATAATCACTTTACGTAAATCCTCAGACTTTGCCTCTAAAGATGTCGAATCCAATCTAACCAAACTTCTTGACTCAGAACTTAATGCTGATTCTTCCTACAGACCAACTATCCTTGCGTTGTCTCAACTCAAAAATGCTCAGGCCGCTGCTTCTGCCATAGTAGAGTACTTATCGCTGATGGCTGATCCATCAAACTACGGTAACTACAAACTATACCAGCACGAACTCTCTCACTACATGAAACTCGACTCTTCCGCTCTCAAAGCACTCAACTTAATGCCCGGCCTGAGAGATAGCAACAAGACAATGTCTCTTTTTGGTCTACTCAACAACTGCAAGACAATAGGAGGAACTAGACTACTTAACCAGTGGCTCAAGCAACCTTTAATGGACATCGAAGAAATCCAAACGCGCCATGATATTCTCGACACTTTCAATGCCAACTCTGAAATCCGCGATGCCGTACAATCAGACGGTCTGAAGTCTATTCCAGATATCAGAAGAATGTGCAGACGATTTCAGCGTGGAAATGCCACACTCGAGGACGTCGTGAAGGCTTATCAGGTTTCCACTCGTCTTCCAGTGCTCATAAAGGCTTTGAACCATGTTCGAATGTCCGAGGGCGAACCGAATATATACATAGAAGCCATTGAATCGGTGTATATAAATCCGCTTGAGGAAAGGATGACTGCTTTGCTTAAACTGCAGGAACTCGTGGAGAACACTATCGATCTTGATGCCTTGGATCGCCACGAGTATCTAGTGCGCGCTGATTTTGATGAGTCTCTTAAAGCTGCTCGACAAGAAATTGATAAACTTAGAGAACATATGTCAGATATTCATCACAGCGTTGCAGATGATTTAGGTATTGATGTTGAAAAGAAACTCAAGTTGGAACAACACCAAGTTTATGGCTGGTGCTTCAGAGTCACGCGTGCAGATTCGTCGTGCCTCAGAGGAAAGACAAACTCTAAGTCGGGCGGATACTCCGAGATATCTACACAAAAGGCAGGTGTATACTTTACCACCTCTGCATTGTCTAAGGCATCACAAGAATTCCAGGACTTGACGCGTGACTATCATAAGACTCAGAGTGGCCTCGCAAAAGAGATTATAGGTGTATCAGCGACGTACATCCCGGTACTTGAGAGCCTATCCGAACTAATATCACATTTAGATGTAATGATCGCGTTTTCTGAGGCTAGTACGAATGCTCCGATCCCTTATATTCGTCCAAAGATGCATGCTCAGTCTTCTGAAGAAGGCCACACTGCCAGAATTGTGTTGAAGAATGCTAGACACCCTTGCTTAGAAGTGCAAGAGGGAGTAGCGTTTATTCCCAATGATGTCAACTTAATAAGAGGAGAAGCAGAATTTGGCATTATTACTGGACCAAACATGGGTGGTAAGTCTACTTACATTCGGCAAGTGGGTGTGATTACGCTTCTTGCGCAGATTGGCTGTTTTGTACCATGTGACGAGGCAGAACTTACAGTCTGCGATTCTATTTTGGCTAGGGTAGGAGCAGGTGACTCACAGCTGAAAGGAGTTTCTACTTTTATGGCTGAAATGCTAGAAACTGCAACGATTTTGAAGTCTGCTACGGCGGACTCACTGATTATTATTGACGAGCTTGGCCGAGGTACTTCCACGTACGATGGATTTGGACTAGCTTGGGCGATCAGCCGCCACATTATCGATAAAATACATTGTTTTGGTCTTTTTGCTACACATTTCCACGAACTTACGCGACTAGCAGCCGATGAAAAGGTTGGCCATCTGGTCAGGAATTTGCATGTAGCTGCGCACATCGGTGGACAAGGATCTGATACCAGCAAGGAGGATATTACACTGTTATACAAAGTTGAGCCTGGTGTCTCGGATCAATCATTTGGTATCCACGTTGCGGAGCTGGTAAAGTTTCCAGAAAAAGTGATCAATATGGCGAAACGGAAAGCCTCATCTCTTGAAGAGGCTGAGAAGAACGACTCTGAAGCTGAATCCGAGGAAACGCAGAAAGAGTATGAAGTCATGCGCGAGGTTTTAAAGTCATGGAGAGACGATATTGGTAACAATCCGCGGTCTGTTAGTAAAGAACAGCTACTTGACTCGCTGAAACGCCAGATCAAAAAACATAAAACTGATCTGGAAAATTCTGTATTATTTAAAGAACTTGCAGCGATGTAAAAAGTCGTTATTCTAATAAATACTATAATTTATTATTTTATATATTTATTATTCGATGCCGCATGTTTTTCAATTTTTTTTTTTTATCTTTTCTGGTCTAAACGAACCCTCGAACTCTGGAACCGGCAGTATCGAAGGACCCTTAAGCCATCTTATTAAGAAGATGTAGATCGTACTACCACCTCGTCCCCCCCAATCTTCACCACATTATTAACACACTCACTTCCTTTAACAGACGTGAAACTTATAATTCAACGATAACACAAGGGCTGGAACCTAGTTATTGCATTATAATTTGCATAAATAGTGTATTTTTTATGTTTAAATGGAATTAGAGTACAATATTGATACACGCGAAGAGTTCTGGGAAGGTAAGTATCATTATCTTTTATAACCCACGCTTTTAACAATCTAACAATTTAAAAGAACTAAAAATCCTGTCATCTAATGTTGCTATATCTTCTGATTCAAGCTCTAGAATATTAATCAAATATTTATCATTGGGCCAGTGTTTTCTAGACTCTTACCTTGAAAAAGATGATGCAATGGTTCGTTTTGCTCTGATGTTCCTTGATTCGGAAACGTTTAGACGAAACAAGGCACATTTGGTCTCCAAACTCGCTAAACTGTTTGCAGATCAGTATATAGTGCCGAAAAGAGATGTTCTTGCTTGTCTGTTTTTGCTATGCCACGGTAAAACACACCCGGAAACTTATCAAATCCTTTGCGATGAACCTGCTTTCCCTAAACTTATCAATATCATCTATTACCACAGAACCTTGAACGACTGGCTATTTAGATTTAGCTTGGACTTGCTCTTTGAAATATCTCGAATAAGAAAATTACCACTTAATTACCTGGCGCTGGTCGACCACAATTTTCTCATGTACACTATGGACCTCATCGAATCAGATGCAGACTATATCGGGAAAGACGAGTTCAGCAGCTCTTTACTGAAAATCATCCTAGTTTTCAATGAACAATTTATGTTAAAAGATCCTGCTGACTCAACCGCTGATGATACCCCGTATTCAAGCGCGTCTGAAACTTCTGACTACTTTCAACAGCAGCAGCCTTCTTACTCAAATGCAAAATCACCTTTCTCTACACTCTCGGACAATCCCTTGATAGATTTGATAGCTGTCAAACGTCATAAATACCCAAATTTTGGTCACAATTTGGTCCTTCTTTTTAACCGAAACAGAAACCATAGCTTGCAACTTCTTATACTCAAGCTCTTATACTGCATTTTCACCAACAATTGTACTGTCGACTACTTTTACTTGAACGATCTTTACGTCATAGTTGATATATTTATTCGCCAGCTAACTGATCTCTCCTCTGACAAAGACAATCTGCGAAACGCGTACCTTCGCGTTCTTGATCCTATATTGCATAGCGAAGAACTGAAAGCTAATCAGTACAAGCGCGACGACCTATACATTCTTTTGTTTGGCCTTGCATCTGAGTCTCATTTTGCAGAAGTATCCTCTACCACCAGGCGTTTGGCGCATAGATGCATATCTGTTGACTGGGTCTGTCGCAACGACTCGCTTCCGCCTGACCCTGCTGATTCACCTCCAACCGTCAACATCGTTCCTCCTCTTCCAACGCCTCCGCCAATAGCAACCTACATGAGATCAAACACAAACTCTTCATCGGCTCCTGATCTACCTGCTTTAGCTAAATTGTCTCTTAATGATGGTTCTGAAGTGAACCATAGGCCAAATTTCGAGGCATCACTAAACTCCACTACGCAGTTACAGTCTGCGAATATTGCTCAAAGAAGAGCACGATGGCCCCGCAGACCTCCACCTCCACCCCCAAGGAGTCGTGGCGTCAGCGTATGTAGCAGGAACCCGCTAGACTCTGCTGAAGACCTCCACCCGATCAGTTCCGAGCCTTTAGGACTTCCGGTTCATGCGGCGGGGCATTTCTCTCAAAAGAGACAAAGGAACACTTCACTATCTATCTCACCGGCAGTCACTCCACCAAGGCCTCGCAGCGTCGCTCCTAGCATGCCTTCATCGCGATCATAGGCTTAGAAAAGTGAGACTCTCACCCCAACAGCCTTGTTTACTACGATTAAATTAGGGATAAATATAGAATCTAATGTCATTGTCATTTAAATAGGTCATTGTACACATTGTCCACTGAATGCAACCTCTTCGAAGGCTGTTTGTATGGTATGTCGTAGAATAACAAGTCTGATGAATAATTATGCGGCCGCTTTCTTGAATGTGTTCGCATAACTGGTTCCATCCTGGGAGACGAAACAGCAGGCGACGGAGGTTCTGCCACATATACCGGCACTGGTAATACTGAACATACAGCCATACGTGCACGTTCATACGAGCGTATGAAACCTGGAGAAACTATCCCGGGACAAACAACCTGACCTGGGTTTTGATAGACAGATGTTGCTGCATGGCTCCTTACATGAGTGTTGCCATATATATAAGGATTGGCAGGAGCATCATGGTTCGGCTCAACTCTAAATTCCAGAAGTAAAGGTTTAGACATTTCATACTGTGTCCGTGAGTCACTCGGAGATGAATCTTGCGACATAAATGGGTAGAAAGCTGCGCTGTTCTTGATCTTCGGAGAAGATCTGCTATGCAAATCGGGCGCTTTCAGGCTAGCAAATCGGGCATTAGAACCAATGTTAAATGAGGACTGTGAAGTATCGGGAGGAGACAAAGGATGCACACCACACAAGTCGTAACTCGCAAGCTTCGAGGAAGATCGTTGAAGAGACGAAGGAGTAGCGTTCGCTGGAAGAGGAAATAGTGGCAGCCCGATAGGTGGAGCACCCGACATTATACGAACATGTCTAAGGAGCTGTCCTAATCCAATTCCGGGACGGAATCTCCAAGACGGACGCCGCCATCCTTCAGTATCCGCAGCATCATTGTGTAAATATTTACTAGAACCAGCTTTATCAGTCGCGCGTCTCGTAGATAAAGGATTCGAAGTAACTTCCAAATAAAGCAGCGTAGGAATTGAGCGCAAAGCAGCTATTCCAGAAGCGGAGCATTGGCGAGAGGAGTAATTATTCGCAATAATGACCTCAAGCTTCGAGTGGCGCGATCGCCAAGCAAGAGACCAAGCTAAGAGAACACCATCGTCTAACTGATGCAAAGGAGAGTCCATATAGGGAGACGACACATCAATGGCTGTGAGATTAGGTATATGAGGAAGAGATAACAGAAAATCGCGGGAAAGCATAGCAGCACCTGAAAGATCAAGAATAATGTTAGTTTCCGGGGATATTGCTGATGATATCTGACGAGGTACAGAGGCAGTATATGAGAAAGAAGAATGGAAAGCGATTAGGACTTCGACAAAGTTCTTGAAAGAGGAGTTGTACGGAATGAGTTGAACACGATGTTGTACTGGAAGAGATGGAGACAGAGCCATGGTTTCCGGGACATCGGGAGTAGCTAGGAAAGAGTGGTCGTTACCGTATGCGCAATAAAAACATACAAAGAAGTAAAAAGTATCAAGATGATATTTGCAAGCTTCAGCCCACAGATAACGGCCGATTGTATGCCAGGGTGCTGAGGTGAGCTGTCTCGGATCGATTGAAGGCAGATTCTTGATGAGAGATCCGAGAGTTAAAGCGCGAAGAGTTGGTGGTTTTTGGGCGATGATCTTTTCAGCTAATCTGTCCAAAGTAATTTTTGAATGGTATGACCATAAAGGGTGAGAGAGATCCCAAGGAACCAGATTCAAAGAGGTGGCGTCAGCAGAAGCAGATACCGGATTGCACATAGAATCAGGCGGTAGATGGTATTGGTTCATGGCTATTCTGTGATAGGTAGGAAGGAAGAAAAGGACACAGGAGACAAGAATAAAGTCAGGTCAATAATAAGCCATAGAAAGCTAATAGGATATGCAAAGAGTAAATAGGAGAAAATGCTAATATGAGCTTTAACGGCTGTTGTGTAATGAAACAGCAGTAGAGGCTAGGGAGGAGGGGGGGGTGGGGGTTCCTTCTGCACGGCGCTAAAGTGAAGGCGAACGGCGTAAGACGTTCCCAAGTGATAAGGCGATTAGTAGATGCAAATAGGCCGGAAATACCGACTAAAATGCACAAAAGCTAGTGAAATATTAACTGTTGAAAGTTAAAAACACCTTATCTGTCGTGTAATACAAAGAGTGCTATACCGCGATAAAAAATATGAAATAAAAAAGAGAAAAGGTGGCGCCGTCTATGTACCGCTGGGTTGGTGGGCGAAAGAGGTTGAAGAAAGTTGCGAGTACCGAGGCGACTTACAAAGCGGATATTTTTATACTAGCTTTTCTATTAGAAAAATATATAAAACCTGAAGCGCCAGATTTTTATTTTGAGATGCAAATAGAGAAATAAGCAGAAAAACGAAAGGGCCACCCCGTTATACTAGTCGGATATATATACTTGTAGAGCTTATGGAAGTTTACACGGAGACGGCCGTCCGAAATAAGACAATGAAGTAGTAATCATTGGCTGAATAAGGTTTATATAATCAAATTTTAATACCCAATAATACGTGACATTAGTTTCATGTGACTATGACGATGCCACATTCTCGCAGAACAGTGTATGGCAGTGTCAGAACAATAGTGATGATCCTTTGCCTAAAATAATGAGTAATTCCTAATAACATTAATTACATACCTATACGCTGTTAATAAAGAGATACTTGTGGCCAGTGGTGATGTCGGGAAGTTCCGCGATTCCGTTTTTATCCCAAAAGGATGTACGACTATACTTCCCTAAAAGGATATATCCGTTATAACCGCGATCTAATTGAATGCCTAAATTGTTTTGCGACATTCAAGAGCTGCTTGGGCAGGGCCAATTCTTTAAACAAGATTTAAAACAATAGAAGAGTTAAAAGAAATATAACGCGAGAAACAAGTTTACTGTTCAGTGACGTACCTGCTAATAGTTACACATGTTGACCTGAATTCATCCGATGGATGATCGATCGTAATGCCTTCACAATTATCTCGTGTTGTTGTTGCTGTGGTCCACCGTGTACACACACTGTTCCTATAACTCCTTCGACACCAGCAACACGTATAGGATATCCACCAGCTAGTATTGAGTATTCGTCGCTCTTAACATGCAGTACGTTCTCCGGGGTACCTCCTCGACTGATCACAGTTGCATGCAGGTACATAGTCGATCTCTCAAATCGCAGGACTGAATTCCTCTTTTTCTCGACGATCTCATGACTTTCAAAATTGGGACCAGGCGCTGAATACGCTTGAAATACTACCCTGTTGTTCATACTGACCGATATCAACACCGATGCTCTAGTCGCTGACTCTCGCGCAAGATCGCGAATGAGACACCCTAGCTCGAAAGCCACCTCTGAACTGAAATAGGGCAAAACAAGCTGCTTCTCTTCATCATCCAAATCACTTAATTTCGCCTATGTTGAGTTAGTTCATAATCCAATTCCTATATTTCTTCTTTTTGACTGGCTCATTGTACTTACAGTCTCCATGTGTATTATATCAGAGTTTACATGATACCCCGCTATCCTTCTTCAAGTCTATATTAAAAGCCTTTTACGGGCTAGCCGAATTACATAAGTTCACTTCGTTGCAGAGCTAATAAATTGTATAGAAACGTCTACAGCCGATAAACGCAGATTAGTTAGACGGTGCAATACATTGAAATGTAAAGAAACAACTACATGTACTCTACTAGTGGTACTACAATAATCAGTCGACACGACACTCTAATTACGTTGAGTTGAATAGGTTTTAATCATAGCGATTTACATCAATAAAAGTACCAAACCTGAGTTTAGTAAGCAGCCTTGGCAGCAATGGCAGGGTTGATCTTCTTTCCGTCACGGTTGTATCGGACGCGGGCAGGGGGGGAACGGACCTTGCGTCCTTCCCTGGATCGCACGCGAACAACTTTGCTGTGAATAGCACATGAAACGCAGTAATGGATCTTAAGGTAAAGCTTAGGAAGAACATATTCACGGTAAACAGAAGCATCCGAAATATCGCGAATAGCAGCGCTCTCAACCATGTTGCGAATGCTGAATCTCTTTATGGCTTTGTCTTTAGGAACACATCGGGCACAGTTTGAGCATCTAACAAACTTAACGTGTCCACGTCCTTTCTTGTTGCGTCCTCCGGAAGCTCTCTTTTTTGGCATAATGAGTAGTTCTTTTAATGTATGTGGTTCAAGAAGTGAACTATAACTAAGATGTAACTCGCTTTGGGTGTGGGACCCTTCAATGTGAGTTAACAGTCACGCTTTAACCCCCAGTTTACCCTATAGCAACAAAAACCCTACTGGTTGCTATGTCTCCCTGTTAGAACCCTTTTTGTAGAGAATCCTGAAACCTTAAAACTTCAATTTATCCGCATAAGCCAGGAAACATAAACAACAGCCCATTCATAAACACACAATATCACTTTTCCTTTCCTGTTTTCATACTGCTTTTTATTGATTTAAATAACAAAATATCCAAATCAAGTTTGCAGTATACTAGTTGGAAATTATTATTCACACCTGGAACTCTGATATTACTTCAAATTTGCTTTTGGTTGCTTGATATCGTTGCCGCTACTCATTTGTTCCTCACCAAACATAGGCCATTCCTCTTTTCCTAACAAATCGCGAACAAATACCAAATAACTATCGCGAAGAGCATTTAATAATCTTTGAACTGATCTATATTGACCAAATTTATCAGCCTTTACCAATGAATTCTCCTGCACCAGGCTCGGATGCTGGATCGAACATAACTGAATCGAGAAAGAAACAAAGCCGTCGGGATGATCTGTTACGCCGAAAACTTGAAACAGATATATCCAAGAAGCATATCCAGGGCAGCCCTTTTGTTCGAAGACATACTAAATCACGCCGTGAATATACTCCTGGAACTGTGATGGCTTTAAAACCTACTGCTGCTCTCCAGATTAAAGGTACAACCACTGCCGCGGCAGCGGCACAGCTCATGGCTGCGCACCGCGAAAACTGTGTTCTGGTAACAGGATCTGATGATAGAATCAGTGGAATTTTTACCGCGAAAGACCTTGCTTTACGCGTGATTGGAAAGGGATTAAACCCTTCCAAAGTTGCTGTCGATTCAATCATGACATCAAACCCTTTGTGCGTCCGTGCAAACACATCCGCCACAGAAGCCTTGGATCTTATGGTGTCCAAGGGATTTAGACACTTACCTGTTATGGACGAGGCTAGTGATATTATCGGAATCTTGGACATCACTAAATGTTTCTACGAGGCAATGGAGAAACTCGACAAAGCTTTTGCCTCATCTAAGAAACTCTATGATGCCCTGGAAGGAATGCAATCTGAGCTGGGAACATCTCATCCTGTTCAGATTTTTCAGTATGCTGATGCTTTAAGACGCAAAATGGCCGGCCCTTCACTGGACTCTGTTCTGGATGGAACGGCACCCGTCTCTATCAATGTTAAGAGTTCTGTATATGACGCAGCTCAACTCATGATTGAAAATCATACCACCTGCGTTTTGGTTACGGATAAGGACTCTATAACCGGTATTTTTACCACTAAAGACATAGTGTTGAGAGTCATCGCAGCCGGACTCGACGCGAACTTGTGTTCAGTAGTTAGAGTCATGACCCCTCATCCTGACTTTGCTCCGCAAACTATGAATATTCAAGAAGCATTGAGAAAAATGCATACTGGCCATTATTTGAACTTACCTGTCACTGGAGAAGATGGAGAGGTTGTCGGTGTTGTTGACGTTTTAAAGCTCACATATGCTACCTTAGAACAGATTCATACGATGAATGGAGACTCTGAAGGGCCAGCCTGGGATAAATTCTGGAACTCGTTTGAACAAGATTCTGAGTCTGGTGTATCAGATAGCAATCATTTAGCTTCACCTTCTAAGCTGTCTATGCATGATACTGAAGATTTCATCACACCTGGCGATTCTGTGTCACACGGAGACTTCGCTATGTCGCAAATCGATAATAACGAGCTTTTTTCTTTCAAGTTTAAATCTCCTTCAGGTCGTGTACACAGATTCAAAGCTGCGCCAGCTTCTGGGCTCGAATCATTTTTGGCTCTTATACTCGAGAAACTCACGAAGTCCGAAGTGGAGACATTGGGCGGCGCTGGAGTATTCGCCGATGGAAAGCTTGTAACCGCTGGATTTGCAGTATCCTATATAGACGATGACGGTGATCCTGTCTCTATCACTAGCGATTCTGATTTACAAGATGCGGTGAAGTTCTCAATGCAACGGCATCAAGATAAAGTGGAGTTATATGTTCACCACCCTGATGAAGCCATAGCTGAAAGTTTGAAAATCTCACCGCAGAAGGCACAAGAGATGCACGCGCCTACTCCGCCTGGATCAGCGTCACCTATTGCATCACCTAATATATCTACTCCCACACGATCGAAAGATAATAAGCGAAACAGCTGGAGAGAATCTTGGTTTTCAGATAACAATCCGAAAGTCATCAAAGTTAAAGAAGACTTAATTCCTGGCGTTCCCAATGATCTTCTCTTACCGGGGGCATTGGTTACGTTAGCAGCCTCGATACTAATAGTTTTCACTGTATCTAAGAAATGAGGAACATTTTTGCTGCCGAACTCCATATCTGCATGCATTTTACGTTTAACTAGCCGTTGCATATGTATTTGATTTGACTTGTTGTTGATCGCATTATTAAGGTTGTCTGGGAGAAGGAAGGGTTAGTGCTTCAACAGCCTTGCCCTAACAGGCTCGCTATATTCAAACTCTTCCTTCTACATACCACCAGCACGTAGCAAGCTCAGTAAAATCGCTCCCAGATTACATATTATATATATTCTATTACGATTTTCTTATTGTGAATCTTTTGCTGATCGCTATTAGTGCGGATTTTATTCCATTTGTTCCTCTGTTTGCATCTGTTGTACGTGTTTTACTTTTTGACCTCCCACGTACCACCCTTTTTTTTTTTCGCTTCTATTTACTTTTCAATTTTTCAGTTTACTGTACGCGTGGAGTCGCTTAATTTACAAATATGGATTTAGCAGTAATAGATGGACTTATAAATGGGTTCTTATCCCCTGATCACTCTACTCGTACTGAAGCGGAAAAGAGATTCAATGATATGCTTGCTGCAAGCCCTGATGCCACTCTTATCTCTCTTGCACAAGCCATTGTTCAAGGCCAAAACACTTCTGTTAAATCAACTGCTGCTGTAGTGTTTAGGCGTTACGCCGGAAAGCAACCCCCCAATACAGATACCGGCGTTCGCTTAGTGGATATTATCCCTGCACCTGCTCGTCAACAGATACGCGAGGCTCTTTGGCAAAGTCTCATGTCCGAATCTGATGTTGGAGTACTTCATAAAATATCAGATGCAATTGCTCTGGTTGCAAAGGGATCTTCAGGTTTGTCCCCTTCTGAATCATGGCCTAATTTCCTGACTCATCTCATAGAAATTACTAAGTCTCCCTCTCCGGCTTTGCGAGAAGCCCCTTTCAGAATGATTTCTACCATGCCAAACACATTTTCTCCTCGAATGCTCGACCTTCTTCTGCCGGCCTTTGATAGCGCCTTTGCAGACCCGAATGATAACGTCCGCTTGGCTGCTGTGTCTGCTTTCACTAACGTCTTCACTAAAGTTCCTGAATCCTATTGGAAGCAACTAAAAAAATTATTCCCTAGCTTGCTCAATGTCCTTCCTCTGTTTTACGAAAAACGCGATTCGGAATCTCTCGGTTCTGCTTTCTCTAATTTGGTTGATCTTGCAATTATTGCTCCGAAACTGTTTCGAGACGTTTTTCCCACTATACTAGAATTTTCAATTTCAGTTATGGAGTCCCCGGATTTCGACGATAAGACTCGCTCTGCAGCTGTTGAACTTTTAGTCTGTTTTGCAGAAGAATCTCCGAAAATGGTCAAATCAGACCCGTCATATATAAACAAACTGGTCCCTGCCTGTTTGCGCTTGCTTACACTTATTGGCGAAGATGACGATGATGCTTCCGATTGGCTCAATGAAAACCCCAAAGAGGAGCTTGAATCTGAAGCTTTAGCCGCTACTGCTGGCGATGCCTTGGATCGCCTTGCTTTGTCCTTGAATGGCAGTGTTGTCCTCCCTCCTTTTTTTCAGTATTTACCAGAAATGATATCTTCCAATGATTGGCATGCAAAGCACGCCGCTTTGATTGCAATATCTTCAGTTGCAGAAGGCTGTGCAGTGGCAATGATCGGGGAACTGAACCAGATTCTGAACGCTATTATTCCCTTATCTAAAGACCCACATCCTAGAGTCCGATGGGCTTGTTGTAACGCAATTGGACAAATGTGTACTGATTTTTGCCCCAAGCTCCAAACAAAGTTTGGTTCAATAGTGGTGCCAGCGATTTTAACTACTCTCCATGCAAGTGAATCCCGTGTAGCCTGCCATGGAGCAGCAGCTATTGTGAATTTCTGTGACGGTGCCACAGATGAAGTCTTGGAACCTTATCTTGATAACATGCTTGAAGGCTTATTGGCTTTGCTGCAATCACCTATGCAGTACGCACAGGAACAGGCATTGACAACTATAGCGGTAGTAGCAGAATCTGCCGAGGCCAAGTTTGTCAAATACTACGACACCTTAATGCCTCTTTTGATTAATGTCCTAAAAGCAGATTTACCTAAGGACCATCGATCCATGAAAGCTAAGAGTATAGAATGCTGTGCTCTGATTGCTAATGCCGTTGGTAAAGATAAGTTCATGCCTCAAGCTCAAGAAGTCATCCAGCTTTTTGGTTCTATTCAACAGGGAATCACTGAAGCCGACGATCCATGTGCTTCTTACCTTTTGGAAGGCTGGGAACGTATTTGTGCAACTATTGGTGAGGAGTTTGTTCCATTTTTACCTAGCATAATTGACCCTTTGATTGAGGTTGCCAAATCAACAGCTAGCCTTGCACTGATCGAAGATGAAGAAGACATTGCTCATTATGATAGCGAACAGTGGGAAATTCTTGCCCATAACGGCAGACATATTGGTATTAATACATCTGGCCTGGAAGACAAGTGTTTAGCTATTGAAATTATTGGACGCTACGCTGAAAATTTGGGGTATCTTTTCGCACCTTACATACAAAGAGTCATGCAGGATGTTATAATTCCTTCTCTGACCTTTCTTTACTCTGATGATGCTCGTGTAGCGGCCGCACAAAGTGGAGTTGCACTGATATCAGCAGCTAAGGATGCATCACGCGACGACATCAATAACATAACACCACTATGGACGTTGCTTTTTCAAAATTTACTCTCTGCTCTAATCAAGGAACCCGTTGAAGATGTTGCTGGGGTTTTCTATGTATCGATATCCTCCATTTGCAAGCTGAATAAGGGATCTTCTGTCACTAGTCAAGAATTAAAGTCTCTTTCTGATGCCATGGAATCCAGTTTATCGGAGTATATCACAGCTGTCAATATTGGAGGCGGTATTGATGACGAGGATGACGAGTTTATTGAAGAGGGAGAAGAAATGGATGACAAAATAACGTTTGTGGATATGATGAATAGCTTGGTGTCTTGTTTTGACGATATGTTAAATATCAAAGGAGAGTTATTTCTGCGCGAAATGGAACCCCATCTAGACAGTGTTTTTGCCTTGTTATCGCTAACTGATGTGGATAGCGTTTGCTGGGGTTTAGATCTCGTGAACTCGTTGATTAAAAATATTGGTGAACCTACTTGGACATATAAAGACAGATTTCTACCCGTTGTCGCCCAGGGATTAGAATCACCTCATACAAGAATTCGCCAAGGTGCAGCCACTGTAGTTGGTACTGCCGCCCTTCATGGTGGGAATTCATACAAGGCGACTGTTTTGCAAACTGTTCCTTACTTTGATAAGATTGTGAATAAGGAAGACTCTAGGGAAACGGAGAATATTGATGCAACTGAAGCGGCTATTGCTACTGTTGCTAAAATCATTCGTACTTATGGATCAGATCTTCCTGATCTTAACAATGCTATACAAACTTGGATAGGGATGCTTCCAGTTCTGCACAATGAAGAAGAGGCTGCTTTCACATACATGTTTTTAGCGGAACTTATGACTGCTCATCATTTTGCGGTTGTTAATAACTTTCCTACAGTTTTTAATGCCGTATTATGTGCCATTGAAATGGATAGCATACAAGGGAAGGTTTTAAAGCATGTTATTGAAGCTACTAAAGAGCAACTAAGTCGCCTTCCCCCCGGAGAAGCTGATAAGCTTCTGCAGAGTTTATCTCCGGAGTTGCAAGGAATTGTCAGAGCTACGTTCGGTTAAAGGCAGTGACGAGGAAGTTGAAATATGATTACAAACAAAAATACAAGAATCTATTAAAGAAATGAAATGATTGTGACAATATATTTCCGATGCCAAAGTCTGTTAAACATAAATCTCTTGAAGAGAGGATTGCAATAGCTTGAAGTCATAATAGCCAGCAACAGTATAATATGCTTGCAGGTCCTCGGCAACTGTAGATCTGGGTATTACTTCACCCCATTCTCCAGAACATTCGCAATATAATCGTAGATTTCCATCCCGGATACGCTTGCATTTTCGACATTGAAGATCTTGCATTTGATATTTCAGCAATTTTTGTTCTACTGAGCTGATAAGAAGTTCTTCAATTGCAACTTTGCTCAAATAGCTTCCACAAGCCTTGCACTTCAAAGTAATATTATGGTTTTCTCCAGAGATTGATCCAGAGAACAAGTTTTCATCACGGCAAAAGTCAATATCCATTACGAAACTGCAATTTTCACATACAACAGATCTCAAAATCACAGATTTAGCAGGATTTTTAAAAATAGATTCCTCAGAGAACTCGCTAACATTTAGCCGTTTTAAAAGATCTTTTCTGAGAATACGGACCGTGTTTTCAGTCTCTGGTATTAGTTCAAATACTGCAGTGACAAACTTGACCATTTCAAGAGCAGGATTGCTCATTGGCAAGTATGATCCAGGAAGTTGAGGGAACTCAAATTCAGCTTTTTCTTCTGGAGACAAACTAGGATCAGTTTGTTGAGATATAAGCTTAGCAATGTACTGCTTTAAAGGTTTGCTTATCTTTTTAATCACCAGTCTTAGCAACTTTTCACGATCACTCTTTACAGGATCTTTATCCTTTAAGTCTGATTCGATATTATCATCTTGGTAGTCTTCGAATTCATTTTGATCAATTCTCACAGCTGCAGAAATATCGCTGTTTTGAAGGGATTCGTTAATAACTTTCATTGCATTGGCAAATTCAATCACATATCCATCAAATTCCGACTGAAGCGCTGCGGGTAGATATGATTTTATTAACCATCCACTAAGAAGCTCAAGGTTTTGCTCACCGTTTTCAGATATCTTGCGTGTAGCAAATCCTGCGTAGTTTTCTTGATCCATCCACAAAAGGTACTGCCAGTATTCTGTAACTCGTAAATCTAGGTATTTAAACAAATCGGTGTCACGTATACTCTTGACTAAATAGGATGCATAAGAACAAGCGGATGATATGTGATTTTTACTGGTTTGCACAAGCAATCGGTTCATATCTGCATGAATCACAGTGCACCCCAGTTTGCGTAATCCGGAAACCAGTTGCAAATATGCACGCTTCGCTAACAGCATTAAGTGGTAATGCAAGTAAGAGTTATATAGCTTTGATTGAGGCGATATACACCATCCAATAACGTTCTGAAGCAGAATATCAGCATTAAGATTACCCTTTAGTGCATCTTTCCACCAAACTTGTACTGCTTCGCATAGAATCGCTACTGCTGGCATAGTGAACATATTGTCTGCGTATTCGTTTGTTCTTGAATCGTCACCTTGCGAGGATTTGAATGGAATGCTAGAATATCCTTCCAAGCTGCTTATCTCCACAGCGGACAGAAGGCTACTTAGGAGCAAGTTCTTTATATCCATATCTAAAGAGACAAAGTTGTAGGATCCCGCAGTATTGATAGTAGGTATAAAGGCATCATCTAACAAACTGAAAACTTTGTCCTTCTCGTGTCCACCATGGTCCGCAGATAGTCCTCCTGACCACCACAGCACACAATTAGATTCTTTCAGTTTTCGAGCATAAGCAATATCCACAACATACCGTGAGTCTCCAGGTTTCAAGTTTCCAGGAGGGATACCACTATATGCTGCCATGCTCTTGACATGGTCTAGCCAGTTTCCTAGACCCATAATATGACCTACTATCTTTTTACTTGCCGCTGTGTTCCATCCAATAACTGGCAATGTATATTCTGTGAGATGAACGTTCAAATCAATGAATGGAATATCTTTCAAAGAAGAGTACCTTGAGACAATGTCGGCTGTGCTTATTCCCTGCACAACGCAGATCGTTTTTGAGGAAAAGCCGCTAAATACTGCATTAAGCGATTTTTCAAACTTCTTAGCCTTATTGTGGTATTCCATAGTAAACTCCAGTTCGCTAGGGTAAGAAAATATTGATTCGTCTAGTCGTCCTTTCGCTTTCTTTCTCTCACAATGCTCCTTATACATTCGCGCCATGCTAGGTAACTTATCGCCTGATTTTGGCCCATCAAATGTAATAATTCGGGGAGAATGTTGTTGATTGAGATGCATGATGGTGTATATTTCACGGTCTAATGCTTTCAAGCGGAGCACGTACACCAAGTTAACATCTTGACTCTTCAAACAACTTTGCGACTTGTCATTGACTTTCTTGAGGGTTGATATGTGAAATCCATCGTCTATTCCTGCGCCAAGCACTCCAGGAATACTTAAATCTACCCTGCACCGACTTCCAAGAGCAATAATAGCTCTCTGCACGTGGTCAATTTTTGTTTCGTACACTCCTTCAACTGAAGGATGGTAAAGTATGCTGTTGAAATCCTCCTTTAATGCTAGATATCCTACCTCGTCGATTTCAAGCTTGTAAAGATTGTCTGACGAGAATCCATTTGGTAAAATATCATAAGATTTGGTAAATTGAGCGGAATCCGGAAGATCAGTATGAGGAATGTCACCAGTTACAAAATTGATGTAAACAGTCCGGGGAACAATTATCCTAACAGAGCGGATTGTATTATCATTCTTGACAAAACAACGTAAAAGCCCAGGAGCATCGGTAGATCTAATCTCAACGATATTCCAAACAGAGCTCAAAGCACCTTCAAGGCTTCTCGTCGACATAACTCGAATGTCGTTTCCAGCAACATTATTAAGACGGTCGCCAAATAAATGACGACGACGCTCTCGAGTCGCTTTTTGATGTTTCCACTTTTTCTTCTGATACATCAGCCATGACACATAATCATCCAGTTCCGACGGCTTTTCTTCAGGGACTGCTGCAACTTCAGTAGGTTCAAAAATCTCTGTTTCCTTGATAGAGCGTTTTCGTTTAATTACCAGAGCATTTTTAATACCAGTTTTAAGTTCTTTTTTCTGTCCAAAATCTTCCACGTCTTCAAGAGGTACATGAGCTTTGTTGGTAACATCACTCATAGGTTTCTTCTTCTTTACTAGCATACTAGTGAGTTTCAACTGCCTGGAATTACCGCTAGTCATTCTAGCCTTCAACCAATCTGGCTCAGCTAGTCTAGGAACAGGATTAGATATTCCTTGAAGACCTGCTGGGATAATAATGAGTTTTAGAATCATGTTTCCTAGTCGCTGAGCGTAGTAAGACCAATCAATAATAGTGCGAAGATTAAAATCAGTCAAGGATGAATCTTTTAGCCATTTCCTCAGATAAAATGCTTTATCCTCCAAACTGGCCGAAAAAATAGCAACCGGTACAGCGCGTTCTGCTACAGGTGCATTCTTAGGGCGCGCAGAAATGATAAATTTGCAAGCAAGACCTTTATCCTTAACCATACTGCTACCAAGAAACTCTGAAAGACGCTTAGCAGTAGTAATAGAAGTAGATTTCTGCTCTCCATATTCTTCCAAGCTCTTAGACATGCTCCTGTTCTCACTAATCAAATCTATGACTTCTGAATCAGCTAAAAGCGCGCCTTTAGAGTCAAGAACATCAAGCCATTGGTTGGCAACTTTGGCAACCGCAGCATAGCATTCTTTAAGATCACTTCCTTCAAGAAAAACTTTGAAAATACCAGACTGAAAGATTTTAATTAGTTGTAGTTCTCCTCGGCGCTTGATTTCAAAGCCTTTCAGTTCAGCTAAAGAGCCGTCGTCATTAAAAACAGCGTATCTCTTCTTTAGGTTCTTGTCTTCCTCGGTAGATGTTGGTAAAACCATAGCCTTGTATGGTCCATCCACTTCAAAGAAGATACTATTCTCGCTTGTCAGGGAATATTGGAGCGATTTCTTATCAACCAGTGTTTCGTACTGAGGATTTGTAAACTTTTCATGCACCATTGCGTTCAAAACCACGCAGGGATAAGAAAGAGTTATAGGCTTTCCTTCTTTAAGCGTGATTTTGTAGTTTTCAGGAAATGATTTAGGGATGATACACCAAATTCCATCGGTATCCAGCTCTAACGGCCTTCCAACACGCTCGACTATAGAACGAGCCATCTGAATAATTGTTGCACCAGTTAAACATGTAATTCCAGCCATCTCCATAGAATACCAGCGAGAGCCTTTTCGCATGACATAGCCGTAAAAGGAGTTCAAAATACATTTGTGCGCAAGTTGTAAAGAATCGTATAGTACTATCATCTTTTCGGCCTCCTCTTTGGCAATAGCATCATTTGCAGGAACTTCGCTTGCTTTCTTCTTCCAAACTTTCTGTAGGTTCTTGAATTCGTACCGACGATCACGAAAATCCTTCACTGTATTAACATAGAACGGGTTTTCTCGCTGGCATATGACTGCAGTGCGCTCTACTGTCTCCGCCTCTCTCATTTTGTGATAAGTTTTCCTGGAGTAAATACCTAGCCGTTTGCGCAAAGCAGCAGATTTATCAGATGCAGGCAGTTGATTCCATAGCCTCGGCTCACCGCCAGGATACCTAGGGGGGAATTTTTCCTTCTGAAGCTGAGCTTTTACCATATTGTACTCTTCGTTAGTTGGAGGAAAATATTCACCTCTCCACATCCAAGGCAATCGGCGATCGCATGTTTTTCCGGGTTTATTGAAATCACAAACAGCACAATCTGCTTCAGTCACCACTGAATCTGGTTGAAGACGATTGGTAATCATGATGTTCGGGTACATTGAAGAAACATCGAGGTGATAAATCTGAGGACATTCAGTCCTCACGGGATTATCTCTGAGGTCTATTAGTTTTGAGCGTATTCCTTCATAAATTTCATCGTAATTCTCAACATCATCTAAGCTCTTTCCATTCTCGACTTCAATTGCAAACTTTAAAGAGTTGTGAAGATTGGCTAACAGCTCGTCAAAAGCAGTTGGATCCATTCTGAATTTGGATGGAATATCTGATCTGAACACACCTGCTTCTAAAGACTCGACGTGTCCTCCAACATATGTTTCACTTTCTACCAAATGTCCTTTGTAAAAGCGATCATGTCTGTCTGTGTATTTATTAGGGAATATAATATCATTCTGAAACGCCTGGACCATAAGAAGCATTTCGCAAAGTGTACCTGTACCCTTACGAAGTACTTCATCTGGGTTAAGCGGAATGATGTTGCAAAGTGAGAAAATGAAAGGATGCACGTATTTCATGTAAAGGTAATATGTAGCAACGGCATCTGAAACAGAGTATTCGGCCAATACTTGAGGTTTTTCATATGCATAAGGAGTCATTAGCTCGGGGTCTAGCTCGTTAGGATTGTAGCCGAGTTTGCTAGTAGTAACAGCTTTCAGGCCTTGACTTCCTTGTGGCAAGTAACTGTCGCGTTTCACCCATCTAAAAGCGTCCATGTGAGCGCAGTGTCGCGATTTGTACTCATCTTCAGAATCTTTGCTGAATCCTATTTCTTCGTACATATTGAGGCCATGAAAATTGGCTCTGGCGTCCACAAAGGGCCAATCGAAGAAATCACCGTTGTATGTGACAATTACATTAGGACCAGCCTCCCGTATGTGTTCAAAAAACCGTTCCAGAACGGCTTTTTCTCCTTCTTCATTAAAAATAGTAAATACTCCAGGATATTCTGGTTTAGGAGTGTATTCGAAATCATCTATATCCTCGCTAACGATGTCCCTGTTGGTTATTAGGTAACCTTCGCCGTCGATCATATAAGATATCATCATTATTCTGTCTTTCTTGGCATCTGGAAATTTGAGCGTATCTTTAGTTGTCTCTATATCAAAAGCAAGGACCACAGGATCAGGTCGGTACACGCGATCAGTAAGTTCTGTGACCTTAGTTTCGCCATTAACTGCCTCAACCTCGTACCATTTACCAATACGTATAGCTTTGTCGATAGCCACACGGACGTGGTAAGGAACGTCATACTCTCTAATATCAACTATGCATTCTGAAAATTCTCTGACACTTGCAGGCTCGCCATTAAAATCAATATCAAAGCCACGTGAGCTGTAATCGGTGAACGCGTCCGAAAGAGAATTGGTAGAAGCCGGTTTGACTATTCCAAACAGAGTTTTACGCGCTTGCAGCAAAAGGGGGATAGTGTTAAATGTGAGTTTTATGAAATGTCGACGTTTTCCTACCAAATGATTAGCAAGATCAAGATCTTCTTTTGTAATTCTAGTAGTATGCTTGACCGTGTCAACAAGCAGTCTCCTTAGATACTCCTCGACGTCTGCTTCGGTTCCCGGTTTGCACGCAACAAGAAAGTAGGGGTCAAACACAACGGTAGCTTTGAAAGTGCCACCAGTTTCTGAAAGGAAATAATAGTCAACAGCAGCACGTTCTTGCTTTTTATTGTCGCTTATATCATCAAAATAAGTAGTACTATGCATATTGAACATCCAGCCTATCTTCTTCGGTCCTGATTCGTAACGCGGGAACCCGAATCGAGCATCCATCTCGTCGATCTTTTTAGTGTCTCCACGCAAATCGACAACTGTTGCCTTAGGTCCAAATTGCTTATACCCTTTCGCATTGTAACTGGACTTTTTATCGCCACTTTTCACTGCCATTGTGTGTGTAAAAACACCGGTGCACAATGAAATTCAAGCAAGCTTAAGTTCGTGTCGCGGACGCGTTAACGGGTTTCGCGTTACTGTTGGAAGACGGTTGTCAAGGGCACAATATTCCCAAACCGTAATTTTAGTACTAGTATTTATTTACCCAACCTTCTTCAACAAAGTTGAACCTGCTGATAAATATCGTGATACTTCTGGGCTCTACAATATCATAAACCAGAGAAACCAGAATGGTTTTATGATTATTTTAATGAATTTATTATCCGCTATCAATGGTGTGATTTCATTAACTTACTGACCTTATAAATAGACGTCCAATTGTCTCTGATCAAGACAAGGGAGACAAAGTCTTTCAAGAGTAACTTCTTAGCAGATTTAGACATCTGCATAAAAGAGGAGACTCAACAACAACTCACTCTACGACATTTGAATATCGTACTATCAGAGGATTTTAGCTCAGACTCAACTACAGGTCAAGGTTTCCCTCTTTCTAATACTTCACGTACTTACACGTAGTTTCTCTCATTGTGTTGAAAACCCTAAGCCATAATGCCCTAATCCAAGTATTCCAACAGATTCACAGCTAGGCTGGAAACAATTGAACTCTATTTGTGAATCGAAACTCAGCAATCGATCAATTGAGCAGTTTCAAGACTTATATATATGTATTTGCAGAATTTTTGAGCTATTTTGCATTTATTTCATATTTTTGTCTTTTATGAAACACTCATACTACTGAATTTAATTATGTATTTAAAAAATGAAGCTATACAAGCGCTTTTATATCTGTCCGGCTCTGTAATTACAGCTTACGGTGCACACTCTATAGATTCAGTATATGTCGCAATACCACTGTTTATCTCTCTATTTTTACCTAAAATGACCACACAAATTGTCGGGTCTACTCTTGTCACTGTCATGATTATGATGTTCGGCCCTATTCCCGGCCTGGCGACGTGGCTCTGCTTATCGGAGACCTCTAGGACCTGGATAAAGGCCTGTTTGGTTCTAGTTTCCATAAGTCTCTTCGCTTTGACATCTAATTGTCATTATACTTCATTTGAATCATTGATGTTGACTATAATGTACTGCATATATGTGGCGATACACTATGTGAAACGTCGCATATCCGTAGCCCTGATCGCGGCAACCGGAACCGCTCTTATGGTTTGGCAGATAACACATTCTACCTGGACAACGGATCTTCTAACGCCTATAGGACTTGGAATAGTTTATTGCGCTTTATTAACTATTAAAGATGGCTCATCGCTTTATATGCCACTGTTCATAGCTTTATTATTGCCCACATACGCACTGGGTTATGTGATATTGCCAAATTCTAACGCCCAACATAATACCTCGCCATTCCTTTTGTTACTTAACTGTTCCGCTATATTGGGTATTCGATGGTCACTTTTGCATTACTCTGGTACATTTGACGATTTGTCTTATTTTATAAAGACTATACTGAAAAATCCTGAATCAAAGAGTATATTCTACTTCTTGATCCTGAACTTTGGATTCATGATAGTCCAGCTCATATACTCTCTCTATTCTCACAGTCTTGGGCTGTTATCTGATTCGGTACATATGTTTTTCGACTGTTTAGCTTTGGTCGTTGGACTTGCTGCTTCCGTCCTTTCGCAAATACCGCCGTCTAGCAAGTTTCCTTACGGGTTTCGCATGATAGAAAAAATCGCTGGTTTTGCCAACGCTGTTCTACTGATATTTATATCTATTGGTATTATAGCCGAAGCTTCTGAGCGATTTACAAATCCTGTAGCTTTAGAAAGAGTCACAGAACTGCTAATTGTTAGTACTCTGGGTTTATTTGTGAATCTTTACGGTATTTTTGCATTCCACCATGGCCATGATCATGGTCATGGTCATGGTCACAGTCACGAACATAAAGTCGATACTAAGCATACGCATAAGAATGGGCATCTTCGCACTCATTCGCATACTTATAATGTTCCAGTGGTTGAGAAGCCGGAGATATCTTTGCATTCAGTGCCTCATGATCATCATGACCACGATCACGACCACGACCACGATCACAATAGCCATAATCATGATCATGATCATGGACACAGTCATAGCTCTCACTCAGACAATATATCGGGTATATTTCTGCATATATTAGCTGATACTATGGGCTCAGTTGGTGTTATAATATCTACCGCGCTGACACTACTGTACGGATGGAACTGGACTGATCCGCTAGCATCTATTGTTATAGCAGTGCTGATTTTTATTTCTACTATTCCCTTATTATCGAGTTCTGCAAAAGGACTACTGCTAACGCTCTCGTACGAAGATGAGTACGCTATCAGGGCGATGTTAGATGATCTGTCGACTTCAATATCGCCAGCGATAGTGTCATTTTCCACGCCTAGATTCTGGGCCGATGAGTCCCAAGTCTATGGAATTATCCATGTGCAGGTAAAAAACAACACTTCAGCATCGGGTATGGCTCAAATAAGGAAAAAGATCATGGAACGTGCCGCGAAGTGTGGTGTACACGATCTTTCAATTCAGATCGACAAAGTCAACTCACTATGTTGGTGCGAATCACACCAGGTTGTATCAGACGAAATAACGAAATGAAATGATACGTGCATGTGAAATAGTAGACCGCATAACAAGAAGGGTCAGTGGTCACAATTGCCCTAACAAGTATCGAAACTTGTCGATGAATATAACCAATGGAATGAGCAAAGTCGGCAGGTACAGCATTATTAAATTCTTCTTATCATCCAGACTCAAACCCTCTTTGAATTCCCAGATAGCGCATAGACAGGCCAGCGTAGTAATAGCGGCTTCCAGCGCGTAAGCAAGCAAATAAAGAGACGCTTTACGCGATCCCTTGAATAAGAAATATGGCAGTATAAGAAATAGAGGTAACTGAAAAATGAGTTCAATCCATAAAAACGATTTAAGCCATAAAGGAGGATCAGCCATAAGCAGGTCATTGTTAGAAGATATGTGGAATTCTAATGTATTCTTCTGGAACTCTGCGAAAGAAGGAAATACGTTCTCGAACAGGTTAAGTGGAGCTAAATCGACACATATTGTGATTCCTGCGTGAATTGAGCTGACGATGTTAGATAATTATATCAATTGATTCAATAAAAATAATTAACTTACAGATATAGTGCATACAGCTTGTCTAATGAACGGCCCATGTTGGTTTTTAGACTTTTGGTGGTGCGTAAACAATCAAGTTAGGTTTTTCGTGCTTGATTTATAGCTTAATTAGCAAATTTCTGTTTTACCTGAAAACGACAAATCAGTATAAACCGTTAAAACAATTCTTAAAAAAAAAAATATGCACAGTATTTATACAAATATACACGCGGAACTAGCCTTCCAATGAATGTGCATCTGGAAATGCAGCCCAAATGTTAACTCGATGTGATATAATGAAACAGAACAAAACTCCATTTCGACACATCTACTACAACGCAAACGTCTTAATGCTCGTATCAGCAACAAGTTTACATAGTGGAAATAGCTTGAGGAGTCGTAGGAGTCTCGACAGCAACACAGCTATCATCAACAGGATCGTTCAGCGGTAATTCGATAATGCGCTTGGTTTTCCTCTTGCTCGTTGATGAGGTAATAGTAGCAGCTGGAGAGACAGGAACAGCTGTAGAAATGCAGCTGTTATTCAGATTTAAGTTCTCAGCCTTATCCGTAACTGCAATTGACAATGACAAGTCCACATTACGGCGTTCGCTCAGGGACCGTTCATGCTCGTGGTCCTTGAGTTGCAGAAGAGCCGCTGCTGCAACCAAGTCTTTTGTATCGGGTGTAACAGGCGTTCCAAGCTCTTCTCCTCCATCTGTACTGCTGTCCGGATCAGTTGGCTTTCCAACTATCGAGGAAGGATCCTCGTTATCAGCAGGGTCATCAAGTCCGTATACAGGTGGTGGTGGACTATCCGGAGTAGTCACCACAACGCGTGGAACTAATTGTCGTAACTCTAATATGCCCGGTTTGGAATCATCTATCTTTATGTCTTCTTCAAATCCTTTAGCTTTTCGGAAGAAATTAAATATAGTGATCCTGTAGGGATTGCCAATTATATTAGCAAATGGATTCCCTGAAACCCAAATCTCAGAAATGTTAGTGCAACTGCAAAGACGTTGCAATTCTGCAACGTCAGATATATTGTTGTCACGAAGGTCAACTCTTTCCAACCCCCGAAGTTTCTCAATTCCATAAAGCGTGGATATATTGTTTCCTCGCAGGTTTAAGACACTAAGGTGAGGAAGATCAAGTTCATTCAAGTTAGAAATGTCAGTTATTTTATTCCGACTAATGTTCAGGGTTCGAAGCTCAGAAAGTACTGAAATTGATTTAACTGGAATGTTAAGAAATACATTAGACGATAAGTCCAGCGAAGTTAACGTTTCACACACAGGATGAAACGATTCGTCAGTAATTGTAGCAAATCCGTTATCTGCCAGAGATAAGTGCTTTAAGTATCTCCATTTGCTCCTAAGGGGGGTCGAGTTTGATTGTTCAGGCTTCGCGATTTCAAAGTTAGGGGTAACAGAAGATAAAGCTCGACTACTGCCCGGTTGAGTTGCCGATGCAGATGATGATGCGGAAGAAGCAGAGTTGGACCTGTTTAATGTCGATGATCTGGAAGTTGAACTGGCAATTGTAGATGTGAGAGAGTTGGTGCGAGCAGGGCCATTTACCTTGCCATCAGTTGAAGATCGTGAATTGTGTCTCTGGACAGTGACACTGTTTAGATGATCACCATGATGTGTCGCTATTAGTGGTTCGCGATAGCTTTGCCCAGTGGATTGCATAGTGTTGCTGTGATTATACTGGGGAGAAGCATCCCTTGCATTATAATTCCTGTACTCCCGATAGCCAAGAGATCCATGATGGCTATAATGAGAGTGCTGAAATTGCGGATGTAATCCATGACCGTGAGAATGCAGTGCAGAAGGTTGATGTAAACTGTGGTATGAAGAAGATGCACTGTGAACTTTTAAAGCTTCAGCGGTTGAATCACCAGGCGAACCTTCATAAAAAGTATCCGCATGGCCGTCTTGTCGCCGAGAAGCATATATGGCCTGTGAGCAAGTTGTATTCAATGTACTTGATCTTGAACGTTTTCTGCTTTCAGTTGACTCACCGCAAACAGAGGTTACAAGAAGATCGGACGGATCTTGTATATTAATCCTGCGGGCCACGAGGAATCTTAACTGATCGGCAAGAACGGCCCATCCATAGAAAGCCTGTATATCAAAATCCATAATTTCAAGAGCAGTAACGTTTTTAAACACTAGAAGAGGAACAGCAGTATCAAAGGGGTATTCTTCGTGGTCGCGTATTAGTCTAGCTCGCGAATCTGGCGCTATACGTAGACATGGAAGCTTTGTGAAAGCGGAATATATGTACTTCAGATCGTGATTAACGGCAGTTTGAAATCTGTCCCGCTTCGCTTCTTGCGCAGCTGAAGAATTAAGTACGCGCGACCAGATTGATGAAACTCCAGATATGACTGATTTGACAGAGGAAACAGACCTGATAGACATGGTGTCGGATTGAACTTTGCGAGTAGGGTGTTGCAGAAAGGATATATAGTTCATATGCAAATCCTCATTATTAGAGCTTTCGGTGCGAATATTCATAGGACCTACGTAAAGGCGAATTTCTTCAAAGCGATGCAAAAGGTAGAAAAGATGATGAGTTGTTAAGCTTAGGCGGGATGCCTTTATCGAAGAAGCAGAAGCAGATAAAAGAGGTTGTGGGACGTTCGCATTTGGCTTTGCGTTTGGAGCTGTATTGCTCTTACTGCTAACCACAGTTTTACGGTACATGTTTAGTGCATTTGCCAGCTGTCGTTCATGCGATCGTATAAATGCCGCAAGATTCCGAACATATAGATCACCATCACAAGAATCATTCATGTTTGCTTGATCTTTGTCAATCCGTTAAACAACTTGCAGAAGTGATTAGCTTGAAAATTCAATATATGTGAAGAAAAGAGGGTAACTAGATATGACAGTTACTGCACCTGTGTGTGATTGGTGCAGATGCGGTGAATTTGATATTGAGGAAAATGGAGACCAGCGAAAAGCGAATCGTGCGAGTAAACAAGAGAAGGGGAAAAGACCTAAATTACAGTATGAAATCGACCAAAAATAAAAATATAAAAAATATTTTGGCCTTTTTTAAAGTGTCCAGAGAAGATTTAGAGGACTTTAAGAATGTGGAATATCAGTTGTGGTAGTGTGAAGTACGTCTTTCTTTTGTTATGATCCAATGTGAAACAGTCAAGGTGTAAACAAAAATTGCAGGGCAAACCCAACTTCGTAAAAGTAGATCGAAACGACCAAAAAGTGGCAGTTCGTAGGAGCAACAGGTGATGCAAATATTGGAAAAAAAATTATTTCAATACTCCCTTGCTTATCCTTACGGCTAAGCTATGTGTAAATTGAATTTGAGGTACTTGTTGCAAGGTAAAAAGAGGGTCATGCCGTGGAATGAAATTACTCATAATATTCTACTTTTAGTTGAATAGTATATTTAAAACTTTAATTTTCAAGGATTCAAGAATTTATCCAATAATACTGCTTTAAACCTTTTTTGAGTTAGAGATTTGGGGTTTAAACTCCCAATTATGGACATTTACCTTGCAGATTGCACCATTGCGCCTGTTGGTTTATATCGGCTCTGAAGGCTTTGGAAGAGCAGTGAATGTGACAGAAAATCTAGCAGATACTAATGAGCTAATTAAATCAATATATTCAATCAATAAATAATACTATACATAGTTATAAAATGGCCATATACTTGCTAAAGCTGTAGGAACTAGCAAGTTTTCCCCGATATTAGTGGAAAGCATATGAGGTACTAAACCTTAATCTCAATATAAACTCACATAGAGTTTATTCATACTCTGCATTGGTACATCCGGCATTAATTCAATTGCTGTATTTAAGCATATAGCGGCCTCGATATACTGAAAGATATCGATAACCATATCAGTTTTTTATAAAAAGCTTCTCTAGATCAGTCGTTCTGTGCAGTCCTCACGTGGAAACTCAGTGACGCGGCTTGCGTAAAAGTAGAGCGGCGAACGTTATTACTTTGCATACATCAAAGTATGGAGAACTCCACTCCAAGTAGTTCTAGTGAGAGAAATTTAGCATCTATACGCTTTCCTTCCAGCTTTTGGCGTTTAACGAGTTCCTCTAGTAGATCAGCCGCTCTGGACGCGTTCATGCTGTATGTGAATTCATTACTGAACACGTACTGATCTGATGATAATGTGACATTTGTTGCACGGCGAAATTCATTAATAACCCAATCAGTTTTCTGAGTATCAGGTTCTTCGCAGCCATACATAAACATTGGCCAGAGGAACTCAGGGTTTACAGGTTTTGACGGCACGTATTCCGGAACCCATTCGCTCTCCATGATCTCGTAATATTTCAGCAGGTTATCCCAGATTTGTTTGTGAGCTTTTAGGGCTACCCCAGACATTGGCAAATCCCACCAAGTCACACGATGTAAGTATATGTAATTGGCCCAGAAATTGCATAGAATTATCTTGCTCTTGTTGTATAAAGAGCGAGCCAGCGTCGGTTCTATTAACGATGACAGTTCTTTCATTGTTGTGTCAAACAAAGGCGATCTTTGTTGCCAAAGTTTATCCATATCTCTCATTATATTCTCTGCTTCTAATTGAACGGCTTCTTCGTATATACCCACTCCTCGCTGAATGTGGTGTCTATCCATTGTAGCAATTCTCCTAACAAACCCTTGAGATCCGACATGAAAATCGGCAATAGGCTTATATAAAGACTCAAAGAGATATCCTTTCAATTCTTCAACTCTATGAAGGTTAGACTCCAATAAATTTGACTCATTGTTGCTCCATTCTGAAGGGTTAAACACCATCCTGTCATCGTCTACTATTGCTAGCATTGCAGAAGAAGAAGCACCAAGCACGCCTTTGCCTCCAAGATGTACAGCTTTAGCATCCAGTAGTAGCAACCAAGACATTAATCTTTTAGAAACTTTGCTCCATTTTATGCCCTGTTTCAGTAGTAATGAGTTCATGTTTTTCTCCGTGAACGCTGGAAGCTGATCTCGACATATCAGTTCGAAGCAACCGAGCAGAAAAGATGCCGCTAGCATATATTCACTCATTTTATCATCTCTTTCAAATGCAGAGAAGAGTTCTATGTCATTTTTAGCAGACAGGTATAACTCAAACGCTATCATGTGATTACCTTGAAAGTTCTTAATGGACTTTTCATCGGAATTCCAGAGCGATAGCGAATAAACCTCAGATAAGGCGCATACAGCTTTTGCTATCAGTGGCTGAGACTGTGAAAGGTTAAGAAACGTGTTTTTGAGTCTGTTCCATGCCCGCAGGTCAAGCGCGGATATAATAGGCGGATGAACATGCAAACGAAAGTACTCTTCCAGGAACTGGCGCTTTTGTGTGAGCACCAGACCAATTTCAGCATCTGGCTGTAATAAAGGGTCAAGTTCTCCTAACACTAAATATTCTTCGACCTTAAATTTCGGCTGCAAGTTCGTGGTAGTTTCAGTTGAGTTGTTAAGGGATAATGAAAGAATCTGATCTGAATCGACTTTCGCGCCCTTGTTTGTAGATGAACCATAAACACATGTTCTACCTAGTCGACTGCAATTCCAGCAATGAGGTTTAACTAGATCGCATTTTACTTTCCTCTTTTTACATGTTATGCAGCCTAGTTTGGTCCTTGGCACAGAACGACCCAACCGCTTTCTGATCAGTTCATACTCTGTAAGCTTCGAGATAACTTCTGTAGATGGTTTAGGCCTAGTGTTCATATTTATTTGATCATGGAATCCATATACTAATTTTTTTTCAATAAGAAAAGAGGCACAAATAAGCGGCAGGTTTCCGTCAAAAATCCACAAATATAAGTGTAAGAGAAAGGAGTTTTTTTGACCTTGTCTCTAACCTACCCTTTTAGGAAACTCCACCAAAAACTCTCCTAACTTCTTCGTTGAATATTGGAGATCATGTTAAGACCTCTATTCCTACGCCGCTCTATACAATGTTTGGCTAATAAGCCAGTATACATGACATCAAATGTTTATTCTTTACGAGCTAGTCAGCTTTGCGCGCACTATTCGACACCACCAGGATCGCACCTCTCTAAACCTGAATCAAAAAACATCGAGACTTCAGATGTAAAAACTGATCTTGAAATGCCCCAAACTTACAATACTAACGTCCTCGGTAACGTCTACACTCCTCAGGGATCGAAAATTATACCTCCAGAAAAGTTTGAAGATAACTCAAGAGTACTGCCCAAATTTCCTTTAAGTAAAGAATCAAAAACTACAATGACCCCAGACAGTTATCCTTCTCCACGAGTAGGTCCTAACATGACATTTGCCAAACTTATAGTGACTCTATTCAAATCTCCACCAAATGAACCCGTTTTGATTTACAAATCAGAACCTCACAGGTTGTATTTTGTCATCCTATGGGGCATCGCCATCACCGTCACTATTTATGCCCTGAACATGACCGAAATGATCGAGGAAAGTGCATGGGCTATATACCAAAAGAACGAAAATGATTTGCCATTTATGCATAATCTTATGCAGTTTGTGTTGAGAACGGGCCTCAATCTTGGTGTGCTCGGTATTGCCGCAGGTTTCGTCTATGCGCTGATGCGAGCTCGATCTCGGCTCGTGCGTTCAATGCATTTCGTGTCTCGCGGATCTGAAGATGAACCGATAATACGTATAACAACAAATTCGAGGCTTCCTTTCAACACCAAAAACCAACCCATTCCCGTTTACGACATCCCGCTTAGTGACCTTACATTTAGCAAGAACGCCGTCGCTTGGACCGGCAACGGTTTCTACGGAACTGCAGATAAATCTTCTTTCCTCATGATAATTCATCAGAAAGGTGTGCGGTTTCCATTTATTGTTGATCGAGCTGGCTGGTTCTGGGGTGATGGCCGCGTGTGGGATGTCATATTTGGCAAGAAAGCAGTTAATGAGGCAGAGAAGGGTATCACATATCAAAAAATGTGGGAAATAGCGCGTCAAGAACGCGAAAAGAACATCGAGAAGAAAAAGCTCGAAGAAGGAAACAATTGGAAGTCGAAAGAGTTCCTCAAACTGGTGAAAAATGACTTCGAAAGCGCTAAAAATTTCCTGCTTCCTAAAAAATCCGTACCAGACACTACAAAGGACGTTAACAACGACAAAAGTGTTAAATCTACAAAAAACAGAACCGGACCTCGTCTATCAGAAATTGCTCGCAAAAACAAAGACTCTCAAAAATGAACGGCTTGCTTGTCAAGTATATAAAAATTGCAATATACTCGGAAACTAACTACTACTAAAGTAGTGCCAGATAAATTGCTTTATTACTAAGCCATTCTGTATGTATATATTAACGCTATTCTTTTTTTTTTCTCATTCTTTGTATATGCCTTCAAGAATAACTTTAAGTTGAGAAGCTCATTAGATGACCAATTCGGCACTGCCTTCATGTAAGTAATACTCCAGGTATTCAAAATAGCGAACGGCGTCTGCTTCAGAGGACGGATACTTGGAATTAAGCGTAGCTTTGACTACCAACTCCTCGGGAACGCTAGCAGAAGCTCTGCTTGCGGCAGGCTTAGACGCTAGTATGTCATATATGTCAGCCGCACCTACTGACACGCTTGGACTGCGAGAAGGCTTGTTAGCCGGGATGTTGATATCGATTTTGAAAGTGACAACTCCTACTGATGGTTTTAAAATATCGTCAAAAAGTTCGTCGGCATGGTTCATGTAGACTTTCGAGGGTTTGTGGTACACGTCGTGGAGTGCATGTTCAGACGCTTTTTCTATAAGAGCAGAGACAGAAACCGGAGCTGATAAGCTTTCCTGGTACTTGTTTGAAAGTTTTAACATTGATTCCAATGTAAAAGAGTGCGTTAGAACTTTAGGAGCTGGCGGCGCTGGTTTCTGCGACTTAGCAGGAGCGGATTGCTGTGCTTTGGAAGTAGATGCTGAAGATTCCGCAGCACTTGCTGCCGGTGCAGCCACTTTAATGTTTGACAAGTCAAGATGACTCAGAGAATCAATACTTTCACGCAATTTGTCTGGGTAATCAGCTGGTATTTTGCCCGCGTATGCTAATACATCGCCTTTAAGCAGTCTGCCGTGGGGACCTGAAGCGGGAATCTTGCCCAATGCTTCTTCGGGAGAGATATTCATCTCTGCTAGTAACCCAAGAACTGAAGGAAGTAATGTCTGTTTTGTGTCTGCTTTAGTTCCTTGTATCTGGACACCTTTTGCGGGAGAGGAGGGTGCTTTGTCGGGTTCCTGCTCTGGAGCTGTCTCAACAGGTTTGGGACCGGCATCTGCGGAGTCGGGGAACTCTGCTTTGCTAAGATCATCACCAACATCGGCAATATATGCAATTGTTGCGCCTACTGGAATATCTTTAGCTCCATCTTGTTTAATGATTTTTGCTAAGACGCCATCGTCGGCGGCATCGACATCGATTTGCGCTTTGTCGGTTTCGATCTCTAGCAGAACGTCACCTGACGCAAACTCAGCACCTTCTTTGACTTTCCATTTAGTAATTCCACCCCGCTCCATAGTTGGAGACATTGCGGGCATAGCGAAAGGAGTGATCGCAGCCCGGGCCGCAGAATAGCTAAAGTTTCTGAGAGACCGACCAGCTGCCGAGTAATACAGTCTGCTTAACTGCGACATGTTTACTCAATTGGTAAAATAATCAATTTTATTATATTTATTATAGCAAATATCGCTTGTAACTTCGATTTTCCTTACTTTAGCTGGTCCGGAAAAGTGCGTAGATTCAAATAATGGGCACGTTCAGTTCAACGAGGTAAAAAGGTGGGATGAAGGTGTGTGGTCCAAGGAAAAATAAAAACCTTATTAAGTATATCAAGTGGTATGATTGGTTCATTTCCCGATAAAAAGAATACGTGCATTTAATTGATTTTTATCGCGAGATTCGTGGTAGAAGGTGTATAGTCAGAATAACACTAGTTTGACTAATTTTATTGTTGCTCTAACACTATGCAAAGCAGTGACACGCATCAAAAACTATAGACAGTCATAGTTAATCTATATATTCGTAGTCCTTCAACTCAAACGTTATGTCAAATTCGTAGACATTTTGGCATAGTAGTCTGTAAATTTTAGTGTCATTTGTCATCAATACAAAGGAGACAACTCTTCAGGCTCATTACAGGCCTTCCATACTAAATATCGGCATAGTTTAGTCGCAAGCCCGCCCTCTCCAACGTCTTTCTCTGCTAGCTCGTTTAGATAAACCATAAGATCAAAAATTGCAAGGATTGAATCTTCAGAGACGTCAAGAGCGAAGTTTCTGGGTTCATTTATCGGCTGTTTAGAAAGATATCTTCGAGAAAGCAGGCTAGGCTGCTCATTCGTTTCATCTGATTTAGGACGGCTGAAATGGGGCTGATCTTGCTCTGCTCCAAAATATTCTTCGCACCCTGACCCGGATGAGGTAGGAATACTCCAAGTAGTAGCACTAGTTGGAATACAGTTGGCTGTATGTTCTGGTTGTTTTTGCATTAAGGCATCATCATGTCCACAAAGTCTTTCACTCGGGTAATGAAATATCCCGGTAGGTGGCTGCATGACAGTAAATGTAGACGGGTTACTCATTGTCTCTAGTAGTTCTGGCTGTTTTGCATAAACGTATTCCTTGCCAGCAGCAATGTCTGCGTAAGAATTCATAGGGAAATCGGGGGCTCTACGGTCTGTGTAAGACCAGGTGCCTCTTTCAGCTTCTCTTGGTATATGGTGAGGTCTAGAGATAATTCTCGTTGCTTGAATCTCGTCACTGTTGGTAGTTCTCTCATAGCTCTGGCTAACACTATGATGGTTTGAAGATTCACCTAACATGTCTGCCAAGTATGATTTAGGAAGGTCGTCCAACAAGTTGGCGAATGATTCAACATCACGCATGGGTGAGTTTAAAACACGTACACTTTCTTCAGTCAGCTCCTTAGGGTTTGTAGAAACAGAAGGAGATTCGCTGACTGTGTGGAGTATATCCCTCTCAGTTAGCAGACTGCTATACAAAATTACTGCTAAATTCTGTAGTGATTCAAAGTCATGGCTGTTGAACTGATGAAAAGAAATGACTCTGGTGAACAACTCAGAAAAGTCTTTCAAGGCAAAGAACTGCATTTGATACTGAAATGCCAAAGATTGAGGGGTTCTTTCGGTATCTGAGAATGTATGTTGCGAGCTGTAGGCCAATAGCAAATATACTAGTGCTTCATTAGCACCAGAAAGACAACAACTTATCACTGAAGCCGCCCAGTCCGCCTTGAAAGCCTCTTCGTTATCAATAGTGCAAGCAATGAAAGAGTTCGGACGATATGGTGTGCATTCGTCGGGAAGAATGTCATTGGAATAGAGAAACGTCAGTGGATGTTCAATGAAAAACTGGATCCTTAGGATATACTTGGACATTGTCTCGACTATAGCTTTGCGAGACATTCTTTGCTCGAGCTCCTCAGGAGGCAACTGTAAATAATCACAGGGCTGGTCGTACTTTTTGCAGTTCTTGCATTCAGGATAATCTTCAGAGCATTTTATGCGACGTTTTTTGCATCTTTCGCAGCCTTTGCGAGATTTTCTATGAGTTTTTCTAATATTCCTGGTTGATAGAGTCGGTGATTTCTTGTGTTTATGGATATCCAGTGTCTGCTGCTGTCTCGACGAGCTTCTGTGCCTAGTACCGCTAGCATTAAGCGGTGCCGGGTGTGAGCCTCTGTGCATGAAAATGTGTAAGGGAATGCAACAGAACCGAACCAAAAGGCCGGATGTCGGTCGTCTAATATAATGGCCAGTAAGCTTTCTAATGTTCCGATAGTTATTACCTGGAATGTGTATGTGATGCCAAAGACCCTTTGTAAGTGAGTGACACAAACATCTAGGCAGATTATACGATTAGGTAGGGTCCGCGAGCATGTATGAGCTTGAAGTTAATCAGGGGTCCTAAAAGGAATAATATCCAGAATGAGCAGACTTCTAGAAACATTTAACCAAATTAAGTACTTTTAGAGTTCAGATATTCTGCCAAATAAGTACAATCAGGCTTTTTGGTTATTTATTTAAGTCGGTTTCACGTAATAGGGATCGCTGCTGAGAGTACTGATATCCCATTTTCGGTAAGGAGGAACAGATAAAGAAGTTCTAGTGTTTGATTTCTCATAAATTTCAATGGCAGCCCAGCCTATCATAACTGCATTGTCAGTGCACAATTCTGCAGGAGGAAAATAGTGGTTAGAGAAGGGTAATTGGTGCAGTTTTTGGCGGAAAGTCATGTTTGATATAGTTCCTCCCGATGCCACAAAAGATTTCACTGATTCAAGTCCAGGTACAGATTTTGATTCTAAAAGAGTAAGTATTCTTTCAGTGACATGATCGAAAGCTCTATTTTGAACGTCATGAGCCAGAACCAGTTGTTGTTTTTTATTTCGCTTTTCTAAGAAACTTTCAGGATTTATTCCAGCAGCAGAAACAGTTCTGGTGAGCTTAGAGATCATAGATGCAAATGAGAAGGCAACTGAACCAATTCTTCGTGGTTTGTTGCGCATAGGCAGATCACCAGTGAGTCTAAGAAGCGAGTCATCTTGGAGCCAGTTTGGATTGAAGTTCTGGATAAGAGACGCTTCCATCTCTTTAGCTATCATATTGCCCGAAAATCCCAAGTACCTTGCGCATTTGTCTAACGCGTCACCTATAGCTATATCGACGGTATTAGCGAGGATTTGGTGGTCGTGGAGCGATCGCGAAAGAGTGAACATTGTGTGACCACCAGAAGCAAGCAGAGTCACAAAGGGAAATTCCGGGTAATTGGTCTGATCTATGCGGCAAGTCAAAAGATGACCGAGCATATGATTTACACCAATAAGTGGTTTATTAAGCGCCACTGCCAGACCTTTTGCGCATTCTAAGCCTACAGCTAAACAGGCACCCATCCCGGGACCGCGTGTTACAGCGATAAGATCCGGTACTGTATTAGTAGCTTGAAGAACTTCCGATATAGTAGGAGCTAAATTGTTTTGGTGATGTAAAACTGCATCAACAGGGATAATACCACCGACATCAGCATTCTTCAATGTCTTACGCACATTCGCAATTATAGAGAGATCATTAGACGATGGTCTGTCGAGTAGCGCAACTGCTGTATCATCACAAGAAGTCTCAATAGCAAGTACAGTATAATTACGTAAATTTCGATTCAGATTATATAATCGTCTTGCAGTTCGATTTATCATTAAAATTCTTTGAACATTTCCCCGGGGTGGAATGGAAAGGGAAAAAAATGACATGCGACACAACCCTCACACCCTTCTTCATCTTCTTCACCACCCCCTCCGCTTTTCTCTTCCTTATCATCCCTTACTCTTAAATTCTTGGCCACCCTCTTTTTCATAATCAAAAAGTCGGCTCTGTATAATCTAAAAAGCTACATTTTGGGGTTTATTTTTTTGTGACAAGTTTCTTTTTCAATCATACACCGCCATGGACGGCAAAGAGATACAACAACTCGTGAAATCTCTGTCAAAAGCATCGTCTAATGAAGAAATTCACAATATCTTGAAAATTCTTCACGAAAAAGTTGAGCCAACTGCCCAGCTTTTACGTGAAACTAAACTGGGTTTAGTTGTTAACGGATTTCGAAGCCATCCTGACTCAAAAGTCGCTGAACTCGTCCGCGTGACAGTCAAGGCATGGAGGGATAATCTCACTAATCAGAAATCAGGCGCAAAACCCAAATCGGCCGCCGCCACACTCAATCGCAAGGGAAGCACTGCTTCCTCACTTCCTGCCAACAAACCCGCAAACGGCGACCAGGCAGGCACCTCTACACAACGCACCGCTAAATCGGACAAGGTAAATGTCGATCTGTACGATGACAAAGTCCGGAATTCGTGCTTAGAAGTCACATACAACGCCCTGTGTCTCGATAACGCTGCCCCTGCTGATCAGATCATAGAAGTTTCTAAGTCTATCGAGCAATATGTACATAAAGCTGAAAAGGGCACTTCAGCATCCTACAAAGCGAAAATGAGATCGCTTTATGTCAACCTAAAGAACAAACAAAACCCTCAGCTGCGACAGCGTGTGATATCTGGACAGGTATCTCCTGAGCGACTGTATAACATGTCCCCTCAAGAGTTGGCCCCGGAGAAGCTGAAGGAGGAAATCCATGAACTCGAAAAGAAAAATCTGTTTAATGCACAAGGTGCCAAAGAGCAACGTGCTACAACTGATCGTTTTACCTGCGGTAAGTGCAAACAGAAGAAGGTGTCATATTATCAGATGCAGACTAGGTCTGCTGATGAGCCTCTAACTACATTCTGCACGTGCGAGAACTGCGGAAATAGATGGAAGTTCAGCTAGATTTACTAGATTTAACTAGATTTAACTTGGGCTAGCTAAGCCTGGACTAACGGATGTCAAGAACGATGCGTTCTGGTAGAAATCAAGCATAGGGTTTTCGCCAGATCTCACCTCGGTGTCCTGCAAGTTGGTGTATGGCTCCAGAAATTCCTTGTGCGACTTTGTCACAGCATCCTTACCGGTGATTTCCTTGTACAGATGTGCCGCGAGGCGGAAATCCGTGGGGAACATTATATCGAAGAAACCTTGGTGTGTCATGTAGGTGGACACTGGAATCATTTTTCCGTCCATTAATGTCTGTGTCACTGGTGCATTGTAACCCGGAATGGTGTCCTTGAGGCTGTGAAAATCTGTAGCGATCAGCTTGTGGTTGGGGAAATATTTCCGCAGTATATGAAGGAACTCCACATATTTTGTAGGAATATATTCAGGATCTGATAGTGGTTTGCCTAGCACTGGCATTAGCGACTTTGTGCGTCTCCACCATCTTGGCTGGTTAAGAGGGTAGGATCTACCAGCATTTGACACCAGCGTAGGATCTCTTGAGCGGTACTCTAAGAACTTTTTAGCAAGCGGATCTAAATCAGGGCTGAAGAATTCATGGAAATCACCATCAGCGTCAACCATGACGTAGCCCTGGTATGGAATGTCGGTTATATTATCATAACGCAGTACATCATGTGGAAAGTTGTCAAAAACTTCCGCTGCGATGAAAAAACAAGACTCGTTCACGGGTGTATTCCAATCGAAGATACTTATGTTAGAGATTTTGATTCTATTTGGATGTTTAGCAAGAACTTTCTTCTGCTTTTCGGCGAGCTGTCCTGTGATCTCAATGATATTGTAAGTAGTCCGTCTGTAGAGGTCTAGATGATGGAGCTTTAAGTAGCTGAGTATGTTATCCATAAGTGTTCCATTTCCGGCGCCCATTTCGTATATATTCAGCCGCTCTACGGGATCATGGTGGGCCACAATGTACCGGGCGAAAGCTTCACCATAATATGGTCTGAACAGCTCGGTCGGTGTATGCCAGACTTGCGTACCATACCTGAGATCCTGACTGCCAGCTGCTTCTTTTGCTTCATTAAAGTCTTTAGTCCATTCCATGAGGAAGTCGTCTGCGCCAGAGAATTTCGAAAAGACGTATGGGGTCTTTGGAGAGAATATATTTACAGCCCTGGAGAAGTAGCCATAGGACGGATTATACAGTGAGTCTGCTATAAAACTTCTTGTAAGCATTTTAACACCACGTGGTCGTTCTTTGGTTCTTGAGAGCATACCTTCGTTGACAAGGTAAGCAGAGTCAAATTCATCCTGTGGGCCTTCGTCCAGTAGGTATATGTATGTAGTAGGTCGGACGGAATATTCATGTCGTCCACCAAGTTTTGCACTAGCCGGGGTATGACTCGGTGCAATCTGCGGACCCATAAATTTGCCCCTGAGATGTGATTTGTTGAGTTCTGTAAGTGTTTTACTATCTCTAGCCATGATATCCGCAGAGACGCGCGGGCGAGGAACCGATTTCGTTGACGGTGCTTGATCCTGATGCTTTATGAGATTGTTTGCAATAGTATCGTTGGTATTATTCTGAACCGATTTTGACTTTTTCGGCGGCGGAATCGTGTAACATCTCGATTGCGAGAAACGCAGCCGGCGAGGAAGCATTGTTAGTCGAAGGTGAACCAAGTAGAGAGGGGATCAGGGACGGAACTCTCCTAGAGACAAGAACGACAAAAGATGAGGTCGGGTCAGGCATTCTCGCTCGGTATTGTCATTGGCGGTGCTGTAATTCTCCTCTATAATTCATTCAAAAAGAAGATCCAATATAAAATATACGCGGATGTATCTGAGCTGATCGGCAACACGCCAATTCTTAGGATTAACTCGCTCTCTGAGGAGACCGGATGTGAGATACTGGCGAAAATGGAGGTCTACGAGCCCGGCGGTAGCGCAAAAGACAGAGTCGCTTTAGGAATAATTGAGGACTTTGAGAAACGTGGTCTTTTAAAAAAAGGCGATGTAATTTTTGAGGGCACATCTGGATCTACAGGGATCTCACTGGCTATGCTAGCCAGATCTAGAGGGTATGAGGCCCATATATGTGTGCCTGACGACACAAGTACTAATAAGATCAAGCTGCTGGAGAGTCTGGGTGCGAATGTAGAGAAAGTTCGACCAGCAAGTATTATTGATAAGAACCATTACGTTAATAAAGCCCGCTTGTTGGCTGAACATATATGCAATGACCATAACGATCCAAGGAATGCCGTGTTCGCTGACCAATTCGAAAACGAAATTAACTGGAAAGTACATTACCAGACAACTGGTCCTGAAATTTATCGCCAGTGTGACGGTTCGCTGGACGCATTCGTCACTGGCGCTGGAACTGGCGGCACAATTGCCGGCGTCGGTAGGTACCTCAAACAAAAAGTGCCAAATGTCCGAATCGTACTGGCCGATCCGCAAGGAAGTGGCTTGTACAACTCAGTTAAGTACGGTGTCATGTATGACACCGTCGAAAAGGAAGGCAGCAGAAAAAGACATCAAGTTGATACTGTGGTTGAAGGAATAGGCATTAACAGACGTACGGCAAACTTTGAGGCTGGCGCGTCATATATTGATGACGCGTTCCGTATTACAGACAAAGAAGCTGTAGATATGGCTAGACATCTGGTCTCAAAAGACGGTCTATTTGTAGGCTCCTCTTCCGCTGTGAATTGTGTTGCCGCAAAAAAGCTCGCAGAGCAACTAGGTCCAGGCCATAGAATCGTTACTGTTATATGTGATTCTGGTGCACGTCATCTAAATAAGTTTTGGAACATCACATCGGAAGATACTTCAAGTCCCTGAATATTATAAATAGTACCTTTATGACTCAGCGGCGTGGTGTTTCTCTGCCTCGATTTGGCGGAAATGAGTGCTGGACAACTTGTCCTTGAACCCGTCGCCCTCGGAGCCTCCGAGGACAGGTATTTGCCATACTTTTAAGGTGTTCCAGCCCTTTTCTGTACGTACTTTCTGAATCATTTTGGCTCCCGTTACAGTCTCTCGCGATATAACCAGAGCATCTATATCTTTTTCTTTTGCTGTTGGACCGTATACGTCATTGATCTCGTAGATATCTATTTTCAGCTCCGGGAAAACGTAATTCATAAAATCCTCGACAGATTTCTTTCGGACGTCGTAATCTTCCAAATATTCAGCGTACTTCTTGTTCTTCAAAAGCGCCTCACCGGTGATCCCGATAATTAGTCTGTCAGAAGTGATGAATCCGGCCATAGTCAGTAGGATCTTGTGTCCTGCATGTAAATGGTCGAAAGTTCCTCCAACCGCAGTCACACGGTAGCGCGCTTCAAGTCCAAAAAGGTACAGATCCTCCTCCTCTTTCTCGTTATTCATCTGGAGATCGCTCAGCGATTCCAGTTTTGCGTCTGTATATTCCTCGTCAGATAACAGCTTCGGTGTATGTATTATTAGCGAACCGGACGCAGGAGATTCGCAAGAGGACCAGCTTCCAGGTATTCGCCCCATATTCAATATCAGCACAGGTAGAGAGTGGTAGAACAAGTAGTGGTTGTTCTGGCCTTCGGTCAAAGATGTCATTATACGCTGGTGCTCGGCATTGCCGACAGCGAGCGCCTCCCAGTTACGTTTTAGTGCAGTTTTATTAATCGAAAATCCACCTACTTCGTCTATCAGAACCGTAAACTCAATATTTTGGCGGTTAAGTGTATCTCCATATTTACAAGCCAATGCATAGAGTATTGACACCATTCTACCTAGGCTGAAGAAAGACCGCGGAGGATCAAGGATCACGCAATCGAGCTTTCCATTAGGAGCAGTAGCTTTAAATGCACCATACAACAGATCCGAATAAACGTCCTGTATCGCGCCCTGTGATAACTCAGAATGTTCAGGAGGTGCAATTACTAGCAATAATGATTGATAAACGCAGTTCATATTCCTTAGTTAAAGTAGAACTAGTTTTCCTAGTTAAGTCGTTTGATTGTCACGTTTCCAAGTACAGTACAGATAAATTTTTAGCCTCAATTATTTTATTAGCACGCTTTTGCCTCTCTCTCCTTTCTAGCGCGTCTTAATTTATTTACTCAACTTACGGCTATTAAATCGAAAGTGGAAAGTGCGGGGGTGTATTATTGGCATTATTAGTTTGTAAACTGTAAAACCTTAAAAAAAGGTCCAGTAATCCAACAAAAATCTCACATCTCGGCACCATTAATTGTCTCCTCTACTTAGCTGTAGAATTAACCTGCTTTCAATCTCATTAGAATCCACAGACCGATCTAGCTCCAGCTTCTGAGAAGCTACACTGTATATAGCCTCGTCAACCGTACCTCGAGTAATTAGCCGTGTAACTTCGACCTCGCGCGTCTGACCAACACGGTGCGCTCGGTCTTCTGCCTGTTTGTCATCCTGTGGATTAAATGACTGGTCAAATATTATGACTTTGTTCGCACACGCTAGATTGATGCCAAATCCGCCTGCTTTCGTAGAAAGCAGGAAAACAGGAATATCCGTCTCCGCATGAAACTTGTCGATCAGATCTTGTCTACTTTCAACAGGCGTCGATCCGTCTATACGGACAAATGCCACTTTGATTGACGATAGAACAAGCTCAAGGATATTCAGTAACATAGTGAATTGCGAAAATATAAGAAATCTATCATCATCCTTGCGTTTCGTCAATATATCTATCAGCACACCCACTTTGCCCGAATTCTGCGCCATCCAAGGTTCCCCGACCATCTTGTATGGTGTCATCGTACGAGGAAACTCATTGCATAGATTATACAGCTCCATGTCCGTCATCACTTCCATATCTTCATATATATAATCTTCGTTTGCTTCGGCGTATCTGGACTCACGCATAATGGCTTTCGACATTTCTCGCAGTTTCTCGTTCGTGTACCAATGGCGCATCAGAAGCGCATGCAATGCTGTCTTTCGCAGGTTCATCAGTACACTGGCACCTTGAGCAAAAAGCTTCTTACTGGAAGCCTGGATATCCAGCCTATCTTTGTCTCCAAGATCGGGTTCAAGTTGTAGAGTTTCTTTAATTAATCCGTTGTATATTTCTCGTTGAGTCTCCGACAGCTCGCAGTATACGACCTTCTGCACTTTCCTAGGCAAGCAATCTAGAATCTGTTCCTTTTTCCGCCTCAAAACAAACGGCGTCAGAATAGATTTGGCTCTTTCTAAACGCTGTTGCGACAAAGGGTTTGCAGATCGTTCAGGGAACACACTTGACGCTCGAGAAGATGACTCAGAGACATTCGATTCTTCGCTGTTTCGTGCATTCTTGCCTGCTGAATGCGAAACTTTCATTTTGCGCATTCGAAACAGTTCCGTTAGACTTTCCTCGTTTTCAGCAAATAGTTCGGGCAGTATAAATGAAAGTAGAGCAATTAGCTCATGGAGATTGTTCTGCAAAGGAGTGCCCGTTAAAAGCAGTCGAAACTTTCCTCTAATTTTCATTAGTTTCTTATAACGATCGCTTGTAGGATTTTTCAATGCATGCCCTTCGTCGTAAATACAACAGTCGAATGGGATACTTCTTAGGAACGACAGATCATATTTCGAACTCGTAGCGATATTATAAGTTGTGACAAGAACGTCAAAAGGGTATAAACTAGAATTGCTGCCACTCGCGCGCTGCTGCTGTATTTTGTAGTCTGTAATTTCAGATCGAATTACTTCACGTTCTGATTGAGAGCCGTAATATGGTTCGATATTCAGTTCAGGTGCAAATCTTTGGAACTCTCGCATCCAGTTCTCAAGCGTTGATGATGGAACTATTACCAAATGAGGTCCTTTTTTATTCTGCTCTTTCAATAGCTGTAAAAATGAAATAACTTGACAAGTCTTACCCAGGCCCATTTCATCTGCCAATATACCAGAGAGTTTGTTGGAGTATAGTAGGTATAGCCAGTTGACTCCGACTAGCTGATATCCTTTTAAATCTAGTGCCATGCCAGCTGGCTGGGCTTTGAACGATGCATTCTCTGGTTTTGAGATATCAACTAGGTCTATTTCGCCTTCTATCCTATTAGTTCCAGACCATTCGTGAAGGACTTTTGAGATATTTTTGCTGATCTTTTCACATTGCTGTATTAGCGAGTCAATAGCATGATACCCTCTAAATGTGGATACGCTATTCTCTATCATCTTCATACCCTCTGTGATGCGCTTTTTGTTCTTAGTTCTGCTATTCTTTTTAGGAGCAGATGGATCAATAATAGCCAGTTCGCTTAGATGTGTAAATGGACGGAGAGACGTAATATGTTCAGCAAATGCTAAGTTAGAAAGACTTATATCGGCGATATCTTCAGCATCGGCATTGTTTATAAAATTAAGAACCTCATCTTCTAATTCGCGAAGCGCTTCTTCATCTTCTGAATGTTCTTGTTCGACTTCAGAGTCACTGACGGCCGTGTCTTCCAATAATTCCTCGTCGGACTCCGAAACTCTTCTAGATTTACTTTTGCTCTTACTTGCAGTAGTTTTGAGCAGTTTGACTACTGCAGGTGCGTCCTTAGTCCTGGACATATCATTCTTAGAGACGCCTCTGAACACATTGATCTCGTCGTCGTCACTGTCGTCAATTATGATAGATTGTGATTTAGTAGTAGGTATTGCAGCAGGTTCTTTCAAGTACGATACCGAGGTAGTAGGCTTGTATTTGAACTTGTCACGAATCGAAAGCGAACTCGATACCACGCGCTTTGAGTTTTCAGGCGATTTTATAGCTGCGTCAGAAGATGAACGCTTGAGCACGGCTATACCGCGTTTGGGGGAGTCAGGTTTATTACTTGCAATGAGAGGTTTTGTTTGTCTTAGTCTTTGTTTTTTCCGCTCTATAACCATATCTAACGCCTTGAAATAATCCGCTTTAAGTCGAGCAGCAGACATACATTCTTCTGCCAGCGCGTCAGGTACAGCACGTTTGAGCCTTTTAGCAAGAGCTATGACTTCTGCATCTACTTTTATGATATTTCCAATATTTGTATTTTTAGGCTTGTATGAATATTTACTAAGATCTATTCTGCAATTTGTAGATTCACCTTGTGGGGCTGTATCTGACTGCATATTCAGACGCGTATTAGAAGGAAGTGTAAAAATTCAAGTTTAGACTTCACTCACACACACACTTTTACAATGGTCGGGTTCAAACTGACAAAAAAAAATGACACAAAAAAGGTCATTTCGAAATTTGATTTTGATGAAAAAGACACAGATATTTCAGTTATTTCAAAACCAAAACTTGTATCTGTAAATCTTGAGAAAAATGTTGACTCAGCGCTGCTTTACGATGATTCTGATCCAGTGCATCATCACCAACATGATCCCGTTAAAGTCAACAAACAACCACGGTACATTTCAGGACTCAAAAGGGCCGCTGAAGAAAGAAATAAATCTCGCCAACTTATTCGTGATATGAACTTACGACAGGAAAATCAGAAACTTGCTGAAAATCAACAAGTCTTTGTTACTGATACCTACAAGAAACACATAGCATCTCTTGGTGAGCCAGTTCCGAGGTCTATTCCAAAGACTTCAAATAGCTCTTCTCAAGACACGTTGAACAGCTCTTCTCGGTCACATAAAAAATCTCCTGCAGATATCCAGACTCTCAGAGAAAGGTATATTGTTAGACGCAAGGCGAAGATAGAGTCTCTACATGTCTCTACATGATTGCTTGTCTATTTGACTAGGTCTATTGACTAGGTCTATTGACTAGGTCTATTGACTAGGTCTATTGACTAGGTCTACTACGTCACTGCAGGAAGAACTGTGCCTTCGACAGTACCAAATCCAACCAGTCCAGTCATTGCATCCCCGGCAACAGCACTAAATGTAACCGTGTCGCCATCCTCCAGGAACCGCCGAGTGGCGTTCCCGATCACAATGTCTTGCTTGCCGCCTTGTGATAGTTCCAGCATCGAACCTTCTGTGCCTCGCTCGGCCCCGGAAATCGTGCCTGATCCAAGTAGATCGCCCACTCTTAAATTGCATCCAGTTACGGTATGGTGGGCTATCATCTGCGGGAATGAGAAGAGCATGTTGTTGGCAGACATCTGCGAGATCCTGTAGCTTTCACCCGATAGAGTGAGATCAATCGATAGTTGGATATCGTACACAGTCTTGGGACTGAACTTGCAGGCAGACTCATCCAAGTACGGCTGGACTTTCGGATCTGATTCTGTACGTTTGATCGGCTCACATCGGAAAGGCTCGAGGGCATCAGTGTGCACTACCCACGGAGAAATTGAAGTCGCGAAATTCTTTGACGTGAATGGTCCAAGCGGAACGTATTCCCAGGCCTGAATGTCTCTGGCACTCCAGTCATTCATTATCACAAACCCAAATAAGTAGTCATTTGCCTGCTCAATGGGTACAGGATCGCCGAGCTTGTTTGATTTGCCTACGAAGGCGGCTAGCTCAAATTCGTAATCCATCTTCCTGCATGCATGCAGCTCAGGTTTTGTAGTCCCTTCGGTATCAGGTACTAGGATCTGACCTTTGGGCCGTCTGATTCCTGTTCCAGAGATTACCACTGAACTAGCTCTGCCATGATACCCGACTGGCAGATGGTAGTAGTTTGGTTGAAGCGCGTTTTTGGGATCTCTAAATATGCAGCCACAATTGTACGCATGGTTGCGACCTACATAAAAATCCGTATAGTCGCCTATCTCAAAAGGCATATGCATGGTAACGTCTACCATTGGAACAAGCACTTTCTGTTGCAACTGGGTGTTATTCTTCAGCACGTCCGGATACTTTCCGTCCAATTTGAACAGTTCCTGGAGGTAAAGGCGCAGAACGGAATGGACTGGTTTCCCGAGAGCCGCGAGGTCGTTGAGTGTCTGCTGTTCTAGTGCCTTTGTGGTCTCCAGAAGATTACGCGTGTCGACATCTAGACCTGCGAGCCCTTCACCACGTACGAATCCTGGGATATCAAGTACATAATCGCCAATGGCAATACCTATACGCTTTGATAAGAAGTTCGTGGAGAAGATTCCGAATGGGATATTTGAAAGAGAGAAATGGCTGTTTTTGCTGATATTGATCCACGACATTAGATTGTTTAGAGAAGTGCGAGCAGTTGTATATACATACGGTTATATGGAGAACAATGCAAGGTATTTAGACTTTACAATGCCTGCAAGAACTGAATCTAGGATTATCTCACTTCGCCCCCTCCACTTAAGTAGTACTGGAATAGGCATATAAAGAAGGGTTTTTTAAAGTTGTTTCTCCGCAATAAGGGTCCCTGTTCGAAAGAAGGAAAAGCTCCGAGATTAATCACGAGGGAAAACCTTAAACTGAACGTTCTTTTTTTTCTACGGAATGCGGGCTAACAAACCAAAAGCAGTTTAGTATAAGTCAGTGCGATGTATTAGACACAGGATAAACTTACGATGGTTGCTTACTTTCTTGCCTTTACGGGGTTAGATGCGGATCCCTGCGTCGGGCCTTGGAAACTCTTCTTGATGGGCAACCAGGATTCCTGGTTATAGGTCTTCTGCACTTTATCGCAGGTCTTGAGACCCCAGTCTGTGAGTCCAATCTGAAGACAGCTCTCGAACATGAATGCGATTGATCCCTCTCCGACTTTGGCGGGTTTCAGGTCCATAGTAGAGGCTTTGTTGTAGGTGGCTGCATCGGGTCCGTGTGAAGACATCACATTGTGCAAAGAGGCACCAGCGGGTAAGAAGCCGCCACCTTCTTTCGCATCATAGCTTCCTGATATAAGACCCATGAACTCAGACATAGTGTTCCTGTGGTACCATGGAGGTCTGAATGTTCCTTCGGCGACGAGCCAGCGCGGGGGAAATATCACGAAATCGGCAATGGCAGTGCCTAAATGATCAGATTGCGCGGTTAGGACCGTGAATATAGACGGGTCCGGGTGGTCGAACGAAATTGATCCGATAGTGTTAAACTTGCCTAGATCATACTTGAATGGATAGTAGATTCCGTGCCAGCCTACGACGTCGAACGGAGAATGGTCAAGCTGGGCGCTGAACAGCGTTCCGTCGAACTTGCTAAACAACTTGTACGGCGTTGGATCGTCTACATATGCAGCGACAGGTGCCTCAAAGTCTCTAGCGTTAGCAAGTCCGTTAGAACCGATAGGACCGAGTTCGGGGAGCTCGAAATGGTTGTTGAAGATCTCGAGAATATAGCCTCGCACTGGCCCATTGGGCATCTTGATACGGAATCGGATTCCTCGTGGAATTACGACGATTTCGCAGGGACGTACATATAGTTTGCCGAGTTCAGTTTCGATATCCAAATCTCCCGTCTGTGGAACAAATAAGAAATCACCGTCAGCGTTATAGAATGCCTCGTTGCCCATATCTTTGCCTGCAGCATACACATAGATGCCAATACCGTTCTTGACTCTGGGGTCGCCAGCTCCTGCTACCAGCTGCAATCCTTCGAGAAAAGTAGCCTCTTTGTCCATTGCAAAGGGATCCCATCTAATTTGGTTAGGAATCTGGTGAAATGTGTTCTCTCTGCTCTGAAAGTTGAAGTTCTTTGCGCCTTCTACCTTCTCGAAGGGGCTGTGGGAAGCCGAGGGGATAATGCGATAGACCCAGGTCTGTTTGTTTTCGTGTCTCGGTGCAGTAAATGCCGTGCCTGATAGTTTCTCAGCATAAAGACCGAATGGTGCCTGTTGAGGGCTGTTTTGGCCGACGGGCACAGCGCCTTCAATGGCTTCAGTGACGTGGTATGAGTTGAAGCCCGGTTGGTACTTATATGGATCGGGGGTTGCGAATTTAGTTCCAATTGCCATCGCGTTCTTGGTAGATGATATTATACTGAATGGCTATCTCTTTTTATATAACACGGACTGAACCCTGAAGTATATTTTTCCGAGATTTCAAATCAGATCAGGCAAAAATTTGAGCTGACTAGGCCTCATATATTAATATCCACCCCGCAAATTTTGCGGAATGTTTCCGAACCCTAACACGCAGATCCGCCTATAACCATTGTATCTAAACAACGGTCTGAGGTAACACAATATGGCAGTAATGTCGAAATAACTTGTAGTATTTGATATTATCACAAAAACTTGTTGTACACAATCTGTATACGATATTGTATGTTTGCAAAAAAGACCCTTAATTTCGCATAAATCTTACGATCTTTACTTATGCTAGGGACCATTCTAAGATTTACTACATTATGCTTTACGATTTACATATGTTTTATTGTTTTAGAATATTATTATGCTAAATATGAATGCTATTCAAATGCTAAATTTAAATGCTAGATATTATTTACAGTGACGATTTGCCGATAGTGATTGTTACCGGCTTCTTCTCTTGAGTTTCTTTCTTCGGCACAGTAAGTTCTAGTACTCCGTTGTTAAATGAAGCGCTGATCTTGTCGGCGTCAACGCCTGGCTCAGTTGGAAGTCTTACAGTACGTTCATAACGTCCAACCCAACGCTCAGACACTTTCAAGTTTTCACGGTTCTCTTCCTTCTTGTCAGATACCTCAGCAGTAACCTTCAATTCATGTTTGACAGGATCGAAAGTCGCATTAATGTTGCTGGGATCAACACCAGGAATATCAGCATGTACTAAATAATTCTCGGCATTGTCATAGACATCGATAGGAGGAATAGCAGCTGCATCGGTAGCCGATCTCTTGTAGGCTTTTCTAGGAAATCCTACATCGTTAGGCAGACCCAATGCGCGCTGTGTAAATGCATCGTCGAATGCACTCTCGACGAGCTCCCAGAATGGTGTACGTGTAACAGACATCTTTGTTATTAGTGTTTCGCTTGAGTATTTCTTCTTTGATTCTTATTGCTTTTCAAAAAACTACTGATGAACTTGGACTCAACCACCTCTATTTATATTTGTGAGAGACCTCTACTTCGACAACTTTGTTACTCTTTCCAGCAATCTCTCCACATTGCTAGAACGTTCGATAAGGTTCTCGCTTGCTTAAATAGGAAGGTAGTTGAACTTAAATTATGTAATAAGCTTTTTGTCGTAACTGTCTGTACACTCTCGAATTTGCTAGAAATTGAATGGATATGAGCAAATCTAGCATCCTATTTCTCACATATTATATCGATTTCCCACTATTCTAGACGTAATGTTTTTCTGTATATATTAGATTACGTTAACAATCGATTGTGTTAGTGAACTGGCCTGCACTGACAATATGCTTTTGTATCAGAAGTAAGTTTTGACCTGGTCAAAACTGATTCTTCGATGATTTATAATTATCATTGAAATAGTGGTAGAGCTGTATTAACTGGTCTATAAATCAATTATTTTAGCTGTTTGGTACTGTTTTATCACTCCGACAGTGTTCTATATGCGTTTAGTGCACTTCTACCCTTCCTAGTCACTTCAAAAAGGAAGGAATTGATCCCAAATTGAACCCTGCCGCTAGTTCTATTGCATAACTAGCTATCGATACATCAGAATCGATATATATTTTTTATTATACACAACGTAAATGCTATATAAATTTCATTATAATATGATACATTTAACTCCGCCCAATATGTGCTAGAATTGAACTATATATTCGGTGATAACTTGTCAAAGACAATCAAATTGTTCACCTATAAATTGTTAGTTTTTTTCTTACAAAGATAACCATCGAATAGGTAATACTTACCGATTGAATTGAGCCGGTGAAAAATTCACGAGCTTCTAAAGCAAACCATATCTTTGCCATTGACAGCACATCCGATTTGTCTTTAATATTCATAGGTTGTGAGCTCGCTCCAAGTTGGCGTAATATAGGTAGCGCACTGCAAATATTGTTAGTTAACAAATTCATTCATTCATTCATTCTGTAAAGCAGAAAACAACAGAAAGGTCCTCAAAAATCTCTACTAACCTTTTAATTAGATCCAAATCCGGATCTAAGTCTCTTCCAATTCCTTCAAGCAAGAAAACTGATATAACCACATTGACAAAATCCGCTTCAAGACGCACATGATGTTGTCTTACCATTGTCAGCGTTTCATTTAATAGGTCACCAATGTTAAATACACCCAGCTTGAACGTCTGTCCTCGGATATTGTTTACAAGATGTTCCATTCTAAGTGCAAACAAATCTCGATTAATCGCCGTTTCAGGTGATCGACTCCTTTCTATCATCAATTGCCCAACTCGATAACCGTCGAAGTTGGCAATAGCTTTGAATAAATCTATAAAGTTTCTCCTATTCACCTCATTCAACTCAGAGACTAACCCTGTATCAATGAAACAAATCCTTGGGGTGTATCCTGCCTCATGTAACCTGTCCAGCTCTTTCTGCCATGCTACCTTATCATGAGAAAAAGATTTTAGATGATTAGTAGCTATCGTCATATCCTCCAACTCTTCATCTGTCAACGCGCTAGAAGAAGATCTTCTTAAGCGCATCTCACTTGGCTTATACATCTGAATAATCATATTACCGGGATGAAGGTCTGCATGCACGAAGTTGTCTAACAATAACATTCTGAAGAAAGAATTAAGACCCAGTTCAGCTATCTTTTTCTCAATAGGGTGTCCATGCGATGACTTTAGTTCTAGGAAATACTCCAAAGGAACACCATCGCAAAATTCTTCCATGAGGACATGGCTTGACGAATATAGCAAGTATGGACGAGGGAACTTGACGCCTTCTCTATTAGCAAAAAGGTCAATAAACCGCTGAAGATTAGCACCCTCGACACGTAAATCCAGCTGAAGGCGCATCATATGCCCAAAATTTTCTACTTCATCTGGTAAACAAAGCCATTTAATGCTAGGAATGCAGTTTGCAACTTTTGCGATAATATTCATTATGCTCAAATCTCTCATTATCATGCTTTTGGCGCGAGGATGCAACACTTTAACAGCAACCCAGCTTGACGGTGGAACTTGTTTAGTGAAATTGTCTTTTAATGTACGCATAATGTTTCGTACCATGTGGTTATGAGAGAAAAAGGCGTCCGCTTCTGACAGTCGCTGTTCTGCGTGCTGGAGGTCATTCTTTATAAAATCTGGGGACAATTTTGCTTTATAGACCTGAGCAATCGCTCCCACACCTATAGGCTTGTAATATAACTCCTGAAATACATCTGCAAGACTTGTGTTGTAAAAAGCACGGGAAATAAAGTGTCTCGAGTAGAAGAAGGCGTGCGGACTGACGTTGGAATGCAAAACCGACAACATATCGCAAAGACTGATTGGGAACACATCGCGTCTCGAAGCAGCCCATTGACCAAGCTTTATAAAGGTAGGACCAGCAAGTTCGAGTACTTTTACGAGCAAGCGAAACCAAAGTATAGCGCCTGATCGCAAATTATCTCTTTCGGGCGACCGAGGGCCTATCATGAAGAGCGGAGTAGCTAGAAATAGCGGCGCAAAGATTGAAGTCAGATAGCATGCTCTAAGGAAGGTAGCCAATGGCTCATATAAGTACAGTTTGAGATAATGTGATACACGTCGCGTATATAATGCTAGTGTTGAGTGGCTTGGATAATAAGACTCGAGCTGATCCGATAGAACTAGCAGCTGTTCCTCGTACGTCAGTGATTCTTCAGCCTCATTATATTCCTCGAGATCTTCATCATCATCATAGTCATCGTTCATATTTGTTTGCGGTGTCTGTACAGCGATCGCCGGCGCTGTCAGGTATAAGGGCCATAAACGCCTTGAGCCTGTATACGCGATGACTGGAACACAAAAAGCTCTTCGCCTAGTGAATCGGAACGATGAAGCCCATAGACGCCTAACCAATGCAATGCGTAATGAAGAAATCATACAGCCAATTGACCATAATTCTCCTGACGGTTGCAAGGAGAAGTTATTAAAGGAAGATGACGTATTTTGAATGAGAAGCACAATCCAGGCAAGGTTGTCAAGGGAAATAGGGAGTTGTGGACCAATTACCACCACTCAAGAAAGTTGTAGTAAAGGAACAGGGTTAGGGCACTTAAAGATTATTTTTTTGCGAGAATCAGGCAAGATTTCGATTCGAAACCCGCTGCGAAAAGGAGGAAATTTTCCGAAATTGTCGTTGTTTTGAAAAGTTATCGCTAGAAGTAAAAATAGTCTATCAGTTATGGCAAGAAGACCATGGTATGTTCAAGCTGCTGATGTTATACATCGAGTGACTGTGCTGAGCATTATAGGTGCTTCGTTGTATATGCTTGGTGGCACTACTTACATCGGTATCAAGCAGCACTATGCCAGAAAAACTATGCACGAAGAAACTATGGCGCGATTGAAAGCTGAGGAAGAAGCTGGAGGTCGAACAGTAGAAGAGGCGCTGGCAGAACTACGTACTAACGCCGCCAAATCTCCCTCGAAAAGCTAGACTGTACCGAGATCGGATACTTTTCAACAATATCTAACCAAATTCGCTATTTCACATGTAAATACTTTGCGCTTTATACAATGAAAGTCTTTTCAGCAGAGGTAAACGGCAAAAGACACGCTCCTCAGTGATACACATTGCTAGCTGACCCGACTTTGTACGTCTGCATGCAATTCTTTAACGGGTTTCTTTTACTTGCATTGACTGTTTACTATTTAAGGCCATTCCTATAATAACACGATACATACCATAGTTCAATGAAAAACTCAAGAATAAAAGTTACAAGCTATTCTTATTTCCACGACGAGTAGTCTCATAGCGGATCTTTGATCCGAGTAGTTTATTGACCTTGTCGAACATTCCAAAGGTCTTCTCCTGGACGCTCTTTTCGGCATTGCAGAGATGAACCGCGACATTGTAGACGAAATTCTCCTGCATTTTGGGCGTTTTTCCAAACTCATTCCACAGCTCGTTCGCTTGGACGTAATCCAGGTCAGTCAATTCGCTGCCCCACTGGTAGAGGGTGGCTTTACCGGACCACTCCTCCTGGCTAGGATCAGAAGCAGATCCTTCGGTCTTATATTTGATGTCAAACAAGGTAGAAGGGTAGTTAGGCTGCGAGCCCAGGTTTCCGTCGACTCTCATTGCTCCATCGCGGTGAAACGGAGAGTATCCGTTCATCGGACAGTTCACAGGGATCTGATGGTAGTTGGCACCAAGACGATACCTGTGCGTGTCAGGGTACGAGAATAATCGGCTTTGGAGTACAGGATCAGCCGATGGCTCAATTCCAGGGACCAAATGAGACGGAGAGAAAGCGGCTTGCTCAATTTCGGCAAAATAGTTAGTAGGATTCTTGTTTAAGGTCAAGACACCAATTTTGCGTGGAGGGTATCTGTCTTCGGGCCAAAACTTAGTAAGATCAAAGACAGAGTGCTCGAACTGTTCGGCCTGCTCCTGCGTCATTGTTTGGACGTACACGTCCCATTGAGGGTAGTCTTTGCGCTCGATGGCGTTGAACAGATCAGCAGTAGCATAGTCAGGATCGCATACAGCCGCCTGGTCATTGGTCATGTTGTGGTTTCCTTGTCGCGACTTGAAAACCCACTGGACGTAGATCCAAGATCCGTCACGCTTTGTGAACTTGTAGGTGTGGCCAGACCAGCCGTCCATTTTACGGAACCCATCAGGGGTGCCGCGATCCGAGAACAAGATCATGACCTGGTTGATACACTCCTGGTTAGAAGAGAGGTAGTCCCAAAACATAGTTGCATCCTTGAGGTTAGTTTGAGGGTTTCTCTTTTGAGTGTGGATGAATACAGGGAATTTAGAGGGATCACGAATGAAGAACACAGGGGTATTATTCATGACCCAGTCACAGTTGCCCTCTTCTGTGTAAAAGCGAAGCGCAAATCCACGGGGATCGCGAGCACAATCGGAAGTACCGCGTTCTCCACCTACAGTGGAGAATCGCAATAGAGTCTTGACCTTATAGCCGGGCTTTTGCGTGAGGAAGTGGGCATCAGTGAGATCAGGAATGGGATTAGTAAGTTCGAACTCACCAAAGGCACCAGCGCCATTAGCGTGAACCACGCGTTCAGGTATGCGTTCGCGATCGAAATGGGCAAGAAGGTCAATCATTGCAGAGTCTTGTAGCAGCAACGGACCATGTTTGCCAATGCGCTGACTAGCGAGTGGGTCCATCACAGGACAACCATGGGAAGTAGTGTAGTACAGTTTTCTTGACTCAGACATTTTTAAAGTAACTGCTGACCCAATAGGAAACAGAGCAAAAGTATTGTATTAAAATAACCAAGTAGATTGTGCGATCTGCGGGGATCTCATTTCAATTTATACTTGAAATCTAGCAAGTCGCATTGAGTTTATCGACTGAGTGGGTATGCGAACTCTAACAAGTTCGGTTTTGACCTTATTTTTCAGGTGTACCATGATTGGCTGAATCACTAAGGATTAGCTTAATGACGTATGCTGTTAAGCTTCGGTTTAATGTCTAGATAGGGCAACAGTTAGCGCTTAAGGCGCAAAAAGTAAGTAAGGAGGGGGGAACATAATAATAGGAAAGTGGTAGCATCTAGACCAAAACACGATTTGTAAGCAGGCTTTTCTGGAGGCAATCCAGGTAGTGTAGTGTATCGATTAAGTTTTGAGAAGCTAAAATTACGATTGTCCAGGCGACGTAAACGAGAGTATACAAACTAGAGAGAGACCATATGGGGAAGTCTTGATTGAACATAAAGGCAACCTCAAAGGTACGATCAGGTATGTCACGTGTAGGCGGGTTTGGACTGAATGAGTTCAGGTAAAAGGCGGCAAGTAAATAGACATTATTAAAGAGTCATAGCAGAAGATATAACAAACCAAAAGAGAGTTTAGGTGCGGTTCTGAAGGAGTCGTGATAATAGTGGTGATAGTTTAGTAGTGCGTGTGGCATGTGCGTGTGCGTGTGCATGTGCCAGCAATTGGGGTTTAGCAGTATGTGTCGCTGATCGTAATGACAAACTGACTTATTGCTCAGCAACGACATCGACAAGCCAGTCCAGACCTTCGTTCAGACCATCTCCACTTATAGCAGAACAAGCTATGACATTCCAGCTTCTATCTGAAATAGACGCTAGGTCTAAGGCTTCACTGACCTGCGGCCCGCTCATGGCGTTAGGTTGGTCTTGCTTATTGGCGAACACAAGAAGTGCGGCATCTCGCAGCTCTTCTTCATCAAGCATAGCCTTCAGCTCTTCTGCTGCTGTTTCTATTCGGTCACGGTCTGTCGCGTCGACGACAAATATTACAGCTGAAGTGTCAGAATAGTAGCAGCGCCAGTATGGCCGAATGCTGGTCTGTCCTCCGAGATCCCACACGTTGAATTTTAAGTTGCGATATGTCAGTGTTTCTACATTAAAACCTATAGTGGGCACAGTCGATACTACTTCGCCTATCTGGAGACGGTATAAGATTGTTGTTTTTCCTGCACCATCCAGTCCCAGAATCAGTATGCGAGTCTCCTTGTTTGAGTTCCATAGTCGGCTGAACAGTTTTCCTAGTGCTTGACCTATAATCACAGTTAGTCTACGACCTGATCGATACAATTTCGTAAACACTTACCCATTATTTATAGTCTGCGGATGTACTTAGTGGTGTTCTTTGAGTCAAGTTGTAGGTGGCACAATGCTGTGTGAGAAAGCCTTTGGTGGATGAGTTTGCCTGCTGTGGGCTGCCCTTTGGGAGCAACCAAGTGCGGCTAGGGTGTAGTTTTTCAGTAAGCCCTAACAGAATACGCTACAAAAGATTAACAAGTAAAACAAAACACTAGTTATTGTCAGTATGCCCCATGGCCTTGTTGTAAACATGTGACATCCATTTCGATGCGCGATCAAACGCTGCCTGAGGCGAGTCAAGTGCGGGCCGCACGTCTAGAAAGAACGTCGGTCCCGTAGGTTCGTCCGGCCCTGAATAGTAATCAATAACGTATCGCACCTCCTTGTCAGTATTATTCGGACCTTTTCTGATAACTGTCCAGTCGTGGCGGTCAAACGGCGGAGGCGTCGCCATGCTCTCGGGCAATACCTTTGCAGCATACTGTAGCATCCGAGCTCGCGGGCTCAGATCACCTGGGCGGCCAGTAAACCGCACAAGCCGTGGTTCTACATTGCTCTCGTGCGTGTACTTACTCTCCCACTCTCTGATCTGCTGCCATGCGCCCTCGTTCAGCATGTTGTGCACATACACCATAGATTCCACGTCCTCTTCGGGTGTGTCCTGTGGCGTCCCGCCCTTGCGCAGCAAAGCATTGTACATCTGCTGCGGTGACGGATACTCCCACTTACCCTCTGAACTACTTTTACCACGTGGAATAGACGACTCAGTTTTCTCTGTTGGCAGGTTAAGTCTTTGACCTGGTACTCTGCCTGTCGCTGAAAGCACCGGCATATTGTTGTCGCGGTTGAATTTGCCCACAGGACATGCAGCAGGCTTGCTCAAAGCAGCTGCGCCGCTGTCTCCAAATTGCCCATGGTCTACAGGACACTTAGCCGCATTGTTTTTGCCAACATCTTTAGGTATACTTGACGCATCACTCCAGAACCATCCCATATTGCCGTTTCGTATGAGTAAGTGTTGTGGGAGAAAACTGATTTGGGAGCGAACACTCTTTTATTCTTTTAGCTTGCAAACGCACTAGGCCTCGTTCTTCCGTATTTGAAGCAGATACAATCTTTTATCTTAACTAAATATTTAAAGCATTTGGAAGTAGTAGTAGCAGCTGCTATATGTAGGTATATGCATGCTCTAAGGCGATCCGGGCCCTTGCGGATCGCTGGCAATTGTCCTATCAAATAGCCCACAATATGTGTCATGTACGAAAGTGGAAAACTCCCAGCGCCTATGATTGGCTGAAAAGTTTCTCGAGGACCCTTTTTCGTTCTTTTTTTTCCATTGGCGGATAGGGTCTATTATATTCGGTGACTCTTACATTTTATCTACTTTTCACATACACATCTTTTTGTTAGTTTAGATTCCAGTCGTACTGCAAGAGCTCCCCGAATCATTGTTACGAAGAAAAAACTCTTAACTGTGAATTATGTCCGAAGATATCAGAGGTTCTGCATCTCCCATGTACGCCTCAGATGGCATTTCGCGTAATGTGAGTCCACTTACATCGGCCAATGCCGAAGATGACAGAATCTTAGGATATGATCCTCTAGTGTCGCCTGGTCTGCTCCAAGCTGAAGTTCCTCCTACGCCTGCTGCGCTGAAAACAGTTACAAGTACCAGAAAAGACGTTTCTGACGCCATTCATCTGCGATCTGACAAAGTAGTCGTCGTAGTCGGCCCGTGCTCGCTCCACGACGCTGCAAGCGCCAGAGATTATGCTTCAAGACTTAAAAAACTACGCAACGAACTTGATGAAGATCTGATTATCATAATGAGAGCCTACCTTGAGAAGCCGCGGACCACTGTCGGATGGAAAGGTCTCATTAATGATCCGGATGTAGACAACTCCTTTAACATCAACAAAGGTCTCAAGTTGTCTAGATCATTGTTTGTAGAGTTTACAAACATGGGTATCCCACTAGCCTCCGAGATGCTTGACACTATTTCTCCACAGTACCTCGCGGATCTGCTATCTATTGGTGCTATAGGTGCCCGCACTACCGAATCGCAACTTCATCGCGAGCTCGCTTCAGGTCTCTCCTTCCCTGTCGGCTTCAAGAACGGTACTGATGGATCCATAGACATTGCTATTGATGCTGTCAAAGCTGCCAGCAGACCACACCATTTTATGGGTGTTACAAAGCAAGGCGTGGCCGCTATTACTACTACAAAGGGAAATGATTCCTGTTTCGTTATATTACGCGGTGGAAAGAAAGGTCCGAATTACGACGCTGAAAGTATAGCTGAGGTAAAAAAGAAACTTCCTGAGGGAATATCGATAATGGTGGACTGCTCGCACGGCAACTCCATGAAAGATTTCAGAAACCAGCCGAAAGTTTTGGCAGACGTTGCTCGCCAAATTTCTGAGGGAGAAAGCCTTATTACTGGTGTTATGATTGAGTCTCATATTAATGAAGGTCGTCAGGATGTACCAGAATCAGGAAAAGCTGGTCTTAAGTACGGTGTCTCTATCACCGATGCGTGCGTCTCATGGGAGACCACCGAGACCATGCTTCGCCAACTAGCAGACGCTGTCAAGGCACGTAGGCAGCTAGCTACTTCTCAGTCCTAATTTTTTATTTATTTCTCAGAGATTTTAAATTTTCTCTAATTCATGAAGATATTCCTGAGCTCTTTTGCTGATTGATGCAAATTCGACATTCGTATTCTGTGTATCCTTAGGTGATAGATCGACTCCATGGCGGATGGGTACGGTCGGGTTCTCTAGCAGCTGCGCATAGTAAGCGGCAATATCATATGCAGTCTGCGCTGTAGTCATTATTGTATCCGGGATGACGATTCCGGAGAGCTGCTGGGCACGTAGCCCTAAATTAAATCGCAAGTTGAAGTCAAGCTTCAGTTCAACGCCACTCAAATAGCTCGTCATATCGTCTATGGCCGTAGTTTCATTTAAAATTGTGACCTTTGAGGTTTCGTAAACGTCTGGACCCATTTCGCCGTCTAGAAATGCTAAATCTCTGGTTCCCTGTGCAGAAAGACAAGATATATATACAGCTTTTATAGCATCGTCTGGCGATGATACTAAGACTTCCGAAGGCATCCATCGCTGTATTTGAAGTTTAGGAGAATTAGCCCATTCTCTTTGAGCTTTTATTTTACGCCACTCTTCTTTTTTGTATCCGATGACAGGTAAATCCAAATCGTCGTAATCGTCATCGGCCGGTTTGACGGTTTCGGACGTCGGAAGAGCCGACGGTTTCCAAAAGCTCGTCATCTTTTGCATAGTAGAAGACCAGTCAGGTCTTATTACAGCACTGTGAAACAGCCGCCTAGATAATATCGTACGTAACATCCTTGGAAGAAAAATGTGCTTGATGGTGGGTGGTAAGAAAAGGTCAACTAAGTTTTTTTTTTTCTTTTGAGCTACAAGAGAACAAAATGTTACTGTTTCGATGAATATTGGTTTATGATATTTGGTAATTTTGCAAAAGAAATGGCATTTGATTTCATATTTGCAACAAACTGAAAAGAAAAAATTCGCCGTTTATTGCATTACAAAACTACAAAATCTCGTAACTGTACATAATAACATAAGACCAAAATACATGATATGTACGCAACATGGTTTTACCCAACGTGAATTAGCCAGAGCTCCACGAACGTTTAGGAATATGTTGCTGGAACCGAATCAATAATCTCTTCTATTCTTCTTCAAAAGTAGAACAAAAAGAGTATTAACTCAAGGCCCCTTGCTCTGCGATCCGCCAACTAGACCTGCATCATACTTTGTAAAGCAGCCTGCTACACCGTAATTAAACAGGACCAGGCTTCAGCATTCTTATTGTTGGGCCATTTAAATTTCGAAAAAAAACACTACTGGCAAAATACAAGAAGTATCTGCTAGCAATGTTATTTCTACTCTTCACTGGATCGCTAGACAAGAAAAAATAAGGAAAGAAATTTGCTAGTAAACTCTACTTGCGCCGGGTAAGTCTCACTAAGCAACACACCCTCGACAGCTACAAAATTGCTTTCTTCAAACTCTTCTTCACCGTCCGATATGGTTCTGCGATTCGGTCTTGGTTCTTTAAGGACCTTTACTTCTTCTACTAGACTTGGTATGGGATACAAGGACGCATTCCCCATCTACCCGTACCCCTCACAGCAATGTAAGCGCGCCCAACGAGGACTTTTCGGAGGCGCGAAGACCATCTTCGGATACACCAGGACCAAGTTCCTTAACAAATCGCCGCGAACCTGGAAGCCGAACATTCAAACAAAGAAACTATGGAGCGAATCGCTGCAGAAACTGATACGACTTAAAGTTACTACCAGAGTGCTGAAAACTATAGACAAAGAACACGGTCTTGACAACTATCTGCTCAAAGACTCTCCTCGAAGGGTCAAAGAGCTCGGCGAAATGGGCTGGAGACTTCGTTACCTTGTTCTTTGCGCTAATAACGATATCCCTGTGCATAAGAATGCCAGAAAATGGCTTGAGTCACTGGACGGGCGCAAGAAACCTGAAATTGACCCGATAGTCGCTGCTTTGCCTAAAGACCAGAAGATTTATCTGTAACTTACGAAAAACTCCATTGCAGTAGCTTTTATGACACATCCTCATGCTTTATTTATGACTATTATAACAAGTAAGTTCCATGCAGTCTGATGCCCGGAACCACTGCTCGAATATCTAAATTGGTAGATAAAATCTGCACAGGGAATCTGCATACAAATTTAGATGCTCTAACGGCCTCTGTCAGACAAAGCGTCTTCTCGTTTTCATTCTCATGAAATACTGAAGACAGAACTGATCCTTGTGCATCTTCCTCAATAACAAATGTAATCTTAACTGCCCACTGATACGTCACTTCTTCTGTTCGGAAGCTAGGAACTGCTCCAGGCGGAACCACAAACGAAAATCCTATAAACGTTTGTCCATAAGTTATACTGCTTTGTTCACATGCAACAACTGTAGTTAAACGACTTATCTCGTCAGCTGACTTTAATGCAATGCTTTCATTCACTAACTCACTAGTCTCCAAGGCCGCTGAAATATGGACACAGTTCTGAGTGCTGTTGTGCATGTCAATATTTAGAAATATCCTATCTCCAAGACGGTAGAATTGTCTGTGAAGATTAACAGCAGCCACAAACCCATGCTTCCACGATACGTTAAATATCTTTGGCTTGTTAGCAGCAGATTGTCGCACTAAGTAGTCGATAGCATCGCGACTCGACAACTTGGAGTACATTTCTTCTGCGTCACTAAATGAGCCAGAGCTTACCAGCGGCGACGAAATACTAGCGCGCCGACTCTGGCTGTCCGTGTGAATAATATCTTTCATGAATTCGTAAAAATCTTCCCGCGACTCCTGCAGGCCTGCGCCAGACGATAATCTTCTTCGCATCTCTATTTTTTTCTCAACAATCTTCTCAAAGCCTTGCCCAGTAACCGGTCGAACCACCGCCTCGTCGCGAAGTATAGTAATAGGGTCCGTAAGTGAGTGGAGGCCCAGCTGAGGTTTTATTGTGACTTTAGGGTAGATCCTGAAAGGTATAGTCAATGTGCTCGGTATAGGCACGCCGCCCGAGTGGCATTGAATTCCTATTATTAGCTTGTAAGCAAACTTGAAGGCAGTTCCGCGGCACGTAGGCGGCAGTTCAGAAGGCAGCGTCATAGAGTACGAGTAGCTGCGCTGTTCTCCTGGCATCAAATTTAAATCAACAAACAACACCGACTGAGGAGTAGAAAATAAAGGTATGGTATCACCAGCACTTGTCGCGTCCTGTGTATCCGCCAAGGAGGATAGCTCTGTCTGGCCGAAGAGGGAAGACTTCAGGTTGAAGTTGAAGAATCCAAAATGAGAATTATTAGAATACTTTCCGACTCCTATTACTCCGCCTGCAGTAGAACCTAAGACTATTTTGGAATGTTTTGCATTCTCAAATATAGCAGTGTTTATTAGAGATGCATTAGGCTCAAACTCGCCCAGAAGTTGAACATAGCCCATAAGTAGCGATTTGCTTCCTGTCTCTGAGTTAGGACGACGCAATGAGGCGTTTCTAAATAGTTTGCTTTTGTCTGCTTCCTTTGATACGACCGGCGCACTCAGCGGAGCTTCATCCGTTTCGAATACAGTGCCGGAAAGAGGGTCTATGTGCAGTCGGTCCAGAGATGGCGGACTCGCCCTTTCGGTAGACGGAGTATATAGCTCAAAGCTGATCTTTTCGGATAAACCAAATTCGCCTATTTCTTTTAAATCAGGATCAAGTCCTTTCTTTAACGTCTGTAGCGACTCTTTCGCAGCGCCAAGTGAAGGCGCGATATCATCAGGCTTGGGCTTCGTCCGGTTGGAGAACGTGATCTCCAATTGCAGCTCTTCTCCGGCAAATACAGCAGGATCGGCAAGCTTAACGTCAATAACGACGCCAGAGTGCAGCTCGTGCTGTAGCTGCGACATAAGCAGATTGTGCTGCGGTTGTCTCCCCTTTGTTCAAAGTAGAAGTCGATTTTCGATCGATCGCGCATAGACGCCCGTTCGGGTACATGAAATTATCAGGTTAGGGTTCAAACAATTCGTTTCTCAGCGGCCATTATGCGGTGTCGTAAGTATAACATACAATAAATAAATCTTATGTCTTGTCTATAAAGACAAAAAGAGTTGATAGAGACGAGAGTATGGAGGTAATCATATGGTGTGGTGGAAAATGAGCAGTACTTTTCTTGTATCCGAGATCTGCGGGGAACGCGAACATACAGTCCTGAAACAACCAGTAGGTCGTTCTTATCCTTCGCCAAAAATTACAAGCTGTTCTCTTTATTGTGTTTTCGCACCATATCACATATTCTAGTCAGTATTTCGGAGTCAGAGTAGCCCGGGAGCACAGATTTTGTGACGTCTAGCTCATGTCGCACATTAGCGAGGGTATCTGAGTCGTTTGTAAGTGTAGAGATCGTTTGACGTTCGACAAAACGACGAAACATTTGGAGTTCAGTGCATAGACGTTTGGATGCCTGGGAGAAAGACACCGGCGAAGAGCTATGCAAGATATGCGAACCGTTGAGGGGCTGAGGCGTCAACACATTGGACGGTTTCACTGGAGGTACCCGGTCTGGTGTACGAGGGGGACTGCGCTGTGGAGAAACGTTTTCATGCAACTTCTGACGTGCTCTCCCTTTCGGAGATGTTGGGTTAGACCTAGGAAGTGTTCCAGACTGAAAGTTGCGCACAGGACTCGTTGTTCTTGATGTCCGTTCGCCGCGGTTCATAAATATTCTTCGTGGAGATGACGATACAATGACATCTGATTCGGACAATTTCGGCCCAAGCTTCCAAGATATTAGCGTACCGTCAGCACCGCTGCTGTAAAATTCGTTATTATTAGAAGGGCACTTTACCAAACCAGTAACTCCTCCAGTGTGGCCGAACGCGCTAGCAAGTGACTGACCTGTTGCTATTGAGAATGTTTTAATGCTTTTGTCACTCGCCAATCCGACAATGCACTGCAAACGGGTCTCATTGTCAGCAGGGTCAATTATTGTTGAGAAAGATATCTTGTCGACACTTAGACTTTCGCCGTTTTCATCAGTAAGTTTTTGGTGCTGCTCTACTTCACCGTTCTCTGTATCGATACGCCAAAAGTACTTGTCTAAGGTACTGACAAGTAACGTTGAGCTATTAACAGAAAAATCAATAGGCGAACTTTTCAAATTGACAATTTTGCGGATTATAAATTTACCAGAGTCATATTCATGTATCGCGACAGATCTGTCTATTGATGAAGAGATCAATTGGAAGTCAGATGTGAATGTTACTTTCATTACAGACCCGTGATGTGTGTCTAGAGATTGAGCGAGATTCAATTCGTGAGAATCGTTATCAATAAAAATCTGAATTATCCTGTCGCGGCCAGAGCTGACTATATAGCGTTTATATTCATGATATGCGAAAGCTAACGATGTGATTTCCGACTCATGAGCGATAGTTGTTTTTGTCTCATTATCCCCATAGCGAATGATGGTTCCGTCTGATGTGCCAATATATATAACTAGCGTATCAGATACGACAGCAGAAGAGGCGCTAGCGACACTAGGAACGACAAAAGATTTCAACGGAGTCAATGAAGAGTTGCAAACCATAATATGACCTTTCGCGTTCCACATATAGAGATTGGTACCAACAGGTATTATTCCAGATATAGGATGCGTTTCTGTGAGTGTATCTGAGTCTGAAGATATGGAAGAATGGAGTGTCGAGAAATCGAAAAGTGCGATTCTGTCCGACTGTAATGCGATTATCTTAGAGTCGTTCGCAGCGAAGAGAATGCATTTCGAGATACCTTGATAATTGTCATCAGTGAGGCGTTCTACTTTTTCACATTTCTGGTCACGCAGCGTTACTAAACTGAGCGAATGTCCACTGGAGAGTACAATGAGTGTCCCGTCGGAATTTGCACAGAAAGTATCCACTGTAGAGCTAGACTGTGCTGATGCGATATGGGTGAGTAACGGCAGGCCATCTGAATTACTTATTAGAAGTATTTCTCCTTTAGAAGTGCTAACGGCAAACGTTTGATCATCTATAATAGCCATTTGCGTGAAGCATGCATCCGAGAAGTCGCCTAGAATTACGTTCCTGCCTGTAAGTAGATGCGAACCAACATCAGAGGAAACGGCGGTGTCAGTTTTCCAGATACGTATATGACGCAGACCAACAGTAGCGATTCTAGAGCCAAACCAGGCCATATCATGTACAGTAGATATACAGCGATTTGTGGAAAAAATTGCCGGATTAGATGGGTCAGAGACGTCCCAGACGTATATGAATCCATCATTGGCGGTGCCCAAAGTCGCCAGATACTTGCCACAGGGCGAGAAGGCCAAATATTTGATACCAAATGAATGCGCGAGAATAAAGGAAACAGGTTTTGAATTAGACTGGTCGATGCAGAACAACAGTACGCGCGGCTGAAAACCAGACTCGCCAATAGCAACAAGGGTGCCATTTGTAGAGACGGCAGTAGCTAGTTTCGCACGATCTCGTAACAGCGATTTTGCATCACGTGAATTCGGGCTTATAGCTGCAGATTTAGCAGTGGGAGATGCTGGAGCTAGCGTAGAGATAGAATTGACATTCTCGACGTCGGTGGCAGAGAAGAAAGTTGATTCTCTGGTGTTTATATCTAGAAGCACAGCGCCTGCACCAAACGCGTATATTGCAAGGTTGTTGAAAACCATAAACGTAGAGTGATTTTCAGCCGTGCACCCAAATGTTTTATCTGCGATTATTTGCATCGGCGGGTACGACATGGTTTAAAAATCGCCAATTGAATAAAGATTCGAACGCGTTTTGTTTGTTTTAGTTTCTTATGAAATCACGTGACATGATTATCCCAGTAAGATAGCTTACAACTCTTACAGTATATAGCTGATATACTGACGTCAAGCTTCACTATCCTAACGTCGATTAATTGATGTCGGAAATTTCCAAATTTTTTCAAAAAGTGTGTATTCTCTTTGTTAATTTGAGCAATTATTAAACTAACAAAAATAGCGACCGCAAAATGCCGTTGAACCTCAAAACAGTAAGTGTACTCTCTCCGTGTTACAATCCCGGACGCGTTCCTAACCGACAGACATAGACTCTGAAGACGACGTAATAATGACAGAAGCCTCGTAAGTAGTCAATATTTTCAATTTCAATTTATTATATTGCTAACATATTTAGGCCAATTAAAAAACAGCCCGCAACCGCTGTTCAGCCTATAGTAGTTGATGTGGATCTGTCTACCGACAATTCTGCACACAGCGGTGCCAACCACCATAGCCCTTCTGAATCTGTCATAGAAACTTCACCATCTACACCTATAAAACGCAAAGACTATGCTGCTTCTACTCCTGTCTCAAATATCAAGCGCCAGAAGGTCGCTGCCGACACCACCGCCTCTGATATAGACGCCAGTTCCATCATTGAAGAAATACCGTCAGTTGATCTAAAGCAGATATCTACCATTGACTTCTCAGATTCAAAGGGAAACTTTTACGCTATGAAAGCTATAAAGGAAAGTGCTAATGCAGACTCTACACCCGCGCCGCTCATAGAACTTCCAGATGCGGCTCCAGGATGCTTGACAGGCCTCTCATTTCTATTCACCGGCGAAATGAATGGTCTCGATAGAACTACTGCTCAAGAAGCCGTGAAAAAGTACGGCGGCAGAGTTGTGTCTGCACCATCTGGTAAAGTTTCTGTAGTCGTCGTTGGCGCGAACGCCGGCCCAAGCAAGATACAGAAGATCAAGAAGCTCAAACTGAAGTGCATAGATGTACATGGGTTTGTAGATCTTCTGAACAAGATGCCAGCTGGCGGAGGATCTGGCGCAGAAGCTCAGAAAGCCCGAGAAAAGCAGCAACGTGAACTCAATGACGCCATGCGAAGTGCGCAGGAAGAGCAGAGGCGCGAAGAACAAGCGAAAGCCAAACAAGCTGCAGCTCTCACAACAGGAACTACTGCAAAAAAGGGGAAGAATGTCGCAGCATACTCTAATCTGAATGATCCTGCTTCTATGCTTTGGACCAGCAAATTCGCTCCCAAATCGTTGAATGATATATGCGGCAACAAAAAGGCCGTTCAAACCTTGAAAGAATGGCTCGAAAGTTTCAGGGAGAAAGCACGGAATGGGTTTGCCGACGGCACTCCACGAGCAGTATTGATTTCTGGGCCTCCTGGTATAGGCAAGACCACTGCTGCTCATCTAGTCTGCGAACTCGCAGGGTACGACTACGTGGAAACAAATGCTAGCGACTTCCGTAGTAAAAAACTGCTCTCGAACGAACTTCTTGGAGCGGGAAACGGAAGGTCTATGAGAGGATTCTTGAGCAGTAGTCATGAAACTGCCGAGAAAATGGCAAATCGACAAAACTTGGTACTAATTATGGATGAAGTGGACGGAATGTCTAGCGGAGACACCGGAGGTGTTGGTGAAATGGCCAAATTCTGCCGGACTACTAATATCCCTGTGATCTTGATATGTAACGACAAGTCATTGCCCAAAATGCGCCCATTTGACAAAGTGACACTTGACTTGCCTTTCAGACGGCCTACCGCTGATATGATCAGATCTAGGATTATGTCTATCGCGTTCAGACAAGGAGTGAAACTTAATGCGAATATTATTAACAGCCTCGTGGAGTTTACTCATTCTGATATTCGACAAATTATAAACTTGATCTCGACATTCAGTCTCACGAAGAAGAGTCCTGATGCTGATGATGCTAAAGAGTTGACAGCAATGTCAGAAAAGAATACAATACTAAAACCATTTGATATTGTCGCCAAACTTTTTAGTCCTGGTTTACACTCTAGCTCCAGCACTGCCTCTTTCCTTGACAAAACAGAGCTTTACTTTAATGACCACGACTTTACGCCATTGATGATACAAGAGAACTACTTGTCAATGAAACCGACCCTTGCCATGGATGGGACTATGTCTGAAATGGATGCTATAACTAAAGCGGCCGAATTTATATCGGACGGCGAATTAGTTGATACAAAGATCCATGGTCCTCAGCAGCAGTGGAGTTTACTTCCATTGCATGGAGCATTGTCGTCTGTGGCGCCTGCTGAATATGCAGCGGGGAGAGCTACAGACCGATATAGGTTCACCTCTTATTTAGGCCAGAATTCTAAAAGAGGTAAATACTCAAGACTTCTTCAGGAAGTGCGTCTACATATGAGACTGCGTACTGTCGTGGATAAAGATGAATTGAGGATGCAAGTTCTGCCGCAGTTGAGCAGAAGTCTCACTCTTCCGTTGATAAAAGAAGGAGCAGCAGGTATCAGAAAAGTTATTTCGTTACTGGATGAGTATTATCTGAGCAAGGACGACTGGACCTCAATTGTGGAATTGGGGGTAGGCCACCAAGCGGAAAGCAAGGTGTTGCCTAAGATTGATTCTGCGACGAAGCGTAATTTCACTGCTATATACAACAACGAAAACCATGCGATACCATTCAGCACGGGGAATGTCAATAAAGTGACTGAATCAAAGAAAAAAGTTGTGGCAGATTTCGAAGAGGCTATGGACGATATTGTCGATGACGAGGCTGAGATTGACGATGAACAAGAAAAAGAGGCTACAGTTGATGACATCAGCAAACTCAAAGGAGTGAAAGTAAAGAAACCTAGAGCCCCTGCGAAAAAGAAGAAGAAAGCGAACTAATTGCAAGCGATTTTGGTGATTTTAATGAGGTGAGTGGATGAACAGTGGCATTCATTAGCGTCCCAATCTGCGATGTTTCACTATCAGTTCGGCAGTCCATTCTTCTATTTCCTTTACTAATACCTCTAATTGCGATGCCATTTCTTCTATTTCCATCACTTGAGCTTTGTATTTAGTGATGTCGTTGTTCATTTCAGAAAGGACTGCAGCATCGTCGTTCAAGACGTCTGCCGCATCTGAGAGACTCGCTAGATGTTCAAGCGCTTTCCTGTTAGCTGAGTGGGTTTCTGAAAGTTCTGCGAGGACTTTTTCGCAATCCGCATCGACATTGGACGCTAGATTGGACGCTGCAATGTTACTTGCAGCAGATATTTGCATGTGTTTGTAGGTAATGTTGGTGGGGTTCCTGCGGGATCGATAATCAATACAGATTAAGGTTTGCTCCTGTCACGATTTTATGAATGGGGCGATTATGACCAGTTGTGCAGTCGGAGTAACAGCGGAACGCATGAATTTCTTTTTGGACTATATTTATTTTTGACTTGCGGAATTGGAAAAAATCTGCATTAAAAAAAAAAAGAAAACATTGATGTACGCGTGACTTTAAAACGAAGATGTTGAAGATTACCGTCCGGCGATGTTTGGAGGTTTAAAGTTTGGAAACCGAATGGAAATTTATCAAGTTCTCGAAGCTTTTTCTTTACTTTACCGTCTACCGCGGATAGTGAATCGAAGAATAATGCAACGAACAGCAGTAAAAGGAGTGCTTAGAGCGCTGCCGCGGACTGCATACAGGGCTAGAAGTGTAGCGACTCAAGGGAGTGTTTGTTTATCACACCCGTTGTTTAGAGGCCCGCGATTATATCGTGGTTTCGCCGAGAAGGCGGAAACTCCGAAACCAGAAGAAACTGACCAAAAGCAGGCGGAACAAAAGGAAACTGAGAAAAAGGAAGCTAAAAATTCCGAAGAACCTAAAAGCGAGTTAGATGAGCTGAAAGAAAAGTTGATGGCTAAAGACAAAGAAGCAGCTGAATTGAAAGACAAATATTTACGATCAGTGGCTGATTTCAGAAACTTACAAGAGAGTACTAAGCGGGAAATTCAGCAAACCAAAGAGTTTGCCATTTCTAAATTTGCTACAGATTTACTTGATAGTGTTGATAATCTGGAGCGTGCTTTAGCTCTTATTCCAAAGGAGAAAATTGATAACGGAGAATATCCTGCTGAGTTCAAGGATGTTTATGAAGGTATTGAAATGACCCAGCATGTTCTTCACAAGACTCTTGAGAAGCACGGTATGACACGCTTGCATCCCTTAGATGAACCGTTTGATCCTCACAGGCACGAGGCGATGTTTGAGGTCCATGATCCTAATAAAGAACCTGGCACTGTATGTTTCGTTCAACAGTCCGGTTACGCTTTGAAAGACAGAGTCCTTAGAGCCGCTAAAGTCGGTGTAGTGAAGAAACAATAATGTGAGTGCTGATAATAGGCGTTCCATTGCTTTCTACATAGGGTTAATAGTCTATATGTCCCCGTCCCTTGTATATATTTATATATCATCATATATTGCGTATGTAATCATCTAACCTCTACGTTGAATGTTTCCACCAGCTCATCAGAGATTTTTCGTTGAGTAGCATTCACTTCCTCGTTAGTCAGCGTGCGATCCATGGACTGGTACACTATGCGATAACAGAGAGATTTGCGGGAAGTTTTTGGATGTGTGAACTCATCTGTTAACGATACCGACTGCACGATTCCAGACGAGTGTTTATGTACAATTTCAGTTAAATCGTTCTCATGAAATTCATTAGATCCAGATTTAGGCAGCCAAAATGCGATGTCCCTGTACGTAGAGGGATATTTAGAGTAAGGCACAAACTTTGTCACATTGCCGGCATTGAACTGGTTTAAAAATCTGCTGTCGCCTGACCAGAACAATCTGATATCCGGTATTGAGAATAAAACCATCGCCAAACGGTCAAGACCAATTCCAAAAGCCCAGCCGACAGCAGAAGAGAATTTCGCTTTATCGAAGACGTCTTGCTGAACTACTCCGCATCCAAGAAGCTCAAGCCAGGATTCGTTATAGAGGACTTCTGTTTGAAAACTCGGAGACGTGAATGGAAATTTGTCTTCAAGCCAACGTACCGGAATCTCAGTGTTCTTGCTCAGAGTTCCGTTTGACTCAGCAGCTTTCATAAATATGTCTTCTATAACAAGTTCGAGCGTCCGACGTAAATGGTCTCCGATTGCAGTAGCGAGTTCGGGCGAGTGAGTTCTTTGAATCGGATTAGTTTCGGCATCAAAGGGTGGACACAGTGGTTCCACAATTTGTATTTGAGGTTGTGGCATATTATTTAGTTCTTCACGAATAGTGGCTATTAGCGAGGATTCTGAATCGAACGCATTCCGATCCCAGTACCGCACACCTTCAGTCTGGTGGAATGCAAGGTAGTGAGTTCTGTCAATAGAATCTCGACGATACACGTCTGCGGATACTAAGAACGCATCTTGAGACTTGCCGAGTTTAGCGCCCTTGGCTATCAGATCAACTTGGTGCGCCGAAGTATGTGTCCGAAGCACTGTATCTTTGTTGAAGTAGTACGTATCATTGCGTGACCTGCCGACGTGGTCTTCCGGAAACCCTAAGGAGTCAAAGTTCTGCTTAACGGAAACTACGGGATCAATGTCGTTATAGAAAGAATAGTTGCCCGGCAGCGAGCGGAATCTTGATTCAACGATCGATCGGAGAATGCCAATAGGGTGTGAGTCGTTAAGGTGTAGTTTTCTATTGACATGAGAAAGCACAGCGTCGGTTACGTTAGCTGTACTATCCCTAGGAACATCAGAAAATAGCCTACGCAAGGACAAGCATTTCTGGACGGGCCGAATGCGTCTAAGCATGGCTTTTAGTATTTACAGTAGTTATTCCTCGAGTATTGATTGAAATGGGTGTTGAGAAGTTGTGAGCCGCGCTTGTTGTGACCGTTGCCATGACACTTGGCCAACCGGTTTCTAAAGCACATAAAGAGCAAGCCGATTTTCTCCCCTCTATTCTGGTACGTACATTTTAAGCGTCAAAATGTTTGGTTTACGCCTAACTAAACCTCAATTTGGTCCATCTGTATTTAACAGATTCAAGCACTGTTATGCGCCGAGGTTCCAAGGACGTAAGAAATCACATAAGGGACGCGTACCGGTGAGAACTGGCGGTTCAATCAAAGGGTCGGTGCTCGAACACGGACTGTACGGAATCCGTCTCCGATCAGAAGGTATAAGGCTTTCGGCCAAACTACTAGGTGAAGCAGAAGCGGCTCTGATGCGAAGAATCAAAACATTGCAAGGAGCAACTGTATATAGCCGGCTGGTTACAAACGTAGCTGTTTGTCGCAAGGGAAACGAGACTCGTATGGGTAAAGGCAAAGGGCCATTTGACCACTGGGCTGCAAGAGTTCCTACAGGGAGAGTGGTATTAGAGATTGGAGCTAGTGATATGCATGAACAGTTTGCAAGAGATACATTGAGACAAGTCAGCGCAAAAATGCCTGGACTGTATGAGTTCATCACTAGAGATTCACCGCCTATGGTCGGCTTTGAGCACCAGATTACTGAACACAAGCCACAGATGGCAAGGACTGATGTAGAAGGCCCCAGATTAAAAGATATGGATATCAAGTCTAAATCTAAGCAGGCTTCTGTGACCGCGTTTATTCAGCGATAGAATAGGAATGACGATATGATCAGAATGAGAAAATTAGATAATTTAGAGAATGTAGATCATAGAAAGATAGAAACGACATTAAAAAAGAAAAGCAATAGAAAAGGTCAAATTAACGCATTAACATACCAAAAAAAGGTGACATACAGAATGTGCCAATGGTTATTGCAGCTATTCGCAATTATTCTGTCACTAGTGTTCTAGGATATTCATAACTTTTGCCGTGAAAGCTTCAAGGTGGAATATAGATTTGTTTCCAATCTGTATGCGGTGGTCGTATAGCGCTGCAGCGGTAACAATAGAAGGCTTTTTGCTGCTACTAACACGCGATAGTAGTTCTGTTAGCAATGTTTTGATTATGATCCTGGGAGGGATGCAGTGAGCTATGAGGTCATAGTATTTACCGCGAATTGCCAGTAATTGAGAGGCTGATTGTACCTTGATGATCATCTGAGCAATCTCAGTTATGACTTCGCGCCAGTCCGCAGGCGGGACAGTAGTTGAATTGGAAACGATAATCTGCTGATCACCTGGTAGCACGCTTACGGTTGCTTCTAGTGATAATAGAGCTCTCCTCAAGTTCCTTCCAGACTGAACAAATATTTTAGCAAGCAGTTCTTCAGGCAACGGTACTGGCGATATGTGCTCTTCTTGTGCGACACGATTCAGGACGCGCTTGATAGACTGGTAATCAGGAGCAGGTACGCGGATTTGCAGAGTCCTACTTTTTATTGGCTCGATGATATTGGATGTCGATTGAGCAACTAGGATGAGACGCAGGGATGTAGTGTATTTTTCCATTGTGCGACGTAAAGCAGCTTGCGCATCGCGAGAAAGAGTGTCAGCTTCATTGATTACTACCACTCTGAATCGATGTGCAGATTTCGTGACTTGGTTTGACTGCGCTAGCTCCTTTATGAGTTCCTGAATGATTATGCGGTCGTTGTTAGGTCCAAGGTCGCTTGGAGTCAATTCAAAATGATGCGGTCCAACAATGAGTGTGAATTCGACTTTGCGGGAAGCTGTGGCCGCGAAGGTTCTGGACTCTAGTTTGACGTTTCTAGCAGAATTGCCATAAAGCGCGTGTAGAACTGCAGAGACACGCGTTTTCTTACCTGCACCTGAAGGCCCGTAGACTAGCAAGTGTGGCAAATCTTCAGAATAAGCCAAAGATTTCAATCTATTAGTTAAATTATCATTGAGATCGAGATCTTTTAATGTTTTTGGTGCATATTTGTCTACCCAGAGCATCTTTGACGACTATTAAGAAAGGGGGCCCTTCTTTAGGTGGGAGAGCAAAATCAAGGGTGTTTCTCTACCCTTGAATTGCTCCCACTCTCTATCTAGGCTGAAGAATATATCTTGGATTCAGCCAAACCTGTTGATCCTCTGGATATACTAGAGGTAAGACCATATATTTAGATCGACTAGGTTCCATACATTCATAAAATTTATTTGAGTTAGCAGAAAACTTTAGAAGATCGTTTATCTACCGCCAACACAATAAATCAATGAACCTACTTGTCGTCTACAAAGCAGACTGCGAAACTGAGCACGATATTAGAGAATTGTTGAATGGATTTGATGTCAAGTTATGGTCACCACTCTACAAGCTGCAGAGAATAGCTATTGTATTTGGCACCGAAACTGAAGCTATCAGAGGGCAAAATGCGATTACATCAGCTTACCCTGATTTGACGACACGGCTTTCTTCATATAGCGATAAGGAGAACTCGAATTTACAGGTGCCTGACCGAGGCAGGCTTCTGAAGATATCGCCACCGCCGTCGCCGCCTACCGAATGGCAGTCTCGAGAGGAAGAGCCGCCAAACAAAGACACGCATTTCGACACAGAGGATCTATTGCTAGAGGCAATTAAGAGACTAGAACACTCGCAAGATCGACTTAATTCAGAATCTAATTTTTACGACAATGAAGAAAGTCAGAGCGCATTTCAACAAAAACTAAAGCTTTTAGAACATCCAACTGTTCACATCACTCTCGATCGAGCTGAATAGTGCTGTCAGATACGACATACTCGACTAAGACGGATAGTTCTGGCCTGCTGCTCAGAAGCTCTATTGCCTCTTTTGCTTTTACCCACTTCCGTTTTCTATTGCTCTCAGGCCACTTATCATCAATAGATATCACTTTGAACACAAAAAAATGCAGTTCCGATACCAATGCCTTCGTTCCTATTGTCTTGGCTACGAACTTGCTGTGGGCTTTTTTAGTTATCGGTAATTCCTTAATGATCTGTCCTGTTACACCTGCTTCTTCCCAGCTTTCTCTAATTGCTGTCTCTTCTATCGTTTCATCGCTTTCATGTCCTCCCTTGGGTAGCACCCATTTGTCTTTATGTGAACTGGACGAAATTACCAATATCCGTCCTTTATCGTCGATAGGTATAGTGCCGCCTACTATTCTCTCCCCATCAGCGTTGTATACCTGTTTCGCCCTGCCTGTGCGAGCCGTCATACAATGGCCGCTCATATTAGCTTCTATTAAATGGAGACGCGTACACAATTTCCCAATGACTTCCTTTAAAGGCTGCCAAATTGTCTAGGCTTACACAGATGCAAAGTGTTTGAAACAATGAAGGAGGGAAGAGAGTCGAATGGGCCGTTGGTTGGGTCTCCCTCTGTTCCTGTTCTAATACAAAACCCAAACGCCTGGGGCACCCCTACATATAGAGCTTTAGCATAATAGTAGAGCAATTGTCAATTTCTAATTCTAATAGCTTAACTAAGATCAGCAGGGAAGTTTCCGTTTTCTAGTTTATGTTAGCACTCCGTTAGTTCCTCTTATGCTGAGCTAGGCATCAGCTCAGGGTTCCAATACTGAGAACCGGGGACCCGGGTCCCGGCACAGCGAGATAGTGTACTACTACTTACCCACTTGCTCATTCCATTTTTCGGTCCATGAATCAGGACAAAGCGATTTGTATGTAAAATAGAATTGCTTGCATGGCTCGAAATCCTCACCGCGGTTGTTTATGCAGCGATGGTAGTCAACGAACGATTGCCTAGTTCGTTAGTTGCCTTTGTTACTTGTTTCCATTTAGTTCGCAAACTACTTACCAGCAATGTTTGCTCTGGTTGATCAAGGGGAACCTGTCGTGTGTTAGTACTCAATTTCTTATAATAATTGTATTATCCATAATAACTTACCTTGGATCGTGATTAGGTGTGCGGAAAATAGTGGTCTTCTCTTCGGTATCCATTAGTCTTCTCGTGGTAGTAAAAGTGAAAAATGGTATCTATAACACTCTGAAGGGGCATTCTTCGATTGTATAGTCACACCATTATTGGTTAAGACGTATATCCATGGCAACACTGTTTTAAAATTTGAGTAATTTAGTTACCTGAACATATTTCATTAGAGTTTAACATCATAATAGAAACCTCTTCATCGTCGAAATTCCTTACCGCTGAATTTATTATACGCTTTAAGATCTGAAGCCCACATTTTATCTTTGTCTACACAGCTGCAAACATGGATATACAGCCATCTCTTGACTTGATAAAATTACAGCTCAAGCAAAATCCCGATGCGAACACCGCACCCGTGTATGTATCACTCGATGCCGCATTTCTTAACCCCATATCAGCATACTTGAAACTCACCCAAGGTGCATCTAAGAAACACTCGTTCTTGCTTCAATCGGCTTACCAGGGTGAATCAATAGGCAGGTACTCTATGGTAGGCACTTCGCCGCGGAAAGTTATCGCCACTGGCGCCGGATTTGGCGAGGAAGTTGATCCACTAATAGTGCTCGAGAAAGAACTGAAGGGTTACAAACAGCTCGAAACGCCTGGGATACCTTCACTATCTGGTGGAGCACTAGGATATATTTCCTATGACTGTATAAAGTATTTTGAGCCTAAAACTGCTCGACCATTGAAAGACAATGTTCATGTGCCGGAGGCATTGTTCATGTTATACGACACCGTTGTAGCGTTTGATCACGTTTATAACAAGATTCTTGTTATCACTAATCTCATTCTTACAGAAAATAATTCAAACATTGAAGAACTTTATGAGAATGCCAAGCCAATCCTCAGCGAAGTTGTTTCTATACTCACATCTGACTCACCTATCCCGCTTCCTGACCAGCCGCCAATTGAAGCACCAGGCCCAGAGGAACCTGCATACGTTTCGAATATCGGCCAGGAAGGGTACGAGGCGCATGTAAAAAACTTGAAGAAGCACATTCACCGCGGCGATATCATCCAAGCGGTGCCTTCCCAGAGACTTTCGAGAAAGACGAACATTCATCCCTTCAACATATACCGAGAGCTTCGTGGCGTGAATCCTTCGCCCTATATGTTTTATATTGACTGCGATGGGTTCCAGCTTGTTGGTGCTAGTCCTGAACTGCTTGTTCAATGCGATAAAAACTCTAGAATTGTGACACATCCAATCGCTGGTACAGTTCGTCGCGGCAAGACCCCAGAAGAAGACGACGCGTTGGCCCAGGAACTTCGAGATTCTCTCAAAGATAGAGCGGAACATATAATGCTTGTCGATTTAGCCAGGAATGACGTCAACCGTGTCTGCGACCCTGCCACGACGACTGTCGACAGGTTGATGACAATTGAGCGGTTTTCACACGTTATGCACTTGACTTCTCAAGTCTCTGGTACACTTCGACCGGACAAAACGAGGTTTGATGCTTTCAGATCTATATTTCCTGCTGGAACAGTATCTGGAGCGCCTAAAGTAAAAGCTATGGAACTGATTGGCGAACTTGAAGGAGAGAGGAGAGGAGTCTACGCAGGAGCGGTGGGCCACTGGGGGTATGCAAGTACAAGTATGGATACGTGTATAGCATTGAGGACAATGATGGTCAAAGACGGAGTGGTATATTTGCAAGCAGGAGGAGGAATAGTATACGACTCCGACGAATATGACGAGTACGTGGAGACGCTCAATAAGTTAAAGGCGAATGTACAGACGGTGATTCAAGCCGAGCAAAAGCACATGCAGTCTGCTTAATAAGATGTTGAGATGACTGAAGCGAAGTATTCAGGTTACTTTTTATTATTATTTTGAGAGAAGAAGTAGTGCTACAGTGCTGGTCGAAACTTAGTCCTATGAAATTCTTGGTACTGTCATATCATGTATGATGTTTCCGGAGTCGTCAACAGGACGTAGAACGCCACCGCGATCGTACTGGGCCTTGAAAAAGGTGTAATGGAGGAGCACGGAGTCTATTCCACGCATATATGGGTCTTTGGTGAAGTCAGGATCAATAAAGAAAAATAGAGGCATATCGACGGTCTCGCCTGCTAATAGTTGTTGTTCTTCGAAACAGAAACATTGGATTTTAGAGAAGTACTGTGCCACTTGAGGTGGTGTAACTGTATAAGTGGCAACACCGACTATGTTATGATCAGATTTATTAGTAGCTTTGTAAAATGCCAAAGCTGTTTCGCCGGGTTTGACTGAAACCATTCGTTGCTCAGGAACAAACTTCCAAGGAAGAGCATCAGCGACGCTCGAGGAGAACTGCACTTTGATCCGGCCAGCGTTCTCAACAGGCACCAATTTGTCTGGAGTAATACTTTGTGCTGGTGTAATAGGAGTTCCAGCCCATCCCATTTGCGAGCATAACATTTTATATAGCGGTACTGAAGCATATGTCAATCCAACTATGAAAATAATACCTGATAGCTGATATATTGCCATTTCGATATTCTTATTTTCATTATCTGTATGAATTTTTTGACCTCGGGCTCGTGCTCTTATCGCTTCATATTCTTTCATAGAAATCCATCTTTTTTGATTAATTTTGAAAATATTAGCTCTAATGCTTCTATGCGCAAACCTCCATAGTGGCATCATTTCTTAAGTATGGTGGTGTGTCTATGTCCAATATTGGGAATACATTACTTTCCTTTTCTATATAACCTCCACCCAAAACGTCTCTTTATGTTGTATCATTATCTCAACAACCAAATATGTTCGGAATAATAATTAATAAAGATCTGCATTTACGCAGATAATATTTGCATCTAAACCTTTCAATGTCAAAATTCAATCGATAGCGCTAAACCCTTAGTGCATCGTTCTTTAACCATTGGTCTTTATCAGACCCTTACGCCCGCGCGGGTGCTTGACGCCGATCCCTGAATATCTTGGTTATTATATTTACTTCGATTTTGTCCATTATATCCCTCTACTTTCTCTTCTTTCTATAACAATGCAATTTGGATCTATACTGGCTGCATGTCTTGTAGCAACTATTGCAGAAACTCACCAATTGCCACCTCTCAATCCTATCAAAATTGAAGGCAGAAACTTTGTCGACTCCATTACTGGCGAACGTTTTATTATTAAAGGCGTTGATTACCAACCTGGTGGCTCTTCTTCCGTTAGAAAGGGAAATGATCCGCTCTCGGATCTCGGCAGTTGTATCCGCGACGCGTACATGCTTCAACAGCTAGGCATCAACACCATTCGCGTCTACTCCGTAGACCCCTCTGTTAACCACGACGAATGTATGTCCCTATTTGCAGCAGCAGGTATTTATCTTCTTCTTGATGTCAATACTCCTCTCGCCAATCAGCACATACATCGCTATGAACCCTGGACTACCTACACCAAAAACTACCTTAACCATGTCTTCTCTGTTATTGAAGCTTTCGCCGGCTACCCTAATACTTTAGGTTTCTTTGCCGGAAATGAAGTCATTAATGACTACGACTCTGGACAGGTCGCCCCGGCCTATATGAAAGCAATCGTTCGCGATATGAAACAGTATATCGCTAATCACATTCACCGCCCTATCCCCGTAGGATACTCTGCCGCTGATGATCTGCTGTTCCGTCGCTCGCTACCAAAATATCTTTCATGCGGTTCTGAATTTGAGGCTATTGATTTCTTTGGCGTCAATTCGTACCAATGGTGCGGCAGACAGTCTATGGAATCTAGCGGCTACACCCAGCTTCTTCAAGACTTCAACAATACCTCTGTGCCCGTCTTCTTTTCTGAATACGGATGCAATAATGTACAACCCCGCGTTTTCCAGGAGGTTGAAGCTATCTATTCCAGTCCCATGTCAGATGTGTTCTCCGGAGGACTAGTCTACGAATACACAGAAGAGAGCAATCACTATGGCCTGTTGCAGATGGTGGGAGGCGGCGCGCTTAGAGAGTTGCCAGATTTTAAGAGACTCCAAATTCAACTTAATAAAGTCAAAGATTTGAGTTTCCCTCTGATCAAAGATACTACCGAGCGAGAAGTCGAATGCGAAATACCTGATGATGACTCCATTAATACGTTTGCTTTTGTGCCCTACACACAGAATGCTGCTGCCATTAAGAACGGTGTCAAGGGATTTAGCAAAGGCAAGCTTATTGAACCAAGTACATTCACAAGCAGTATTGGATTGTATAACGTGCGTGGCGAGCCTATAAAGGACTGGAGAGTCGCACAAACTCACAGATTGGATCTAACTCCAGTTCAGGCTTCAGCTGAAGGTTATAACCCAGGACAGAGCCCTGCTGAAGGGCCTAGCTCTGCAAGTTCAACAAGATTCAGTTTCAGATTGATGCATTGCGTACTTTCTTGCATGATCTGCTACCTGCTACTCTGACCGTAAACACCTCGAGATCACCGGACTGTATGTATCGCTGCATGAACTCAAGTTTATTTAGCCGCAAATGTTGCTAGTACGAACTTGCTTAGTTCGCTGTTTTCTCCCAGTTAAGCGATTGACGGTGAAACGAAGGCTGCTGTTTTTTCTGCATTAGCTATTATCATTACTATTATATAGATTTAATGTGCAAAAGTTTGCTGTGAATATATTATTTGTGTATTTATGATTTTTTTTGAATGTCTGAGAATAACAAGAATTTATCGCATGAACTTTTAACGGAGAATTTCCTAAATAGGGAGGTTCACCTTGCCTTGAGCTTGTTTGGTATATATAACCTTAAAATTGTATCAAATTACATACATACCAAAGTGATCGTTAGCGTGCACTTTCTTGGTATTAAAATTAGTGCATTTTTTTTATAGATAGTGTCTTACTGTTTTTTTATTTATTTATTTACTATAAACAGAAGAATAGATACACGAATTGATAATAGATTAGTGGACGTTTTTTATTGCGCATACTTGACTTACATTTAACTGCGTTCTCCCATAGATAACGCAGGGGAACCCTTGTTTTTTCTTTCCTTTTAGAGATCTGCTTAAATTTGCTTTCTACAAAGGCGATCGAAAATTATAAAGAAGAAAAATCCTGGAGGGTCAATGCAATTCTCGACCCTGACATTGTTCTAATCTTGATAAAAAGCGAACTCTTCTTTAAGTTATATTTATTACTAAACTGATCACACACACACACACACAACTATACACTTTTGAAAGTAATGCCTTCCTGGAGAAATCTCGATATCCTATTTGCATTCAATCGCAGGCGGCCTAGATCGCCATATAATGACGATAGCAGCGTGAGCGATCTAGCATTAGATTACGAGACTAACCAGTACATATCCGGTCTGGTCCCTGAAGATCTCAATGTTTCAAATTCAAAATTGCAAAAGGGATCCTCTACCGCCTCTGATGAGCCTGAAGCCGCTATTATTGCCAGCCCATCTATAGGTTTTAGTTGCCCCTGCTGTCTTTCTATTATTTCTGAGCCGCAAAAATGCCTGATTTGTGATACTATTTTTATCTCCTATAAGGACATGTGGGAACTGCCGGCCAGTTCGCCGGCAATTAAATTGCGCGATATAGTCGATATTCTGGCTATGGGATCTATGACTGCGCTTAATTCTGTTGTTAATGATCTCTTTAGCCGCCATTGCATTCTTAATGAGGCCTTCAATACCGGCTTGGGCATTCGATACTCTAGCCCTGGAATTGATTATACCGTCCTACGCCGATTATATTGCACTATATGCTCCTCCAAGTCTTCCAAGCTAATCAACAAACTTTTGCATTCAATTAGACGCCTTCTCAAAACAATTTCTGTTACTATGGATCCTAGCAAGCTTCTATGGTTAATGGCGATTTTTGAATGTCCATTGATTTGGAATTGCAACTACACTAACCGCGTTATTAAGTCTATTCATAAGCGTCTTTTTGGTATAATGAGCAACTTATCTGACGAATGTCAAATATACTTAGTAAACTGGTTTGCTCGTCTGCCTGTTGCCGAGTTTGCAGCACGGATCGACCAAATGAATACTTTGATTATCCAGCGCATAAATTCTTACGCATCAGTCGACAATAATGAAGCATCTGAATCTACTGTTTTCAAACCTGCAACTCTATCGGATTATGCAGATGATTGGCAACTTCGATCATTTTGCAAAGTATTGTCCCTTTTTTTTGCAGCTAATGTGCAAAAACCGCAGGTTCATGTATCACATTTTTACAACCTAGGCATAGATCAGGTTGATTTACGCCCAGATTTTAATGCATGGTCTAAGAAAGCTCGCGGAAATAAAGGAAAGTCTCTTGCTGTCTCGACCAGAGATACTTTATTCTCGAAAAAGCCATATAGTGCAGTGGAAGATGCCAAAATGCTTATTTGTAATTTCCCCTTTTTGCTCTCCATAGGATCAAAGTCTTCTCTTATTGAACATGACGCACATCGACAAATGAGGATTTTAGCACAGAATGCATTTTTCTCAAGTCTAGAACGGCATTTACCTATCAGCGGTTCTACAAACATCAAAGTGCGCCGCAGCTGCATTACCGAGGATTCGCTAAGGCAACTAAGTACTGTTGATGCAGACCTGAAAATGGGCATTACAGTTACCTTCGATGGTGAGGAAGGAATTGATGCTGGAGGTCTGAAAAAGGAATGGTTCACTTTACTGACGCAGCAGGTGTTTGACCCTTTGAATGGAATGTTTGTTTTGTCTCAGGGGAAGGATTATTACTGGTTCAACTCATGTAGCTTTGAGTCCGCTGACCAATATTACCTTGTTGGAGAAGTTTTGGGGCTTGCGATATACAACTCGGCTATTCTGGATATTCCATTGGCTCCCGCAATCTACAAGAAATTGCTGGGAATCTCGTGCACGCTTTCAGACCTTTCTGTGATCGACCCAGAACTTGCCGATGGACTGAAGAAACTGCTTAAGATGCCGAAAGAAACTGTTGAAGACGTTTATTGTCGCAACTTTACCATTGAAGAGGAAATGTATGGCGAGATCAAAACTGTTGAACTAATAACTAACGGCAAGAACACCCCATTGACGGGAAACAACAGGCATCTTTTTGTGAATGCCTACGTTGAATACCTTCTTGAGACTCGAATTGCTAGACAGTTTGAGCCGTTTAAATGTGGATTTTATAAATTTCTCGACTCTGCTGTCTTAAAGCTTTTTCGACCACAGGAAATCGAGCTCTTAATATGTGGATCTGCAGAAGAATGGGATACATCTGCGTTGCAAGCCATTACGGAGTATGCGAACTGGAATTGTTCGAAACCCTCAGAGACAGTTTCGGTTATCAAATGGCTCTGGGAAATTGTGGACGAGTTTGAGTCCGAACAGCGCAAACAATTTATGAGTTTTGTAACTGGCTCTGATAGGCTACCTATTGGTGGTGTGAGTTCTTTGCGGTTTAAGGTGGTTCAGCTTGCCGATGTAGCAGGATACGGCGACAGTGAGAGATTTCCAGTCGCGCGCACGTGCTTTAACCAGCTAGGTCTATATGCTTATGCGACGAAAGAGAAACTGAAGTCTAAGCTAACTACGGCTATTGGTGGGTGCGAAGGATTTGATATGGAATAGGTATTGGCTGGGAAAATGTTCGGGTACAAGGAATGATGCATAAAAGGTAGAGGCGTATAATAGAGTAGCCATTATATAGTAAAGAGAGGATTAAGCAGAGACGTTTAGTGCCTTTATGAAGGATCTGACATGTTGTTGTGAGTCGAGCAGAATTTTTGAAACCTGGTCCGAGCGGCACACTCTTCGTCTGTCGGAACCGGAGCCTGGAAGTAGGACCGTTCCCTGACCTAAACGGACAATTTCTGAGTGAAGTATGACACCTTCTTCAGAGACAATAGCGATCAGTCCTGAGTCACAGACAGCTTGCTCTAAGCTTGTGGGATCGAGCAAGATGTTAGAACCGCAAATGGCATAGAGTATTAAAAGAGGAGGAGACCATTCTGAACACAGAGGCCGACTATTAGACCAATCAGAATCAAATACTGGTATTTGCGGATTATTTATGATAGCTTGTCGATCTTCATTTGTGAAATAAGATAAGTCTGACTGAGTAGCGTCTAGTGTAGGGAGTTTTGCTGATTTCAAGGCAGAATAGGCGGCAAACGAGCACAGATGGACGGGAAGTTTACTTAATGGAGGCAGCGAATCAAAAATTACGTCGCCTGAAATGTTTATAGCGATATCCAAATACAATGTGAAAGCATGATGTGGACCTATGCGAAGGGCAGAGAATGGGATCGATGATAGTAGTGCTTGTCTTAGGAGATTTGCTAGAGTATTAGCACCGTGTGAAATATCAGCAGATTGAGATATATCGGAGTCAGGAGGTGGTATAACAGATACAATTATTTGTGGAATGCCATCAGTGTTAGATGTGCATTGCGCTTTGACTACAGCTGTTACTTCTGCGCCGTCTGCGTGTCGAGAGACAGTAGCCGATCCAAAACCGGACTCAACTACATCTAGCTGTAAACTCACATTCATACACTGTGAAGGTAATCGACCATCAGGTCGAACAGGTTCATCTAGCCGTAGACTAGATGATAAGTACGAAAGTTCAGGTGCCGAAAGCATTCTAGTTGATAATCATGTAGTGGGCAGAGGAAAAAATAGCGTTAAGGTATATGGTATGTCACGTGCACCTGAAGATGATGGGAGCACTAACGAGTTCCCCGAGAAGGGTTACAGGAATATATGAGCATATACAGGAACTTTCAAGCAGCTTTACCACTAAACAAGAGGCTACGCGTTGTTAAAGAACTTAGATAAGTGGCATAATAAGATACGGGCTGCTATAGAGATAAAGAATTTGATTCATTCCTCGGGTGTTGCGAATCGAACAGCTAGATGCGGCAGAGATCGACCTCTTTAGTCGATGACGACACTATTTAGGCGAGCAAACACCTGTCAGAGAAGAAAAAACAAAAAAATAAAAGAAAAGCGTAATATTTACATTTAAGCAGTAGCCTCCTTGAGGTAAGTGATAAGATCGTTGCGATCCTTTTCCTTTTTGAGACCACCGAAGGCCATCTTGGTACCGGGGATGTATTTCTTGGGGTTCAAAAGGTACTCAAAGAGAGTCTCTTCGGTCCAGGTAACACCCTTGCGCTTATTGGCATCAGTGTAAGAGAAACCTTCAGCCTGGCCAGATTGACGGCCCATGACACCGTGGAGGTTAGGACCGACTTTGTTAGGTCCACCAGCTTCGGTGGTATGGCATTGAGCGCATCTAGTTTTGAAAAGGTTTGCACCTTTCTTGGCGTCACCAGCAGAATAGCCCATGTTGTATTATATTAGGAGTTCCAAAAATGAAAATAAAGGAATAAAGGACAAGCTTTTGTAGTCTATAAGAAGCACAAATTACAAGAATGTAAATTGAAAGAGTAAAAAGATAAATTACACTGTAGCGTATATATAGTTGCAGTAGGGCGATGTCCCAAATGAGTGCGGGAATATACGGTTCGTAAGCCAATTAATCGCTCTCTTATTGGTCAGTAGTATTTAAAGTTTTAGGATTTTTCAGCCTTTTTTAACGGACCATTTTGGGTCTAAGCGTAACTTCATATTCGAGACAGGCGCTGCTTTGAGCAACACAGAGTCAATCGCAACATTTACTTGTATCGATATCGCTCGTTCTGAGTCGATATATTACGAGTATGCTATTGAGATTTTAATACTGAAGTTGTCAGTCATTGCGCCTAGATCAATATATCCTCTGCATCATGCCGCGGTCCTACAGTCACTAGTATTTCTTGTGCTCTTAACTGTCTGACCCCCGTGATCTAACGTGACTTCACGAGTGGATTACATGTAAATTTGCTCTATGCATTTTTTGAATTGCTATGTTCTTTGTAGCAGCGTATTTAGACTGATTTCGGGTACCATTTAGCTAGCTGTCTATATATGGTTGGTGGATGATGCCCGATGGGGATAACCTCATCATATTGTCTCGTAGCAACCACTCCCCCTTCACCCACCATCACCCGCACAACGGAGTGACCTTTCTACTACGACAAATGGCTGCAGACAGATACTCCTTTTCGCTCACGACTTTTTCGCCTACAGGGAAACTTGGTCAGATTGAATACGCGTTACAGGCGGCGAACCAGGGTGTCACAGCTCTTGGAATAAAGGCGCAAAATGGCGTGGTCCTCGCCGCGGAGAAAAAAGCAAGTTCCACTCTCGCTGAACCTGACACTGAAAAAATCGCTACAATTACACCAAATATCGGAATGACATATGCTGGTATGGGTCCAGATTTTCGTGTAGTCGCCACTCGTGCACGTAAAGTGGCGCATACTCAATATAAACGTATCTATAACGAATATCCGCCGCCTAAAATACTAGTTCAAGACGTCGCCAAGGTCATGCAGAATGCGACACAGAGTGGTGGTGTACGTCCATACGGAATGTCTTTGCTGGTAGCCGGCGTAGACGATCGCGATGGATTTCAGCTCTACCAAATTGACCCCTCAGGTACATACTTTCCTTGGAAAGCCACAGCGATCGGCAAAGGCTCTGTGTCGGCAAAGACCTTCCTCGAGAAGCGTTGGTCCGAAGATCTCGAGCTTGAAGATGCAATTCATATCGCACTCCTGACACTCAAGGAATCAGTAGATGGTGATATAAATGCTGACTCCGTAGAGATTGCAATTGCGGGACCTCCATCTGATCATCTCCTCGGATTCACAGGCGTGGAAGGTGCAGTCGGCCCGAGATTTCGCATTCTGACTGCAGATGAAATTACTGACAGACTAGACGGCCTCTAATTGCACTCTGTACCTAGAGCTCCTTTGTGGTTCTCTGTGTTTCCCTGATTACTCAGCAGTCTACTTTCTTCGCCTCCCAATCGCGCCTCTTAATCTCCGTCTCCCAACTTCTCGAACTCTCTTTGCGCCTTCCAGCTATAAATATCGCCTGGAGAATTCATGCTACAACAACTACTGATCCTCACCTCATAATTCCTCTTTTAGTAATGGATTTAACGATAAAACATTTAAAATCTTCGTTCAAGATCAATGTGCCAGCGGGCTCTACGTTTGACGATTTAGGCGATCAAATAGAAAAAACCATCGCAGTTCCCAAATCAAATCAACGTCTTATAGCAGGCGGGAAGTATATAAAAGACTTTACACAACAGATAGATTCATCTGTTCGCTCTATTACAGTGATAGCAACTGCAAATACTGATGTAGATGCCGTGAATAAAGCACTGGAGAATGTTGCCAACATTGAACAACGATACGAAAATCAACGTAAAGCTGCTCGATCCGCCAATCGTACCGTACCTACACGGGGCCACATGTCCCAGTATACATTTGGCAAAATAGAAGTTCTCAACTTACCTAATAAAGAAGATGCATATGCATTATTGGATAAACTACGAAACGATCGCGGTGTTCTAGCTGTTATGGAACGTTACAAATGGTTTGTCCCGGTCTTAGCAGAGATGGATCCTGCCTCAAATACAACTCACGAGTCTCGCACATTAGGACTAAATCAAAACAAGGGACAAAAAATTCTGCTCAGAATTCGTACCGATTGGTATGAAGGATTTTGCAACTACAAGGCAATTCGCAACACCTTGTGTCACGAGTTAGCTCACAATGTACATTCTGAACACGACGCGGCATTCTGGAGTCTTACACACACACTTGAAAAGCTAGTTGTGGATCTAGATCCCTATGGAAGTGCAGGAAGAATTCTCTCTGGGGAGAGTGTTACTCGGAATGCAATACCCGAACAACTGGTATCGAGATCGAGTTCAGCTTCTCCGCACGTCGGACATGTGTTAGGTTCAAAGAGTTCCGACAAGGTCTCCGATACGGCACGAGATCGTACCAGAAAAGCTGCTGAATCTCGGAGAGGGTTCTAAAGAATACTTTAATTATCGAACGGCAAACTGTGCGTCATATATATGATACTTCCTTCTCTATCCCATACAATCTAATCAGAACAGACTTTGAAGTTTCGTGCTAACGTCTTCGTCCAGCCCCTATATTTGAAACAATTTTGCATGTCACCTCTGCATTACTGCGATTTTTAAGATTAGCTCAAAAGAAGCTTTCTTATGAGTATCTGATATCGGCAACAGTGTGATGTTCTATTAGGGGGTACCCGCATTTTTCCCCGAAGTGTACCATAATTGCATTGGAGTGCACTATTTGTACCCCTGGCGCTTTGCAGATGTGTTATGCGCATATTGAACTGTATCTACTTGTACCGGTATGTTCAATCGACAGCATGAACCGCACCTTGTTGTTCATATCAAAACAATATGTGTGACAACACCCATATTCTATTGATCCAGAAGAATGCGGATTGCCGGAAATTTGAACCATGACAATGGATTGCAAAGTATAAATTCTTGTCTTTGTCTCCGTGCCTCCGGCGAGATTCAGAGGTCACAATTTTTCGCCAGATCCAGGATCTTGATTTCCGTAAACGGACTATCACATTTCTAAGTTTCATGGCTTAACTATATCACACATTGACTTTGCAACAAGACTTAGCAGCTTGCATGGTATATATTTACACTGGAAAATATTGATGCAATAATAGTTTCATCCCCCATTAGCGACACTCTTCCTGCGCCAGATTGCTCCAACTGCCCTTGGCGCTGTCAAAAAGTCCAGAAGCCGTTAGCCCCTTGCGGTGTTTTCCTCCCGGTTGCTCTTTTGTCCTCTAGCATAATAAAATAAGCTGTAAATATATGCCTCTTAAGCCACTGAATATTTATGCTCGTATTTCCTGTGAACAACGACGCGTATAGGAGCAGAAAGCGGGCTCATAAGGCTTGTCAACAGTGTAAACGGAAACGGCGTCGTTGTCGACCAGCTTTAGATAGAGCGTACGCGGAATGCCAACCGTGTCTTAATGACGACATAGAATGTTCTTTTCTTTCAACGGAAGAAGACTCATTTCATCCTCAAGCGCAACCGCAATGTAATTCAGGGTCTCATTCCGAGACAAATTATCAAACTCAGACAACCTCTTTCGATGATGGCACAACTTTCAAAGATCCACCACCAAGATCAAGGAGGCGAAATTTGCAAGCATCAAATCAATATTGCAGCAACAGAAATTTAGCTACACCCAGTCGGATTGCATCAGAGTTAAGTGTCAACAACAGGAATAGCAACAGTTATCAGAGATCGGAAAGAAGTAGAAACGCCAGACGGAATTCAAGCGCAGACAGCCAGCTGCAGTATGGAATGCAAACTTTTATTGGAGAGATGAATCCGTGTTCAGAGTTACTATCTTACCGAAAAAGGTCCAAGGACCTCGTCGGCGTATGGGTGTCAAACTTGAATCCGGTACCTGTTCTAGAGAATAATGTTCGTCAGTATCTGCATGCCATTGAAGCATTTAGTATTCCCGAAAACATCGATCGACAAGGACTGATAGACTTATATTTCCAATCTGTGAATACCTTATTTCCAATTCTGGATCTTCAGGAATTCAACGACGCTTTACATAACCACAATATCTCTTTAATCTTGGTTCATTGCACATTGCTGGTAGCGGCTAACCATCCAATGGCACAATCTTTCCTTAGAGATTTACCGGCAGACGAGTTTCGTAAAAGCACCATGCACAAGGTGCGCGCACTTCTGCACGCTCAGGTAGAGACAGATAGACTGAACTTGTGCCGTGCACACGCACTGCTGTCTCTCTGTTCGGATAGCGTAGCAGATACAACCTCATCGGCAATGGACATAAAGCAAGCCATACATTACGCAATGATCCTTGGAATCCATCAAGAGAGAAGCTATGTGAACGGCAGTATAATTCGACGCCTTTTTTGGACATTGTTCTGTATTGACCGCATATCGGCTTCAGTCAACGCACAAGCCGTAACAATCAACTTAGAGGACGTTGGAATGTCGTGGGATGAGCCTAAAGAAACGAAGTTCGGGAGTCTGTTGAGTAGCTGTCTGACACTAGATGAAGTGATCAGGATGTACAGACCATGTGGAGAGAAGTATCCCGTAAATGTCAGCGAAGAATACGAAAACAAGGTCAGTATAGATGCCTGGGGCGATATTGATACGACAAGAAACAGTATCAGAGACATGCCGATATTTGCGAACTGCCCAGACAAGCACGAAAGAGGGATTGTGGCGAGTTTGCATATTCTGCACTACTCAATATTCATATCGGCGCACAAGCGAGTGGACAACTCCAATGACCAGACGATGACACAACTTAAGTACGTATCTTCAAAGATTCTGGAGATAGTGTCGACATACAAGGACATACTGCCACCACTGCCCTTTATTCCTTTCGCAGTGAGCCAAACGTTTACTGTTTTCCTAAAGATATACCCTGAGACTATGCTGCCTCGCGGGTATACATGGCAGGATGCGGCCATGCTGATAGAATTCTGTAGGCCGTTTCTGCAATCGGTACAGATGGTTCGACGAGTAGCGACGGTGGTGCTTGGAGGACGCAGCAACCATAGGAGCCTCGAAAGCCTGACCGGGGGCAAAGAAGAGGCCGAAGATTTTTCGGGCCAGCCGTCGCCAACCAGGGTGCTCGACGTGATGGAGCCTAAGACTCACATGCATTTGTCGCAAGACGTTCAATCGCCTTCGTCGTCGTCGTATGTGTCTGGAGCGCGACAATATGCGACCGACTTCATTGTCGGAGAGACTTCGAAGAAGCGCGATACTGGGAGCCTTACGGTTGCCGACAAGGACCCATTCACTGGCTACTGGAGTTCGACAAAATGTACTAGTGTGTATGCTGACGGAGAAAGTTTAGCTCCGCAACATGTTGAGCGGGATTACAGGTCGGAGTCTATGTTTGCCAACGAAGGCAGCAGTCACAATAATACGAAGGCGGAGGAGCGCGGAACAGGTGTGGAAGGAGATCCAGCAGAGTACGATGCCGAGTACCTGTTCCACATGACGTTGTTCTACCAGTCGCTGAATCGGGAGCGCGAGGGCCAGTCTGGGTACAGCACTGGAGAAGGGCAGGAGGATCTGTTAGGGCGGCAGGAAAGACACACTGCTACGGCGAATGTAGTCGAAAAGGAAGGAGATGAGGAGCCGCGACAAATGCTTTTACTACCATTTGAGCGACAAGTTATGGATATGATGGCTACTACGAGTCAAGGAGGAGCGCATCCTGTGCTGCACGAATTGCTAGTAAATTCTAATCCTCGTGAGTGGGTGGGACCTGATGGAACGCTAGGATCATCTCACTCATTGACTCTTTCGTCTGCGGAAGCTATTTCTGAGAGCTGCCGAAACAATATGTGAATATATTAGTGTATTATTTTTTCTTTAATAATAATAAAAATGATTATTATCAATTACTGTAAACGATTTATTGCTGATCACCGCGGGGAATGATATGGGCTTTAATATTTAGCTCCTTTGACGTCAAAAAGAACCTTTAGATCGCCGATGGGTATATGTAATACTGTTCTTTGGGCATTACTATTGGGTTATACCTAGAAACTCTATCTTACTACCCAAATACGGATGTATTCGGACTATGTAGGCGAATAAAATAGCTCGTATGACAAACCTTGCCCACCAGCCAACATCCACCCGGGATTTTTTTGGAGAACTATTTAAACATTTATTAGGTCATTGCCGCCCTTTTATTTTTATTCTTTTCCATTTAACAGCGCAACTAATACAGAAAATGAAAATATCTGACAACACTGAAAAGGACGCTTATATGCGTCAGACCATCATCGGTGCAATCCAGGGCGGTTTGGTTGGCGGATCATTGGCTTTTGGTCTCAACTATCTTGCGATCCGGCGGTTCCCTTCCTACGCAAGACTTCCAATTGGCGTTAAATCGCTTTTCGTCGCTGCTGGTACTTTCTTCTCTATTTCAGTAAGAGCTGAGCTTTTAGGCATGCGCTATGAGAAAAACCTCTATGTCGCCCCTGAAACTGTCAAAGACAAAGTACGATATGATTCTTTCTTAGAGAGAGCTCGCGCGGAATTTAACGAGAACAAGTATTCTTATGTATTCGGTGCCTGGTTGGCTTCAGTCGCAGGTTCTGGCTTCTACCTCTGGAGAGATAAGCTAATGACTCCCGCACAGAAAGTAGTACAAGCTCGTATGTATGCTCAGGGTCTCACCGTGGTCCTGCTTCTCGCTACTCTCGCAGTCTCAGTCAACCCCAAGGATTATCAAAAGAAAGAGAGCGCGCTCATCATTGACCCGTCTGATCCTGAAAAGAAGCGTCTTATATGGGTTGACTCAAGCCATCCTAACTGGAAGCACGCTCACGTTAACGCTCCTTCCAAATCAGCTGCTACACCTACCTCTTCCGCTACAACTCCTACTGCTTAAGTACGGTATATTCACATGACAGGCCTTAAATCCTCCCGGTTGTGTTTATAGAAATCTATATTCATACATTCATATCTCTTTTCACTCCTTCACTGTAGTCCAACTTGATCTCACCCCGCGATTTGCCAACTCTTCCACTACTTTGCGGGAATGGTTTCCCTGTAAGAGTATTTCCAGCCCTGTTTTTCCCTCGTGTACACTAGACGAACCGGCACACACTATTCTTAGCCGCTCTGCAAGTCCGTTGGCGTCGATGTAGAACGGCTCGAATCCGCTGATAATAGTTACATGACGATTCTTACCTTGACGTTTCTGAACCTGCACCGTTATTTTAGGAATCGGCCCTGATCTGGGCTTCCCAGCAGGAACGCCTTCTCTAGTAATCAAGTGGTATTGTTTGCACTGGTTCTTAAACACTTCATACACATCTGCACGCAGTTTGGTCCCTGATCCCACAAAGCTTAGCTCCTTTTCCAGTTTGATAGATTTTCTATCAGTAGTCATAAGCTTCTCCTTTTCCGAATACGCGTTAACAATATCCCTCAACTCAGTGACCGTGTAAAATTGCTTAGCGTCTTTGCCTAAAGCCTGGAAGACCTTTGTAGGTCCACTCTTCGGCTGATAAAATTCAGCAGCAGAAAGTTTCTGTGCTACAGAAACATCTGTTCTTCTGCCTTCATCGTCAGTAGAAACGTTTACAGGTGATGTCTTGTTCTTCTTGGGTTTAGGCAATGAATAAGGCTGGAACGATTCTATGTTTTTGTGTGCAGTATTGACGCTCAGCACCCGTATATCGTCTGATTTCTCCTTGATCTTCACAAGACCATTCTTTTCAGCTGTCTTCAAAAACTTTGATGCTTTCTTCCAGCTAGTCTTCTTGAATGAAACTGCTGTAGGATCGTACAACCTCGCTTCGGCGGGGAACCGCGGCGTTATATGTTCAGATATGAGCGTAGACGCAGGTAAAGGGAAGTCTATACTTATCTCTCCGGACTTGTACAAATATAGGGTATAATTAAGTGCCGACCAGTAGAAATTCTCGACGTCATTGACAGATAAATGACGTAGGTTGTGCGTAATAGAGTTCACAGTTTCTTGTTGCTCTTCAGGCGCTGGTGGATTCTGTGTTTGTTCAGAATTAGTTGAAATATCTTTAGGCTCCTCTATGACACCATTATCTGGCAATAGGCCAGCGTCATTTTCGATGTTATGCTCAGGATTGACCATGAAAGCAGGCAGTTCAGAAGGCTTTGCGAGCTGGTCAGAAAGCGGCGCCAATTGATACAAGGTGTCGTTAATGACGTTGATTATCTGTACGGCTTTACCGTGCCTCTCTACCCGGGGAAGAGCCGCATATCGGTCTAGGTCCAATAATGCGACACCTACTGCAACAGGAACTGTTGGGCTGTCGAATGTGGCTACAGCGACCACTGAGCCTTTCGGAAGAGATCCCAAAGGCTTGCGTAGTTCATCCGGAAAGTCCGAGTAAAAGAAAGTACCTTTACCCATAAGGTCAGCTCCATTTTTAAGATGATCGAGGGTCCCAATTGGCGTGTAGACGAAAGAGACGCAGAAAGGATTGAGCCACACATCGTACACAGTTGGCACAATGACCGTGGAAGAGGAGATTCCTCTAGATACAGCTAACAAAAGTGGCTTGCCCGTTTCTGTTCCATATATACGGCCTTGAATAGTAAGTTCTTTTCCCTTTTGGTGTTCTTCTATTGCTGGTGCTCCAGTAAATCGTGCACCGTAAATCATCGAAGGCAAAGTGTGCTGCCACGGCTCTATGCCTTGCTGTTTAATAAAGTCATTGTTGATAGACTTTCGCTCAGATGATCGAACTGCAGAGCTCGGTTTCACCTACAGTTAGATCTTTGCTAGTACAATTGGTGAAATGGTAGTACTTACCTGTGGTTTTTTGCGAAACATGTGCTATGTCAGAAATAAGGTTGCTGAGAGTCAGCAGCATATAATGTCTGCGTTTCAATTAAATAAATAAGATATCTATCAATTATTAATATTCTATTTGAAAAGATATGTCATCAAAGAGCACAAAATGAGAAAATTTAATTAATGTCCATTTTGTGTTTGTTCAGGAGCGCTGCTGATTTTGTAAAACCAGTCTGAACCTTCATCGTACTCGTACACAGCGCATTCAACACCGTATGGTTTTGGTTCTAACATGTAAAGAGTATGCAAAGGAACATCCAAGTCTCCAATACTCGAGCGATTCAGATTCATAAAGTAAGCCAGCAACACACGCGAAACTACTCTGTGAGTGATAAGAAGAACATGGTCGTGCATACGTTCAAGCTCCACAATAACTGGTCGCAGCCTATTGATCACATCCAGGTAGGACTCGCCTCCAATGCCAGGGTAGCGGTACGCTAATTTATTTTTCTTTCTGGCTTCATACTCTTCGGGGTATTTTTCTTTGATTTCATCATACGTCATGTGGTCAAGGCTTCCAGCATACAGTTCGTCAAGCATTCGCATCTCCTTGATATCATAGCGATCTTCGTCAAAATATGCTGCCGATTGTACAGATCTTTTCAGCATACTAGTCCAGACGCAGAACGGCAGTTCATCAAGCTCAGAATACGGAGAATTGGTGCCCGATCCAGCCGGGCTCTCTTTAGCTGCATACCTTCCACTTTGTATCCGTTTATTGTACTCTTCCAATTGCTGGCGACGAAACTCTTCTCTTTGGTGGTCTATAAACTTAGTTAGAGCCTTGGCATATTTACGTCCACGTTCAGTTAGCGGCGCATCTCCACCAATATGTCCAGAGATATTGTCCTCGGATTCACCATGTCTAGTGATCCAGATTTGTCGTGGCTGCAAGTTGAAGTTTAGAAGGAAGAAAACTGTTTGAGCAGCCAAAAATCCTTGTATATTATATGCAACAACTTTTTTACCCACATCTATCATTTTTATATACTGAAACCCGTCTATGCTCTCCTCAGTCTCACCAAGGGGTTCGTATGCCTTTTCGTAGTTCTTCACACGTAATCTGAAATCCTTTAAAGCAGTTTCTGGGTCCTGATCACGGTAATCTGGGCCCGACAGTTTCAGACGGAAATTTTGTTCCAGCAGTTCCGGGTCATTGCAGATGTTCTCGACAAACAGGATCTTGAGTTGGTTATTAGAACGTTCCTGGACTCGTTGCATAACACGGCGTCGTCGACGGACAGTTGTGTTCGTGGCATCGAGGATGCCAATAGACCCGCCCTCAATGAGAATAAAGTCAAGAAGTTTATCCAAAGTTTGCATAGCCCATTCTTCACGAATACGAGCGTTTGCTTGGTTCGAAGGGCTGAAGAATGCTGAGTCTTGGGTAGGAGCGATCGTTGGTGAACTAGAAGCAGAAGTGTCCGGCAATGGATGGGGCGCAGGACCTGCTTTAGCGTTTGCCTGGCGTCGAGTGTTGCCGACATTGAATATCTTTGTTTCATGTTGCTGCCAGTTCATATAGCGTGCGAGCTTCTTCGTGATGTACGATTTTCCTCTTGCAGGCAAACCTACCATAACTATGACTAGTTTTGATCCGACATCCCGATCAGAGATAGTGCCATCGGGACTGACTTTAGATTTTGTTAGGCCTGGAACATCTAATGTAGTAGCTCGTCTAGCCGATGGAGGTAGTTCAATAGGGAGGTTATCGATGAAGGAGTCTGAGGTGTTGTTTGACATCAAAGAGCCTTCCAGTAACGGAGATTGCGCAACAGATCCAAAAGGAGTGTCGGAAGGCGGTCGCTTGTTGAATTGAGCCATTATGTCAAAAAGTATATGTCTGGAAATGAAAGATCAAATGATATAGTAAGCAAGATTGCTCTTGTAAAAGTAGAAGTTACTAATGCTAGAGTGGTACTCAGATTCAAGAATCAAGGCTGCACGCAGACACACGTTGCGCGTCGTCCTTCTGATAGTTCAATCAGCAAGTACCAAAGGACGAGCAGGAAGTTGAATTTGTTGTTTTGCCACTTAGAAGAAAATTTCAAAAGAATAAGTAGAGAATCAGGCTGTTTAGACGATTTGGCCTCCTTGTTTACCTGCTCCTTTTTTTCGCTCTTGTTTAAGGAAAAAAGAAAAAAGAAGTAAGGGTCAGACCCCCCATTGGGATTTTTTAAAGAACCGTATTCGAGTCATTTTAGTCTCTATTTTCTCCTTTTTTAGAGTTTTATTATCTTCATTTTTAACAAATGACATACTTCATACGGCACTCGATATAATCGTTGTCGATCCGGACATTCCTATTGGTCGATTTAATTGTCCGCGATGACTTCAATCACTATGGCCTATCTAGGTTTATACGGAAACCATACCATTCATCCACAATGGACCCTGCAGTTATCGCCTCATTACCTGAAATAGACCGACAAGCAATATCGAACATATCGCTGCGTACTATTACAAAACTTAAAGGAAAGAATAATATCTATTTTGTGAAGTGCGGTTCTCCTGATCCAATTGAAGCCGAATCGTATTGCTTGAAATGGCTCGCAAAGGCTGTACCTGATTCTATACCAAAACTATACGGATGCGGTCCACTTCAATCAAACCCTGAAAAGTGGTTTATGACTGTGTCATATCTTGATCTACGTAGTGGTAATCGGTCAACTGATGTGAAAATGGCTAAAATGCTTGCAAAACTACACTCAACTCAACTGTCAGACACTTTTGGTCTGCCAGACAGTCGAACAACATACTGCGGACCTACTCCACAGCATAATCCACCTACTAAGTCATGGACTGAATTTTTTTCTACTCATAGGCTGAAATATATCCTTGAATTAAACCGAAAGGACGGTCATTGGGATTCTCAGTTCTCTCAGTTGGCTCACAAAATTATTAATACTGTCATTCCAACACTGCTAGACCCTCTAGATATCAAACCAAGTCTAGTACATGGCGATCTATGGGCAGGAAATGCAGCATACATTAAAGTGTCTAATGAACTAGAACCAGTAATTTTTGATCCCTCCTGCACTTTTGCTCATAACGAATATGAACTGGCACTAATGAAAATGTTTGGTGGATTCTCTGCTAATGTGTTCGACGAGTATCACAAAATTATACCTAAAAGTCATCCTGAATCTCAATACAACGACAGACTGATTCTTTATGAGTTATACCATCAATTGAATCACTCGCTCCTATATGGGGGAGGTGGCTATTACTCCACTGCCAAAGCTATCATGTCTCGATTAGTCTCAAAATACAGTTAAGATATCGTGTAAATAAATAAATATCAATCATGCATTATTTCTTCTTAATTGCTCTTAAAATTTAGTAGCAAATTTTAGTACATAGGATCGATTTGGAACACCCCTGAGAGTTTCCATTCCAATCCTCTTTTTTCTTCAATTGTTCATTCTTGTCCTTGCATTACGTCAGTAGCACCTTCAACTCGAGTATCTGTATCTTTGGAAATATCAAATATAGTGTCCAGCTGAAACAATGCAGTCTTTGCACGTTCCCGAACATCAAGTTGAGTATCGTGCATACACTCTTCCAAGCGAGCTCTCAGCCCAAGGCGCGCTATACTGTCCGTGATATCCACACACTTCTGAATATAATCATTATCTGTGTGTGATTCAATCCACGTAAGGTTGATAATAAGCCATAAGCACGCCCGTCTCACTTCTTCGTAGTTTGATTTCAACAATGCATGCACCATTTTCATCAGTCTTAAATTGTGTGCAATCTTACCACGGTGCTCAAGCCCTGTAGCCAGTATATGAACGCAGATATACGTGGCAGCCACAGCCGTATCAGATACAACTCTAGCATAGTCTCCGCCTCTTTCTTGATCAACCATCTTCGTGTAAACGCTCATACTGACGTCATCATCGCTGTCTGTGAGGGGCTCAAGATCAACTTCCAACCCTTCAACCTCAATCAATGCAAGTAATTTAGAACAAATTATATCTAACAGACGATCCGCTCCTATCTGTCTGTAAAGGAAGTCAACTTCTTCTTTCCCTCTACACACAAAGTTTCGGATTAGGTTTAAAGCTTGCTCCTGAATATCTAAAACAGGATCGTTGCATAGACTTAGGACATGTTCAGGAACCAACTCCAGCAAAACAGATTTCTTTAACGTATACTCGGAATCGTAAAGCAAATGCTTTAAGATCCATATGCTGTTCAAGCGAAGTGGTATATATGATGACCACGTGCCCCTAATAACGTAATTTAAAACAGGGTCGGTAGATATATCGTCCCGTAAAGGGCACATTTCCAATGACAAATTGCAAAGAACAGCAAATATGACAGCAGTTTCCTTCAGAAAAGCTGCATGAGTCATTTTCCCAACCAATTCTGACGGATCAGGATAAATTTCCAAATCAGATGGTGGCAAATCAAAGTCAGCGTCGCTAGAAACAGGATCGCAACCGTATATTCCTCGTTCCATAAAACTAGCTATATCTGCAGTCTGTGGAAGTATATCTGCACGAATTTTCATTAGCTCTACTAGCGGAGTTAAGACATTGAAATTGACAATCTCTGTACGAAGCAAAGAAGTGCACCGACTTAAGACCCTAAGCATCTGAAGAGCAGCAATGATTACGTCGCTCTCGGCGTCGGTGATATCGGGGTTGCGGGACGAGTTATTTTTTGCGACCGTCAAAACAGACAAAGCATGCTCAAACATAAGCTCATTGCTAGCTTTGATGCGGTACGAATCTGTGCAGGAACATAAGGCGGCGACAGCATTGAAAGCACTTGACAACAGCTTGCACTTCTCGCGCGATTCTGATTCCGACTTTGAGACGAATGCTGGAAGATTAGCTTCAATTATAGTGCCACATGTAGATATTAAATTAGCCTCGTAAGCTCTTTCATTGATTTCACCGCCTTCCCTGCATAGTATAGCAAGACAGTGCAGCGCAGTGGGATCAGCAGGAAACGTGGATAAAGAATCAATCAGAACTGGTAAAGCACGAGATAAGATTTCAGATCTTTTGAATTTTATTCTGGAAACAGATGAGTCGGTAGAAGCTGGAATGTTTATTTCCGTTTCAGAAGCCGCAACCGCAGTGGCAGCGGCCACAAGATGACGAATATCTGTGAAAGACTGTTCCGGATGAAACCGCGGTGTAGGAGGTGCCACAGTGATTATAGCACCAGACACATCAGACAAGGCGTAAGAGTCTTGGCAAAACTTGACAAGCAGGCAATTAGCGTATAGTTTTACATTCTGATCTAGATCCGAAGTCAACGTGCAACATAAGGGAACAATGTCTAAGACAGAACGGCCATTTTGTTGATCAGGAGCCAGTGCATTGGTAGTAAGTTGAGCCATAGATCTGGAATTTGGCAACCAAGAAAATGCTGAGCCTGTGCGGGGCGGGATTATATCGGCAAGGCTCTTAAGACATGCACCTAAAACTGTTGTCTGAAGCTCTGAACGTGTAGATTTAGTGCCTCTTGCAACGATTTGAGAAATCAGCGATTTAGCAACAAATCCTGCCTGCGGTAACAAAGAAATATCAGCACATAGTCCAGATAGAAGCTCACAAGAGCGAAGAATGATCTGGCTGGGTGTATGAAATGAGGGGTCGAGGAGGACGGCTAGGCAGGAGACCACGCGTGGACGAAACAGCACTACAAGAGCAATCTGGTCACCTAAATATGCTTGTATACTTCGAAGTAGTGAAAGTATAAGCTGTGAATATTTATCAGCATCAAATTCAGAAGTGCTGACCTTAGCGCAGATGAATTCAAGACATGTGAGGACTACAAGGTATGATGTTGAATCACATACTGTGAATAAAGTACGGGACTTGACAGACCCAGCAGAAAGAGAAGCCAATATAACAGAGGCCTGTTCGCAAATATCATAGTTGAACTCTGTAGAAGACGGATTTATGTAAGAGAGTAAAAGTTCAAGAGTTTTCCGATCAGATGATATTGCCTGCTTTTGCACATCATTACCGATGATCGAGTATTTTAGTGTTTTAAGCGCTTGGAGTGTTTGTTGAGGCGTAGTTTCAGATACATTAGAAAAAATATCAGGAACCATAATAAGAAATAGTTAGCAACAATACTCGATGCTTATAAAATACCACTGAGATCACGCTCCGTGGTGTTGAAAGAAATACAGAGTATGAGAGGTAGAGTAGTAGATGGGCGGTTGGGTGTTAAGAAGGGAGGGGGGTTGGTGCAGTTCTTAGAAGTGTGGGATTTGCTTAGTAGAAAGCTTAAAAATGCTGTAATAATTTCCAAACCAAAAAAAAAAACAAACAAACAAACCGATATAGCTATAAATTTTAAAAACGAATAAGTAAATTAAAATTTCAATATATAGTGTGTAGGACTATTGTGAACTGACAACATTGTGCAGAGGGTGGGGCGCTGGCTTGGCTCCTGATGAACTATTCACTTGACCATTGGAAGTAGATCCAGTCATACGGAGCTTTGCGTGACTAGTATGTCCATTGGCTGGACTTTGTTTTCTTCGGTTATTGCTGGAATTACGACTGGTATGCCTTCCACGAGTTCCTTTATTTTCTTCTTCTTGTCTTCGTAATTGCTCCTCTAGGGTTGAAAGCTGCAACTCCAATTTCCTTATGTATTCTTCTCGAGCTGACCTTTCTTCAGTAAATTGTAAATTGCGCAACTTTAGTGCTTCGCCATCAGATTTCCTCTTCAGCTCTTCAATATGACGTTGAAGCTCATTCACAGTATTTTGTGCATCTACCGCAGTAGAAGATGCCTTCTGGTACTGATCTCTAGTATATTCGTTATCCTTTGCACTGTCTTCGAGCTTGGTTTTAAGTCTTGAAACTTCTTTTTCTGTATGAGTCAAGGCCTCTTTCAAGCTCACAATTTCCGATGCACTAGGAGATTCTGCTTTAAGAAGGGTTTTAAGCTCATCTATGCGCGATTTCAGCTCTTCATTAGCGCGCTTGAGAGAATCATTATCATATTCAAGTTTCTCAGCTCGTTTCTCAGCTCTATCTGTGCGTTCTTTGTAGCCATTGATGGATAAAGTAATCTCCTTTAAGTCATCTCGTCTTTTAGCTTCGTCGTTGTACGCCCGAGTAAGTTCAATTTTGTGCTTATCCAGCGAGGCAGCCAGTTCAGATTTCTCCTTTTTCAGCGCGGCTATTTCATCTTTCAGAGATTCGAAGTTAGCCTGGTACATATCTTCTAGAATTTCAATAGCCTTATTCAATTTTTCGTTTTCTTGGCTGACGTCTATATCTTTGTCAAGGATGTAGTCGATGTTCATGCTCGGGAGTCGAATACTATTAGATGCTATTTCTGCTGACTCAGAGTTATTTTCAACTTTGATCTTCTTTTTGGGAGGTCTGCCAAGTTCGTCAGCAGCACGATTCATAGCTCCTTCCGCAATGCGAAAAAGATCAGAGACAAGGTGCTTAGCATCGACACTCGGCAAGTTTGGATCAACAGGCACGAGGGAAGTGTCGGACGAGGACAATTCATCTATAGTGGCTAGTTCTGCAAACGGCCAAAGTTTGTTAGGATTTGGATCTAAAACCCAGTCGGAAAGTCTCTCAGAAATTTTCTCGTATGTTATTCCAACATATTCAGGAGGAATAGCTCCAGCACGCTGACGAAGTACGACCATCGTAGAGATTATGCCGTTTAAAATAGCAGCGTTCATTTCACCATTGGAAAGTCTTGCAGCAGTCAGTAAAATATGTTCTACGCTGTAAGGACTAACCAAACGAGCTATTGGTGCTGGTTTTGGGCCTCGCAGAGTCTTGACTTGCGGACTGGCTGGATCAAAAGTGCTATCGAAACCGATTATCAGATCCACCGGTTCCAATTCTAGAGTATCTAAGTTTGGATAATCTGCAGGATCTGACGAAAACAACAAAAGGTTCTCTTTGGGTTCATTAGGCATAGTTTCAAAGGTAATGCGCGTGTATCGCATACGTCGAGCAGTTAAGTACCCGTCGAGTATATCAGAGGCCTTGCCTGGTTGGATGATGACAGCTACTTTGGCAGGTGTCTTAGATAGTGCAGTAACTAGAGTCATGAAAGATTTGTATTTGCCACTAGTTTCAGCGATGTATGGCATTTCACTCTTATCGCGGAGACGAGGGCCGGAGGGGAAGAGATAGTCAAGGACAATATACGGGTGCACAGCGATTTGTAAAGCTTTTTTCAAGACAGATCTCATATTCGGAACAAGCGAATCTCTTTGGTTTCTATCATTGGCACAGAACCTAGATATATCACTGGATTGGCCTATTATGACGGCATCGGTAGCTTTCATCTGTATGTCCGAAAAAGGTACCGGCAAATCATAGTCTTCTTCCACAGGGAGATACTTGCGCAGCACATTATCGACTTCGGTAGAGGGAGCAGTTTGACTACCTGCATCATGATGATGAATGATACCCAGAGTGACTTTAGCTTGTGGCTTGATGTCATCTTCAGAGGTTGAACCAGTTATGGCAGGGGTACTGGAAGCATCTTCTTCAGGTTCGGGGCTAGACATCGCTGGTGGTGCCAAGAAGCAAGATTATCTAAATTAGCAAAATAGTTTAAAATCAGCAAAAGTATACAGTATTCTCCAAAACAATACTAGATCTGTTTAATGAGAATAGTGATGGGTTTCTCGGGAGTTGTAATCGAAGATAATCAAAAAAGAGAGGTATGGGAAGTAATAAGCTTGATGCAAAGAAACTCTATATTTGAATGGAACTCCATTAAGGTTTATTCAGAGGCATACCTTAAAATTATTATATAGGCTACGCAATGCATAGCTCTTTGTATTAACAAGCGAGTTTTATCTTTTTGATGTTTTATTTCTTTCTGTGATTTTTGTATGGAAAAGCCTTTGAAATACGTAAAAAAATAAAAGCATAAGTATAGTCTTTCATGTAGTCTCAGATCAACAGATAATTCGATCTTTTAACCCAATTGAGCCTTCCGCGCCGAAACCTATTGACCTGGATGTACTATACCGGCATGATATTCCCCATATTTTCTTAGGTGTATTTTCTTGATATTCACAATGATAACTACATATTCCAATGATTCGATCTATATTACTCCGAACATCCAGCTTCACATCCCAACAGACCGACATGGCAAAAATGCTTCTGTTAATGATCATGATTCCATTAAATTGATAAATTGAAGATACTGTTTATGTAAAATATTAATCGCTTACCAGATATTGTTGTTGTTTTACTGCGATTCAAATTTAATTGATCTATGCAGTCATTATACACTACTCAATGTACATAGGCACTGTTAATAGATTGCGGCAGATTAGTGACAACATGCGCTAATTTTCATGAAATAAAATAAATATAACTTGCTCTTATATATATATAATAACTAAATGCATTTTATAAGTACTTAATCAATCTACTATGACTATCTTTTAACAAGTATAATGCAGTGATAGATCTTTCAAATAAGTCCCCTTAGCGTATCAACTAGAAACTCTATTAATAATAAAGTTTTACTGTGACACTCAGACAAGGTCACCCTTGAATACCGTCTATTCCTAATAATCAAGTCATAAAGGTCAAAAAAACATATATTTCTGCTAATAATTTTACTTAAATAAGTTCTTCTTTTATGTACTGGTAAATTTGCTATACAGGGATCTTCAGTATAGTCATAAAAGTGCACATATATACGCTGCCGATATGATCGCCGTATTGCCACAATTAATCAGCTAGTCTTCCTAAATCAGAACAGTTTAAGATATCACACAGACCAAGATGTAAATTTATATATCTGTGTAACAAATTAGCGTGCATAACACTAATATTATCCATCTAATGCTTTATCTAGATTGATAAGAACGTGCCAACCTCAAGATTTCTTTCGCATGGAGACGAGTATAGCTACCGTACCTGTTACTCAAAAGGGCGAATATTAGCTCATTTCGTCTAATCCTCATTAGAGGCTGAACTACGCCATGACGCCTTGAAATTGTATCCGGATGTTTCTATCTGTATAGATTTTTCATTCTTGAAATGTTGTTTTGCAGTATTTTCTAGTACGAACTTCTTTTCCTCATGGGCTCAATATGTTTATTCAATGATGATGAGTTGATGATACATTGATAGCTAGCATCTGATCTAGCAATATTGGTTATACCGATCCTCATGCCAAACATTAGTCCCTGGTTGATTAAACTTCAACTTCAGACGCGGGTGCGGATCACTATGCCTACTATTTCGTGGCACTTGCATTGCTTTATATTCCGCCCTCCAACGCTTAAAACTGTTCGATGCCAATTGCATTCTGAATGCAAAGCTTTTTAGATAAGCCTTTTGGTGTTGCACGGAATTGCGAATGCCGTGACATGGCGTTTTGTTACCTTATCGGCACGTCATTCCGATAATTTGCACGTTCGGTGTCGCGAATACGTAGCATAGCACGCTTTTAAGATTCACGGCTCAACTTTCATCTTTCAAGACATACTAAAACATTCATACGACAAGGTTTGCTAGTTTTGGCTTTAGCAGCTCACCATTTTTTTGGGCTGAACTAAACCAAACCAAGCAAACTGTTACGCTAAACTCTTCTCGCACAAAACCATTAATGTGTCATAGCGGATACAGCTTACCCGACATTTAGCTACCAATTGAGCTTAAGACCTTATGATTAAACTGCAATTTTTTCAAGATGCTACACAGTTTGGATCTCGATCCGGAACGCCCTTATATTACGGCCCGTTCTATTTTCAGCAGGTGTTTCATTCAACTCTATTTCTCATGTCAAATTGATAATGAAAGTGGTGATTGGCTTACGGCACTGAACTTTAACCTTATTATGTGTGCGTATGTTACTCGAACAAGGCTTGCTTTTTGAGCCGTAACATTTTAATTGGAGATCACTACCGCAAGTAACTTCCAAGTTCGTTATTGAACTGGCTATCGGATGAAAAAGCAGCTACTCAGACAATCACTATCATGCATTGTCTCTTTTTGGATTACAAAAGTGATACAAACCATCACTAATATTTGCTCCACTAGATCGAAGTTCACCACCTTCGTGATGCATCTTAGAACGTCGCCCAGTGATCGCTACGTTTTTTGTATCTTCAATACGCATGTATATCTTTTGGTTTCTTCTTTCAAAGAAAGTGAGCCTATTCATTTAGGTTTGTCGTCATCCGCAAAGATCTGTGCCGTTTGAACTCTCTTTCCTGAAGGTAGATTGGCTTTCATGCAGTTAGCAAGCGTCATTGGGTGATTTTTGCGGGGAAGTCGCTGACAGCCAGCTATTTTCCCTTATCTTGATACTTATCTTTTATTGATAGCCTGTGTTCAACTCTGTGAGCAACTCAAGCGCAACTATTGGCCGAGATGCCGAGATCCGACATAGTGGTAAGTCGCTTTGTGAAATTTACGGAATTGCGCAATAAGCAATGGCTCATACGGCACTTGATCTGGTGAATATAAATAGATGCAATTTCGTCATTCTTTTTATCATTCTATATCATCAACAGTCTCTGGTTTTGCTAGAGGTTTAGTTTGTTCTGATTACTATGAAGTTTACTCTATATTCTATCATCGGCGCCTATGGAGTGATGGCTGCTGTCCTTGAAGATGGTGAAGCCATTCCTAACCACTATATTGTCAAGCTTAAAGAAGGTACCATCTTTGACAGCCACATATACAAGGTATCTAACCTCATTGCGAAAAGAGACTATGTAGCAAGTGAATTGACAGATGTTGTTAAGGTTGCCAATTACTCGATGCCTGGATTTGTGGGATATTCCGGCTATCTTGATGAGCAAGCCGTTGATGCTTTACGCAATAATGAAGAAGTGGAATATATTCAACCTGATCTGTTCTACACTATCAGCGCTGCAATTGCTATCCCCGACGATCAAACCTCAGATAACATAGTTGCACCTTCTTTGGATGGATCTAACAACGATTACACATCCGAATATCCTGGAACTTATCAGAAAATTGATCCTTACAATGGAAACTGGGGTCTTGGTACCATTTCTAACCCTCCTAACAGCGGCGCTGACCTTAGTTACTACTGGCACGACAAGACTCAAGGAGAGGGTGTTACAGTTTACGTATGCGATACCGGTGTTGACGTTACTCATCCTGAGTTTGAAGGACGTGCTTCTTGGGGATTCAGTGCTTATGGCACCTACACTGACGGTCATGGACACGGAACACACTGTGCTGGTATCAGTGCTTCCAAGACTTACGGTGTTGCCAAGAAAGCCAATATTGTTGCGGTTAAAGTATTGAGCGACAACGGCTACGGATCTACTTCAGCCATTTTACAGGGATACGAGTGGGTGTACAAGAACTCTGACCACACCAAGTCTGTCATCAACAACTCTCTTGGATCACCTAGTCATGACGGTGCTTTGAAACAAGCTCAATTGGCTCTTGGACGTGCTGGAATCATTTTTGCTGGAGCTGCTGGCAACGATGACGCTGACTCATGTGATGGAAATCCAGGTGAGAGTACTGCAGAGACTATTATCGTCGGCAATCACGATGTTAACTATGCTAAAGCCCCAAGCTCCAGCTGGGGTTCCTGCGTTGACATCTGGGCGCCCGGAACTAATATCTTGTCTACTATTCCCGGCGGCAGGACTACCCGCATGACTGGAACTTCTATGGCTGCTCCTCATGTAGCTGGTGTAGCAGCTCTTTTCTTGGGACAGGGAGTGCCGGCTAAGGATGTCTGGAACAAAATGCAAGCTCTTTCCATTAAGGACAAGATCACTGGACTGGAATCTTATGATCACAACAGAATGTTGTACAATGGTGCCGGCTGGTCCGTTCTTGACTACTGAGTATTTAAGGCAACAAGTATTGTATACATGAGAAATATATACATTTTAGTAAAGCTTGTAGCATGCATTTTCAGCTGGCTTCTTTAGTAATGATTTAAGGTCATAGTAGTGACTGGTTGCTAGGGAAAAGTACTCAACAGAACCAGAAATTCAAACCCACCAAAGCTCTACCAACTACACTTATAGCATAATGGTCTTAGCCGATCTGGGCAATCGCTTAACTGATGCGATATCTAATTTATCAAAGACCAATGTAGTCGATCAGGAATTTGTTGAAAGTATACTGAAGGAGGTATGCAACGCCTTGTTGGCGTCAGATGTCAATGTACAACTCGTTGTAGGATTACGAAAGAACATCAGGACGAAAATCAATCTGGCAGAAATACCACAGCATTCACGAAAGAGAGCCGTACACAAGGCCATTTTTGATGAATTAGTGGCTTTAGTTGACTGCAAATCCGAGCCGTTTCAGCCAAAGAAAGGCAAATCTAACGTCATCATGATGGTCGGTTTGCAGGGAAGCGGTAAAACTACAACTTGTACGAAACTCGCAGTATGGTATCATAGACGCGGGTTCAAAACTGGATTGGTTTGTGCAGATACTTTTCGTGCAGGTGCATTTGACCAGTTAAAACAGAATGCGAGTAAGGCTCAAATACCTTACTACGGTTCCTACACAGAAACGGATCCAGTAGTTGTCGCGAAGGAAGGAGTTCAACGCTTGAAGAAGGCTGGATTTGACATTATCATTGTAGATACAAGTGGTAGACACCAGCAGGAACGTGAATTGTTTACAGAGATGCAACAAATATCTGCTGCTGTCAAGCCTCATCAAACCATAATGATTCTTGATGCTTCAATTGGTCAGGCTGCGGAAAGCCAGTCCAAGGCTTTTAAAGAGTCTAGCGATTTCGGTGCAATTATTATTACAAAAATGGATGGACACGCTAAGGGCGGTGGTGCAATATCAGCTGTAGCTGCTACTAACACCCCTATTGCCTTTATTGGTACGGGTGAGCACAACTACGATCTAGAAAAGTTCGCTCCTAAATCGTTCATACAGAAACTACTAGGTATGGGCGACATGGAAGGTTTATTTGACCAGATCCAGACCTTTAATATTGATCAGAAGGAGACAATGAAACACATTCAAAAAGGTATTTTTACTCTGAGAGATCTGCGTGATAATATGACTAACATAATGAAGATGGGACCCTTATCTAAAGTAGCTGGAATGATTCCGGGAATGGGCCAATTGGCTAACCAGCTGGGCAGTGATGGAGATACGGACTATCGTATGAAACGTGTTCTTTATATTTTTGATTCTATGACAGAAGCTGAACTGGATTCTGACGGTAAAATTCTGGCTAATGAGCCATCACGGATCATGCGAATTGCTAAAGGTTCAGGAACATCAGTCAAGGATGTGTACGACCTGCTTGAACAACAGAAGATTATGGCTAATATGGCTAAGAAGATGGGTGGTAAGAATGGTATGTTGAACAGAATGCAACAAGCTAAAGCCGCTGGCGGTGCAGGTGGGCCGGGAGGCCTTGGAGGTAATCCTATGGCTGCTGCCCAAGCGATGGCTCGTAATAACCCCGAAATTGCTAGAGCTATACAGCAAATGCAAAATAATGGAGGAATGCCTGATATGCAATCCCTTATGAAGATGATGGGAGGCAAATTTTAGGCCAGAGCGTTAGTTTAGATTGGTTCTGTTATGTTAAATAGCATTTTTATTATGATATTAGATCCTATATTTACTGACAAGTTATTCAACTGTATACCACATATGTAATTATATTATATTAGATAAAAATCTGCTTTAGTATGATGGTAAAGCTGTCAGGTTTTCTGTTTCATCGTATAAATATGTATATGCCTTGCAAAGTTGACATTAAGCATTCATCTTCATCTTAACATTTTCCATTCTTTAGTTATTCTTTTTCACATAAATCATCACTCATTTTAGTAAAACGTCTAGTGGTATAGCCGCTTATCCAGCTCACGAAGTGCATCAGCAACAGATGAAACACCGACGGTCATTCCCTGCCGTTGCAGCTTGCTAACTATTTTACTTAGATCAGCACCTGGAAAGTTTTTGTGTCGCGATAGTGTCTGATAAGCAGTAGCACAAGGAATAAAACCGGGAGTTGTTTTCGTTTCCCTGGACTTGCCTCCTCCACAGCAACCTCCTGCACCTGCTGGACCTTTGCAGGAAGAGACAGTAGTATTTCGGCTATCCTTGTCGGCTGCACTAGTAGACTCATCGCCGTCGATCATGATATCTGGGTGAACATTTGGTTGTAATGCAAGAGCCGTACAAAACAATGTAGACATCGGGTCGTTCTTGCATTGTAAACAGGAGCCTGGTGTGCATAAATCTTCGATGGCCGGTGGGTCGTTTATAACGGCCCCGGAAGGCAATCCTGATAACACCGAGGATATGTCGCGAGAGGGACCCGGATGAAGAGTTGGAAGTTTTCCGGTGACCGAAGGAATGGCGGAGACAAGGGGAGGAAGAGTTATTTGTTCGTCATCCATAATAGAAGACCGGTGAGAGATGCTGCCTGATTCTTTGGCAGCAGCGTCGGCACATAAGCAAGGAGTGCCATTTGAACAAAATCCGCAAGGGTCTATAGGTTTTGGTTGTTGTGCTGGGGTAAATGCAGAAGTGAAATCAGTCTCAAAGTCGTTAGAGTAGTCCAGTTTCTGCGTGTCTTTTGTACGCTTTAATTTGAATAAGGGAGAACCCGGGCGATCCGCGGACCTTTTAAGCGGTATAACGGCGACATCCTGCATGTCTCTGAAATCAGGCATCAAAGTGGCTGTGATATCCCCATTACCGGAAGACTTTATTCCGAGCGTGCTACAAACACAGCCGTTGTCGCTGTCGCACAATCCACAGTCATCGCTATCGACGAGGACCGGGTGGTGGAACTCAGGAGACTCGGAATGTGGACCGGGGGAAGAGCCTGGAGAGGAAATAAGCTGACCTTGTAGACTGGGTGCAGAACCAAAAGATGATCCTGGAGATGTGCTTAGTATAGGCATGCTGTGGTAATCTTGTGCGCCATTGAGATTTGTTTCGGTAGCTTTCTCAGAGGTCGTGCCAGCAGGGCCTCGTTTAGTCGACCGGGAATCTTTGGAAATCTTCTGCGATGATTTCTTATTTGCTACAGGTCTGGAATATGAGGACGGAGTGGTTGAATTCGATTTATCGGAGTCTCTTTTTGGAGGCTTCGACTTAACGGTTTTCTTCTTAGCGCTGCCAGCAGTGGGCTTACGACCAGGCTATGCATGAGGGTTGGTTAGTAACACGTATTGTATAGGGAGCAGCGAATAGAACAAAAATACGTACCTTTGGCCTTGGAGGCAAGACCCAATTCTTTGAAGTGACAATTTGGGGGGCGTTTGCGGGCCCAGTCTCTTTAACTCTCGGGGCCATAGCCATGGCTATTGCCAAAGGAGCCTCTAAATGTGCACGGTTAGCATGGAAAAACAAGTTATACTGGAAATTACATTAAGATCACGATTACTTACCTTGTGGTGACATCCTGATAGTGTATCGATTCCACAAAATGAAGAGAAGAAACAAAAAGCTAGAGGTAAAAAGCGGTGTAACGGAGTCAAAATATGTTGTCGCGGTTCTGGCCTTTTCAGAATCTCGGGGGTATAAGTACTAAATAGCGGTGGGAGCAAAAAGCTAGTGCGTGTATACCTGCCAAGTCGGGAACTGCCGGAAACTTAGATTGTTTAATCGTTTACCATTTCTGCATAAACCCCCTATTTGTTCGCTGGTTCATTTATAATATATGACTATACCTTTAATATTTTATTTTAATATTTAAAAAAAGAAAGATATATCTCTCTATATGGTTGCTATATTACCAATCATTCTGACTACTGAGTGCCGTCACCCACTCGGTTTCATGGAATTATTTTAAGATTCATACAAAGTAATCAATAAAACTCTATTACCACACATTTCCCCCATTTTTCCCTTTTTTACGCCGCACTTTCTTTCATATTCGATTATCTGATTTAGAACTGATCTTTGGATTTTTTTTTGAATAGTCCGCACAAAATTTTAAATACATTATAAGTTATTTTATGTAGCTCTTCTGGACTATGTGAGGCAAATTAGAGATCAGTTTCCCCTTCAGTGGCCGCTCCTTCGGTCGTTTCTGCCGTTTTCCAAATAGTATCTTATAAACTTAATCAGTGAATTAAAGTGTTCATAATTGATCTTACCCAATCAGAGTACACAATCTTTGCTTCATTGCTGATTGCGCCCCAGGAACTTGCAGAATCTGAGGTCAAGTTAAAGAGCATTTCCAGAGCAAAAAGACCGATGTTTGGGTGCATTCTGTACCTTTAATGGTGATTAAATGTTATCACGGCAATTAGGCGCTTTTATTTCAGTATCAAAAGTCATGCGCTGGGGCGGTAGTATAATGAAATGTGAACCCTACCCACCGGATAAAGTTATCAGATGAAGCAGCGATTGTTATGTCTGATTGGTCGATTAAAGCCGTTTTCGGCGAGCTATCCATCCAATAATGCCACTTAGAGGCATCTCCGATATATCCATACTTATTTCATGGCTGAGTCATATTTAATACTGGCTAGATCGTCAGACCAACCACAGATCAGTATATTCAATTATCTGAACTATGCTGGGTTTTGATTGTGTGTAGGTAGGAGGACTGGTTTGCAGCTAAAACATATCCGAATAATACTGTCGGATTAATCATCACGCAACCGATACACGCTGATAAATAGCCGCCGCATCCCAATGTAAACTCTTAACTTTTACCATTATTTTTTTTTTATAGAAGAGATATATAAATGAAACGGGTAGGGATAATTGGAGGAGGTCCTTCAGGGATAATTGCAATTAGATGCTTTCTTTCGTTGAAATTCGATGTCGTTGTATTTGAGCGGCGTCGGACTACTGGTGGGTTGTGGAACTATACTGCTGAGTCATGCGAAATCCCTTGCCCAAACACTGATCCATGGTATTCCTTGCCAGCAACCGCTTCTGGAAACTGGGACAGCGCTATGTACGATTCTCTTGATACTAATATCCCTAAACAGCTCATGAGCGTTACTGATTTCCCATTCGACGATAGGTTGCCGTTATTCCCAAATAGGCAGGATGTACTAGAGTATATGAATGCCTTTGCGAAACCATATTTAAAGTATATTCGTTTCAATACGTTTGTGAAGTCTGTTGATAAACCAAAAGACAAATGGGTAGTGATTAGCAATGATCTCGATTCCGGTAAGCAATCCAAAAGCGAATTTGATTATATTGTTGTAGCAACAGGCAATTATGACATGCCGTACATTCCTGAATTCGAAGGTTTAAAGGAATGGAACGAAAAATATCCTGGATCGCTGTTGCATTCAAGAGCCTATAGATCACCAAAAACGTTTCATGGCAAGACTATAGTTGTTGGTAATGCGGCATCAGGATTGGATATATCGTACCAGATATCCGACTATGCAGACTTACCGGTGATTAGATCAATTCGTTCTGAATCGCGTCTTCCTGGTCCTGAATTTTCTCTGACACCTGAAGAACGTGCAGCTAGAATCCGAGATGTTGGAGTTATTAAGCGATTTGACTATACTAATCGGTCTGTAGTCCTTGAGGACGGTGAAGTTATCGAAAATGTACAATTCGTGGTTTTTGCAACTGGTTATCTTAAGAATATACCTTTCTTACAAAACTACCATCGCACTCATCCTCTTATTTCAGCTAATGGAGCCCATTATACAAATATATACAAACAGTTGCTTAATGTGGACGACCCTTCTTTAGCATTTCTGGCAGCACAACGCTTTATTCTGCCTACTAAAATTGCAGAGGTAGAATCGGCTTGGCTTGCACGTGTGTGGAACGGCAATATCACTTTACCACCCCGAGATGTAATGGAAAAGGACTACATTGATAGACTAGAGGCTAAAGGAGACGGCAAAGAATTTCACGATCTAAATAAATTCGAAGACGTCCAATATTATCGTGACCTTCAGTCTGATTGTGTAACCACTGAGGGATTTCAACCCGCACCATTCACAGATGAAGATGCAACTCTTAGAGTTAATGTGAAAATGGTAAAAACCGCATACTTCGATAGATATAGAGAGGAGGGAGTCAAGTCTACTTCTTTAGAAGAACTTATGCAAGCTGGATACCTGAAAGACTATAAGTGAACTATCTTTATAACGAACGCAAGTATACCGTGTGTTTGAATTCTTCAGAAGACAAATATTAAACTTTTTAAAACCCTACAAGTATATTTATTTATCATATTTGCTAAATAATTTGAACAATCTATGTGTATGTACCAATTATTCGCTTCCAAGGAGCGCAACTTACGAAACTCTAAATTTTATTCACATTTGCAACTTCACCTTTTCTTCGATTCTAGTACTCAACTATGCTGAGGATCAACCATTTTTCACGGACAACATCATTAGTTAATGGCATAATTATTATTTCAAGAGGTGCTAAGAAATCTAGTGGCCCTTCGGCAATGCAACTGGCACAACAGCGCGGTCGAGCACAGAATCGCGACCAACTTGCGAAGAAAGCAAAGAAGAAACAGTCTATGCTACGTGCCTCGGCATACCGTGGAAATTACACTGCTCTGCCGAAGATCGAATTACCAATGGCTTATAGACTAATACGAGCCGCAGAAGTAGGTCAGCCGGTCACTTCTACTACACTATCTATAGGGTTCCGACTTGTCTTCGATCGAGGTACTCCCCCCGTTACTGGACGAGTCAGATTACCCTATAATCTCGGGTCTGAAGACAAGTTAGTTGTTTTTACTACTGATGCTTCTGTTGCTGAGAGAGCTTTAAAAGCTGGTGCTGTCCTTGCGGGCGCAGAAGAGGTCATAGAGAAGGTTGTTGGATCCCCGGACAACTTCACAGCTGCATTAGCGACCCCGGAGATCGTTTCAGGCCTCGGAAAAGCAGCAAGAACGCTTGGCCCAAGAGGATTGATGCCAACAACGCGTAGAGGAACGGTTGTTCAGCCGCTAGAACTTGAGAATGCTATTGCCGAAAGAATAGGCGCGCGAGAATTCCGCTCGCACGATGTTATGCTTACGATCCCTTTCGGTAGAGCTCATTTTAGCGATATTCAACTTACTGAAAATCTACGAGCGGTTCATGAAGCAGTAATGGACAAGATCAAAGACTTAAATCAAAATAGTAAACGTCGGCCAATGCTTGTTGCAGAAAAATACATTGCATCAACGCATTCCCCGGGAATAGTGCTCGACAACAAATTAGTCTTATAATGTACATAGCTCACACTTAACTCCGCACAAATTGTGCACAAAAATATGAACTTTGAAGACATAGAATTTAGAAGAGAAAGGATCATATCCAAACATTTAATTAAGTATTCCACAGACTCAACGCTCTCTGATTTTCTCCCTACATAGTAGCAATTCTCGCCAATTTAGCTTCAATCACCCGTTCGCTCATCTTCAATAGCTAGGTCTTGGAATATTGATTCACTGGGAACTCTCTTCATTATTTCAGGAGGCGCAAAAGCAGGACCAATCTTCTTGATCCATCTTTTTCGTTTCTCAAGTAAAGCGCGACTGCTCTCTGTAGACGATGACTGCTGGATAACATTAGGTAAATTGCTTCCTTTCTTTCTCTTTTTTATGCCTTTTAAGCGCTTTATAAACGCCTGATCAACCTGCTTGTCAAGGTCATCAAGAATAGAAAGGTATTCTTGATACGCCATATGTTCCTCTACAAGTGGCATGAGTCTTTTCTTCCGAGCATTGTTCGCAGCAGTATGTATCCGCAACGACTCTTGTAATTGTTTCATCTCGGTACATATTTCATCATCCTCCCTATTTGCAAAATGCATTCCATCATTACTGTCATTAAGCAAACCAATGTATCGTAGTTCTCGTCTGAGCCTCTCTTCCAACGAACTATAATCAGCACGCACATATGCAACACGCCAACCTTGCTGTTCTGGTAAGGACGATGATGACTGTGTCATGAAAGGAGGCGCAGACGCTGCAAATTCGAATGCCGACTGCGGTTCATTTCCAGATGTATTTTCCTCATTATTTACACTCTCATTAACAGTGTTAGGTGCTGGTGTATGCGGCGGAGTGCCAATAATCATATCGTCAGCCTCGTCTCTCATTATGATAGAAAGAAGACGAGTATGCAATGGCCCTACAGACACCTCGTTTGTTTCAAGAGTCTCGTCAGTTATAGCTTCAGATGAGCCCTTCGCTTGATCGTCATTCTGTGATTGCCCTAGCGAATTCGTTAAACCTGCATTAGCGTCTTCTTGAGCCCAGACATCAGCGTAATAGGGCCCCAACGTGGGGATAATAAATGGAGATGCCTGTGGACCAACACCAGTTCCTAAACTCTTATCTATATATGAAACTTCATCTGAATTCAAAAAAGTAAGATCTTCCTCCGTAAAAGGTCTGAAGTATGGTTCTACAAAGCTCTGAAATGTAGAAAACTGGACCTGGTTGCTGGGCTTGCCGCCAGTGAAGTCTTCATCAGGGATTTCACCAGGTAACATATCTTTTAAATCGGTTGTAGGAAAGCGCGCAACAGCATGGAGCTTTTGCCTTTCTTCGAACGATAGCCCAGACACATCAGGCGCCTGATCGCTATAGTCGTAGAGTTCGCGTACCGCCGTTTGTTCAATTTTGGGCGATTCATGCTCCCCTTCTTCATCAATCAGGCGTGTAGAATTTGATGAAAATGAGGAAGATATAATATTCGGAGGCGGTGAATGTGAAGACGTAGGTGGAGCTTTACCTGCTGGTACTGGTCCGCTTGTATTCTGTTCGGATTCGGTTTTCACTTTGACGGTATCTGGTTCTGCGATGTCTGACGATGTAGCGAACATTCCATCATCAGCGGAAACGGGAGACTCAGCAGTGCTAACGTCTACTTGCGATTTTACCACATCTGGTGTTTCTTCTCTAGAAAGGCGAGCTAGTAAAGATTTAAGATCGGCTTTTATATCTTCGAATGCAGTGAGAGGAACAGTGGTAACTCCATCGGTGCCGGGGCTGAGAAGCGGCAGGTGGGTTTGAGTGATCCGTGCAAGCATGGAATCTAAAGGCCTTTTGGCCCGTCTGCCTCGCCTCCCTTTAGGCATGATGCTAAAAAGGAAATAATAATCTATGAGATCTAGCGATCAGAGGTGTATAGGCTATTTGGGTTGTCAAGGAAAATATGTGGTATAGGTAGGGTAACCTACAGAGAACGAGATAAAAAATTGTCATTTAACCAAGTACATATCCCGGCCACCCCCCTTTTCCTTTACCTCTCTTTACGGACTGTCGTACAGGGCTAATTATTTACATAGATCAGTCAGGTAACGCGTGCAACGATTAGCTACAGTACCAAATTTATTTGTCATTTGGTTTAGTAATTCATTAGTATTAAATTGTACTATATTGAGCGCACTGAAGTATTAAAGCTCGTTGAAACGCTGCTCTTCTGTCAAAGGATCAAGTTACAAAGGTCACCCAGCTGACTTTTACCCACACACCCGTTGCACATAGAGAGCGACTCCACAGAAACACCTGTCAAATCTCCCAGGTCGCGTTGATTTCGATAAGCTGAACTTTATTTCTCGCCAATAAAGGGAATTATTTTATTCATTATGACAACTCTTGATGAGATTAAAAAGTCGATTGACGAGGTAAGTAATGATTTGAAATTTGTGTTCGCTGCATAACGCGTAATAGCAATAGCGTCAGGCGTAACGCGTAACAGAACGCGTGGTAGTTTTAAACGCGCAAATCGATACTGACCAGTATTTCCTTAGTTACAAGACCGCCTAACAGCTTTCGAGAAGACTTACAGCCCTGTAAACCTATTTTCTAAGGCAGGATTGAAAGCTATCGGTGAGCAGTTGATTTCTATTGCTAACGATTCAACTTCATCATCTCAAGAATCTGCAACAGCCTCAACTTCCTCCGTATCCGCTACACCCGTAAAGGCGATCGCTAAACCGCGCATTAGAAAGAAACCAGAACCAAAAGAAACAGCAGCACCGATCGCCTCGGCAAACTCTGAAACTCAAACAGCTCCTACCGCTTCGAAAGAACCTACAGCATCTGATACGCAGGGCAAAGATACTACAGCGGTACCTACTTCCACAGTCTCCAAGAAAGCTGCTAAACCAACAATCGATGAGCCTGTTACAAACGGAAAGCCTATAACTGAGAAGCCTGCTGCTACGAAGGAACCTGCTTCTAGCAAAGAGCCTAAAGGAGCAGCTCCTGCTGCTGCCAAAGAGCCTAAAGCGAAGGTTTCGAAGGTAACCAAGGAGCCGAAGGAGCCCAAAGCCGCAAAAACTGTTAAACAAGCTTCTACCACAGCTTCTGATGCTGCTGCTACTGAAGAGTCATCTTCAGCTCCAGTAGTGGAACCTCCAACTGCGGACACTACTGTAGCCGAAACAACCATCGAACCTACAGATAGCAGCATTGACACCAGTGCTTCAACTGCAAAGGCTAAAAAAGTCAAGAAACCACGCGATCCAAATGAACCGAAGCGACCATTGAATCGGTACATGCTATTTTGGAAGTTTGCAAGACCGATTATTATTGAAGAACGCGAGGCAAAAGGACTTCCGGCATTGTCTTCCAATGAAATTGTTCAAGCAGTTAAAGAGAGATATTCGAGTATGTCTGAAGCTGAAAACAAAGAATGGGATGCAGAATACGGTCGACTCAAGAAGGCCTACGATGCCGAAATGGCAGCGTACCGTCGTTCAAAGGCAGAAGAAGCATCAGTTCCTCCTGTTGAGCCTAGTGCTGCTTCTACAAATGACGAGCCTGCTTCTGCAAATGACGAGCCTATTTCTTCTACTCCTGTGGAAAAGCCTGCCGAATCCGAGAAGGCGTTAAAGCCTGAAGAAGATCCGGAAGTGATTGAGCGCAAGAGAAAACAGAATCAAATGCGCCGTGAGAAACGACGCAAGAAAAAGGAAGAGATGTTGGCCGCACAGTCAGCAGTATCGGAACAAACTGCATGAAAGCTGTAATATTTGAATTGTTAGATTAGAGACATATTGTTTTTTGTATTGAATATATTTGTTACGGAAAGAATAGAGGTATTAACAAGTGATAAGCGGATCTATAAGCACGATAAGTGATCAGGGCGTTGCTATGCTAAATGCCATTTTGCACTGAATTGTATCCGCAGGTCATTTTAACGGGTTCCAAACTGATTTTTATTATCTTTTCGATATCATAAAACTGACGATTTTGCGCCTAAATAAATGAAGAGTCGAGTATTTTTAAGGCATTTTAGTCGAAATGTTGTTTTGAAAGAGCAACCATTATTCAATGGAAAACCAACAGACGAGGAGATACAGAAGATTTCACAGTATGTTCAAAGAATCAGGAAAGAGCAACCTCACTTGATTATGAACAAGGCACAAGTTATGGATCAAATGGATGATCGTTTAGATGAATGGGTAGGAGATGATGTTCCTACTGAAGGTCACCATGTTCTTCGTGAGGTGCGTCAGCAACGGCATTATAACCGATTGGCAGCATATGCTTTACCACATCTTGCTGATTTAGTGGACCGAACACAAAAGTTTGAGACTGGACCCATAACTATTAGAACTACCACATACATGGGTCAGAAACATCCTAGCGAGCCTAAAGTTGTTCTTAATGTTAATCTTAACGATAAAGAGCTAGGTTTAGATGACGACAGCTTACACTACATGAAACTGCTAGCAGGACAGAGGTATGACCCTGTGAAGAATATTATAAAAATAAGCTGCGAAAGGTTCTCGGAATCTGCGCAAAATCGTGAATGGACGTTTGATAAGTTCAGGAAACTCTACACTGAAGCAAAGAACGGTAAAGACAAGTTCACTGATATTCCTGTCGACGTAAGACATGCCAAGCATCGTCTAGAAGCTCGTAACAAGAAAGTCAGTTTGGCCAGTTTCCCGGAAGAATGGAAGCAACAATACAAACCGCGTACTGTTACTGAAGAAGATGTCGTTATTGAAAAGATCGTGAAAAGTTTTTGATGCAGTGTTATAAAAATAAAGATATATATTATGTTGAAGGTGTATCGGTAGATCTGATCCTTTGCGTTTTGAATTCATTATAGTCGTCCACAGAGCTAGACACATTAAAAAGCTCCGGTAAATATTTTGATTGGATTTGATCTTGTAGGACTAATTCAGCGATCCGCTGTATTGTAAAAGGAGGACTATTCTTGAACAATTTCAATCGGGTCTTTATTTCTTCAATGTCGTCGCGTGATGCCAATTTTTGTGTTAGCATATCGACAATAGAAATCCATTCGTCGTTAGACATAATCCCTGTATCTTTAGATTTACATAGAATCATTTTAAATTCGTCTTCAGTCATTATAGCGACATTTATGTGTATTAAATGTGATTCAAAATGTGTGTTTTCTTACTTATGGGCGGATGTGTAACCCTGTTAAAGGAATGCTATATTAACTATGCATTAAAGTTTCCTCTTTTAGTACATGATTGGTGACGCTATAAAAGGCCAGCTAAACAAAGCGACAATAATTGTTTACTACAACACTAAAATAAACTGCGCAAAAAAGAGCTAGTATACTGTTTTATATTGAATTATTAAAATATGACCGTGTCTAATAACCCTGTTGTTGTTTCGTTACAGGACCTCAAAACAGGACTAATTGATGATACACTTGATCGCGCTTTTGGCCCTCAATCGCTAGGAATCATTCTTGTCAAAGATCTCCCACAAGAATTCCATGAACTACGTCAAAAAGTGCTCTGCGCTGCAGGTAAAGTAGCTAATTATAAGGACAAAGCATCACTCGAGGCACCTAATGCAAATTACCTAATCGGCTGGTCTTGTGGAGTAGAGAGATTGGCCTCAGGAAAGCCTGATACACACAAGGGTTCGTTTTATGTAAATTGTGGAGTGCCTGTTGTCAGCAGCGATTTCACCGATCTCGGATACGGCTTGCCCAATTTGTGGCCTGATATTCCTGGTCTTAAAGATGATTTCGATAACCTTTTTAGATGCATCTCTAATGTCACCGAGCTAGTAGCTAAAGCATGCGACAAATACATAGCTAAAGAGGTTCCCGGTTACCCTTCGCGCTTCGTTGAAGATCTAGTGAAGAATTCAAACACTACAAAAGCGCGTCTTCTGCATTACTTCCCTCTATCAGAGAAAGAAATTTCGCAGAACGCTATAGACAACGATTCATGGTGTGGTGAACATCTGGATCATGATTGCTTAACTGCCCTTGTTAGTGCCATGTTTCGACCTAGTCCAGATGATTTCTCAAACCCCGCAAATGAAATCGATAATCCGGAAAATGATTCAGGTTTATTCATAAAGTCTAGAACAGGTGAACTAGTTAAAGTTTCTATTCCTCGTGATATGCTTGCATTCCAGTCCGGCGAAGCTCTGCAGGAGATCACTAAAGGCCGCTTTAAAGCAGTACCACACCTTGTTCGCGCCCCTACTCAAACTGCAAACGTTTCACGCAGCACTATAGCCTTTTTCTTTGAGCCTAATTTGCAAACTCGAGTTAACGATAAAGAGGACTTTGCCGCTTTCTCGAGACGTATAGTTGCGCAAACCACACCGAAAGGCCAAATCGTGAACGCGGCCCGCTAAATGTTATTTTTTAAAAACCTTAAATCTTCGGTTCACTTCTCAAGTGACTTTATACTAGTTTTTGGTTCATAACCATAATGTTCAAGTTTCGTATGTACAAGCGTAAGATTAATTTAGACCTTGTGCGATGGAATTCTACATTCTTAGATCATAGACAAATAGCTACAAAACAGCAATTATTTACTACACATCCTATGAGTCCTGGATCTCCTCTATTCCTTCCTCACGGCACCAGAATCTTCAACACATTGCTTTCATATATGAGGAAAGTCCAAAGGAAATACGGGTACGATGAAGTAGTCTCGCCTATACTATATAAGAAAGACTTGTGGGTCCAGTCTGGTCACTGGGATAACTTCAGAGATGAGATGTTCCATACTGGCGAGTTCAGTCTTAAACCCATGAACTGTCCAGGCCATTGTCTCATATACCAGTCTCTAGACCGTTCATATAGAGAGCTACCTATCAAATTATCAGACTTCAGTCCACTGCATAGAAACGAAGCCACAGGAGGTCTCTCAGGTCTCACTAGAGTAAGACGGTTCCACCAGGACGATGGACACATCTTTTGTATGCGCGATCAGATCGAGCAGCAGATCTCAGAGTCTCTCGATATGATGGTTCAAGTCTACAACAAGTTCGGCTTTACCGACTACAAGCTTATGCTTTCAACCAGACCAGAGAAGTATATAGGCGACATAGAGTCATGGAACAAGGCCGAACAGGCGCTCACCAATGCTCTGAACGACATGAACCATCCTTGGACAATAAACGAAGCTGACGGCGCTTTTTACGGTCCAAAGATTGATGTTATGTTGGTGGATGCTCATGGGAAAAGTCATCAAACGGCTACTTTGCAGCTTGATTTTCAGCTGCCGCAGCGATTTGAGCTGGAATACAGAGGTGCAGCACAAGATCTTGAAAGGCCAGTAATGATTCACCGGGCAGTGTTCGGCTCAGTTGAGAGGTTTATGGCCTTGCTTATAGAGAACTACCAAGGTAACTGGCCATTTTGGCTAAGTCCAAGACAGTTGGTTATAATTCCTGTGTCGGAATTACAGGCTTCTTATGCGAACTCTGTTAAAAACTACATTTCCGCTAACGATTTCTTTGTCGATATCGACGACAGCGCAGAGAGCGTGGGTCGTAGAGTAAGACATGCAATTTCTATAGGATATAATTATATCGCTGTGGTAGGCGAAAAAGAAATGAATAATTGCACAATATCCATTCGAACTCGTGAATCAAGACAGGAGAGCGAACTTACAAAGGAACAGTTGCTGACTTTATTCAATAAAAAGGCTACCGAGTAATTGACTCTGCAGATTTCATTTCTCAAATTTATGCCTTTTCATCGTCCTCGTCGCTCTCGGGCTCGTGATACATAGCATCCTCCAAAACAGTTTTTTCAATTAGTTTGAGAGTCGCACGAAGAGGTAAACCCACAACATTAAAATAGTCACCGTCCATACGTTCTATGAATAACGATCCACGACCTTGAATACTGTAACCGCCAGCGGCATCTCTGCCTTCTCCTGTGTATATGTATGCCTCAAGGAACTCATCAGATACTTCTTTATCGAACACAATATCTGTTTGTTCAACATGGGTGTTCATTACGTACCCTGGCTGCACAGGCACCTCCATCGGAGCAATGCAAACCACCGCAGTAAATACACTATGGGGCAACGGACTGTCTCGTATAAGCTTTAGCATTTCCAGCTGATGCGCACTAGAAGTTGGCTTTTCAAGGATAGTTTGAGCAGCAAGCACAATAGTGTCACCTGCGATAACAATAACATCCCGTTCGTCATCGCCTCCCTGGGCCTGTTCCTCGAGGATCTTCTGGTAAACCTGTTTCGCCTTCTCAGTGGCAGTTAATCGGACATATTCAAATGGAGACATAGATGATTTATCTAAGTTTTCTTCAAAATTGCTCGGAACGACTTCTATGTCTTCGAATCCGATCTGTTTCATCAATTCTAGACGACGCGGAGAACTAGATGCAAGGACAACGCGTGCGTCGCTCAGCCGCTTGAATATCGGCAGATCAAGTATACGTTCATTACCTGGATCTTTCGTGTACCTAGGCGGGGGCGAAGGTTGTTGATTAGATCCAGTAGATCCAAAAAATGAAAGCATTTTAAGTAAATTTATTCAATGACGAGGTATAGGCTATTTGCGTGCGCCTCTCAGAAGCCAGACCTTCACCCCCCCCTTAGTAACCTTCAGTGTTACTTTTACTTTTACCACCCCTACTATAACGACTAACGAGGTTTTGGTTAACGATGAACCAACAACAGCAAGATGACGTCTTAGACCCTGCTGTAATTGAAATGCAAAAGTACACTACCAGTGCACTTATAGTACCTAGTGTGGATGAACCAGTAACAGTGCTTCTTCGGGATGGTAGAAGCATCAACGGTACAATGAGATCTTTCGATCAGTTCGGTAATATTGTATTGCAGGACGCTGTAGAAAGAATTTATGCAAACGGGAAAGTAGCTGAGCGCAAACTGGGAGTATTTTTAGTAAGAGGAGAAAATATCAGAGTAATTGGAGAAATAGACATCGACAGAGAAGTAGATCCAATACTCTCAAGCTGGGATGAGGTAAAGCCAATGTTTGATCAAATAAAGGAACATGAAAATGAAATAGAGCGTTCAAAAAATCTTAAGCTAGCCGCTGCTGGCTTTAGTATTGATCTAAATACTGTCGATGCACATTAGTTCAAGATTAATTTACCATACTCTCTGTCTATTATATATACAGATAAAATGCATAAACAATTACTAATGCTCTCTATCTACAGATTTGTCATCAACTTCTCAGTTCAGATTATATTTCATGTCTTGCCTTTGATTTCTTTGATTTCTTAGCCTTTTTTGATATTTTTTTGTCATCATTATGTGATCTAGATTTCTTGCTGACTTTCGAATCTTTTGATCTGGATTTTGAATGCTTTGACTTTCTGGACTTTTTCGATTCTATCGATTCAAATTTTCTTCCTTTCCCGCTCTTTTTGACCTTTTCAGTCCTTTTCGATTCTTTTGATTCTTTCGATTCTATCGATCGTTCTGATTTCTTCGTTTCCTTTGAATGCTTAAACTCTTTAGCTTCATCATATTGTATTTCCGTCTTAACGGTTCCTAAAAGTCTTTCTCCTAACACAAAATTTCTATATAACGGTGACCTGAATCGGGTAATCTCTTTAAAAACCTTCTCATCCTTTACTATACTTTTCCCATTAGATGTAATACTCTTGAGCTGACTATCAAACAACGTTTCCCACCAATGATCATGTGTGTGCTTCTTGTTGCCTAAACCTCTGGTATCTGTTTTATGGGCAACTAATATAGGTTTTTTCAATCCTTTACTTCGTAGTCCTTGACCCGGTTTCCATCCATACTGCTGCAAATATGCTTGAGGATCCATATATCTGCTGATCTAATGGAATTTCTAAAGGTGAAAGTCCTAAGAAGCAGTGTTAAATTATATTGCCTGAAATATCACAATTTAAAAATTAATTTATTAATATGTAAAAATAGATGTGTAATTATAAAGCACTTGTTCCTGAATTACTTGGTTGAATGGGCGTATAGTGTAGTTGGTTATCGCGCTCCCTTCGCATGGGAGAGGTCCCCAGTTCGAATCCGGGTTCGTCCACGTACTTTTTTTTGGTCTTCGCACAATTATATTTAGTTGTTGTTGGATTAAAAAATATAACAATAACTTTTATTTTGATTCTAAATTATTATATTAGTATACTTTAACTGGTTTACATAGCAGTTACTTGCCAAAAGCGATGTTGGAAGGAGCAGGAGGTGTAGGATCAAGAGAAGTGACATATGATTTAGTCATACCTCCATCAACTACGAAGTCCTGGCCTATAATAAAGGAAGCATCATCAGATGCTAAGAATACAACAGCTTTAGCTTGTTCAATTGCCTCACCAAAGCGACCTGTAGGGAAATGAACAGTTCGACGTACAGTTTTCTCTGGGGTATCTAAGAAATCTTGGAGCAACGGAGTATTCAAAGGAGCAGGGCAAAGTGAATTGATGCGGATGCCGCTCTTAGCATACTGAATAGCCAGCTCGCGAGTCATTGCCATTACAGCTCCCTTTGACGCGGTGTAGGCAATCTGAGGAGTAGCAGAACCGACAATAGCAACTACTGATGCAGTGTTGATAATGGCCGCGTTTGTCTTTTTATTTGCAAGCATGGACTTGATTGCATATTTTGATCCATAAGCTACACCGCGGACATTGATAGCAAAAGTCAAATCCCAAATACGTTCAGGAGTGTTCAGGATGCCATCATCTTCTGGATGCATAATACCAGCATTATTAAACATTACATCAACACCGCCGTATTTCTCCAAAGAAGCAACAAGTTCTTCAACTTCAGCTTCCTTAGATACATCACAGACCTTGCCTTCAATGCGTACACCATCAGCAGCATGCTCCTTTACAATGGTGACGGCTTTCTCGAGAGCACTGGCGTTAACATCAGTCATGAGAACATTGGCGCCTTCAATTGCAAACTGAATAGACGTCTCAAGACCGACTCCACCGGCAGCTCCTGTAATGATCGTATTCTTTCCTTCAAGTCTTCCCATTTTTTCGAGCAGCTTTTATCTTATGAATAAACAGGGAAGTTGTAGTTGCAAGGTTTCGAAGCGGATATATATATGGCTTGATAAACTTACATAATTTAAGGTTTTCATAATTGTTTTGAGTTTCTACAATAGTTCGTTTTGGCGAATGCATTACTTAGCACACAATACTGAACAGAAGAATGTGAATACATATTGTGTTTTATAATATCCATAAAATAAGAACACACTTTATATTAGTTAATGGGTCCTCTAGATTATGGGTTGCCTTATGTAAGACAGCTTTTCTTTAGTATAGTGAACTATCGCCTAGCGCGGAAGAAAGCTTAATTGCGTAATGTAATCTATCCGATGCTTAAGAGCTAGAAACGCGAGTGCCCTTTTTACAGCTCAATTCATCGAAATTGGCGCTATTATTTGTTAAATGTCAAAATAAATAGACTTACGAACCGTTTGAAGTAGTAACTTGTAACATAATTCTGGAAAGAATAAATGGTTAAGGTTGGTTCAGTTTTTCCCTACTTTCTAACTTAGACTTCGACTACCACACCAAATCCAAAAAGATATCATGAAAGATTGGGCTGTAATTCTTGCTGATGACGATTGTGTCAAACTTTCAGGAATTGATGTCGATGGAATTCTTAGAGGTAAACTTATCTCAAAGAAAAAGTTCCTTTCTATTGCCGAAACCGGTTTTGGATTCTGCTCTGTTATTTTTGGTTGGGATATGCATGATCGTACCTACAATAGATCTACAAATATAACTGATGAAACTGGCGGGTTCGGCGATTTACATGCTGTAATTGATCTTGAAAGCTTCACAAGAATTCCCTGGGAAAATAATGTTCCATTTTTCTTCGTGTACTTCTACAATTCTGACGAAACTGTTGTAGCTCCCTGCCCGCGATCACTTCTCAGAGATGTATCCAAATCGGCCGCCGAACTGGGATATACTCCTATGGCAGGATCAGAACTCGAATTCTATCACTATAAAGAAACTGGAGCTTCAGTAATTGAGAAAAATGGAAAGAATCTTACTCCTATGACTACTGGTATGTTTGGTTACTCTATACAACGTCCTGTCCTTAACAAGGAATATTACTACGATGTATGGAAATCAGCGAATGCCATGGACGTGAATATTGAAGGTTGGCACTGCGAATCTGGCCCTGGTGTTTATGAGGCTGCTATAACGTATGCAGAAGCTCTCAAAGTCGCAGACCGAACTTCCCTCTTCAAGCTTACATGCAAATCAGTCGGCCCTCAATATGGTATAATGCCTTGCTTTATGGCTAAACCACACCATGGTCTTCCAGGGAACTCAGGACATCTTCACCTTTCTCTTTTAGATAGCACTGGTAAAAATATTCTCTGCAGAGATGAACCTGACCCGAATGCTGAATATCCAGATACAACTTACCTCACCGAAGAAGGCAAGCATTTCCTTGCCGGTATACTAGCAGGACTGAAAGATATCATGCCAATTCTTGCGCCTAATATCAATTCTTATAAACGTTTAATCGAAAATTATTGGGCTCCTGTGACAATCTCCTGGGGTTATGAACACAGAATTGCTTCAGTTCGTTTCATCAGTCCTCCCTCGTGTCCCCCTAAAGGAACGCGCTTTGAAGTTCGTACACCAGGCGCTGACGTGAACACACATTTTGCACTCGCTGCTTTATTTGCCCTTGGAATCAGAGGTATTAAGCTCAAACTACCTTTAACCGTTCCTCCAATGGGCGCAATTGTCGACCAGTCTACTATCGACAGACTACCCAAATCTCTCAGAACCGCTACAGAAACTTTTATGAGCCCAACCAGCTTAGCTCGCGAGGTTCTAGGCGATGAATTTGTCGATCACTTCGGTAAAACAAGGCTTGAAGAATGTGATCTATGGGATGACGCCGTCACGGACTGGGAGGTCACTAGATACATTGAGACAGCTTAATGTTGAATCTTTTCACTATCATTTACAAATACTTAGTTCATGTTTTGATAAAACATATTCATTATCTATTGCGTCTAATTTACTTACATCAAGCATTTATAAAGGCTAAAGCTTCTGCTGTGCTCTCGTAGAAGATGTACAAGAAGCCTTCACCTAGTTCTCGTCCATGGTAACATCGCCGTCAGCATCAACGTCCCCTTCGGTCTTCTCCTTACCGTCTTTAGCTTTCGAAGACTCCTTGGAGTTAGCAGCGGCAGCGGCGGCAGCGGCAGCGGCGGCGGCAGCGGCAGCTTCTTCTTCAGCTCTTCGTTTCGCTTCAGCAGCTTCACGGACCTTGCGTTCTTCTTCTTCCTTGGCACGTCTTTCCGCTTCCTGTTTCTCCAAGTAACGTCCCTTAATAATATTTCCAACAGACAAAAGTTCCTCGTGCTTAGCAACGTATTGTGCCTTGCTAGCATCTTCACCTTCGTCATAAAGCCATTCCTCAGCAGCATTAAGCATTTCGTGCATTTTAGACTTCTCTTCATCAGAAGCAAACTCAGAATACAAGTCATCAAGCTTGCCTCTCATATCATAAATGTACTCTTCTAATGCATTCTTGCGATTTTCAGTGTCTGCAACGTGTTTATCTTCCATGGCCATTTGGTTTTCTAGCTCAATGTACTTCTCCTTTACTGAAGACTCCAGAGCAGTGGTACCATGAATAATGGTGAGCTCAGCCTTTTTGACAATTTTCTTGACTTTCTTAACTTTTCCAGTTTCACCGTCTTTGGCCTTTTCTTTATCGTTCTCTTCAGTTGATTGTTCAACAGGTTCTTCGACAATTTGTTCTTCAGCAATATAAGCATTCTCAACGGTGTAAATGCCGGAATAATCAGCACGGAAGCGAAGTTTAACCATTGCAGGTTCGTCCCCATCCGCTTTTACTCCTTTTATAGTCCATTGACCAATCCAAGGCAAAACCCCGCCTGGGAGCTCAGAGGTGTATTTAGCCTGAACGATAAAGTCCTCTTTTCTGTACAAAGTAACAATCTTAGTGCTGGGGAGAACATTACCAACTGGGAATACTTGTAATTCACTTTCATCTTCACCCTCAACAGGATCCCAAAAGTAGTCGACTGAATATTGCGTAATATCCTCATACTTGAAAGGACGAACGCGCATGGTGGGGGAGTGCATAGCACAAACGAATGCACATCCACGGGCAATGGCTTCATCTTGATTCAGAGTGAAGGACAGTGGCTTCTTGAAAAACTCACTTAGTTTTTCCTTCACAGCAGGGATGCGAGAGGTACCACCGACTACCTCGACGGTAGTTATATCATCTAACGAGATGTTGGCTTGGTCCAAAGCAGCTTTGATGGTGGGTTCCATGCGAGCAATTAAAGGGGCAATTAGTTCCTCGTACTCCTCACGCTTCAACATTCCATTAACGTCCTTGTCGTCCATAACTGATTCTATGTTGATGGGGGCCTGAGCGTTGGCTGACAAGACTTTCTTGAGGCGCTCAACAGCAGTGAGGACACGAGAGAAGGCTTTAGGATTAGTAAGAATATCGATTTTAAACTTCTCTTTGAATTCTTGCGCAAAGTGGTTAACGAGTGCGTAGTCGATTTCCCGTCCGCCAAATTTGCGATCAGATGCTGAACCGATGATCTTGAGTTCACCTTTCTGGACACTAGCGATTGAAACAGAAAAGCTAGAGTGACCTACATCCACAAATGCAACTTTCTTAGGCTCCTCACTCAAATCGGTTTTAAAAACACCGTAAGAAACGGCAGCAGCAGTGACCTCGTTAATGATACGAACAGGATTTAAGCCAGCGATGTGGGCAGCGTCGACAAGAGCGCGACGCTGAGCGTCAGTGTACCAAAGAGGCACAGAGATGACCACATCAGTAGCAGTCGATTTGGTATCTTCCTGTACAGTATGCTTAATTTTGGTCAAATACATTGCAACCAGCTGAGTAGCGGTGAAAACTTGTTCCTTTCCTTGGTATCGAACTTTGACGCCTACACCACCACCAGGGACTTCAACAAGAGGAGCACCAATGAAGCGCGATTCGTCCTGAACTTCAGGATCATTGTACTGGCGGCCCAACAAGCGCTTCAGAGAACCTACAGTGTTCTTAAGGTTAGAGATTTCTTGAGTCTTAGCAGATTCACCTAGAGCTCGGGCCTTGGGTCCAAAGCCCACGAGAGAAGGAGTAGATCGGTTAGAGACTTCGTTGACGATGACGTCTATTCCCCTATTACGAGCAATAGCAATGACTGAGGAAGCATTTCCAAGATCCAATCCAATAGAACCACTCATAATTATTGCTTAAATAGTATGTGATTTATATTAAGAAAAGAGTTTTTTCTCCTATATATATACTGGGATGAAAAGGTTTCTCATTTCACTTGGTTATTATGTCGCCCAGCAACCAGGTACTCATGCAAAAGTTCTAGAGTGTTCTAGGTATTTCCTAAACCAGAAAAGCAGCCGATTGTCGGCGATTTCGAGAAATAACTGCGCAATCGGACATATTATTAAATTGCATATATTTTCTAGAGTCATTGAAGTCCTTTTTATAGTAGAGTCGTAGCGCTAATCGGTGTAAATTTGAAGTAAAAAGCGATCGCTCGGAAGCCTCATTATCCCAATCCGGAAAAGTTAACGACTGACAATACTATTTTGCATGCAGGAGGCGCCAGATGAGTACCTGGTGACTAAATCAGGTATAAAACAGCCTCGATGTCTATTCGTTGGCGCTAGAAAACAGTGTAAATTGACGCGAAGGGCTAACGAGAAGTACTGCTCGCAGCATGTTCCGCTTGGGGTTGATCTGGCACCCTCTTCACACAGGACGAACCGACGGGTCCGGATTCCTTGTCCTATAGACGCTTCACACTCTGTTTGGCAAGAAGATATCGAGATTCATGTGCCGAAGTGCAGTGGAAGAGTAATAAAACCTGTCGATGAGTGGTTTTGCGAGGATTGCAATCTCGACAAGCCAATAACTGTATCTCATAGTGATCCAGACCCAGAGGATTATATCCATTGTATAGAATTGGTAACAAAAGCAATTGACCCTAGCTGGGCTCCGAAATCGCTGGTAGGTTCAGAGAGACATATATCAAAACTGATAGATAGAAACAAAGAACACACAAAGCATGGCACGCAGCAGGAACATTTGGTCGATCTAATACTGTCAGAGCAGAAACAAGAGACTGATGCTTACATTGAATTCGGCGCCGGAAGAGGTGAATTGAGCAGATATCTAGCACTGGCTTTAGATCACGAAAGACTGCATATGTTCGTTTTAGTTGACAGAGATGGTCCCAGAATGAAGCAGGACTCTAAAATAAAGCAAGATGCACTTGCACATGGGTATGAGTCTCCGCAGGTTCAAAGATATAAAGTGGATATAAAAGACTTTAATCTAGACAAGGCACTCCCAGATGAAAAGAGGAATATTTCGGCAATATCGAAACATTTATGTGGAGCAGCAACTGATCTTTCGTTAAGGTGTATAACTCGTTCGCAAAAGGAGTGTTCAATGATTTGCATTGCTTTATGTTGTCGGCACCGTTGTGAGTGGAATGCTTTGATGGAGCAAAGCCAGAAATGGATGAGTGAAAGAGGAATCGATGAAAAGAATTTCCATATTGTGTGTAAGATGACATCATGGGCCACTTCAGGCTCAAGAACGCACTCGTCTACGAATTATTTGGGACTCGATAGCTCTGAGCGTGAACGTATAGGTCTGCTGTGTCGCAACCTGATAGACTTGTCCCGTGTGTATGCACTAAAAATGAACGGAATCAATGCTTCCATTGTGAAATATATTGACTCAGCAGTGACTCTAGAAAATTACTGCTTGATAGCATCTAAAAAAAGACACTGACACGTTTCGCAGGGTAGAACGCGAATTATCACGCCCAAATCGACTTGGGAGTTTCTTATTGGCCGAATAGTGTTGTTTACTTTCTACCGTTCAACCAACACTTCCTAACAGACAAAACAAAAACATTCATTTATTGCAGTTTTTACATTCTTGCCCCCATTTTTATCTTTAAACATGGCTGACTTAGACGATCAGGTCTGGATTTCAATAGATGAGACTCAATTTGTTCAGGGGAGAGTTACTAGCATTAAAGGCACTGATTGTTCTGTGGCCTGTGAAGATGGTATTCTCCGATCAGTTGCTGTCAAAGATATTCAAAAAGCAAATCCGCCTCAATTCGAGAAGGTGTCTGATATGGCTAAGCTAACACATCTAAATGAACCGTCTGTACTACACAACCTAAAGTCAAGATACCAAGACGATAGCATTTACACGTACTCTGGGCTGTTCCTGGTAGCTGTAAACCCGTATAAATCTCTTCCGCTATACACTCAAGAAATTGTCGACAATTATATACAAGAAAATATTAATGAGCCGCATCTATTTGCAGTTGCTAATATGGCTTACGATAACTTGATTCGAAACAATAAGGATCAGTCTATCCTGGTCACGGGTGAATCTGGCGCTGGTAAAACTGAGTCAACTAAAAAAATCATCCAGTTTTTGACTGCGAAAGCCTCTTCTAATTTGAAATCTTTAGATCAGCAAATCCTCCAAGCTAATCCGCTTTTGGAATCTTTTGGAAACGCGCAGACTGTTAGAAATGATAACTCTTCTCGCTTTGGTAAATTTATTCGCATTGAAGTCGACAAGGCCGGCCACATTTGTGGGGCTACAATCGACTGGTACCTTTTAGAAAAGTCTCGCATCGTCACTCAAAACTCAAATGAGCGAAACTATCACATTTTTTACCAGCTGCTTGCTGGTGCACCAGCTGAGTTGCTTTCTAAGGTCAAACTTAGCCGCGACCCCAACCAGTATAACTATTTGAAGAACTGCAACAAGTACATTTCAGGTGTATCTGACTCAGATGAATTCCAGAAACTTGTTGCCGCAATGTCTGTAGTTGGCTTTTCTCAAGAAGAGCAAACCAACATATTCACTGTTCTTTCAATAATTCTGCACATTGGTAACATTGCCTTCAGTGAAGATAGAAGCGGCCAGGCTAGAATCAGTAATCCAGAATCACTTCGACAGCTTTGTACCCTCATGTCTATCTCCTACTCTAAATTCTCGGAATCTTTGATATCTCCGAAAGTGAAAGCAGGCCGAGAGTTTGTGACGCAAAAACGTTCCGCTTCTCAAGCCAAGTTCACTGCTGACTCTGTTGCTAAAGCTTTGTACGAAAGGCTTTTTGCTACGCTGGTCAATCGCATCAATGAAACACTTCAGAGACAGGGTGATGTCCACCACTTCATCGGAGTGTTAGACATAGCTGGCTTTGAGATATTTGAACATAACAGTTTTGAACAACTTTGTATCAACTATACTAATGAAAAGTTACAGCAGTTTTTCAACCACCATATGTTTGTTTTAGAGCAAGAGGAGTATTCAAGGGAACAAATCGACTGGAATTTTGTGGACTATGCCTTAGATCTTCAGAAAACTATTGGAGTCATTGAAGGAACGAAACCGATTGGGCTTTTGTCATGTTTAGATGAAGATTCAGTTATGCCTGCTGCTACCGACAAATCTTTTACTGATAAAATCAGTTCAATTTGGAGCTCAGATGCTGAAGAACAAGAGAATACTGTGTTTCAACCCCTGAAACTGAAACAAGGATTTGAACTGAGTCATTATGCCGGCAAAGTAGAATATTCTACCGAAGGCTGGCTAGAAAAGAATAAAGACCCAATGACTGAGGCTTTATGTGAACTTTTTTCCGGTTCTGACTTTACCTTCCTTGCTGAATTGTTTCGCGAAGGCCTCTTAGGAAATCAAGCTAAAGGTAAAAGAGGTCAGTTCAGAACTGTTTCTCAAAGACATAGAGAACAACTGTCAGCCTTGATCAGCACATTGGAGGCTACTGAGCCATATTTCATTCGTTGTATTATACCTAACAGTGAACACAGAGCTGGTATGATTGATACTGCATTGGTCTTGAAACAACTTAGGTGCAATGGTGTGTTGGAAGGAATTCGAATATCTCGCTCAGGTTTCCCTAATCGTATTTTTTATCACGAGTTCCAATCACGGTATAAAATATTATCCAAAAAACCTTTGAAAGGTTTATCTCCTAAGGATGTCACTGCAAGTATTGTTGCCAATACCGACCTTACTACCGACCATTATAGATTTGGTTTAACAAAAGTTTTTTTCCGTGCAGGGGTATTAGCTATCTTAGAGCAGCGAAGAACTTCAATTCTGGACTCCCTATTTACTCAATTCCAATCAATCTCTCGCGGATTCATCGCACGCTCAGCGCTTGCAGAAACTCAAAGGAAACAAGCAGCGCTGAGACTAATACAAAATAGCATTCAGAAATATTTGGAAACTAATTCGGATCCTTGGTTCAAGTTATTTTGTCATTTGAAACCGGCAATAACTGTTTCGCTACAAAAAGAGGCTGGGTCTGGTACGAGCTCAAGAGAAACTCATCGCCTCAGGCGTAAAGTACATAGCCTTGAAGTTTCTATCAAAGACAAGGATGCAGCTATTTCTAGCTTGAAGATTGATTTAGAAAAGGCGAAGGAGGATATAGAATCATCATTTGTCAAAGTAAGCTCTAAAGACTCTGAGATTCAGAAATTGCGCGAAGAGCATGAAATTTTACACGCTTCCTTTACAGAAACAATTGCTAGCCTCCAAGGTTTAGAGAAGCAGTGTAAAGAACTTAACGCTGCAAAAGCGCAGATTGAATCTCAGTCACAGAAACTACGCGATGAAATAGAGAACGGAAGTAAATTAGTTGGAAAGCTTGAAGCTGAAAAATTAACATTGAGCGAACGGATCAGTGAACTTGAAGTCTCATTGCAAGAGACCGCTATATCCAGTTCTTCCGAACATAAGATGATAGAAACTCTTTCGAGTGAGGTTCGTATGCTCAAAGAGGTAGTGAAGAGCAAAAATGATACTATTGAAGCATTACAAAAGAAAACAAAAGACATTGAATTAGAATTGACTGAGAAATTAAAGGAAGCTATTGGTGGGTTCAGATCTTCCAGTCTTCGTGTTAAGGAACTTCTCAATGAAAATAATGCTATTCGATCGCAACTTTCTCAGCTCTCTACCTCTTCGTCTGGATTTGAACTATTGGCAGAGAAAAAAGAAGTTGAATTGAAGAATCTTAACTCAAAATGTGAGGAGATTGATCGGCAGTACTCGGAATTGCTTTCAGAGAAGTCATCTTTGGACTCAAAGTATTCTTCTGTAGTTGAAGAACTTCGTAAGGCAAACGAAGAAATGACGGCATTGAAAGATAGCAATGTGACTTTGAAAGATGAACTTGATCGGTTAGAGTCTTTACCACGAGTTGAATACTCAAAGTACCAGCAAGCGTTGGAACAAATAAAGGAATATACCGAGAAAATTGCATACCTTGAGCAGATTGTTGAGGCAGACAAATCTGTCCGTATTGATGAATCTAAAGATAATGAATTGAAATTCCAAAAACTCGAACGCGAATTCAAAGATTCCAAAAATGCATCGGCCAGATTGCAAAAGGAACTTTCTGAACAGGCAAATTACCTGAATGAACTCTTACAAGACAAATCTCGTCTAGAGCGTGAAGCTCGACAGCACGCTCATGAGATATCAAGCCTTCGCGATAAGCTTGATAATATGAGTATCGAGAACATTAGACTCAAGGAAACGTATGATAATTCTAAGCTGTTTGACCTTGAAGAAAAATTGAAACGAAATGAAGAGCAGAAAAATTCTATGGTTCTCGAACTTGATAAAGCTCGCGAATCTCTACTACAAAGTGCCTCAGCACATACTTTAAAGCTTGATGAATTTACTAGCACTATATCATTATTACGTGCCGAAATTTCAGAAAAAGATGCAGCAGCAGCAAAACTTTCCAGTGAAGTGGAAATGTTGAAATCTGATATTGAGACAGGTTTTAAGGATGCTGAAAAGGAGAAGCTAACTTTGCAAGAAAACTTGACGCGAAAATCGGAAGAACTTCAACTTTTATCAGAAAAATGCAAACATCTTGCTGAAGAGAATGCTACTCTAATATCCTCTAAGAATGATAACTCTAAAACCTTTACTGAACTTGAAGAGCGTTTAAGTGTTGCTACATCCGACAAAGAAAAGATTTTGAGTGCTATGCGTGCTCTGCAGTCTGATAGAGATGCTATTGAGACTCAAAGACAGCAGCACTTGAATAAGTCCGAAGAATTAGAAATAAAGCTAAATGATCATGCGAAGGATCTTAAAAAAGCTAATATTCAGCTAGAGAATATTTCAGCGCAGAAGGCTAAGCTGGAGAATGTTATTCATGATCTGAGGAAAGAATTAGATGATGCTCTTTCATCTAAGGAAGAAGCTGACGTGAAAATTGGTCAATTACAGAAGGAGTTAAGCGATTTATCGGCTTCAGTAAATCCTCAAAAACTGGAAGATGCAATCTCTCGGTTAGAGGAAGAAAGGCGTAACCGCCTTGCTGCAGAGGCACGCTCCCAGAAGCTCTCTGAACGCAATTCTGAGTTGGAAAACACTATTCAGGAGCGCCAGAGCTATCTTAATAGCTTTGTATCCAACAGGGGTATCACTTCTCTTTCTGCTTCCAGCAACCCATTGTCGGGACTTGGTGAGATTCCTAGAGGATATGATTCTCAGTCTGACATATCTGGAATACATAACCTGAAGCAAGCAGATAAAGACAGCATGACTAGCGACGATGAGTTTTTGGAAAAATGGAAACTTCTCGAAGAGGCCCATGAAGTCGAAATACGAAAGGCAAAATCGTTAGAGAAAGAGAAAACTGCCGTTCTGAAAACGATGAAGAATATGCAAGCAGACATGGATAGGCTGTCTATCAAAGATAGAGAGCTTGAGGAAGAAATCCAAAACTTGCAAAAAGAAGTCGAAGAGAAAGGTGAATACATTGTTAAGACTGAATATAAACTTAAACAGGAGCAAGAGACCTCTAAGAGCTTGCAGCATCAAGTGGAAGAGAAATCCGAATCTTTATCGAAACTGGAGAAGCAAAACAGCAAATTAGAACAAAAATTGTATAATCTGGAGGCGAAACTGACTAAAGCTAAGGCTGCCGCCGAGCAAACAGCTGCTGAAATTACTAATTTGCATAAGGATAACCAGTTATTGAAGCAGCAATTGGAAGGATTAGAGGAGACTCTTCAAGAGCAGGCGAGGAGTCATGAACAGCATATCGCCAAGACTGCTGCGAAGTACTCCTTCCAGATTGATTCTTTAACGTCTGAACTTGAAACCGAGAAAGCCAGTGTTAGGCGGTTCAAACTATCATCTGAAACATTGAAGCAGAAATTAGACAAAGAGGTTTCAATTAGAGATGAGTTAGAGGAGACTGTGAATAATCTGAAGCATGAGGTTGGCAGAATTGAATTTGAACGACAATCCGTGTTACAAGAGAAGGAAGATCTTGAGGCCAAGAATGAAACTTTAAAGGAGGAAATCCACGAAGTTCAGCAGTTATTGAATCGTATGCAAACAATGATTGATTCATTAGTTGAGGAACGGGATCGCGCTCATGAGGAAAAACGCCAACTTGAGTCACGGGTTCGTGATATCTCTCGAAGTCAAAGTTCTAAAGTACTTTCTAGCATTGCTAATGATACCAACGGAAAAGAAGAGCTTGCTAACGTCCAGAAAATGCTTAGAGATGAAAAGATGAGACACGAACGTACACAAAAGGAAGTTCGCACTTATAAGTCACAGTATAATGAAGCTGAGCAGAGCATGAAAGAATTTGAGGCTAGACTAAGAAGAGCAGAGGAAGATTCAGAAAGATCTAACAAAGAGAACCGACAACTAAATGAGAAGATCCTAGATCTTGAGGAGCAAGTTGCTCGATTGCGAAGTCGAAGCCACGGCAACATTAGTGGATTAGTCCATTAAAGGAACGAATGTAGTTATATAACGACAATAATACCGTAATGGAATAGAGCAAAATAATAATTGTACTGTATTAAGATTCTAATAGATATATTGGATTCCTGTGAAGAAGATTGATTAAGCGATTAAGCAGAGAGTTTATCAACCAGAAGCTGGTGGAGAACTTTAGCGTCAGCCGAGAACTTGCGGATACCTTCAGAAAGCTTCTCAGTAGCCATGGCATTCTCGTTTAGCTCAAAACGGAAGCTAGGTTCATCATCAACGAAAGATACCTTTTCGGGAACTGAGGAGGAAGTAAGAGCGGCAGCAGCATCGAGCTTTTTAGGAACAGGTTCAGTTGAGCTATAAAGTTGTTCCAAAAGTGCGGGAGAGATAGTAAGGAAGTCGCAACCGGCAAGCTCAGTGATTTCACCCGTATTTCTAAAAGATGCACCCATCACAATGGTTTTATAGCCGTATTTTTTATAATAATCAAAGATCTGCTTGACGGATTCTACGCCAGGATCATCTTGGGCAGTATAAGTCTTTCCAGTTGAAGCTTTATACCAGTCTAAAATACGGCCGACGAACGGAGAAATCAAAGTGACTTGAGCTTCCGCACAGGCAACTGCTTGTACGAAAGAGAAGAGCAAAGTCAAATTGCAATGAATTCCATGCTTAGCTTCAAGTTCGCGCGCAGCCTGGATACCTTCCCAAGTGGAGGCAATTTTAATTAGGATTCTTTCTTTGTCAATACCGGCCTTCTTATAAAGGTCAATAATATGGAGAGCTTTCGCAATAGTGGCTTCTTTGTCGAAGGACAAGCGAGCATCAACTTCAGTAGAAACACGGCCTGGGACAATTTTCAGAATCTCCTTACCAAATTCTACGAGCAAACCATCAAGAGCCTTTTCGGCCTTTTCTTCGATGGAGCCCGATGTACCTTTAACGGCATCGACGGCAGCGTCAATAAGCTTAGCATATTCAGCTTTCTTAGCTGCAGCCAAAATCAAAGAAGGATTAGTAGTAGCGTCTTGAGGTTTGTATTTCGCAATAGACTCAAATTCTCCAGTGTCTGTAACAACAACGGTGCCAGCGGCTTTGAGCTGTTCAAGAGATGATGACATTATTATAAAATGGGCAGAAAATTAGTAACGTTGGGGGAGGCAAAGCAGGTCAATTGGTTTACGAAGAGTATAGCCAAAGAAGTGGTATATGATTAATGTAAACTGAATAGTCTATTGCTGATATCGGAGGTCGCAGAAACGTGTTAGAAGCAATAATAACCAAGGATGAAGGAAGGGTTTATACAACAGGGTTTTGCCTTTATATGTGTGAAGCAATTGAGCCGGGCGGAGGGGGGCAAACTTTAATTTTTCGATTTCCCCACGTTCATAGATTTTATCCGGAACATTCTGCTATTGAACAAAATCTATGATGAAGCAGCACTGACAAATAAAAAATATACATTCTACATAAGATATTATAAATTCAAATGTACTTATTTGAATGCAATTTTTATCCCTTGAAAGCCTCTCAGCGGAGCCTAAGGCATCTTCTAGCGGTTACTAATAAAGTTTTGCCGACTCTATCATCCTGTTCTCTGCTCAATCCGCCTAGTACATTTCAGCAAAATACATTATCAACATGAATTTCGCAGATTTTCAGTATATGAAACAAGTGGCAGACATCTATGAGAATATTGCAGATAAATATTATATTAATATTATTAAGCGTATATTAACGAATGCACGTGAAAATCCTGATCTTACGCAATTAGTGCTTCTCTTGCTTGTATTGTACCTTTCGGTTGCCATATTAGCACATATGAGCAGAATGGCATTTATGACACTCAGAACTATTTCCAGATTATGGATATACATAATATTTGCTTTTTGGCTCATCAATTGCTTTTATAACGGTGTATATAAGGCCACTTCGGATCTGCTCATAATCGCGGATGCTATCGCTCGTCGAACTATCGCCTTCATGACAAAAGTACAAGAAAATCTTACTTCATAGAGTCTGCCACAGTTTGTAAATGATTACCATCTATGACATCTCGCTTTATACGATCATCTATTTATCTATTTCCTAACATTTTCATTCACTTGTCTTTCTGTCTGCTAATCTAAATAACCAAACATGTTACCCGGCTTCGGAAGCTTAACGATTCCTCATATTAACGTTTAGTTCTCACTTTAGGAGCTTTTTTTCTCTTTAATTTTTGCTTGCTTCTTCTAACAGTTGATCGCTTTTCAAATCGCAAAACTCTGTAAATTTAAGTGATGTCTAAAGGAAAAGTTTGTCTTGCTTACTCTGGAGGTCTTGATACTTCCATCATTCTTGCATGGCTCCTTGAACAAGGTTATGAGGTTATCGCTTTCATGGCCGATATCGGACAAGGTATGTAAATTCCTTCTCATCCAAGCTTTGGTTTATATTCTTTGTGATATGTATATCAATATCTAGAATTACTTGGAATCTTCATTTTACATTATCGAAAGGTTCTTGTACTAACAATCTCTCATAGAGGAGGATTTCGAGGCAGCCCGCCAGAAAGCCCTGAAAATCGGTGCTACTAAGTACGTTTTGGTCGACGTCCGTCGTGAATTCGTTGAACAACAATGCTTCCCCGCTGTTCAAACAAACGCTATTTACGAAAACGTTTACCTCTTAGGAACATCTCTTGCTCGCCCCGTTATTGCCAAGGCCCAAATTTCGGTCGCTGAACAGGAAGGTTGCTTTGCTGTCTCTCATGGCTGCACAGGCAAAGGAAATGATCAAGTCCGTTTCGAGCTCGCTTTTTACGCCCTTAAGCCAGATGTAAAAGTAATTGCTCCTTGGCGTATGCCTGAATTTTTCAATCGCTTTGAAGGCCGATCTGCTCTTCTAGCTTACGCTGAGGAGAAAGGTATCCCCGTCACCCAAACCAAAGCCAAGCCTTGGTCCACTGATGAGAACCTCGCTCACATCTCATTTGAAGCTGGTATCCTTGAAGACCCTGATACTACTCCGCCTAAAGATATGTGGAAACTTACCGTCGACCCTACTGATGCTCCTCAAACACCCGAAGATTTCACTGTTTTGTTCGAAAAGGGCTTGCCAGTTAAGCTGACTTACACTAAAGATGGGCAGACTGTGAGCGTTACTGACCCCGTCGAACTATTCTTGACCGCCAATGCCATTGCTCGTCGTAATGGTGTCGGTCGTATTGATATCGTTGAGAACCGATTCATTGGAATTAAATCTCGTGGATGCTACGAGACCCCTGGTCTCACTTTACTTCGAACAGCTCACATCGATCTCGAAGGACTCGTTATGGACCGTGAAGTTCGCGCTCTTCGCGATCAGTTTGTTACGCCTGCCTATTCTCGTATTCTCTATAACGGTATGTACTACAGCCCTGAGGGAGAATACGTCACTTCTATGATTGCTCCTTCCCAGATTTCCGTCAATGGACAAGTTCGTGTTCGTGCCTATAAAGGTAATACCATCATACTTGGCCGCTCTTCAGAGACTGAGAAACTGTACGATGCTACTGAAAGTTCTATGGATGAGATTGGTGACTTCCAGCCCACTGACACTACCGGTTTCATTGCCGTTCAAGCAATCCGTTTGAAGAAATACGGAGCAACCAAGCTCGGAAAGTAAATTTTGAAGGATATAGAAGGTAGTATACTTAATGTTGTGAGATAAGTATAATGCAAGACTGTCAATACTAGAATATGGACATACTTTTTTGTATAGTTAGTGTATCGCGTATAGAGATTAACTAGTGCATACGGCTATTCTCCGAAAGGATATAGCAAATAAGCAAAGAAAAAATAGCTAGTAAACTATTATTATATGTTAAAAAACCTAATATTCAGCCTGGTCCTCATAAGCCCCCTCATATCCTTCATAGGCTTCCATGTCGTCTTCAATACCTATGCTCTGGTACTGCTCGTATTCATGAATGAGGTCGCTAATATCACCTTCAGCCTCCGCAAACTCAGCCTCTTCCATACCCTCACTTAAGAACCAATGAATATAAGCCTTGCGTTGGTACATCACAGTAAACTGAGAATTCAAACGTTGGAACAGGTCTTGGATGGATGTTGAATTTCCAATAAACGTAGCCGATACAGGCAAATCCTTAGGAGGAACAGAGCAGACAGCAGTCTGAACATTGTTGGGAATCCATTCAACAAAATTGGCAGAGCCCTTGTTCTGGACAGAGCTCATTTGATCTTCAACTTCTTTGACAGACACGTCACCGCGGAAGAAGGTAGCGGCAGTAAGGTAACGGCCAGTTCTGGGATCAGCCGCAGCCATCATATTTCTGGGATCAAACAGCTGCTGGGTAAGTTCAGGAACGCTAAGAGCTCGAAAGCTCTGTGAGTTTACTGAAGACAAAGGAGCGTAACCAACCATGAAGAAGTGAAGTCTAGGAAACGGCACCAAGTTAACAGCAAGTTTTCTGAGATCAGAGTTAAGTTGACCGGGAAATCGAAGACCAGTAGTGATACCAGACATAACAGAAGAAACAAGTTGATTCAGATTGTAGTGGGAGGGATGAGGAAGTTTGAGGGTATTAACGCAGATATCGTACAAAGCCTCATTGTCAATACAGAAAGTTTCATCCGCATGTTCTGTCAACTGGTGCATGGAAAGGGTAGCATTGTAAGGCTCTACCACGGTATCAGATACTTTAGGAGAAGGCAACACGGAAAAAGTAGCGAGCATGCGATCAGGATACTCTTCGCGGATTCTAGAGATGAGCAGAGTACCCATACCAGAGCCTGTACCTCCACCAAGGGAGTGAGAAACCTGGAAGCCTTGAAGAGATTCACAGGCTTCCGCTTCACGGCGGATAGCATCCAAGACGGTATCAACGAGTTCTGCGCCTTCAGTATAATGGCCTTTAGCCCAGTTATTTCCGGCGCTTGACTCACCAAAGATGTAGTTATCGGGTCTGAACATAGATCCATGAGGGCTTGACCGAATAGAGTCCATCACGCCAGGCTCTAGGTCAACGAGAACGGCACGGGGCACGTAGCGTCGATTGTTAGCTTCAGCAAAATAGACATCCAAACGATCGGTCTCTACGTGATCGTGACCAGTATATTGACCAGACACATCGATGGAGTGTTCTGAAGCTATTCTAGACCAGAATTCAGATCCCTATAGATAGAGTTGTTAGTATATCATGCTTGACGCATATAACTGTATAGGGATGTGTATACTTACAATTTGGTTACCGCATTGACCTGCGGATAAATGAATCTAATAAAACGCGTGTTAGTTGACATACAAAAACAAGATAAAAACAAATACTTACAATTTCTCTCATCTCTCAAGCGGATTTGTTCTAATTAGAGGCTAGTTTGACGCAGAAAGAGGATTAGGTGAACAGCGCGTAAACAAAGAAACAAAGGGTCCCAATAGACGCAATGTGGTGGAGCAGATGATAGGTCAAAAACCTATGTACAGTGAGAGTTATAATTGCCATAACAACCACACCATGAACAAAGTTAAAATAGAATAGTGCGGCTATAATTCGCTTGGCTAGAAATATATAGTTTCGATTAATTTGAGACAGGTGCTTTTTTGGCCAAGTTCTGAGGTTCGATTAGCTGGTATACTTATTCAAAATAACTAATAGGTTTAGTGAATTATTACTTATTGTTTAGATAACAATTATGCCGATATTTATTCTGCGAAAAGTTGAGGTGAAGTAATTCTAAACTGGAAAAGATGAACCGCGCCACATGGGGGGTTTGCCCGATATCCCCAACCACAGCATGAGTTTCCGAAGAAAGTGATACTTTTTAGTGCATGTGACACTAACAACTATACTTAACCTCCGCTAAACATTTTCTCCCCTTTTCTTTTAGGTAGAGAAGAGACAGAATCTTGCTGATCATTTAAGTAACCTATAATCGAATTAGTTGAAGAAGTGTTCGTTGAAAGATATTGTGGAAGACTAGCTAAAAGTTAGCTAACAACTCGCCCGATATCTATCCTGATTATACCCCTTTTCCTCCGCTTGTTTGCTCGACTTTTGCGCTGTGTAAAGTCGGTTCCTCGATATATCCCCAAAGTTTGTGTTAAATTTTTGTGAGGTTTTTTGAGCATGGTAGAGACAGATTCTAATGCGAGCTACGATGAGGAAATGAGGATGGCTGCCCAAGTATTAGGCAAACTTCAAAATGGGGGTTCTAAATCACCATCGTCGTTCGATCAAGACCAGCCACTAGTATCAGACACAAACTCTCCGGATATAAGATCTAAAATCGGATCGATACCTTTAGTTTCGACTGCTGTCAAAGCATATGAATCTTCGAAAGAACGAGTTCCAGGATTTCGCTACGGTGCCGAACTAGTCGAATACGTGACAAGGCCTATGGTGGCTCCGATCGAGTGTTTTGCCAACAGACAATTAGGAAGGTTAGAAACTAGCATAGATTCAAGTCAAACTGCGATACATAATGTCTGGGCAAACGCCAGCGGTATTAGTGTTGCCTTGTCGGAAGAATCTTACAGATCTTTATCGTACTGTGTGCATGTGCTACGGTCTGCTAACAACCGTCTTCTCGTGCTCAGCAAAGACTTAGAATTCCAAATCTCAAATTGCAGCCATCAACAGAATCTTTCTAACACTCAATCACAAACTGAGACTCAAACCCAGAATCAACTTTCTCTAGATGCAATTCGCGCTGAGATTATCTCTACTATAAAACACGTCTTTGCTACTGTTTCAACATACGCAGGAAATGCATTACCTGATAGTGCTCGTGAATCCATCAGATCTCTTATATTAAGTTTGCCGTCTAGATGGGCATCGTCAGCTACTGCGTCAGATTCCACTCCTTCTACGCCTATACTAGGCCAAACATCTAATGGTCAGGTTCAAGAGAATGGAAATAAAATAGTCGACTCTCAGATAATAGGCAATAGGGTATTGATTTTATCCAGAGAAGCGCTCAAAACCGTTAATGGGTTGATAACTGTCCTCGATAACATACTACGGAGTGCTGAACAATGGTTTGGTAGATTCAACAATGGTCAGGTACCTAATGTCTCTGCTATACCTGAATCTTCAAATGTAATGCATTTGAATGGATACACAGCACCAACTAATAACGGTGCCAATACAGGAGGTGATAACTCTGGTATTACAAATATCAATACCGAATCTACTACATCAACGAGTGTTAATATTCCTGGTATTGAATCCCTTACAAACAGGAACTATACAAGGAACGAACTATCAAATAGTCCAACTCCAATGGAAATTTAAGACCATTTCAATAGTTTTAAGATCCATCTGGATACTGAAACGATTAGTTTATACTGTACTTATAATATTTAATAATCACCATTGTTATTAAACTTTAATATAACGTGTATCTTTGCGCATTTATTGGCTGAATCGGTATTTAAGCTCACAATTAGCGCCGATTTTGCAACTTAACCGAATAGTTGTTTCGTAGATCTCTTACATACCGATACAATGCCGTTGTATCGATCTCAATGTTCAATTTCAGTATGCGCTATTAATTACATATTAATTTACGCTTATATCCAAGACTGGCCAAACCTCTTACAGTTTGTTTTAGTCGTGCAACTGTAAGAAGCTTGGCCGTTGCCTTGAAAAACTGCAACATTGATTATAAACCCTCGACCCATCATAATACTAGCATTGCGGACTTCTCCGAAGAGAATATTTTTTGTAGGATTGTTTTATAGCAATAAGTTGGTTAGAATCTTCTTATAATTCTCTGATAATTAAAAAATCAACTAAAATGTTCCCTAATGATTGTATTACTTGACTTGTTTTTAAGAACTCTCTATTCAATAAGGATGTCGTTATTAAGGTTTGGCAGCTTTACGGACGTAAACTTAATAACCTATTATATCAAAGCCTATAACTGGAATACTTCTTCTTGTAGACTTTATAAAAATTGCAAGGTTATATTAATGTGTAGAATCAAAGAATCTTACGGTTTCGTTATACAATTATGCACCGAATTCATGTGAGAGGTGTACCCTTCACGCTATTGTAACTGAACCTTATTTGTTTACCCATCGAAACTACTACAAACAATAAGCCTTTTTTTTGCTCCTTTCTTCACGCATTTCTCTCCTGATTTTATCCTAAAACTTGCCTTTTATACATTTATTCTGTTCATTATATAATTAGAAAAATTAATACCCTTGTTACTTTTGTTTTCTGTTTCTGTTTCTTTTCACTACCCGCTCAGCTATTTCTGTAACTCCTTGTTTCCATTTCCACACATATCCTTGCATGAATTCTTGCGCTATTGATGCAAAAGAAGTCTTTTCCATATTTGACAATGATTCGGAATCATTTTCTGTATGTGAAAGTAACAAAAAGGTAATTGATTTGCTCTCTTTGTTCAATTCTATGTTTACTAGTGATTCCCTCAAAGGATTGACTTCTCATTTCGAACACACATTTAAATCGGCAATAAAGACTTCTCCTCATACCATGATACCTACTGCTCTTCTCACAAAGAACACTTACAGCAAAGATGCAATAGTGGGCGGACAATACCTTGCCATAGATATAGGTGGCTCAAATGCCCGCTACGCATTGGTGCGTGTGGATAATAATGCTTCCAATCTTACGGAGATACTTTTTCGCATATCATACCCCATCCCAGATAATGTAAAGCTTTTAAATGGTCCAGAGTTTTTTGATTGGATAGCCCTAAAAGCTTTACCTGTTATAGACTATGCTCGCTCTCTAACTGGTTTGGAGGTCCCCTTGAAGGCAGGAATCACTTGGTCATTTCCTTTTGATATGAGTGGGAATTCTTTGAAGATGTCTAAGGGGTTCAAGGTATCTGAAAGTATACGTGGCTGGAATATAAAGGACTCGCTAAATCGATCACTCAAGTCACTTAATATTCCTGCTATCGTTTGCAATGTTTGTCATGACGCTTCTGCTGTTTACCTTTACGGCATCTCTCTTGATCCACCAACAATGTGTGGTTTAGTTTTAGGAACTGGTCTTAATGTTGCTTTTTCACTTCCGACTCATTGCTTATCACACAAGGTTCCTACAGGCTCCTCTAACTTACAAGAAGATTTTTGCATTGTTAATACTGAAGTTGGAATGTTTGGTACTCCAAAAAAATTCTCGTCGCCGTGGGATCCCGAATTTGAGACTGAATCAGAACCTGTGTCAGAATGCGACGAAATACCTGATCAAAGCTACAGCATTAAACGAGAAGCATTCGATAATGAGGATCTTTTTACTGATTCGAATTCTGATCCCTATTTACCCAGTAACATTCCTTTAGAAGTGATAGTTTCGGGTCGAGGTCTAGGATCAGTATTTCAAAACATTGTTATTGAATTACATGATAGATCTTTAATATTCTCAGATGGTCTCCCTTTCTGCTTTTTACAACCTAATTCTGTGCAGACTGAAGATTTGTCACTACTAATGGAGCAACCAACGGTTGAACTAATCAAATCGACATTCAGCGATCTATTTCACAGCAAAGTATCTGATAATGACATTAGAATTATCACATACATAATAAAACTAATTATTTTACGTTCTGCTGCGGTTCTTGCTTGTGCTCTTAGAGCACTATCTCTTATTGAGTCGCAGCTGAACGATCTCTACTTGCAATCTATACATTGCAGTGCGGCATGTTGCGGATCTGTCATGGAAAAATTCCCTCACTATCAGGAGCTTTGTTTATATTTCCTGGAGAAATTGTCGGATCAACCCTGGACTCTTCATTCATACGCTGAAGCCACCCTAGTAGGTCCCGCTATCTCAACTTCTAAAAATATAGCTTGATAGGATTCCAGTTATAATAAGTAATTTAATGATCTCCTTTAAAATGCGAATGAAATTATGATGTAGCGTAGCTAAATATGACAGTTAGGATACTGGCTACTGATAGCTCCTCAATGGAGTGTTATTCATCGGGTATCCGAGAAAATTAAGCAATGGATCCATAGAGATTGCAACATTTCTTAATTGAAACTCTTGTAAAGATTCAGATTCAGGACTGGGGCTGTTGAAAATAGAACGAAGACCAGGATCCTTTTGGAAACTATCCAGAAATTCGTCAGGACCGGCATTTCCTAATAAAAGAGTATTTTCTTTGGCTTTAGCCAATTTTCTTAAGTCATTAAGCACTGAAATTGCTTCCTTTGCAACTTTGTTTTTATCTGCGATCATCTGCTCAGCTTCTATGACGTTTCTAATGGACATTCGAATTTCTGAGGCAGCGACATCTAGGGGATCAATAATCAAGAACATGCAGAGAGCAACACCAGCCGAAAACAAAGTCAAACTCAAAAAAGAAATAGCAAATGAGTCTATAGTGTCTCTAATAATCCACGGGAACTTAGAAGCGGACGCAATCCTTAGGGCGGCTTCTTTGCAACGTGCCAAACAAGCTGTAACGAAAGCCTCAGTCTCTTGAGAATCAAATCGGAAATTATACTTGGCCTGACCGGCCCTGACCAGCAGAAACGGCCTATGCAAGCTCAGTATAATGTTATCGTAGGCAGACTGCAGAGACAGGCTCTGCATCTTTATCTTCCTTGCTCTAGCTGAATCGGTAAGTCGGGTGTCTTCCAAGTTATCAAAAGCCAAAATTGGTGGAACTGTTTTCTTGAATTCTTGCAGTCTAACATAAAGATCTGAAATGACGCTTTCCAGTGAGAGTAAGTCTGAAGGGCTGCTCTGTCGCTGGTATAAAGTGTCACTAACGACTGACGAGAGAGTGTACAGATGCTGCTTGCACTTATGAAATTCTAGTAGATCATAATCCTTAAAACTTGGTGGAGTTTCGCAAAACATAGATTTGACGAAAATGTGGCTATCTGAGAACCCAGGCGGACATCCGAATGCTAGAGCGCAGTACCTATCTGCTGTATATAGAGCCCAGAAACAACAGCGCCAGGACTCACGCTGCAGCAAACTAAATTGTGGAGGAGGTTCTAGATTAAGCCGTATAGCTAGTGCGCATCTGAGGCCGGCACCGATAATGGACCAAGCCATATTAGGAGACCGGTAATATAAATGAAAAAGTCCAAACACTATGCAGAACTGTACTGATTCAAGACAACAGTCCCTTATAACGGCAAAGAATCTTTCTTCACACCGTTTAATAAGCATAACTTCGAGAGTACCAAAATCAAAATTAGCGTCAGCTCGTTGGCACTCAGGCATTGTCTGGCAACCGACTGCGAACATAGCGAGCAGTAGAAGGACAATAGGTCCGTCAGTGACATCCATTGATTTAGTTATTACGATCCTTTCGTAATGTTCTCGTATAGATTGTTCAAATATTATATGCATAAACCATTGCATAGAATCAAAGTAGTTTGCGAACAATAGATCAAGTATATCTTTTGGAGGTAGTTCCATGTTTATGAATTCCTCGACCCTGATCATAGCATGTTGCTTGCGTGCATTTATATCAGCAAAGGACGACGTATCTGCATTAAATAAATGTTCCGAATGATGTAGACGAAATACACGTCTTGTCATCTCTAAGACGGTAAAGGGCATGAAGAGGTTTTCTTCGTACAATGACTGGTATTCGGGAGACTGAGGGGGTACCGGGTTATAAAGGCCTGTAGTAGCGCTATTGTTGTGAAAAGGTGTCGCATTCGCAGGCAGAGATAACTCTTGAGCAGAAGTATTCACATAGTTAACGTATGAGTGAGCAGGGGAAACAGACTGTGCATCATTTGTGGAGGAGGAACCCGCGGTTGCAGCTGGTGTAACGGTAGAGGTTCTTGGTGTGGACGGAGTATGAGGTTTGTCAGAATATGTGTCGTTAGTTAAAAAAAACTCTGCAACAACAGGCGGTTGAACCCCAGGAAGGCTCTGTATTTTGGATACTCTTCCGCGAGGTTTTGATGCTTTTGTGACAGAGGGTAAGCATTCAGTTCTAGCTCGCGAGCACATCGCGCATGGTCTTATGTTGTCGCAACGTACTTTAAGACGCCGGCATCTTTGGCAAGCTTTACCGACGCGTCTGCTTTCAGAAGACTCCAGTATTGTCACCATATCTAGGTGTAGCGGAGTATGCGACAATTATGAGGTGGTATTGACGAATTGATGTGGGGTTGAGAAGAGGGGCTCGAAGGTTTGTGGAGCAGGAGAACTGGAAACCTTAACGGGGAAGTGTGGGTTGTAGTTCTACAGATTATGCCCGACAGTCATATATCATTGTGTGGGTAACTAAATACTTGTACAAAAATTCAATTTATATTATAGTGAGTAAGAAATAGAAGAGGAGACGGGATTGTGATTGTCTTTTTAAGTAGCTCATTGCCTTAGGCGGGATGTGCAAGTGCCCGCACATAAAGTTTAACTACAATAAGCCAACTAATCCTCCAATACAGTAAGTAGATCATGAGACTTGACAAGTCAATTCTTCTATAATATCCTTTACTTTCTAGTTGCCTGATTAAGCAAGGAGTCTAAGAAGATAAAACAATATGTTCAGAATATTAATAAAAGTGTAGATTGCCTATTTTGCCGTAGAACTTTTCAAAAGCACGCATAACATTGATACTAGCTGGCGTATAAGTATTCAAACTAGGATTCTATTTGTTCTTATCCTTGTCGACCTTTAAGAAAACTCATTTTTGTAAACATTTATCGAGCAATCTGTATTTTATTGAATCATTCGTTAATATCAAACAATATCTAATCGCGTGCGTGTTAGAGTCAAGAAATATCACTATCACTGTAGCTTTGCTACCTAAAATAGGTCCTGTCTATAAACCAGATGAGATGTTTTTTTTTTACGACAACGGTTACCCTAAGAACGAATTCTAGAGTTTCATTTTTATTATCCGCACTGTAAACTAAATTTCAATTCAGGGACTTTCCGCTCCTCCGAACTTGACTTGCCCCTTAAATTTATCGCATTTTAAGCGGCATTCAGGCAAGACAAGAAATTATATTTATACTAGTTTCTGTAGCATATGTTAAATATAATTATCCCCTTTGATTTGAAACAAGAGAATGTGATAATATGCCATTGATTTGTGTGATGCGGTGAAACGGATTGATTTGCAGATGTGAATAGAATTTACCCAACTGCTCAAGTGAAAAAAAAAAACTTTAAAATTGCTAGCAATGACGGCTCATCTGCGTCCTTTTACCCTAGCGTTCCTTAACTTGTCATTAGGTTTCCTTTGTAATAGTTAGTATTTTATAAGTATTCCCGTCTTTTTACCGATCTAATGTTTCCAGAACGGCCACTTAAGTGAGTTTTGCTCCTAGCATTAGCTTCCTCCTCTAAAACTAAAACCTTCTTAATAGCCGAGGATTCACTCTATGATGTACCTCCTGCAGAAATATAGCTTAATTCAATACAATTACGCTACTGGTGTAAATACCAGCTGTATTCTAGCATTGTAACATTTTTTTAGTGATTTCAACATGGTATTTTCATACATTACGCCTCCCCACTTGCGGTGCAACAAGATCACTTGTTACCGCACGGTTAAACCTTATCATACGTCCACCAATAACAGTGGCTAACCCCGGATTTTTTTTTTACAGTAAGGTTCTAGTGTAGTAGCATTTCCCCGCTCGCTCTATTCGGAGGCTCTTCCACTCTCCTCTTTATGCTGTGAATATAAATAACAATGCCTTTCTCAAGTGATTTTCCCATTCTGAAGGCAACTTTTAAAGTTTCAACAATTTTCTGACATTATCAAAAATGGCTCCTGTCGAAGTTCCCAAAGTACAACGTGCGCTAGTTTGCGAGAAACCACAAAAGGACTACGAGCTCAAACTCGTCGATGATTATCCTGTACCAAAGCCCAAGTATGGCGAAGTTCTAGTCAAATTGTCTTCTACTGGTGTGTGTCACTCTGACCTTTCATTACTTCAAGATCACTGGGCTGGTGCACTCTCCATGCAGTGCAAAGTTGCCGGTCACGAAGGTGTAGGTCGCATTGTCGCTCATGGCGAAGGTGTAGACAAAGAAAAATTTCCCATTGGACTTCGCTGCGGTGTTCCTTTAATGCGTCACGTATGCCACAACTGCGAAGAGTGCTGGTTGCCCGGCCAAGAATGCTACTGCGATAGTGGACTTTTCTCTGCTGTCCAGCTCGATGGCTCGTTCATGGAATACGTCCCCCTCGAAACAAGCTATTTCTGCCCTGTACCAGAAGAAATTCCCGACAAATATGTTGGACCTATTCTCTGCGGTGGTGTTACCGTTTACAAGTCCATCAAGAACGCTGGTCTTAATTGCGGTGACTGGCTCGTCGTAACTGGTGCCGGTGGTGGTCTTGGCAGCATGGCTATTCAGTATGCCAACGCTAAAGGCATTCGTGTTATTGGTGTCGACACTGGCAGCGAGAAGGAAGCCACTTGTGTTGCTGCTGGCATTGAGAAGTTCATTGACTTTCGCAAGGTCAAAGACGTCACCGCCGAAGTATTCAAGATCACTGGAGGAAAAGGCGCTCACGGTTCAATGGTCCTTGTTCCTTCAGAGGCAGCGTACAACCAGGCTGTTACCTACTTACGTAAACATGGTGCACTCATGTGCGTTGGTCTTCCCGATGTCACTGCTACTGTCAAGATTTCTCCTGTAGTAGCAGTATTCCGCGATATCAAGGTCATTGCTTCACTTGTAGGTACTCGCCAGGATATTGCTGAAGCCCTCGATCTTGCTGCTCGTGGTAGGTTCCATCCTTATGTTGAAGAATATGAACTGAAGGACGCTAAGAAGGTACTAGACACCATGGCGTCTGGCCAACTAAATGGTCGTGCCGTACTGAAATTCTAAACGCACTACGAAACAGTAGTACGGTTTAATTCATTTTTTGCTTATCTTTTTTTAGGTGAATTATCAATTGACTAACCCACTTCTATGAATTTTCCATAACGTATTTAATTAAAAACGTATTAGGTAAAATATCGGGAGCCAGATCCGAGATATACACATTATGCTTTCTCATTTATCAGCTGATTTGAGAGACTAGATTTATTCTCTTCAACGACATTCCACGCCATTTTTGTCTTCAATCATGAAAAAGTGTCTGTTTATAGTTGATATGCAAGAGGATTTTCTTCCTCCAAATGGCGCTCTTGCGGTAAATCAAGGTCGCGATATTATTCCTCGTATCAATGAGTTAGCAAAATCTGGAGAATATGATCTAATAGTCATGTCAAGAGACTGGCATCCAAAAGGTCACATCTCGTTTGCTTCGGCACATACTGGAGCTGAAGCATACAACACTGTTATTGATATTAAGCATCCGAGCGGCAAAGGTGACTACTATAAGGAAAGACTCTGGCCAGATCATTGTATCCAAGGGTCAAGAGGCGCAGAGTTTGCCCAGGAACTCGACGTTAATCCTGATTATATTGTCAACAAAGCTGCCGATCAAGAAATTGAACAATATTCTGCGTTTTGCGATGTATGGGGAATAACAGAGACAGACCTGGATAACTACTTGAAAGCGCAAGGTGTAACTAATATCGACGTTGTGGGTGTGGCGTATGATTACTGCGTCAGTAGCACCGCTCGTGATGCTGCGAAGTACGGCTATAAGACGAGATTAATACGCGAATGCACTAAAGCAGTTGATCCTGCTTCTATTCCTACTGTTGAAAAACAATTAATTAGTGCTGGAGTGGAACTCGTTTAGCGTACATTTCAACTACTTACTGACGACAAACCCGTACAATATTTCAGCGAAACAATAGTCATGTTTATCAGGTAATATAAGGTATATATGATCATTAAAATAAAAGCCATTAGCTGAAATCTAATAGAGAAACCACCGTTAGCCGCTTCCCTTAGTATTGAGAATGAGAGCAACAATAAGCCCATATAATCCAAGTACTTCTGAGAAAATGAGAATAAGAACCATACCAACAAATAGTCGCGGCTGGTTTAGAAAATCTCTCACACCTTCATCGCCAACTATACCAATAGCATAACCAGCAGCTAGTGCAGAGAGGCCTACAGAAAAGCCACAACCAAGGTGCATAAACCCATTGAAAAGGGTGTACGTCTGAGTAGGACTCATATCGCCAGCAATTAAAACACTAACGACTAAACCGTATACAGCAAGGATACCGCTCATTACTACCGGGATTAGTGAACGCATGATAATCTCTGGCTTAAAAATACCAGCACCAGCAATGCCAATACCGGACTTGGCAGTACCTATAGCAGAACCCGCCGACGATAGAATTATAGCTGCAGCACAGCCTGCAAAACCAAAAAACGGCGCAAATGCAGGTGCATATTCTGATACTTCAGACATTTTGTAATATTTTTCGATTCTATATCTTTTCAATCGATGTCAAAGTCGTTATAATTATAGATAAGAATAGCTTTAAAAGGTATTACCCAGAAGTGATGTCACAAAGCTATTCTTATTACAAATTGGAAAATTCAATAATAATATAATAAATCTCCTTTGTGTTCAAGCCCACGTCCTTGCGTTGTACACCTGATGCAATTGTTAAAGCACTTTGGCAGGAGAGTAGGTCAGCCGAAGTGGTCGATTCTACCAATGTGCAAGTGCACGTTGCTATGTAGAATCACGTGATATATTTGGGAATTTCAAATGTTGTTGAGCGGTTAAGTGAGTTATAAAAGTCATCAGTAACAGTGATCCAGGCACGACTAATATCAATTATATCTTAAGGTATTTTCTGTAATCTATTACTATTCAAATTATCAACTTTGAATATTAAAATTTGCTTTAATAATGTTGTAATTTTCTTTGACTTTAGCGGAGGCAGGATCTCTTATTCTAAAAAAGGCCAAACAAACGTAAACCCATAGACTTTCGTAACCCTTCTCCCTCTCCCACCTTCTGAACGCTTCACCAAACCTCCATAAAACTGCAAGGTTAAAAAAAGGGATCTGGCGCATATTATTTCGTATTCGCCTTTTCTTTCTTTTGTTAACCGTCGAGATCTTTGACTTAAAAAGAGTTGCAGTTACTCATTTGACTACGCAGTTACTATTTGCTCTGAGCTTTCAGCGAAGGCCCTTTTTGTTTGACTATTATTATAAAAGCTAGAAAATACTCTCACTGGTGTGGTTTAAAGAAAAGTGGATTGACTACCTTTTATTGTCCTCTATTTCTTGATAATTAAATAATAATGTCTTCTTCACATTTAGATGAAACTCCTCGCCACCGCGCGCAGGTAGAGGCTGCATTCTCTTCCATATTTGGAGCAGTTCCTCCACCTGGCAGAACCGTTTCCTCTTCTTCTTCCTCATCGACTCCCGGCTCACCTTTGGAGTCGAACCATGTATTTCAGCATCCTAGCCATGGTAAACGACTCTCGGGCCATACCCCTCCTAGTTTGGCTCTAGCTCCTAACGACCCATCTCAAGTCAAATCGGGACCCAGGCCTACTTCTTTGCATTCAGCTGGCCTCCCGACTCGTGTGGTTACAGACTCATTTCCATCTGCCACATCATCTGCTGCAATACCGCCTCAACCTCGCTCTGCATTACCTTCGCTATATACTAATTATAATCAACAACAGGAACGGTCTACCATTTCCCCGCCTACAAATACTGGTCCACCAATCTCAGCCGGCCCCACTTCTTCGCATGCACTTCGATCTTTATCCCAAACAACTAATTGGAGACGCTCGTTTGATCGCGTGGTATCTGCCGAGTTTATTTCTCCTCGGTTATCCTCAGATTCTTTTCGCGAAGGCTTGCCAATTAATGATGCTCGCGCTCCATCCCAACCTCTTTCATACAGCAGACAGTCCTCCTCTTCTTCCATGGGTCCTGGTTCTAGTCCGAGTACAGAATTATCTAATGCTCCTCCAATGCGCTCCTCATCTAATGGGACACAACTGTTGAAAGCATCCACTGCTGTAACTAATCAGAAACACAGCCTAGTATATCCTGCCCTCCTCTCCAAAGTAGCTGAGGCTTTCGAAAATCGTATAATTACCGGTGAACGCAATAAGAACTCTCTAACTTACACTAAAGCTTTTACAGGTGCTGAAGCTGTCGATGCTCTGGCTCATATAATCAAAACTAGTGATCGAAATCTAGCGTTGCTCCTTGGCCGAGCTTTAGATGCTCAGAAATTTATTCACGACGTCACATATGACCACCGTTTACGAGATACCCATAATGAAGTATACCAATTTCGCGAACGAACATTTGACGAAGACGCATCCACCACCGGAGTAAATGGTGTGTTCACTCTTCTATCAGAATGCTATTCTCCTACGTGTAGCAGGGATCGATTGTGTTACTCTATTGCCTGCCCAAGGCGACTGGAACAACAAGCTAGACTGATGCTCAAGATACAGCCGGGTCTAAAGCGGAATGAGTCCCGCTCTTCTATTCATGGTGAAGAAACAGAAAAGAAGCTCTGGATATACTCCGTGCCAAAGGATGTTGCGGATTCCGTTTCAGACAAAGAACGAAAGAGACAAGAAGTTATATGCGAGTTCATGTACACTGAAAGAGATTATGTTAAAGATCTGGAGTATCTGCGTGATTGCTGGATGAAACCTCTTAGAAGGGGAACAATAATAGCCGAACACCGAAGAGAAAAGTTCATTCGAGCGGTTTTTGCCAATATATTAGATATTCATGCCGTCAATGTGAAACTTGCTGAAGCTTTAACAAAGAGACAACAACAAAACCCTGTGGTAAGAGAAGTGGGTGACATTATCATTGAGTATGCCAAAAACTTCGAGCCCTACATTCAATACGGAGCCAACCAAGTTTATGGCAAGTATGAATTTGAACGCGAAAAAGCTAGTAATCCTGTTTTTGCCAAGTTTGTTGATGAAACGGAACGATTGAAAGAGTCTAGAAAACTTGAATTAAATGGTTATCTCACAAAACCTACATCACGATTAGCTAGATACCCTTTGCTGCTAGATGCTATTTTGAAGAATACTAGTGCGGATTCTCCTGATCAAATTAATATCCCTAAAGCCGTGGAGATTGTCAGAAGCTTTTTGACAAGGTTAAACGCGGAAACTGGTAAAGCCGAGAATAGGTTCAACCTTTTACAACTGAATCAAAGTCTTGTGTTCCGCCCAGGAGAGCATTTTGATCTTAAGCTGACTGAAGAAAACCGACAACTAATCTTTAAAGGATTTTTGAAAAAGCGTATGCAAGACGCACAAGCCGATATCCAAGCATTCTTATTTGATCATTCTCTTTTATTTGTTCGTGTCAAAAATGTGAATAAGCGAGAGCAATTGAAGGTTCATAGAAAGCCAGTTCCTTTAGAACTTCTTGTCATTTCACAATATGAGAATGCTACATCGAAGCTTGCACTCGCGAAAAGACCGTCTACTTCTCTTATTCATGCTGGCCGATCAGCTCAAGGTTCTAAAATTGAGACATCCAATACGAAATACCCCTTGTCATTTGTGCATTTGGGACGACGAGGTTACGAGTTAACGTTGTATGCACCTACATTTGTTAGTCAAAAGAAATGGATGGAACACATAGAAGCTCAGCAAAAGAAACTGCGAGAAAGGTCTGGTGTGTATGCAAAACATATTCTTTCTTCGTCGTTTTTTGATTCTCAAGAGCGTGTTAACTGCGCAATACCATTTGATGGCAGTCGTAAGCTTTTATATGGAACAGACCATGGCATATTTTGGTCTGAAATGCGAGTTAAGCCTGGAACTATTGCACAGAAACCTGCAAAGATTGTGGCAATGACTAACGTGTCACAAATTGAGCTATTAGAGGAGTATGGCATGATGTTGGTACTTGCGGACAAGACTCTGTATTCATTTCCATTGGATGCGGTGCTTGAGGCTACTATATCATCGTCTGGTAGCCCAACGTCTATTAGCGTTAAATCTTCTAGCACCAACAGCGGCTTGTCAGTGCATGATATGGCTGCATTGAGCCGGCGTGCCAAGAAGGTAGTTGGTCATATAAACTTCTTCCGTGCTGGTATATGTTTAGGTCAACTTTTTGTATGTACTGTCAAATCAGGATCGATGACTAGTACTGTTCGTGTATGGGAGCCAGCTGACCACCTGAACAAAGGCAAGAAGCAACCTGCTTTGAAGAAGCTGTTACAAAACCAAAGTGAAACCTTGAAGTTATACAAAGAGTTTTATATTCCTGCGGACACAATGTCTATATCATTTTTGAAATCTATGCTGTGCATGGGATGCTCAAAAGGATTTGAAATTGTTTCACTTGAGACTTTAGAGACTCAGAGCCTGCTTGACCCTGCAGATACATCGCTTGAGTTTGTTATTAGGAGAGAGACGTTAAAACCGTTGGCTATATACCGACTGAATGGAGACTTTTTACTGAACTATACGGATTTTTCATTTTTTGTTAATAGGAATGGATGGAGATCAAGATCAGACTGGATTATTAATTGGGAAGGGCTTCCTCAGGCTTTTTCATTATGCTATCCATATATTTTAGCGTTTGAACCGAATTTTGTTGAGATAAGGCACGTTGAAAGTGGATCTCTGGTTCAGATCATTGCTGGGGAGAATATCAGATTTTTACACGACAAGACAAGATTTTTACATGATCAAACAAGAGAGATACTTTATGCGTATGAAGATGAAAACGGGAAAGATGTTGTTGCTTCATTGGATTTTTGGGAAACCGGGCAAAATCAACATCAAAATTTGCATCAACAGTATCCTTCACCACAGCAGAGTAAACATCAGCAATGAATGTGCAAATAATTGATATTGCCAAGAAAATTATTGATACAAATGTTTTGAGTGTACTGGTATTTTCTTGTTCTTTATTTTTACTGATTGATGAAGTTGCTTCTAACTTCTATTGCAAAGTTGAAGAACGGAATTATAGCTATTTAAAGAGGATAGTATATCTCCAATTATAATAGCGCAAGTTCATTTTTACTAGGCAAAAATAAAACAGAGATAATAATTTCTATTTGACCTTGAATGTACTGTTTTAAGAACTCAGTACATGCTTTGGTGCAATGACCTGTGGGGCCGTTTAAACAGTTCACAGATTAGTGAGCAATGAACATAGTCAATTCTCCAAAGAGATGGGTAAATAGAAGAGTTAAAATTTGCAGGCTTGAAGATTTATTTGGCATATGCTTGTCAGTATTAATGAAAAAAACGTGCACCTTAGCGTTGTAACACAAGAAATATCAAGATAAGCTTCAGAATTAAAATTTAAATACATTTCTCTTTGAATATAACGACCCTGGTAATTTGCATGGCGCAAAACTCTATACGGATTTGACAAAAAGCAAATCTAAATCACTTAAGCCATTTTTTTAGATTTAGCCGACCAAATTGAAAGAAGCATAAGATATGTTAAGAGAACGACAGTATGGTAATGGATTGATGATATAGCAAAGGATCGATCATACGGTAAGTGGTTGTTGGGGCGATGCGATCGATCTTCTTGGTTCACCAACAACCTTAAACAACTTTAAGTCGATAAAGTCAATTCATTTCAGTAACTAAAATTAATTAGCTAAAGTTTATTGATAGTCACTTGTAGTTTTAGAGAGTATAGATTCTTATTTAGGTATTAATAACGATCATACGATATGCTAACACCTAAAGTATAAAGCATAGCCGGATTCTTTAATTTCAGAAGATATTAAAACTCATTTCGCGATCAACGCATATCAAAGTTTTACCAAAATACTCCTAAACTCATTTTAGAACGTTTAATGCAGAACAATCTTTGATTTGAATTAAGTAACTGGTAGTATATTACAGGGTAGAACTTGTTAAGTCAAATTGTGATCTCCAGTAACGAAAATGGAAAAACAAGGCTAATTATAGTTAAGTCCGTTTTTTTCTCCGGTTCCTGTTTGTTTTTCCCAATATAGCTAAAGTTATTATTTATAGATTGAATTCAACAACTTTAAGCAACTAACAAAAAGGGGAACGGCTTACTAGTAATAATAATATACAAGATGAGTTTAGATTCGATTCAAATGTATCATATTTGCTTATTATATAGTATTATATAGTAAATTGGTGAGTAAAGCAAATGTGTACAATCGAAATTGATCGAAAGATAAAGTGTAGTTAATCGACTCCTTTACGCTTTCGTTGCTGAAAACAGACTGTCTTTGCCAGAAAACCGCTTTCGCCGAAAATTGCTCTAACTTAAATATGTTAACCTTACCTCTTTTGACTCGGACAGATAATAATTTAAGGTACAAATGCATACCAGAAAAGAGAATGCTCCAAGTATCTGGCTTATGTAGAAGCTAATCTGTTGATTAAACCTATCAGTAAATTATTTCAAGTTTCGATCGCATCGAAAGCAGTTAAAAGATAAATTAACCTGTATTGCAACGTTTCACTGACGACTGAGAATTTTCCGATTGCCTTTCTTTCCCGAAAAGAAGCTTTTACCTATCGCGGCTCGGTTATCACCGACTTAGATTATATCTCATCACCCTACAAACTGAAGGAGGAATAAGCTATGACTTATACCTCACTGTTAACCCATATAAAACTTTATCCGACTTAAACTTAAGGGTAACTTTGCTTTCTGTTTCTGTCTGCTCTTCCTTACTCATACTATTAGCCTTTACTTTTAACTCTTGACCGCCTGTTACCTTTTAACAGAATCCCACATCCCCCTTGCTTTTTACCTTTCTCCTTACACTGTTTACTTTTTCTTTGAACCAACTTAGTTAACTACATTGATTAAGCCCCCGTTCAATTAAGTCCTGCACCTTTATGTTGCCTTTTGTATTTCTACTGTTGATTAGTCATTAATTTCTTCATAGTACACTCTTTCTTCCCTTTTTACTATCGATCTCCCCTCCCCCACCCTTCCCCCCGCTTTCGGTACCTTTGCGCCAGTAGCACGTTCCATTTCACTTCAAATCTGTGTAACTGAAACTAGCACATTCGCCCGTTTTCGATTGTATATTTTTTTCAGGTACCAGATATATTTCCCGCTTTTTTTTTATTCACTGGTTCCTTTCCGCAACCTTACTACTCAGGCTTTTTAACAACAGTATTTTCACATCCCACTGCTTCGATCTAATCACATCCGAAAGGTGGGCAATTACCCACGGTACTAAACTGAGAATATAACCCGAGAGACTTTCTCTAGTAATATCGCAGTCAAGTCAAAGTTTTCGCAGAGTTAATTGTATTTCTATTGTCAGAATTCCTCACCAAGCGATCTCTTATATAAAATCGCTAATATTAAGAGTACAAAAAGAAGTGGCATCTCCAATTGTTGGACAACTAGTTATATGCCAACTGTCTTTTCTTTTATTATTATCGTCCTCTTCAGAAACTACATCTTAACATCGTTTTTTGATTTGCAATTATTCTAAAAATTTTTGCAATAGTTTCATATTGTTTGTCTATCCACATTCATTAAACTTAAGACTGAGATTCATATACTCATTTGCGAGCAAACGTGAGACAAAAAGGAGTAAAACCTTACACTTTATTTACTACACAGTTTTTATTCACTTGAACTACCAATTGTTTCTGATATAGTCGCAAATTTTTTTTTTTTATTGTTGGGTAGTTTTTGATTTTTGAAATTATTACCTTTAACGAGCTAAAGCGACTAGTCTCTTACCCGTTTGCTCTGACACCGTTATTTGTTTAGTGCTTTTAATTTCCTACTTTTCTGATCGAATCGGATAACTGAGTTTGTCGAGTACCCCTTCATCATTATTAGCTTCTGATAGCTACTCAAATACCGTCTTCCCAAATTGTCCGAAGTAAATCAAGCAAACACTGAAGAGGAGGGCCAACTTGCCTCCGGCCTGCCTTTACAATCATCACTGTCTAATGATGGTACCGGTAACTCTTCTGTAGCTCGCATGAGCTTGGCTAATTTAACTAATCCAGAGCCTTCATTGACTGGTCCCTCTGAACAACAGCAAGAAACACAAAAGCTACAGCAACCACTATCTTCGATGCCTTTACAATCTTTGCTATCCGCGGAACATGGTACTGGTATTTCTCCTTCTACTTCTGTTTTCCCCTCTGATTCTATGACTTCTTCCGCACCTTTGACAACTGCGGATAGTTCTACAGGGCGAATTGATACCGCTGCTCCAATGCTAGCCTCTAACCGCCTAGCTACGTCTGAGTTGGAGTCGGATGTAATTAAGCGACGCAAACGGACAGAGTACAGTGCAACAGCTGATACCAATATGCCACCTAATTTCCCTGGGGCACTATTTAAACAGGTTAGTACCTCTGGAAACAAGAAGCAATGTCCGGAATGTTTTGGATATTTTGTAGATTTGGACACACATAGACAAAGTCACTTAGACGACAAGAAACGCTCCTATATCTGCAAAGTTTGCGAACGTGGATTTGCTAGGCCTAATGATCTGGCCAGGCATAATCGAGTGCATCAAGATTCCGCTAGTTTTGTGTGTCCTTTCAGAGCAAAAGATCCTACTTGTCATCTGACAGGCGAGTTTTCCAGAGTGGACACTTATAAGAATCATCTGCGTGCGTGGCATTTCAAGTATCCACCTAGCACTAGGAGAAAGGATAGACAGAACTGTTGGGGTCGATGTGCTGGCTGTGGTGAATACTTCAACAACCCAGATCTATGGATAACTCTGCATATTGATATGCATAATTGTCCAGCTTTAAATTCGCAGAATCTTGCTACTAATACAGCCATGGCAGTTCCTCAAGCCCCGGCTTCAATTCCTATCTCAGGATCAGCACCATCGACTGCCACTATTGGAAGCATGCCTATTGCTGCCTTATCGGGAACTCTCGTACCTAGACCCGTTTCCTCAGCGGTCCCTGCTCCTATAACGAATCATATACCTGGACTCAGCCATTCCTCTACAGGTTCTGCGAATACATATTCAGCCGTCAATGCAAGCAGTACTCGCGAGAAAGATCTACCATCTTCTTCTTCTGTTTCTACGCTGAATCCTCAAAATACTTCTCGATGACATTTATTTTGAGCTATGCTCATATTGAAAGTTTCTTCATTTATAAATATGTCCAATTATTGATCACAACTATGTGATTTTTTTCGCTGCTAGCTTAAATGTTGAGTCATGGGCTCTCCTTATCTTTGCATTTATTTGTTTGGAAGTACTATACTGGATATAAGTTGTGTTGGATCATTACCCAAATGAAATATAGCAGAATAGCGGATTAAATTGAGTATTGGTATACTCATGACTACAAAAATGCATTATTGCTGTAAAATATTGCAAGAAAATGTCAAATATATTATTTTATCAGCTACGTAATGGCTTTATCAGAGGATAGTCGCTAGCTGCGGTAATCGATCCATCACAGTAAACTGATCAGAAAGATATTACTTGCAGTTTCGATAAGCCATCCATGTTTCAATATATGACGAATCTTTTAATTATTTGCCATTTATTAACTAATTTAACTAGATATACAGTTTAATAATAATATTTATTGTTTCTGAATAACTTATAAGTATGACCTACCTTTCAATTACCATGGTACGTGTTAATCCGCGGTCACCCCGCGTAAGGTCTATTGGGCAGTTCCGTAAAAGGTAATTCCCCCCACTTCTCCCGCACTCACCCCGATACCGTGCATTCACCGGTTTCACTGCGGGGAGAAAATCCAAATTGTCATAGCGTCCTTTTCATATTTATAAGACCCTTTAAGACTCTTGTCGTTTGTGCACCTGTTCTGGAGGGTTTTTTTTTTCTGGTTTTGCGTTACTTATTTGAATCTGTTTATTCTGTTTTATTCGTTTGTAATGCTAGTTGTTTCTATTTCGCGGTCTGCTTTAAGATCACCAGTTCGCTGTGTGACTTTACCCCAGGTTTTGCATGCATCATTCACATATACTCGCCCCTCAATTTCAAGGGCTATAATACCCTCTGTAGCTGCTAGAAGATATCGCTCTAGTGTACCAGATTCATTTCACAAGCCACTTCCTGGGAAATCCTACGTGATCGGGTCTGCTGAGCCGCCATTGATCGAAAAGTGTTATGGCGATTTCTTTCGCGAAATCGCCAAAGAAAATGGCGACCTTCCAGCTATTATATCGCAGATCGATGATCGCTCTTTCACATATGCGGAAATTGACAACATTGCAGATAATGTCGCTAAAAATCTCATAGATCAAACAGGTATTAAGCCCGGAGACCGTGTCGCAATTATGGCTGGAAACTGCTGGGAATATGGTATGCTAATTGTCGCTTTAGCTAGATCTGGTGCAGTAACCGTTCCGATTAATCCTTCTTACACGGCAACTCAGCTTCGCAGCGCACTCGAAAACTGTGAGGCTAGTATCTTAATCACACAAGGATATCTATCACGTGGCTCCCGCCTGGCTCCTCGCGAGTCCACCGGACTCCTGGAAGACTGTTTTATTGGAAACAACCCCGTTTCCTTTTTGAAAGGTGTTTACTTACTAGGAAAACTCCCTGATTGTCTTTCGACTAATGAAAAATTGAAACCATTCTCAGAACTCCTGAAGGAGCCTTCTCCTGCAGCTACCCTACCCGATTCATTGGATCCGGATGATGTAGTCAACATGCAGTTCACTTCTGGTACAACTTCAGCCCCAAAAATTGCCTCACTTTCTCATCGTTCTTTTGTCAATAATGGTTTCCTTATAGGAACCCGCATGGAACTTCGCGCCCGTGATTGTTTACCTTCGCACAAGGGCATCCAAGGCGGCGGCCCACATCATCAAGATCGCATATGCCTTGCTCCACCAATGTTCCATTGCTTTGGTCTAGTTCTTGGATTAACAGCTGCATTTACACACGGTGCTTGCATTGTTTATCCTTCTGAATCTTTTGATCCTGTTGCCTGCGTTAATGCCGTAAGAAAATACAACTGCACGGCTATGTACGGCGTACCGGCGATGTTTATTGCCTATATTGAACACCTCGAAACTGACCCGCTTGGCTTAAAGGGTATGGAGCAGCTCAGAACTGGAATTGCGGCTGGCTCTTCGGTTCCTTCTGAAATTATGAACCGTATTATTGATAAGATCGGTATCAACGAACTAGTCATCTGTTACGGCATGACAGAGACTGCTCCTGTCAGTTTTATGACTACTCCTCATCATTCTTTTGAAAAACGAACTGAAACTTGCGGCACCATTATGCCTCATACTCATGGCATGATTGTTCATCCGGGCTCTACTACCGGTGACAAGTCAGTTATCAATGACCCGTTACCTGTGAATACTCCCGGAGAGGTTGCTATTTCTGGCTACTTGTTGCAGAAGCACTACCACAATGATCCTGCTAAAACAGATGAAGTTATGGTTTATGATCGCAATGATAGGCGCTGGATGTTGACTGGTGATGAGGGAATTATCGATGATGATGGATTTCTACGCATAACTGGCCGTATTAAGGATTTAATTATTCGTGGAGGCGAAAACATCCACCCTTTAGAAATCGAAAATGCACTTTTGGCCCACGACAAAATATCCGATGCTAGTGTCGTCGCAGTGCCAGATGACAAATATGGCGAAGCAGTTGGAGCTTTTATTATTGTTCATCCTAAAGACAAAGATTCTCCTCCTACTATAGAAGATCTTCAAGAATTCTGCAAGGTTCACTTGTCTCACTTCATGATTCCAAAATATTTCTTTTTTGCCGATGATTTCCCTCGAACTGTATCTGGAAAGATTCGCAAGGTTGATCTTCGACGGATTGCCGTAGAACGCCTGGAAAAGGGCGACGTTAATTAACCCTTTCTGTATGTGGTATGATATTTTACTTTCTGTTGTTTTGTAGGTGAAATAAAAGAAACTTTTTCTGCTTTGTGTTATTCAAATGTATACTTATCATATTAGATCGTTAAACTACTCTTCCGCATCTTCGAATTCAATCAGTTCAGTTCCTTGCTTGACAAGAGAACCCGGTCCATGAGGAACACGTTTAACAACACCGTCAATGGGACTACGAATGGTAGTTTCCATCTTCATAGATTCTATGATGATCAAGATGTCGTCTTTTTTGACAGATTGTCCTGCCTCAACGTGAATCTTAGTGACTTTGCAAGGCATAGGTGCAACAACAGAATTAGCAGGTCCAGCTTTCCCACCAAGAGCTACGCTCACCCATTCAGGCTCCACTATAGCTAAACGGTTATGACGGCCTTGGTCAAAAATATGAAGCAATCTGGATGCACCAGGCATTGCTGCTGCACCACCTTCAGGTGAGGTTTCTGTGAGACCTGGAGCAACAAACGTGTTTAATGCTTGTCTCAAACCAGTCTTGAAAAAGAGTTTATTTCCAGGAAGAAGACGGGCTTCAATATCCAGTTTCTCGCCGTTAACTTCAGCAACAAATTTATCTGCATCAATTTGCAGAACTGTAACTTCAACAGGATCTGCTTCAGTAGAAAGGTCTTGGAGAGCAATCTTACGATTCTGTATGTTGGTCCATGGAGAAGGAGGTGCCGTGAAAAAGGCAGATGTAAGAGTCTTAGACTTCTGTTCAGTGAGAATAGCACCAATTGCAGCCTGCGCATAAACGTCATTTCTAACAGGAGGGATTCGAGCAAGTTCTTCCGCGTGGTTAGGAATGAAACCAGTTTCCAGACCTGATGGTTCTTCTCCGCCAAAAGCTTCTGTTTTCAAGATACGCTTGACAAAATCAATATTGGTAACAGGACCAACAATTTCAAGTTCATCTAGGGCTCTTAGCATTTTATTAATAGCCTCACCTCTGTCGCGTCCGTGGACAATGAGCTTTCCAATCATAGGGTCGTAAAGGGGAGATACTGTAGATCCACTTTCAAAAGTAATGTCCAGTCTTGGCGAGCCGCTAGTAGGCTTCTGAAGGTGAAATATTTTTCCAGAAGACGGCAGAAATCCCTTATCCGGGTCTTCACAGTATATACGAGTTTCAAATGCATGACCAGTGATGCTGATCTGTTCTTGTGATTTCGGGAGCGGGAAACCTGCAGCGACAAGCAATTGCCATTCAACAAGATCAACATTAGTGACAGATTCAGTCACAGGATGCTCAACTTGAAGACGAGTATTCATTTCCATAAAGTAAAATTTACCTGATTCATTGTCAAAAATGAATTCGACTGTGCCGGCTCCTTGGTATCCTACAGCACGAGCAGCGTCGCGTGCCTTAGCCCACAAGTCGTGGCGGGTAGCGAGGTCTAATCCAGGAGCGGGAGATTCTTCGAGGATTTTCTGATGGCGTCGCTGAACAGAGCAGTCACGCTCTCCTAAAGCAACAACATTACCGTGATTGTCTGCAAATACTTGAACTTCTACGTGACGAGGCACAGCAATGTACTTCTCAACAAGGACACGGTCGTCGCCAAAAGCAGAACGAGCTTCAGACTTAGCACTTTCCAGTTGAGATAAAAACTCCTCTTTTGAGTTGACAATACGCATACCCTTTCCACCACCACCAAGAACAGCTTTAATAAGGACCGGGTATGTGATTTCTTCTGCCTTTTTAGCGAGGAAATTGACGTCCTGGTTCTCACCATGATATCCAGGAACACAAGGAACGCCTGCCGCTTCCATGATCTCTTTTGAGCGTGATTTAGAACCCATAGCTTCAATAGCGCCCTGCGGAGGACCAACGAAGATCAGGCCTGCATCGCGCACCTTCTTAGCAAATATAGCATTTTCAGATAAGAATCCGTATCCTGGATGTATTGCCTCAGAGTTTGTTTCCTTTGCAAGACGAATAATTTCATCCATTTTTAGGTAGCCATCCGACGCAGAGCCGATACTGGCATTTGTGGGACCTTCAGTAGCGAAAGGTAATTCGGAGTCTGGCTCAGTGTAGATTGCGGTCACTTTTATACCCATATTGGCGGCAGTATCTGCTACTCTATGAGTGATTTCACCACGATTTGCTACCATTACAGATCGCAATGGTTTTGCAGAGTGGGCTACTGCCGATGATGAGTATTTTCTAGCTAGACGAAGAACCATGACAAAAACAATATGGGGTATAGAAGTCGGTTTGAGGTGCAAAGAAATTCTAGTAGATCCTCAAAAGTTACAAAATGGATGTTTAACCAAAAAGAAGAAAAAAAAATTCAATCAGTAACTGGTCTTTGCTTTGAATTAAAAAAATTTGTAATAAAGAAAAGATACAAAAGAATGAACAAGTCTTGAGTTATAGGAGCTAATATAGTCGAAAAAATGTGGGGAATAAAGCTTAATCAAGTTCCGGCGTTTGCACGGCACCTAATGTAGGTGGGAATCACGACGGCCTTTAGGTGGAGCAAAAGTGATAAGCAGTTCTTGGTGCATTTGATACAATTTTAATTATATATAAGTCACGGTATAAATTATAGCCAACAAACTGAGTTATTGTAGGTATAACATGAAAAAGAGGTATTGTATCTTAAATACCCATCTTCTCGACATACTGCTCTATATTGCTAATGATCCGATCAGGTATCTCATCACCTTTACCCGCTGCTACCCTGATTACCATTTCATTCAATTCTCCTCTTCCTAAAATATCAACATGCTCAGCTGTTTTAGCTCCGCCACGCATATCAAAAAGATCAGGTTCATGTTTCATCTCCACAATTGTGACTTTCGAGCCACCTGGATTGTATATGGAATTGGGTCGTTTCCATATATGACATATAGAATGTGTAATCAATGAGATCGTACCATCGCCTTCTCCAAGAAGCACAGGATCTGTTCGATGTTTGTCTATAGTCAAATTAAGATTCAACATCGTCTTATTGTCGATCTCTTCATACCAATAGCTCCTTTCTGTCGGCTTGCCTATACCATAGAAATGATACAGTTTCATGTCAGGTGCATATGGTAAAGCCACTTCAAGCGGGTTACTCCATTTACTGGGATCCTTTTCGTTTGCTTTTAGTTGTTTGCTAGTAGTCGCCAGACCCCAAGAATAATTCTCTAACACTCTTTTCTTGAACCATTCTGGAGAAACTTTTAGCAAAGTCTCCATGGCTCCTTCTATGGTAAGATTTTTAGAAGATAACTCTCCAATAGTCTTCTCAAAGGACATAAACTTGCCGAAAGTGTAGTTCTGTCCAGGAGTATCATCGGGAGCGCTATCAAGACCACCCCATACAGCATTCCCGCCTTTAGGTATCATTGAAGGAATACCACCAAACGTTCTAAGCATGTAAGCTCTTTCTGATCGCGAAAAGAACTTTTCTAGTCCGTATACTGCTAGAGGATTCAGCTGCACAGTGTCTTTCATTTCTCCAGATATTAGGGCGACAATTGATTTTGGAGTCCCGAGTAAGCACCCAGAAATATCTACAAATGCTTCAATATGATCATTGACCCATCTCTTTCCACCATTTCCGTATCCCTCGGCCTCTACCCATTTCATAAAATAAAAGACAATCTGTGAGCCCATTGAGTGACTAACTAGAATAGTTTTCTCACCTGTGAATTTTAAATTATGTTCAATAACCGTTTTTAATTTTGTGAAGTAATGATCTCTTCTCTCTAGGTCTGAATAAGCCAATCGCCAATCATAAGCAGCCGAGAACATATTGTTAGGGTCATATTGGAAAGCAGCCAAGTTTTCTAGTAATTTGTTCCATATCCAGTAGCCGGTAATAAAGAAATCACTGGCTTCAAATCCTTGAGCCGCTCGGAGCTTAGCACCAGGTGGATCCATTCCGGTTTCAGGATCCAGACATATTTGATTGAGCCAGCATTGTTTATCCATAAACATAGCCTTAATCATCGACCAACTACCCCACAGTCTCTGGCGAAAGTTCGCCTTAGTAGCACATGCATTAGGTTGATCATCAACGTACCAAGATTCAATTCCAGTAGAAATGACTCCAGGAATAGTGACAATTGGGTATTTGGCAGTGAGGTTCAAGGATTTCAAGTAAAATCCCACAGCAAATGATTCCGATGAATCATAACGCTCATATTCCTCTCTATTAATTAGTTCTGCTTCGCTCAAAATCGACGCAGGAAGAACATTACGCCAATCACTTAGTACTTCAGAGATATAATCCATATCAATATCGCTGATCATATCGCTGATATGATCTAACGACATATTTTCGCTATAATTAACATATGTACCAATTAGCATTGAAGTCAATACAAATATTATTGAAACTGACCAATAAACAAATTTGGGATACCTAAAAAGCTCATCTTTATCATTCTTTTTAATTTTCTTATGCTTAGTTTTATGTTTTGCAGCCATTTTGAGCGTCAATATTCGTGTATGGTAAGGTAAGGCAGCTGAATATATAATAAAGCCTGAAAACTAGGGTGGGCAATATACTTTGATTTTAAGAATCTCTCTGGTCATCGGTCTACACCATAGTCTGAATTCACATGTTAATATTGCCACTAATATACTACCACAATAATTTTTATACTGTATAATAGATTTTTTGGACTTTGTTTTATTTATAGGCAATATAGCATACTCAATTGTCGAACATTCGCTCATCAGCAATTTGAAGAATTAGAGTTTCTATACCCACTCCAGACTTACGGATAATAACACCGGAAATCGCAAATTGATCACAATTGGATCTAAATTTAACGCAATTACATTGACAATAGTCTTTTGGTATATGAATTAATGGATTTTAGATATTTAATTTAATATTCTTTTAATAGAAATGCCTTATAGGTGCTTATAATATGATGGAAGAGTAGAATCAAATACGGAGTCTAGAAAGATATTCAATTACTATCATTCATGATTGATTATTGACGACTTTTTTTCATAAGTACTTTATTCATTACTGGTAATCTTTGCTTTTTTAACATACACTGCTTACATGACTAGTCACTTTTAACGATATGTCTTATATAGACCATAAAGAGAACACGCATAACTAATGAAATACGGCAACTTGTACGGCAACTTGTTCTCATCGTTGAACCAAAATACTCTACGAGATACGAATTTATGCTGCAATGATAAATTTAGTCACTATTTGTGGTTTATATATTTTCCGTGATCTGTTTAAAGACACGCGAAAAAGCTATTCAATATGTATGTCTTCCTTTCAGTTCTGTATCAGCATGAAACTGATATAAGCAATTTGTTAGACATACAGAAATTGCTAGAGAGAATCATTTCTTAAAAAAATTTCGGTACATGTCAGTCAATTCTTTTTAACATAGTAATAACTCTAGACTATCAGGGCGATTGCAATGCACTGAAGGACTATAAATCATATTGCCACCTATACCGCTGATAGTACTAGTAAAATGAAAATATTGGAGTTAAACAAATACTGATGAAAAAGAGTGTTTGAAACTTCTCAGATATTTACAATACGCAAACGTACGACTGTGTAATCAGCTTTTCTGGATCGATGATCGACAGAGACCAATGCTTGATTTTGCGCAGAAAACGGCGCCAGTCGTGATAGCTGCTTTATTTATATCTTTTTTTAAAAATATAAGCAGATATATGTAACAGTTTGATGTAGCATATGTCCTTACATACTTGTCATTTTAGTCGTCCATCTGATCAGATTCGTGGTTAAGAGGTTCATCAAAGATAACACAAATATTCTAACAGCCGCATCACAGTTAGAACGTCTTATTGATAAAGTTTTCTCTCTGAACTGTACATTAGCAGAAGGACATAGCAATGCAATATAATCTTTGGAAGTGTATATAAAAACAGGCTATTATTTTAACAGATTTAGTTATACTTAAAATGCCAGAAAAAAGCGATAGAAATATTAGAAAATTAGTATACAATTGAACAAGAAACACAAATAACAGCATACTTAACTATGCCATAGAGATCTCCATTTGAAATTATAAGTATAACCTTCTAAATTATACATAATAGTACAATTGTATACTGAAATCATTCATATTAGAAATATAAATTAAACAAAGCATTTTGTTTGCGAAATGTACTGTATGAATGAATAGAGTACAAATATGTATGAAGTTTCCATAACAACAAACGGCTATGACCACTTTAAGACATTACAATTCTCTTCAGGATCAGTATTTGATTTAAATACTTATGAACACTCCTAAAGCGGTTGCCGTTAAGCGTAAAAGAGGAGATGATGCATTGAAGAAGTTGAAGTTTCGCCGTGAGAAACGCGTTCGAACAAACTTTCCTGACAAATCTGTTGAAATCTTTCGATTAGCTAAAACGTACGATGAAGTAAGTCAAATCGAAATCGATTCTCGAGACCTTATAACAATATCGGCTTCAGATGCTGAAGACAGTAAACAATTTCGCGTTGTGCGATCTTCTTGTCAAAGTGGATGGACATCAGCAGCACGATCGAATCCTGGAACGCCTGCCTTTAACGAGAGAAAACAGTCTGTATCCGGCCCGCTCGGTGACATGGTAAGAGAATATTTAAAGCTGCAAGAGCAATTGAATGTAAATGATGTTGAAGAACCAATAAATGATGAAAAAGTTAATCGGGTAACGGAAGACGAAAAGGATAATGAAAACCAGGATTTTGTTTATGATGTGTATTACCGGTACGATGATGATGACAATGAAGAAGATGATTACGGGTTAATTGTGTTTGAGGACGAACAGCGAGTTGCCGATTTTGATTCAGAACCAGAAGATGAAGACGAAGTAGATTCAAATGCAGAATCTTATTATCAAAACTCTTATCCGAGCGACGAAGACGAGGAATTTGATAGCGAGAATGAAGAAGAAGTATGGAGTTCAAGATGACGGGCAGTTATGTTGCATAAAACGCGATAATTGTCACTAAAATTACTTTGAACTTTCGCCAACTAAAATATTGTCTATAAGACCAAGTTCTAATGCCTGTTCAGCTTGCAAATAGTTGTCGCGCTCCATGAGTTGGTTAATTGATTCTAAACTCAAATCAGACTTCATATGTCTTTTGTAGAGACGGTTTAGCAGTTCTCTTGTTTTTAAGATTTGTTTAGCTTGGATAGCTATATCAGACGCTTGCCCTTGAACACCACCTGACGGTTGATGAATCATTACTGAAGCATTCTCTAGCATTGATCTCTGACCTTTAGCCCCACCGGCGAGCAGCAACGATGCCATACTGGCAGCTTGACCGACACACACTGTGGATACAGGAGATTTAATAAATTGCATTGTATCATAAATAGATAAACCTGCTGTAACGCTGCCACCGGGCGAATTGATATATACATTTATCGGCTTGTCTTTACTTTCGCGTTCCAAAAACAACAGCTGGGCTACAGTGGTAGAAGCCATGTTGTCTTCGATAGGACCGGTTATCATTATAATTCTTTCGCGAAGTAACATAGAAAAGACATCAAAATGGAGCATTGCTGATCCATTCTCATCAATTACAGTAGGAATTAAAGATCGTAACCCGCGTAGAGCAGCCATAGTCGTATCGGAAGTTCGCCATTAGTATTTTGGGACCTAGTCAATGGTGTTTTGGCCCCTCGACTTCATTTTTGCTTCTTTTGGCATTTCAATATGTCTCAATTCGAAAAAGAGAAATCAAATATTATTAAATATTGTTTTAGCCCCGGAAGATCAGCTAAAGACGATACTTATGTTACTCACGTTCATGTCAACGAGATGAATCCTTCCGTTCATGGTTCGGCTAAACAACCTTCGGACAGCTTGAAACCGCGTATAATAATAGCCGCCAGAAGAATAGATGGTTCACCTGTTCTTCATAAAAGCAAAGAATCTGAGTCTGGACATGTACAAATAGGGAAGACATGGAAAATTGATGATATATCTTCTATTGTAAACGACACATCTAATGGTACAGGCATTACAATAACAATAGGTAAACCCTATTACTGGATGATGCCCTCGGTTAGCGAGAAAAACAGATTTGTGGATTCTATTATTCATCTCTACAGGACTTCTACACATGGTGCACTTTTCGAACTTCGTGGTTGGCCAGCAGGTGAACTCTTATCTGCATCCAAGCCCGCATCAGCATATGCCTCTTCTTTCAGTCAGGCCTATTCCTCACCAAGACAACCGGAAACACGCAACAGCAATCATTCTAATATATCCTACTCTATTAGAGAGCAGAATTCAGAACATACTCATACAAGTGAAACGTTTGTTACGCCTCCTGAGTCCCCCAATAAAAACTTATATCAGTCTCCACAGAGGTATGCTACTTCGAATAGTCCATCAAAACCCTCTTCTTTCACGCCTAAAAACCAGAGTCCGTATCAAACCAATTCCGTTTCTCGAACACAACAGCAACCGCCACAGAATCCCTATGCATCCCCTCACAAGTTATCGCAAGCTGCCTCTGATGCGGTCAACGGAGCTACGAAATCTAATATACCAGCAAATTTACCAAATACATATCGCTCTATGCTCACTGACAGTTCTGCCAACTTTTCTAAACCTGCTGCTACAAGAGTCAAAGCTCCTTTCAACCCAGAAATGAGATCTTCCGACACTAATAGTCCATATGCTCATGCAAATTCACTTGAAACCGAGAATACTCGCTCAAATTTCGACAATAATGCAGAGTTAAAACAGATACAGCAGTATTCTCGAAATCCCAGTATTACTCCTCGATCTGATAGCAAGCCATCTGCAGAAACATCACCAGACTTGCCTGCAAAGAACAAAAAACGCATGGCAGTACAGTACTCTGAACAAGGGACATTAGCGTCACCACTATCAATGGATAGCACAACAGGTGCAAGCGTCCAGAAAGAGCATGACGAAAATCATGGGAATGGAATTCAGTCTGTTCATATTGACAGAATAGTAAGAGACCTTGATTACGACTTATTAGATGAGAAAAGTGCTAATTATTCTCCAGAGGCGACGTTTGATCCAGAAAAGTTCATTAAAGAGACAACTGCTGTAGATAGCATACTTGAAGGGTTTGATTGGATCGAAGGTCAGTCATCTAAACGGCTAGAAAGATTAATTATGGAGAAAATTGGAAATATTGGTCTCGAGAACATGTCAAATATCTTGGGAAGTGCAATACTAGAGAACACCGTGCGCAAAAAGCTAGCATTGGTGACGGAAAAAGCAGACACTCTTGATGAAGTATTGGACATGTATATGCAGGGTTTGAAAGTTCTATCCGATGATGTTCGGAAAATAGAAAACGAAAATGACGGGCTACAAAAACGTGTTTCTGAGGTCCGTATGAGACTCGAAGAAAAACATATACAAAGTCATTAACATTAATGTTGAGGCAAGAATAGAACCAATGCCTAATTCAGTCATCCCACCATGATATCAGCCCCATGCCTTCCGACTGGCATGAAGCTATTAGCGAATAGGGCGGCGTAACAAATCCTTCTGCGGTATCTGGTTTCGTGGGGCCTGTTTCAGAGAAAATCTCTTGCTCGACCCGAAACCTGATTTTTTCGTTGTTATCTAAGTATAATTCCTGGCCTTCTGGTCGCCAGACCCATGCCTGCTCTTTAGGCACAAAAGAGCAGTCATTAAAAAGAAACTGTTTTGGTATCCATATATCATCGAAGAACTGCATTCGTACCTTTATACCTTCGCTCGTGCAAGAAGAAATCCAGCCAATTAGCACCTCTCCTATAAAGGGCCTAAAGACGATCATTCTAAATTCTACGCTAACATATATACCAGCGTCACCCGGTCGTAGCATACCATCCTGTATTGATTCTATATCATAGAGACATATGCAAAGGCCTGTATCAAGAAGCACTTTGTTAGAATACTTCTTATTAATCTCATCTTCAAGTGCCTCTAAGGTGTGTCTTTGAAGTTCAGTTGGAGCAATACGAATTATATCAGAAATCCGGCTAAGCCAGAACATCTATGAAGCGTTTAATAGCCAGAGTTTAGGGTACCAATTGTTTTCGCAAAATTCAATGTTGGCTCAAATTTAACTTCATTCCCAGGTGGGAAGATACTAGCCAATCATAAGGTCGCTACTTATTGCCCAATCATAAGCTCTCAAATTATATCAATCTTTAATACCACACCCTCCACATTGATACTTTCGATCAAGAGTCTTCATTATACTTCTTTGAAGTCTAGCCACTAATTTCATATGAATCGCCATTGCAGACCCGCGCGATTACTTGTAAGAGGTCTAGCGACTGCCGCAGACACACCGAAACCGAGAGTTTACGGCGGACTGAAAGACCAAGACCGAATCTTTCAGAATGTATATGGAAAATATGGCAGCGACCTGAAATCTGCAATGAAAATGGGTGATTGGTATAAAACTAAAGAAATCATACTGAAAGGTGATAAATGGATCATAGATGAAATTAAAAAGAGCGGTCTTCGCGGTAGAGGTGGAGCCGGTTTCCCTTCTGGCTTGAAATGGAGTTTCATGAACCCTCCTGGATGGGAAAAGAATGAAGGACCTCGTTATGTATGCGTCAATGCTGATGAGGGAGAACCAGGCACATGTAAGGATCGTGAGATTATCAGAAAGGATCCTCATAAACTAGTTGAAGGATGTCTAGTAGCTGGACGCGCAATGAATGCGACTGCTGCTTACATCTACATTAGAGGTGAATTCTACAATGAGGCCGTCACCCTTCAGCGTGCTATTGATGAGGCCTACAAAGCTGGTTTTCTTGGAAAGAATGCATGTGGTTCTGGTTACGATTTTGATGTTTTTATCCACAGAGGTGCCGGTGCTTACGTCTGTGGGGAGGAAACTTCCTTGATTGAATCTCTTGAAGGTAAGGCAGGTAAGCCTCGTCTTAAACCGCCATTCCCTGCTGGTGTTGGCTTGTTTGGTCGCCCTACAACTGTCACAAATGTTGAAACTGTTGCTGTAGCGCCTACAATTTGCCGAAGGGGTGGAGAATGGTTCGACCAATTTGGCCGTGAACGTAACTCCGGCACTAAACTTTTCTGTATTTCTGGCCACGTTAATGAGCCTTGCACTGTTGAAGAAGAGATGTCTATTCCTCTACGCGAACTTATCGAGAAGCACTGTGGTGGTATTCGTGGCGGCTGGGACAATTTACTTGGAATTATTCCTGGCGGCTGCTCTGTACCTATTTTACCAAAAAAGGTATGCGAAGATGTTCTTATGGATTTCGATGCGCTGAAGGATGTTCAATCAGGTCTTGGAACCGCTGCTGTTATTGTTATGGATAAGTCTACTGATATAATTCGAGCAATTCAGCGATTTTCGGCATTCTACAAGCATGAATCTTGTGGGCAATGTACGCCTTGCCGTGAAGGAACTACGTGGTTGCAGAAATGCATGGATCGCATGAGGACTGGCCAAATGACTTCCCGCGAGATTGACATGCTTTGGGAACTCACAAAAGAAATTGAAGGACACACTATTTGCGCATTGGGTGATGCTGCTGCTTGGCCTATCCAAGGATTGATTCGCAGTTTCCGTCCTGAAATAGAGAAGCGCATCGAAAAGTTTGCCTCTGAAATTGGATCAGTTTCTGTTGGAGGTTGGACTCCTAATAACAAAGTAAGCGGTGGTGTTGTTGAGGGTATTGGTGCTCCTAAGTCATCTCATCATTAGAACAAGACAATGACCAGTTCTTGTGCTGTTTCTTATTTTATTTTACCCTTTTCTTTTTGGCTAACACTGCAATCAGCCCTTTCCTCATTGTTTCCTTTTACTTTACTCCAAATCTTCTCTCTTACGTCACTACGAAATAAATTAAGTCATATCTGTATCTTCGTAGATACATTATATCTGGTACCATGCTCTCTGAATGGCATATTGTACATTGTTCACAGTAGGTTGCGAATTTGGATTTACAGTGATAATCTCACCGTAGTATCCTACTGTATTAGCAAATTTCTTGTCAAGAACATCCTGAAATCGATCAAGAAGCGCTGTACTGTATTTATGATTTCTAAAAATTGATTCAGTATAAATAACAGGCTGCCATGAAATACCAAACCGTAAGAATACATCAATTATACGCATGTCCTTTTCGGAAACGAGAGATTTAGCATCCATGAGTACCAATGCTCTATAAAGTTGACGTCGTTGCAAACAATAATCAGCAAGAAATTTTAAATTGGATTGATTCTGAATATTAATACTGGTCAATAAATGATTATTCATGGAAATTGAGCTTGCGGCAGATCCGCGATTCAGAGTTTTTAAAGACGATTTTGAAAGTCCAAATAGCGCTCGCAGCAGGTTACCGTTCCAAGTTTCGTTATAATGAGCAATAACTACTTCAGGTTCAAGGTAATTTTCATTAACGTATTCTCTAAAACTTGTATCGTACTCTTTAGTGAATGCGACTAGTGCAATATCATCTTGTGTAAATCGTTTTCGGCATTTATTAAGGTCATTTATGGAATTGGGTCGTGAAACAGCGTCAACTCGAAGACAAGATATTTCTTTCATTTCTGACCGCTTTAACTTGTCTTTTACATCTATACGATTTAGGACCAGCCTGTTTTGAGATCTTGGAATAGCTTTAAATACCCCGAGTACATTACGTGACATTACATTGGATCATGATAAATTTAGTTTTTGGCGCGTATATAGTTGATGACCGCATCAAAGTAGGGTAACATTGACATAAATATAAATATACAAAGTAATTATTGTGATAATTAGATATATATTATTATGTTATGTCTGATGTAAGATAAGCAGCTAGTATTCTCGACTCCAGCTTAGACGGTTTCATCAACTGGTCGCGTTCTCCAAGGACGAACGAAATCAAATCAGTAACAAATTAAGATACAAATTATGAATCGTGCGGCTGTGGAGTCATTTCATATTATTATTTCTTGTCTTTTACAGTTAAACCTAACTTTAACGAAAGTAAGCAACACTCAATCACCGGTTTCCGCACCTCCTACAACGTCATAAGCAATCCAGAACAATGTTTTGGTTTAAAAGCAAGAATAATGAAGAGTCTAGTACATCTGATGGTTTATCAGAATCTACATGCAGCATTACATGTGAAGAATGCGAAGGAAAGTTCCCTCGACTTAAAGGAATCGATCTAGAAAGTCCCTTGGCGGGATCAGCCAAAAGTTACGACGAACATATCTTAATTGGTACCGGCAAGAGTGACTGGATACATAGTATAGATGAAGAGCCTGCTAGTATTGCTAATGCAATATCGAATTGGAGTCATCCGTCAATAAAGGGTGATATTAGAATATCAAACAGTTCTCTACCTGTGGGAGTTATAGTAGTGTTGCCGCAATTCTTATATTTCAATTCCGCGGCTGCGACATGTGCGGAACAGTTAACGCGCATCTTTGATGATCTAAACATAGACAATGAGAAAGTTCCAAATGCTGCTAAACCGCTAGAGTGTGATAATATAGTATTATTATGTTCGCATAAGACCAGGGACAAAAATTGCGGAATCACAGCGCCAATTCTTAAAAAAGAATTTGAACTAGTACTACGTGACAAGGGATTGCTACGTGATATAGAAGACAGTAGACGCGGAGGATGCAAGGTTTTGTATATATCGCATATTGGAGGTCACAAATTTGCGGGAAACGTGATTATATATAGAAAAGAAGGTAATATAATCTGGCTAGGGCGAATAAAACCAGAGAACGTAAAGCCTATAGTGGAAGAGTCAATCTTGAAGGGGAATGTCTGGCATAACATGATGAGATTTGGTCGTAAAACATCGAAAATAGATTGGTAATGAAAATTAATTATGATCAGAGTAAATCAGTTTTCGTTTAGTCTTGATTGAATTAAGTAATGACCAACGTAGCAGTATTTTGAATAGTTGGAAACCAGTAAACATAGGCCAATAACAATCAACAAATGCAATTAATGTGTCGTCATTGCATTCCCATAACAAGAAATCACTGAGTCTTTGTGCACCTGAAGATCTGATAAGTATATCAACAGGAGGATCGCCTTTTGAAAACATATGTTGTTCAATTGTTTCTTGAGTAATTGGACTCTCTAAACGGCCTTCTTTTGATTCTTTCACAATACTTCGTATCGAAAGAGCGATATCTAGTCTAGCGGTGTATGCAAAACATATATTTAAAACAGCTGTCTTATTTTTAGCCGTCCTTTGAATGGCAGTCTCAATAGCAGCATCAACTAATGGTGGGATCAGTGATCTGTCACCAAGAATACGTACTTGAACGTCATATTGGTCAGCAAAGTCTCCAAGTTGACAAAGTTGTACAACACTCTTCTGTACAAGATCCATAATAGCTTGTACCTCATGAGGCGGTCGGTGAAAATTCTCTACCGAAAATGCATATACTGTAATCATAGGAATTTTGATTCTGTACAAAATATCAAGCAGTTCCAGTAGCGATTCAAACCCTGATGTGTGTCCTTCTTTTACTTCCACCTGTCTTTCCTTTGCATATCTTCTGTTTCCATCCATTATAAATCCAATATGTTGTGGTAATGTACCCGTAGCAAGTACCTCGTATAATCCTCTCTGTAATAATTCATTACCGTATTGAAACAATGGAAATGCACTGATCCATGATCCGAGGCTCATGTTTCTTTTTCTCTTTTGGCGTTGTGAAAGAGATCAAACTTTACCCTGTTGTCCTTCAAGAGATACGCTTTTTTTTTATCCTCACATTATGGGTCCGACTAGTAAAGACCATATAGCCGAAATTTACAAATTATACGATATAGCTACTTCAAATGATATAAAGAATGCATTGAAAGCGTACAATCAACTACTCAAATACACAAACTCCTCTGTTCCGCTTCCTGCGCGTACCCTGGTCAAGGATTTCCTTTTCGATTTACTAGCGAAACTCCAACCTTCAGATCCAGATCTCGCACAGAAATCTCTGGATTCTTTATACGACTTATGCGAAGATGAAAGCATCATTATTCGTATTGCCGCCATTAAAAAGCTTCCGGCATTTTTATCGCTTCTGCCTGAATCCGCAATGGCTGATCCAATCAATATCCTTGTCCAGCTCTTGCAAGCGACATCTGCAGAAGAGCTTGACTCTGTCCGCAATTCGCTTCTTGCAGTCTCATCATCTTATCCTTCTTTACTTGCTGAACAAATATGGTCTCCAGGTTCTGAGAAACTGAGATCTCTAGCGCTCGGATGGGCGCTGTCATTACCAGGCGAGTTTCCAAGATCTCTATTGTTTTGGAACACTGCCTTCAAATCGTTTTCTGAAATCTCTACTGACTCTGAACTTCGTATTCTACTAGGTCATTGTCGCAGATTATTACCAGGTATATTCTCTGCCGATGTGACTCCTTCTGCTGCTGAATCAGCATCACTCTTAATCGCCGGTCTAAGCAAACGTGCACTCAAAAACTTCGATATATCTTCTGAATCAACTCTCGACTCCCTCAATCTCCTCTTATCTGTACTTTCATCTTTGTCTTCATCTGTTCCTCCCCCAGCAGAACTCTATACTCTTGTCTCGTCATTGCTCTCTCTCATCTCCTCAGGAACTCTGACACTGGCTTCTCATGCAAATTCAATAGCTCTCGTGCTCAAATTAGTTGTGGAAACTGAAGCTCGTAAACTTCCTGGCCCAACTTTAGAAACTCTTATTCCAAAGTTTCGGTCTGTTTTTATAAAACTCATTGACGCCCAAACGGCTCGTATTGAGTCTCAACCTTCAGGTAAACCCAAACTATTCTGGAACTGGACATGCTTTGAACCGGCTACTCTAATGCTATACATATCTAGCTACAAAGTACCGAAATTCCCTTTTAATTTCCATTCTTCAACTGATCTTGCCCCCTGTTTACGAAAAGTTTACGCTGCAGCTGCATCAGATATACCACGATTGCATGAAATATTGAACGGCAGTAAAGACGACTCGGCTTTAAGGATACAAACTGTTCTCAAACAAGCTGAAAATTCGAGATCCGTAAGCCGTGAGCTTTTGAAACTGCCTCATTTAAGATCTACGACTCCTATTCCGGTAATATTCTCGTGGAGACATATAACGGAAAAACCTACTAACCGCCAGATGACCGGGCCACAGTATACTGGTTTCAGCAAGAAAAAGAGACGAACCAGCACAGAAAGAATTACAAGACCTGCAAAAATTTTGCATAAAAATTAGAAATCAAGTTTACTGGATCTACTTGCGTAATTTTATATTATCAAGCATTATGAAATAATGACCTATCTATTCTTGACGGCGGGAAAAATCGAAGATTTCAATGAACATGCTGCGGTCGCGCTGCACAGCAGCAACACATAACTTCGAATTGAAACGAACTTGCCATACTCCATGCAATCCTGTAGTAATGTCTCTTATAAACTCTCCAGTATTCACATCCCACACTTTCACACTCCCTACAGCTCCAGATACAATTTGGTGATCGTCATGGTGGAAACATGTAATAGAACCCGAGTGTCCTTCAAAAACATGTTTTGTTTTACCTGTATCTAAATCCCAGGTTCGCAATGTTGTATCTGCACATCCAGAGACTAATGTAGGAGAAGGTGATAGGGCATTGTAGCCTAGTATGCCTACCAGGGAAGTGTGGCCAACTAAAACATGCAAGCACTCGCCTGTTTCCAGAGACCAAACACGGATAGTTGAATCCAAAGAACCAGACATGCATCTTTTATTCTCAACGTCTAGCAAAACGCTGTAGACCTTATTAGTATGGCCAACTAATCTTTGTGTGCACTTGGCAGCAGATAAAGACCATATACGCACATCGTTGTCATAAGAAGCCGATGCCAGAACATCACCATGTGTTGCAATAGATCTTACAGATGCGTCATGCCCACGCAATACAGATATCAAAAACGGGTTAGGTCCGTCATATCGTGAATCAGACTCAAGAGGGTCACCAACAGATGTAACTTTTGCAGAAATCTCTTCCATCGTTGGAGGGTCGGATTTAACAGTGCCATAGTATTCCCGGTAGATCTTATTAGGGTGAACTTCGCATTCTCCTGGTAAAGGAAGCTTCCATACTCGCAATGTTGTGTCCCGAGATCCAGTGACTAATAGCGGGCGTGGAGGAAACATCTTTTGCATGCCTGTATCAGGGTCGATATCGCCAGTAGGTGCAGGTTCCACAATATTTAGGCATCTCACTGTTGAAACATGACCTTCGAGTACATGGGTGCATCGGTAGGTAGTTAAATCCCATACTCTTAGTGTTCGATCCGTTGACCCAGAGACCAAAGTATTGCCTCTACATTGCAAAGACCAGACACCACCGGTGTGACCTATGAGTTCCTGCAGCAATTTACCCGTCTTGCAGTCATAAATCATGATATTGCTGTCACCAGCGGCAACGATAATTTTGTCCGAATTAAAATGCAAGCAGGTAACAATAACGTCATCGATGGGAGCTGATGTGATGCGGTATGGGCGAAAGTTAGGATCACGCCAGTTACGTTGCAAGATGTACTTTTCACGAAACAACGCCTTGTAAGGATTTTCTTCCTTTGTTTGAGACAAAATATCTATTTCCTGCGGCAGATAATGGAACATTTCGCGGGCCAAAAGGGTACGCCAAAGGTAGTCTGAGTTAGAAATGAGATCAAACCAGGGTTTAGAAACAGTAGCCAAACGGCACAGAGATTTGACATCAAGAAGTGATAATATGCGCAGAGAAAGTTCTGGAGGTAAGCATCCTATGAAATCACGTCGAAGGGATGGTACTATTAAAGACGCTATGGAAGAAAGCGTTTTTCTTGTGCATCTTCGAAGGAGGTTATAAACAACAGCACCTTTGAGAGATTCGGGAGCAGAGTCAAAAATATGAATAAGATCCAGAGGGATATTTTCATTAGAAAGAGGCCAAGAATTAGGTAAGGAGGGGTCCTGTGTTGCAGTGGTAAAAGTTGACGGCGAATGGACTGTAGGGGACATCATCGGAGAAGGTAGAGAAACGGGGTTGTCATGATCATTAGTAGTAGGTGAGGTCGGCGACAAGAGAACAAGGTCATCAGTTGATGGTTCAGAAATATAATTGAAAGTATCCGATGGATTCATAAGTCTAGGAACAGATCTCGGTTTGCGTTGGTCTTCCGCAGACCGTTTACGCTTTGCATGAATGCCAGAACTTACGGCAATACCGTCTGCAGAGAAGACAAATGGTACTGGTACGTCAGAAAGGGGGTAAGTATCAGAATCGAGATTTGTCAAAGGACGAGCCAGTTCGTCAACGGCTTGCGTAATTTGAGAGGGCGGTATAGAGCGCAGATCAGCGGAGCGCGGTGTGGTTACGGACATCTGCACCGGATTAGGTGTGAGAGATGCAAGATGATCGGGGATGTGGCTAGGACTCTTCCGGTCCGAAGAGATTTGAGAGGGCAAGCTATTAACCATTTCCTAACCGCGCTTCTGGATGATTAAGGACAATAAATGTATGTGGTAGAGCGATCGAGGGGTATGTGTTGCTGGAGTAACGCACGTTGCAGGAAACAAAAACAAGAATGCAACCAATGAGACGAGCAGAACAATAGAGTTTTGAAGTGAAAAGGATTAATAAATATAGATAAATAATGATTCTTCCTCAACCTATTTCAATTTAATTTATTATGCGTAGATATCGCGTAATATGTTAATAGGGTGGAGATTGTAACGTTGTATAAATAGAAAGCTGTGCGGCTGTTTGCAATGTTATATGTGATGCATTGTTGTCTTGCAATCGTCCGAGCTATATTTGTCATAGACTAAGCAAAAGAACTCACTTAAACAACTTAAATTCTCATAAAACTTGTGTATTAACTAATTGCATATTATTTGGTTCATTTATTTGTACTTATTAGTTTATACAGTGACTTGTCAATTGGTATCGAAACATATACTACTAAACTTAATCATATTTAGAGTTTGTGTTTACTAAAACATACACATTGTTTTTTTTTCCATGCGGTATGATATCTGACAGGGGTTTTCTGAATTTATATATTTGCTAAATTCACTCAGAGCTACTTGTCTGTATTTTTAGCAGTCACCGAAAATACATTCATGGTGAACGTGCGGTCGTCGTTAACAAAATATTTAGAATAAGGTTGTCCTGTGGCTTTCGCATATACACAATTACTTTACATACTCATACACTCTCTTATACTCACGCAAAGAAAACTTCCTTTCAAGTTCCTTTAATTTTTGGTCCTCATTTAATTACTGTATTAGTTTTTGGTTTATTTTATTTCAATTTTGGTTCCTGGTGATAGCTTGTAACACATGGATATACAAAGACCCTCCACCCCGCCATCTCAAACAACATCACCATCTGCATTTAGATCTCCCTCAAGGTCCATCATTTCTTCTCCCGGTCGTCAAAGATTACATGCCGCCGATAGATTTATACCAACACGTGGCAGTGTGGACCTGACCGCCGCATATTCTCTGATCGAGTCAGGTGATCGCTTCGATTCTCCGCCTACTATAAGCCAAACACATCAACACCATACCGAGCTTGATCCCGTGGTCAGATCTTCCGCTGATGTTCACGAACGGCGAATTCAGGAAGCGAACAAGATGTTTTCTCAGGTCCTGAAAGCGGAAATATTTGGCGATAAAGTCCCTTCATCCAACTTAGACACTTCGCCTTCGCCGTCTGTTGTCTCTACTCCTACCTCCAGCCGCCCTCGCACTGGCTCGTCAGTGTCGCTATCCCCTGCGCGCAAACTATTTCAGTATTCTTCTCCTCAAAATTCACCGAAAAAACTGCTCGACTCAGATTTCGACGCTCCTTCGCATCTGCACAACTTAACTGGCTCCCCGAACAGAAAACTGGTGTTTGATGCAGATTCTCCTTCCTTCTCCACTTCTCCAGTGCGCATAGACACTCAAAAACTTCTCACTTCTCCGAGAAAGGAACCACGTCAAATATCTCCTTTTCCATCTAGAGTGCTCGATGCACCAGAACTCGCTGACGACTTCTATCTGAACAACGTCGACTGGGGCTCCTCAAATATACTTGCCGTCGGCCTTGGATCTTGCGTGTATCTTTGGATTGGAAGCAGTGCGCAAGTCTTGAAGCTTTGCGATTTTAGTTCTGTTCAGGATACTGTCACGTCTGTGAGCTGGATTGACTCTGGTGATCATATAGCTGTAGGTACATTCAAAGGTACAGTTCAAATATGGGACGCAGAAAAAGCCAAGCGTATTAGAGTCATGTCAGGCCACACTGCTCGTGCATCTTCCTTGGCTTGGAACAGACACATACTATCATCTGGATCTCGCGACAGAAGCGTCCTGCACAGAGACGTCCGCGCGCCTGAACATTTTATACGGCGGTTAAGCGGCCACAAACAAGAAGTGTGCGGTCTCAAATGGAATACAACAGAAAACTTACTAGCATCTGGAAGTAATGACAACAAATTGTTTATATGGGATGCTTTAAATGACGAAGCTCCAATGCATAGATTCACTCAGCACACTGCAGCTGTCAAGGCCTTGGCTTGGTCACCTCATCAAAGATCACTATTAGCATCAGGAGGTGGATCTGCAGATCGAACTATAAGATTTTGGAATACTTCTACTGGTGCTCTTTGCAACACTATAGATACTGGCTCACAAGTTTGTAACCTCATGTGGTCTAAGAATTCCAACGAACTTGTGTCTACACACGGGTTTAGCCAAAATCAAATTGCCATTTGGAAATACCCTAGCATGCGCCAAGTCACAGCTCTGTACGGTCACACTTATCGTGTGCTTTTTCTTTCTATGTCTCCAGACGGACAAACTATTGTTACAGGTGCTGGTGACGAAACTCTCAGATTTTGGCAAGTATTTAAGAAGTCTAAAACAGCGCAAACGTCTCTCTCCAGACTAGATTCTCAGCTGCTTCAGATTCGATGAAATACTCTACTTATTCATAATTATTTTTAAGCGCTCTTACTATCTGTAAGACCGTGAGCGATGCATCTACTATCATTTGACATTATCGTGATTTTCACTAAGGTGTCGTTGCATTATAATTATACTAAAGGGTATGATCAAATAGGCGTTAACCTTCAGCTATAACCACATATTTACGCCTTTCGCAACTGCGGATCATTGATGCTGTTCGTGATGTTGCTATTTGTGTAAGTCTAGTATCAGTACACTTTCCTTTGCGGTTATAATTTTGATACTTCACTGTGTGCAAAATCAGTAATATTTCTTACAGCTGGTAAATCAGTAATTACTAGTCTCCACTATACTGGTTCATAAACACAATCGTAATTTTCCATATTAGGCAGTTGCGGCTGTGAAAGTTTAAATGAAAAAAATACGAAGTCCTAACTACACTTTTTTAGTATCGTTTATTCACAGCTATATTGCTACAAACAAAATGGAATATTCTGATCCTGAAGATATATCGAGTATTATCCCTGTTGTCTATTCATTTTTAGAAAGACATGGGTTGAAGAAGACAGCTAAAACACTTCTAAAGGAAGGAGGATCGAGTGAAAACAAAGAGATCGTCAAACTGTGCGAAAAGATCAAAAATGACGAGACTGGAGATATAGAAGTGTTAGAAGTAATTTACAAAGACTGGGTTAAGAACTATGAGAGTGCATCAACTGATGATACTATTGAAGGCGAGGTTATAGAGGGCGAAAGTGACTCAAGTTCTAGTGATTCGGATTCTGGTTCTGACTCTAATTCGAGCTCTATTTCTTCTAATAAATCCAAAAAGTCTGAATCTGGTTCTAATTCTGACTCCGATTCTGACTCTGATTCTGATTCTAGTTCTGACTCTGATTCTGATTCTGACTCCGATTCTGATTCTAATTCTAATTCTGACTCCGATTCTGACTCTAACTCTGACTCTGACTCCGGTTCTGATTCCGACTCTGGCTCCGATTCTGATTCCAACTCTGGTTCCAACTCTGATTCCGATTCTGATTCTGATTCTGATTCTGATTCTGATTCCGACTCTGGCTCCGATTCTGATTCCAACTCTGATTCCGATTCCGACTCTGGCTCTGATTCTGATTCCGACTCACACTCTGAACCCGGTTCGAAGCATGAATCCAAACCTCACACAAAATTCGATTCAAGCTATAAATCTGATTCACAACAAGATAAAAAACGCAAATTATCACCCTCACCAAATCCACCATCTAAGAAACCTCACCACTTTTCAAGAATAGATCCGACAAAAGTGACATTCGTTGACGAAACTCTCAAGGACAATACCTATAAAGGAGCTGCCGGTACATGGGGCGAACAGGCGAACAGTAAACTCGGCAGAGTAAAAGGAAAAGATTTCACAAAAAATAAAAACAAAATGAAGAAAGGAAGCTACCGCGGTGGTACTATTACTATGGCTAGTGGCAGCTTTAAGTTTACTGACTAATCTACCTTCTTCCAACACTTTCATCTATGCTTACTGACTTCGCCATACAATGGAATTTGACAGATAATTCAATAGAAAATAATGTATTAATATCTTTCCGTATTGATTTATTACCAAATATTCCCTACAAACTCTTTACTTTATACGATATATCCCATATCAATACCAATTCCATCACTATCACAGGTATCACTAAACAATCTAATACGCTTATATTCCCCGTACTCACTAAAGAACGACCTTCATCTCAGCTATCAAGTATATCAATATCTTCTTCTGTTCATTCTTCTGAGACATGGGATACCTTGTCGAACTTCTTCTCAACTGCAAGTTCCCCTTCCTCTACTGTGAACCATATATTGAACCCGACTAAACTCATAGAACTCGTTGATAGCCTCGGCAATGACCTAGGCACTCTCGAAGTCATTGATTCCTATCTGACATTCATAACCCCTTCAGACTTGCCAAATAATATAGATCACTACTATCTCTCTATGTCTCTCTCGCTTCCTTGCGAAGATATCCCATTTAGTATGGATTCTTTATGCGGATCTCATTCTCCCCCCTGGAGATCTCTCCAACTTTCCGGCCTTGATCTGGTCTCCGAAATTTCACTCACAATCAATGTTCCTGAGTCAGATAATTCTTACGACATTTATCTCGACATGCCAGAAACAAAGCGCATATCCACAAATGAGAATATCGCTCTACATGATTCTGAATTCATCTCTGTCAGAATCATGAAACCTTCATTGGCCACTGAATCCCATGTTGAATGTTTCATCCTTGTCAATGACAATACCATTTCACTGCTTTGGAATTTCTTTTTTTCCAAACCAGTTATCGACCTAGAAATAACACTTCATGGAGCCACATCAGAGCTGGAACTCAATGCCGATTATACTGTTTCTTCAACTGATTCTACATGTCTTTCTTGTAAATTGAACTCAGCAGAATCGCATTTTTCTCTCACAGCTTTTCTCCCCTTTTCTAATCACTGCCAGATCCCAAACGTTTCTATGTCTTCCTACCATATTGAGCCTTTAACATACTATATAGACTCAGCTTGTTTTGTTCCTCACTTATCTACCTCTAAGTGGCTTGCAAAGGACTCCCGCACGTTCGAATGCGTTTCACTCAATGCCCCTCTTTTTCTATCATTTGAAAGAATAGAATTTGCGTATTTTGTTATTGCGAATATATCGTGGAACACTAGGCAATATATTGCCTCGTGTAGAATTGATATTCAGAATACAAGCACTGTTATTGTCGTCTCTAGATCGATTCAAACAATGCGCCTTGTGAGCGCAACTACAGACATTCAGCCTCTACCAATTGTCTCAGGCGAGTATCATTATATCAATTTACCTCCTTTTACAAGATCAGTATGGTTGACTTTCGATAGCGGCCTACTCCAGCCTATCGGGTTACCACATATACTGAACGGCGTCTGTTCTGGGTTCAAAGTAACACATGATCCGTGTATTGCGCTCAGATTTCCTACCGGTTCCTGGCCACCAAGCTTTCATAAAAATAGTATATGGCCTCCTATTGTGATACCAGTATTGCTCTTAAGCTTCATGGCATTGGCGATCTGCTTGGAGTTAACCCCACATTCCGTGTACGAATGAAAAGGGGGCATTTTACGTGCATATAAAATTATTAGCATCAGCTTCATTAATTAATTACAATACCCACCGTTGTCTATTGTGCGAGAGAAACAGGAGAAGACGCAGTCACTGTAGGAATCATCAGCTTCTCGGCATTAGGTTGCGCTACTGATTCGAAGGAGAGAAAGTACTCTCTTAAAATGGGGATGTCAAGAAAATCTAGCTTTCCATTCTCAACTGAATACATCATGCCGTGTACCTCTAAGTTTCTTGCTTTCATTGCTTTGCTAATAAGCGGTAGTTTTCTCAGTTCCCGCACCTGGTTAGCGACGTTCAACTCCACCAGCCGACGTGCTCTTTCGAATGTATTGTCTATTGCAGAAAGCTCCGCGTTATGAATTTGACACACGTCTCTAAATGGCTGAATCCATGTCCTCAAAGGAGAATCTAGTTCAAATCCTCCAGCCATAGCAGTTTTAGCGGCGCCGCAATCACTATGGCCGCAAATGATAACATGCTCAACGCCTACGACCTCCACAGCGAACTGAAGAACGGACATAGCAGCAGGATCATCAGGATGTAACAGCCCACCAACATTTCTATGTACAAATATTTCACCAGGCAGCAGGTCTAAGCACTGTTCTCCTGCTCTAGAGTCGCCACAGCCGATCCATAGGATTTTGGGCGCTTGACCCTTTGCATTAGTGGGGAACAATTCAGGATAGTTGGCGCTCATCCTCTGGGCCCACGCTCTATTGTGTACCAGAACGTCACTTAGTTTCTTTGATAAAAATTTAAATACCATTATCTATGATTAGCTCTGTGAAAGTAATTCAGCGGAAAGGGCGAGAACGTAGTGCTTATATACATTTTTTGATCCCTTTTCCATAGATTAATGATGCGATCCCTTAAGCGCGCGGCTTTTTTTTTGACACAATCTTCCGGCCTAAGAGCGGATAGGTATAGGCCAATAATAACTCTTGAAATACATTTTAGATTCTGTTCCTGCGCGCTTATATTGGGAGAATACGAAATGTGTATTTTTTTTAACTGTGACCTGAAAAAACGCAATTTAAGCCTTTTCTTTGCCTGCATACAGGCTCATTAACCGAGATCGATACCGAGTAAAATGTCATAAATTCACCATAAAATTGACGTTCTTTTTTCAGATTGCACCTCACATTTCGATCGCATGTCAAAAGGTATGCGAAATCGAAATGTGGTGGGGTAACCAAACACCGAATAGCGCTATAGTCTAATAGCCTATCAGACCAAGTAATAATCGGCAAGTGTACGGCTCTTAACGTTATTAGTCACATTACTCCGAAGGAAATCTGTTTGGGGAACATTGAGCTGTAGCGCTTCCCTGATCTATTTGTTAAAATTATTTGGGATCGATCTAATTAGCAATATCAAGCATTTATTAAGCGATAACGCACATAGAGGCTTTTCTACTAAGATATCGCTCCTTACCGCGTCCCTCAAGATAAGTTGTATGCAACAGTTCTTACGCAGACGCTATGTTTGACCTATTGCAACTTTAACAATAGATCTACATATTTTCGGGCCGCTTATACCGCGCGATATTGAGTTATTTTGCTAATTATACGCTGTTCGGTTGGGGGGGTCGATATCGTTTTGCCGCTGCTACTGATGATGCAGGGTAACACTTTGTGATCCTGTCAACGTAGCAACCATAAGGTGCTACATCTTCGTAAACTGGAGGAAAATAAATTAAGCCGTTCGAATCAGGTGAACAATGAAGCATTTTGACTCATTGGCAGCGAGCTGGTGGCAACTCAACGGGCCATCACGGCTGCTGCATAAAATGAACAGCACTCGTGTGGTGTTTATGCAACAAGCCATCCGCGATCGAGCGGTGCACAAAGTATTAGACATTGGATGTGGAGGTGGTATATTCACCGAAACGGCTGCGCGAATCCCCGGTGTTAAGCATGTTGATGGCGTGGACGTTTCAGAATCGGTACTCGAAGTCGCTAGGGCACATGCCAGCATCGATAAGGCAGTACACAGTAAAGTCAGCTACCTAAAGGGACCGATAGAGGAGGTAACGAGCCTCACTAAAGAAAGCTATGACGTTGTTTCGCTTTTTGAAGTATTAGAACACGTCGACAATCCTTCGAAACTGATTGAAGAAGCAATGACATACACTAAACCCGGCGGAAGCATTGTTCTGTCTACAATTAATCGCACAGTAATGAGCTACCTGACCACTATTTTGATGGGTGAGAAAATATTAAAGCTAGTACCTGATGGTGTGCATTCGTGGAGCAAGTATATTAATTATGGTGAAATTAAAGAATTTGTGGACAAAAAGCCGGGATGGAATATGTCATTAGCAAAGGGAACTATGTATGTTCCGACTCAAGGGTGGATATTGAATAATTGCCCAAGTGAGGGCAATTACTTTATGGCCTTAGAGAAGGCTAGCTAATTATTGAGCAGCCTCTTGTTGTTTCTGTTCAATAGGTTCGTCAATAAATTCAGGCAATTCTCCAGCATCTTGTAAATACGACGGAACTGCGCCTGACGGCTCTTCGATATCAAACTGCATTTCTTCGCCTAACGCCTCCAGTTCCGCATCAAGTTCTGACTCAGATACGTCATCGGGAAGATCGTAGCCTCTTCCCATTGTAGCCTGTAATTCTTCACTGGCTTCCATGAGATCGGCCATTTCGTCCTGAAGTGCTTCTATTTTATCGATATTGAGCTTACCATACTGTTTCTTGAGTTCCTTATTAGCCTCTTTCATCGCATCAACTGAAATCAAGGCGTTCCTCAACCCCTCCGTCGTACCTTGTGTTTGTTCCATATTCCAGCTTTGTTGATACAATGAATCTTTTTGTTGTTCAAGTTGTTTTCTTTGTTTTAATACTTTTAGCGCTTTCTGTTTCATGGCATTCTTCCCCGGTCCGTCTCGCATGCGCGACATTTTCTGCTGGTATATCTGCAGCTCTCCATTCAATTTCGCAATGCGCACATCTAGACTCTCCATACGCGTCTCAATAGACGCTTGTGCGCTCTCTATAGTAGGTTTTGGACCTTTAGCCTTGCTTCCAAATAGACGGTTCATGGGCTTTTATCGATGTTAGTGGAGCAGCCACTCCTTTGGGATACCTTACTTACATAGTAGCCAATCATGAACCTTAACTGTGACACATCATCATTAACCATGACTATAGAAAGAAAGATATGTGTATATTGTGGTTCATCTAGCGGAGACGACCCCATTTATGCTGAATCTGCTAAGAGACTTGGAGAACTAATTGCTGAAGTAAAATGGGGACTGGTTTATGGTGGCGGAAGTACAGGCATCATGGGCGAATTGGCGAAATCAGCCGTCAGCCATGGCGCTGACGTACATGGAATCATTCCTGAGCCTCTTATACGTAGAGAGCGCAGTACCGCAATTCCTGACGAATCTATTTATGGCCGAACTACCGTTGTTCAAGATATGCATACACGCAAACGCATGATGGCTTCTGAATCAACCGCTTTTGTCGCATTACCTGGTGGATTCGGAACTGCCGAAGAACTTTTCGAAGTGATCACTTGGAATCAACTGGGAATACATGCTTATCCTATTGTTCTATTAAATATAAATGGATTTTATGACGGTCTACTTGCTTGGATAAACAACGCCACCGACTCCGGGTTCATCTCTGAGGGCAACAGGAATATATGCGTAGAGGCAAAATCACCCGAAGAAGTTATCGAGAACATTAGAAATTATGAAGTGTCAAAGGAGCGATTTTCTTTGAAATGGAGCGACGAAAACATGTCCACCTAATTGTCCCCCTAAGACGTATCCATACTTTCACTAGCTTCCGCTGAGGGCTCGTCAGCGGGACCTTCAGCAGTCTCATCCGCGGGCTCATCCGCTGGCGCACGAGTTCGCCGTGTATCTCCTAATCGCTCAAGCCATGGCGCTACAGCTTCATTGTCGAGTAATTCGAAGTCTCGATCTATTCCAACAATTGCTATAGACGTGTTAGAGATATTCAGCTCCTTGTCTTGTGGCAAAGTTTCGCGTAGAGCTGTAAGCCCATGAATTACCAGGTCCTCTACCGATGCATCAGGAAACTCGCTATTTGTGCGTTCAAAATATGTTCTAGCAGCCTGTGAACGCGCACCAATAGCAGCGGCAAGATACTCAAGCGAGTTTCCACTGGGTTGGAACTCAAACAGGTGAGGTCCGGTCTGATCCACGCCTATTATCAGTAACCCAAGACCGTAAGGCCTTCTTCCATAGTACTGAGTTTTTCCTTGAGCTTTATCAGCAAGCGCATTGGCGGCTTTAATTACAGGCAAAGGTCGGCCGTACCTCATCTTTGAAGCCATAGCCTGTTGCCTTAAAAAACTACTAAGAACTCGGGCATCCGGAGTCAATCCAGCAATTGCAATACCCATATGGTCATCAATACGGAGAATCTTCTTTTGATAAGATCCAAGGTCTTCTGTATTCCTCTTGAGAGCCACTAATACAGCATATTTACTATTCACAAGTCCGACAGCAGCACTACCTTGCTTGATAGCTTCGAGTGCATACTCTACTTGGAAAAGTCGTCCCGTCGGAGCATACGTAATCGGATCATTATCATATGAGTTGCGAAACTGTTAATGTTAGTATTTATTATCCAATCATAAATTAGAGTCACGTACCATTATATTATTGGTATATAAGAAAGGGAAGAAGGTGTTTTAGGTGGCACTGTTCGCCCGGGTCAGTCCAACCCCCAAAACCCACCTTAAACCACCTAACCACCAATCAACCTTAACCATCAACCTCCGGTCATTTTAGCCATCCGTCCTCATATTTTTCCTCGTCTATAATGGCAGCACACGGCCCATTGTCCAGAATAATATTATTAGCAAGCGTACTGGCTACCGGGTTTTTGCTCATAATTTTGTCATGTGCACTATTCGGTAACTGGACGCCGTTGTCGGTAGTTTTGCTATTCCTCCTTGCTCCTGCTCCAAACGCTATCTGTACGCGAGTTTCCGGTTATGACGATTTCATGAGCGAAGGAAACACCGGTGCACTCGACCTTGGAATGTTTCTCACTGGAATTCTCGTCGCTTCCGGTTTCGGCCTTCCTCTGGTTCTAGCACACGTCGGTATTATTGGAATCCCCGCTATGATTATGTCCATGACTGGCGGATTCCTCGTTTATGGCACAATTATAACATTCACGCTATTCTTCCATGAATCTGAAGAATTCTAAACGACACAGTCGACACTTTTACTGCCGAATGTCTGTACCTCATCCCATCTAGCGCTCTTCACATCACATACTCCGCTCCATCGGTACCGTCCCAGTCCTAAATATACAACTTCTATTTCCATCTCTTTCTTTTCTCCTCCTGCCAGCGTAAATGCGACCTCCTCTTGTCCATTTATTATTATTTTTCGATCATTCTTCTCCGTACTCCATATCCCTCCTTCCTCAAACACACTAGGTAATATTCGAAATATTCCATGCACTCTTTCCTCATATCGATTCCGTATAGACACTTTAACGTAGCTCAGTTCTCCAGGATTATTTTTATAATTAACTCCCAGTCTCATTTCAACTGCATCTTTTTTCACCGTCCTCAACATGTCTTCGCTCAGCCTGAATCCACGAAGATCGATGTTTCCTTCTGCTCCTGTTTCAACATCTTTCCATCGCCCACGCACACGATCTAATATATGCTCCCTGTACCAGAACAACTCGTTCTTGGAATCTTCTAGCTGCCGTTTTTCTTTTTTCTTCACAAGATTAGGAATTGGTGCCCATCCCTTGTAGCCAAGAAATACTTTCTTGATAGGAATGAGGAGTCTTTTTGTTGTGCCACTCTGAATCATTGCGTTGCTTTGAAAATCAGTAACTTCACCATTCTCGGCGTATTCTATGCAAACTTTCATACCGTGAACCCAATAGTCTTTTAGATCAAACACCAGTAGAGCATAGTCCTCATAATCTATAACTTCATTGGAAACATGATCCCATAACTCAAATGTCTCTTTTATATCTGAACATCCGACTAATTCATAAGAAACCAGCTCTATGCTCAAATTCACAGTGATAGAAAGTGCAATGCATAGAGTTCTGGTAACAGTTACATTCTCAGATGAACCGTGAGCACGTCGGTACTCTACTTGAATTTTTCCAGATGTTAGTCCCCGTTTACCAAAAATCTCCACCTCTACGGTACTCTCGCTATTTCCAGGAATCATCACAACTGACGCCGGTCTAAGGTACCGTAATGCCCTTCTATTAACCAAATAGTATTCCAGCTCATAAACATCGGCTTCACTTAGAGTTTCCTCTTTAAGGCTTTTTTCTAGTTCTCTCGTAGTAGCATCACTAAAAGCAAGATCAAGTATTTTAGCTTCTATAGAAGACTCATTGCGCAATCCAAAAAACAAATTTAGCGTTTGTCCTTCTAAAATCATTATGCAACTAGTCTCTAGTCCTTTTTCATTGAGCTCAAGTACGGGTTCTTCGTCGAATACATTGAATGATAAAACAATATTTTGAGTCAATGCTGTGCTAGGCTTCTCTAAACGCCTCACAGAATTGTAACCAATATGTTTGATTTTTGTAACAAGCTTAGACGAAGAATTCACTGAACGGGTATACTTATGCAGAGTCGGAGAGCTGTCTCCACATTTAATATTGCAGCCTAATATCTTCAATTGGCCAGTTTCCTTCGCAATACCACTAAATAAAATTTCTGCTGTTGAAGAGCTATTTAATACCATCTCAAAAGTCGGCCATACGCACAACGCGCCTTCAGATGCAATAGATATCGAAGCCAAGTCAATAGAGTAAACATATGGGTTTTCTAGAATCACCTTCACAAGCACTTCTGACTCGCAAAATGCGTATCCAATAGTAACATCGTCGGCGTTGATTTTTTTGATAGGTTTAGCGGGCTTGTACAGAAATAAGTTATCTGAATTGTCAGCCGCTGCAGGCATTTTTGTTTCCACAATAAAGTCTTTACGCTCAGACTCAACAACATACATCTTTTTCACCAATGATCTGCTCCACAATATGTCTGCATCATGGTCCAGTCCGGCGTTTGATGCTGAAGAAGATGTCTTATCGATAACGAGAAGCAAGTTAGCCAGCTCATCACGTCTGAGGATCTTGCTGCATATATCCAATATAGCAACAGAGTATCTTATAATGCCACGTAAATCAGGTAATGACTCACATAGTCTCAGACAAGATCTCAATACATCTTTTTGGACCCCAGTCCAGCCAAAATTAGGTGGGAAATCTTTCGAACCACCGTAAGTACGTGCAAGTTCGTCTAATAAAGAGATCAAACCAACGTCACTTGTTGGAAACAATGTATCATCTGATATAGTTGCAATGGATAAGGTAGCGTCTGCAACAGGATGTATACCATTCTCAGCGGCGTCAGTTATCCTTGCTGTCATAAGTTGAGGCACCAGTACATCAATCAGAGTCTTAATGACAAAACTTCTTTTTCGTGAGTATTTCAGTAATTCGTAAATACTAGCCATACCACAAAGAACGTGTGATCGAGAATATGCATGGGCAATTTTGTTTTGTAGTATATCACACTCGTTTAGCAAGCCTAGTATTATCTCTAAAGAAACCCCGGATTTTCTTTGGACAATTGCGCTACCCGTTGCGTCAATATCAGATCCCACTACTAAATGCTTTAGACAATGAGTTGTGAGTCCACCAGATACCCTTATGCAAGCTAAAGTATAGCACATTCTTAGTATGAAATCACAAATACATTCACAGGAAACCGACTCCTGTTGTGATTTATTAGCACGCTGGTATATATTTAGAACAGAAATTGTAGCGTCACATAAAAACGGAACTATATCTTTGTTTGACGCAGCTTTTTGCGAGTTCGGCAAAAGGTCAGTTGAAGAACTCACTGTCGATCGAACGATGGAAGAAATCGTGAAAGGGATATCAAAGTGCATCATTAGTACGTATGTGGCAGCTACTGATGCGATTGCTTCACCATGATAAAGATGATCGTGAGCCATTTTCAGAGCAGATATAGCTTCATCGTAGTGTTTGAGAGCTTCGGGGAAATTGCCTGCTAGCATATAAAGATCACCTACGTTCTTTAGAGAGCGGCCCTTACTTCGTTGTTTTCGGCGTTCGGAAGTCGATAACGCTGACGCAGCTGCAGCCACTGAGTTAGACGATGATCTTGCCAAAGAACCGGATGGCGTATCCCATCCGTCAACAGAAGACCGACCAAGTGCTGGAGACGATACGTAATCATATCCGGCATACGCATGTGACAGTAAGGGAAGTTCTGCGAGGATAGTAGATGCGATATCACACTTTGCAGTATAATAAGAAGCAGCTGTTGCTTGTTCAAAAGGAGGAATAGTAGAAACAAATGATGGAACGTCAGTTTTAGTAGTATTAAAAACAACTAATCTATATGATAAAGCTTGTGGGTAAAGTTGTTTCAATAGGTCATAGGCTTCATCAAATTGAGCGTCATTATCAATGATTCCAACCACAGATAATACGCGTTTATGTATTTGTAAAGATTCCAAATCTGATGCAGGTTCTATTGACAATTTTAAATCAAGAATCATACGACCATTTGGATAATTTTGAGGGCTAAATTGAGTTCTATCTGGACGAGGATCTGGTGTTATATCTTCTAACAACAAAACAGGATCTTCTTGTAATTTTTTCGCATATTCATAAAATAACGATTGTTTAATTTCAAATCCAGGACATAATAATACTCTTGTACGCGCTAGTCCATTAATCGCGTACTGCGGTAATGTCATTTTCTCTTGTAGGTAGTAGTTTAGGTAGTAGTTTAAAGTGTAAGACCGTTCCCAGGGCCAATCTTTACTTGTAACGTGTTGTCCTATACCTTTGAAATTGATCTGTCTATTGAACAACTTATTAAACTTGCATGATTTTTAGCGTTTTGATTTAAATTATTTATTTATTGCTACAATGAACTACAATTTGTTTCGAAGCTCAGATAGTAACCCGGTATCAGCTAATGTGGTGACAGTTAACCACAAAGCACTCATAACACGGACTCTCACTAAATATCCTGTAGACTACGCATTGTTTCGTGAACTTATACAAAATGGTGCAGATGCAGGTGCCTCAACTGTTCGTATAAGCTTTACTACAAATGAAGGCCTTCACAAAGAGTCTATAGCTGATACAATCAAAGACGCCACAGTGAAAGGCCTCCAGATCAGCAACAACGGAAGTATATTTCAAAGCTCAGACTGGAAACGGCTTAGAGAAATTGCAAGTGGTAACCCCGATGAATCCAAAATTGGAGCATTCGGTGTAGGTTTCTATTCTGTCTTTTCGGTAACAGAGGAACCTTTAGTCCATTCAGGCGATTCAATGATGTGTTTCTTCTACATAAAGGATCAACTCAATTATAGATTTACTGATAAAACTCCAAAATATTCGGAATGGACAATAATTGACCTTCCTTATTCTCATAGAGATCAAAACTTGCCTGATTTATCTGGCCTCACGGCTTTCCTTACTCAGTCAATGACTTTTATTAAAGTCTCTAACCTTCAAATATATGTGGACAATATTCTTGTCTATTCGTTTTCAAAAACGTCTTCTCCTTCCAAAATACTTCCTATTTCTTCTTATATATCGCCTCAGACTCCGAATAAAAATCTCAAACTAACGTCTCTAACTTCTCAAGACACAACCATATCACTATCTTACTACAGATTCTTAGAAGACTTGGACTACTTTTCTCGTGATAGCACTTACTTAAAGCGTGGCATAAAATTATTCTCAAATCTTGTCACAAATAAGTCTGACCCAAAACAATGGTGTGAAGGCTCTGTTAGTTTGATTATGGTTACAGGCGAAATTGCTGTTAATATCTCTACAAAATTCTCTAATCAAATCAAACAGGCTGTCCTCAAACCTCCCCCTAAAAAATCTTCAATGTCGTTTCTCTATAAGCCCTACACTCAAGCTTCCGATAAATACGACTCATACCCTATGCTCTCTCACGTTTTCCCTTCCTCTGGTATAGACTCCAGAATATTCATTGGCTTCCCTACAAAACAATCTACTGGTCTCTCTCTTCATATACATGCTCCTCATTTGATCCCTACAATGGAACGCACAGCAGTGGATCTTTCTAACACACATGTTTGCGATTGGAATAAGGATATGCTAGCATTGTGTGGCATATTACTGTGCTCATATTACACAGAATGTGCACATCAAACTCCTCAGAATCTTGACAGTTCTGAGTTTACTAAATATGCTGGACATATCATCTCACAATTCACATCTGGCACATCTAGCCCAGACAAAGCAGTGGGTTACTCAATAGCAATGGGATTTTGGAACGCTTCAAAAAATTTCCCGCTTCCCACACATGACCGTTTTGTCTCTAATGCTGTTATACGTGTATCTTCAGATCCTTGCTCTTTTCTCAAGGGAATACACCTTCTTAATAAAGACCTTCAGGATAACTACAGTTCGTTTTTCCAGCGTGCACGTGATTTTGAAATCATCAAACAGCTCTCTATTCAAGACATTAAAAACAGTCTGAACAAAGAAACTATGAATTCAACTCAGCTAGTGCTGTTTTTCAAGTGGCTAAATTCTGCTTTATTGAACAAATCATTCGCAGAATCTGACTTAACTGCTTTACTATCGTACGCTTATTACTCCCCTGAATCTGGAGAATACGTGAAATCTCTGGCAACATTTCAATATTACAAGCCTTCTCAAGGCCTTCCTTCTGAATACCCTATTCCTGATAACTGTTTGCCGAGTGAAGTCTCTGCTCGATTATCTAATAATAAGATGGCCTCTATTATGAGATTGCAGGCTCTGCCAACTGAGGTGCAGTTCATGCATATAATCAAGCTTGCTAAGTCCGGTAAAGGCCTGAAAGACGAACTGAACCCTGTAATAAATATACATGTTTCTAAAGTACTCTTTGAAGCATTATCTCTGGTATGGACCGGACTTCAGCATAACGTCCAGAAAGACATAAAGGATGAAATATCTGATTGTTCGGTAATCGCTACTCAAAAGGGAATGTTAATTCCTTCCAAAACATACATTGATAGAATACCTGCTTTCCCTGCCTTACCTGTTGTCTTGCCTGAAGTTGCTACATTAGCTCGCAGCATGCTCATTTTCCTAGGAGTACGAGAAACTGTTGAGCCAAAATACGCACTTAGTCTCATAGAAAGCAAGGAAACGCATATTTCTATTCCGGAACTTGTGCAGTATTTTGTGAATCAGCGTAAGCGTCTCAAAGAGGAAGACTTGAATCTTCTGAGCTCACTCTCTATTTTTCCCCGTGCTGGCACAGACTCGTTCGCAAAAATATCCGAGCTCTATTCTCCAATTCAAAGCCACATAGCGTTGGATCTTCCAGTTCTCTTATGGACTGGGTACGATCCAGGTTCTGATAGTGCTAAGTTTTTGGTAAAACTGGGTCTCATTGATCATATTCCGATTGACAAGTGGACGGTATTGATTTCTCAGAAGACTATAACCCCAGAAAGACGTTTTAAACTTCTACAGTATTATTTTCAGAACTACGACTCCAAAACTTATTTTGTGAAGTCTATATCTTCTTCAATTATTCCAGATAACGCAGGAAACCTTCATGCCGTGAGCGAGTGTTATACTGACCCTGATGTGGAGTGCTTTGGATTTCCTATTGTGCATTCTGATATAAGAAGAGAAGCATGGAAACTAAATATCAAAGAACATCCGTCAACGCAACAGTTGATTGATATACTAATTAAATCTCCGCCAAGGACGAAAGCTGCAGCGAATGCTCAGTTTTCTCTGATGAGTAAAATGGTGCAACAATTAAGCCGAGCGGATCTCAATAGACTTTCTTGGCAAAAGATTGTTCCATTGGTGAACCAAGGTCGGTTTCAAGCTCCTGCTGATCTTTTTATTGAAAATCCCGATGATAATGATCCTGAAATCAAGTTTTATAAGGAGATTTTTGATTTTGTATCGTTCGACAGCGCTGCTAATATGTTCTTAATGAAATGTGGAGCACGTGACAGACCAGATATTGTTGAAATTGCCTCATCTGTCGTAGACGATCCGGATAGAATATATCGTCTGGTTGGCTCTCCTGCTCGCTATGAACAGCTTCTGGCTCAGTTCTCGTTTGAGATGGAAAAACTGAAGAAACATAAAGATCTTATCTATAAGATGAAAAAGTGTAAATTTCTTCTCGGAGTGAGTTATACTGCTTTGAAGCCTGGAGATATCGATGGAGATGCCACTAATAGTAGTCGAAACTACGTTCTCGCTACCCCTAGCGATATAGTGATTGTGGATGACGTTGTGGCATTTAATCTTTTCAGGTATGAGATTATTTCATCACCCATGCATCGCGTTCTTGACTCTTTTTACTTAAAATTGGGATCTAGATCGGTCAGAGATATATATTTTGAAGTTCCTGATATTGGACATGAAATCCCAGAGGACAAGGCTTCCGCTGATTTGAAAGTTCAGATATTGGAAAGGTGTTGGTTGTATATGGAGAGCTCGCCTAGAGATTTAAAGCTGAAATATTCCAAACTGGAGAAGATAATCAAGTTCCATTTTGTGAATAAAATTATGGTGAACCGCTATTTGGAATATCAAGGCAGAAAAATATCCAAGAAACCGGACTCCGTTGGTGCGTTTCTCAAATACGGACAGGAAGCTGACTTATACATATCTTTTCCTGTGGACTGGTTCAACCTAAGTAGAGCTTTAGTTCTACTAATACATGAGTCTCCTGAACCTGAATATGCGACAGTCATGGAAGCTGTTCTACAGCGACCTTTGGCTGAATTGGAAAAGCGAGGATACAACGTGGACAGAATTATTAGAAGACGCGAAGCGGCACAGCGAGATCAAGCGGAAAAGCTTCAAGCTATTTTCCAGCAAGAGAATAAGAAAAAGGCGCAAGTTTCAAATGCTATACCCGAGGATGTGAGTTCTAGTCCTTCACTAAATGAAGAAAAGCCAGTTTCCTTGAAGAAGAATGAGCCAAAAGTTCCATCAAATCAATTGCAAAAATCTTTACCTTCACCCAAGTCTCCGTCTAGTGGTGGAGGTTTATTAGCAAAATCTATGAAGCAGACTCTTAGCAAGGCATTTAATAATAGCTTTGGAGGGTCTGATTTCTCAAAACTCATGAATAATCCTACTATTGGAAAGGCGGATGTGAGCGGTATAGAAAGTACTGCTTCCGCCGCGATGAAAATGTCTAAGTCACATTCAGGAAGAGATATCGTGTCTCCTGACACTATAGTTCAAGCTGAAGGGCCTAATGTTCAAAATTCATTATGCGATTATTCCGGTTCTAAGAATTTAACGGCTTGTGGACTTGAGTTTGGCGGTATTTCAGTTTATATGCCGAAAGACGTTCACAGTATGTCAGATGATACGATATTGAAGTGTGAAGAGTTCTCAGGTGTTCTGCATCTTTTGTCTGGAGTGTTTGGTACATCTATTAAAAGCTTTCATATATTTGTTGATCCTAACGACAGGACTATTGGATTTAATTATAATAAGAGCTTGTTTTTCAATGCGGCATACTATGGTATGGATATTAAAAAGTCTCATTACTCTGGTAGCGCATCTGGTGGATCTACAAAGAAGAAAGCGCTCGAATTTTGGTTTCCTGTTGTATGTCATGAAATGGCTCACAATATAGTTCCTCAGCATGGTCAGCAGCATTCGTATATCAGTGAGAGTATAGTGCAATACAACATTGGAAGGTTTGCGGAACTTTTGAATAGTATACAATAATTAGATTATTATATTTTTTGGACTGTTATTATTGAAAATTCATATGCGTATATTAATATCATTATGTTTGAGTGTTGGAGATTCCAAGGTATTTGTCTGGAATCACCACCCAACCAGTACCTATGATTCCAAGGCATATGGAAAGGGTGACAAGGAAATAATCAAAGTATTGCTCGAGTTTAGAAACTTTTGAGCCAAAAATCTTTAAATAAAAAAGGAGAGGGAGAATAACACAAATGAGAAAACACATGCAACTTCCCATAAGAGCCATGACACGATCGAAATTAGGGAATAGAATGGCAAATATAGCCAGCATTATATTGACAGAAATGATAACTGCAAATCGTCCTAGTTGCTTATACTTGGTGTCTGTGTACTCATTGACTTTATAGACGCCCAAAATGACTTCTAGAGTTGTAATGACAGGTCGTAGATTGAGCGGGACCTTTGTAATAGGAATAATGACAATCAAAACTAAGAGCAGAATAGGTACAAATGAAGGGTATCCCTGAGATTTAAACAAGTTCTTAGTGAGTTCATCTTCTACTAAGTTTCCAAACATAAGGAGGCCGACTATACCCATGGCGGCGTCAATGCCAAATGTAGACATGAAGGATACTTTTAGGCAGTGCGGGAATTTTTTAGGATGTCTCATATCTCTATAAACATTAGGGAAAACGGAATGACCTCCCCAAGGAGCCATTAGGAGTCCAAAAGATAGGGGCAGAGTCATCCAGTTTGCGGGAAAAAGAGGTACAGGCATGGGATGCAATAGAGAGCCAGGACTGGTATGTTTCCAGAGTCCACATATGACAGTCAAGAGAAGGAGGCCAAAGGTGGACATAATTCCTAAGATACTTGAAAAGCTTAGAACAGAAAGAGGCAAAAATGACAGAGGCGTAAAAATAATGAAAGCTAAGCATTCGAACTGGAATCGCGAGACATGCGGGTAGAGTGTATGTAAAGAGTCTGCGAACAGAACAAATAATGCTACACATGCAGCTATTAATTCGACCGAGAACAAAAAAGAAATAAGCAAACGTGCAGTGGGACCAAATGCAGAATAGCCTATATCGGCGTATGTAACTAGAGTATGGTCAGTATCCAAGCATTTGGCCAAAAGTCGCGAAGTGTACCAACAAGTTATTGCCATCAGGGACAAAGAAATCAGACCAAGTATTAATCCGGAATATTTCAAGCCTAATGGCAAACTTAGAAGACCTACTCCAACCAGGATATTGATGCTGTTGAATATTGTTTGAGGAGCTGTTGATTGTCCTACGACAATGTCTATTGAAGTGCCGTCTTCATTTTGCACGTGTTTAACAATTACAGGTTCGCTTTCGGACATAGCGGGTTGTACAACGCTAAGTGATCTTATTGTTCCATTCTGTGGTATTCTTCCACTAATAGAGTCATATCGCGATCTATTATCTGAGATAGTCTGAGAGTCCAAGAGATTTTCATCCTCAAAAACATCTATATATTGTTGAGATTCTGAATCATTGAATAAATAAGACCGCTGTTGATAAGAAGATGGCTCAATTGCAAGAAAAGATTGAGCTCTTGTATACGAACTAGCAAACCTGTCTACGGAGTTAACTCCTCCTAATTGTCGTAGTCCTCCTAGAGTAAGCGACGATCGGCGAATTCTTATACCATGCGCCGAATCGTTGTTATTTCCTGATGAATGTTCGTCGCCAGACATTTTCAATAGTTGACGAAGAAATTTATACAAATCCTATAAAGAATAGCTGCTTCACACCCCTAGGAAACAAAAAAACGAAATGTTGAAAATAGGTCCACTGATAAGGGGTGTAATTTGAGTGTTTAAGATCTTATTTGGAAATTAAGAGTTAATTTTAAATATTAAGGTTTGTATTAACCAATATGAATACGTATATTCATATTAAGCTTTACAAGACTTGTTCAAGTTTCGAAGAATGCATTCTTAGAAGAATAGAATCATACAATAGCAATTTCAATGCAAGAATACCTGGCAGGCACTATGTAGTTTAGCCTGCATCTCTTCATATTCTCCCTCAGGTGTACTTAAAGCGACAACAGCACCTCCTGCACCAAGAGTCCAAGTATGTGTAGTGTCTGTAGTGTCTTTAGTATACCGCACAGCGGTGCGGATTACAACGCTCCAGTCTCCCCGGCCTGCAATGTCCAGGTATCCTATAACACCAGAATATATTCCTCTAGTCTTGTCTTTTTCAATTGATTTAAGAATATCAACAGACCTTTTCTTGGGAGCCCCCGTCATTGACCCTGGGGGAAGGGCATGTCGCAATAGATCTAGCCCATGAAATGACTGTCTAAGCCTGCCAGTGATAGCGCTGACTAGCTGATACACTGTTTCATACTCTTCGACTTTCATTAGTTGACTTACCTCAACTTTGGTGCATATTTGATTAAGGTCATGTCTTATTAAATCGACAATCATAAGGTTCTCGGCGCGTTCTTTTCTGGAGTTCAAAATCTCGCTGGCTTTCTCAAATGTCATCCCACTTGACTTCTTCACTGTGCCCTTGATAGGTCTAAGTTCGCAAGTTCCCTCAGCGTTCCATTTGAGAAATCTCTCGGGAGAAGAAGAAGCAACAACTGCACCAGGAAGATCAAGGTAACAGGCGTAAGGCGCTGGATTCATACGTCGCAGCTTCTTGTAGAACTCCCATGAATCAGCTGGCTCTATAGATACACGCACTCGTTGAGTTAGACACAATTCATAGGAGTCGCCCGAATTGAGGAACTTCTGGCATTGAAGTACCATTTGTTCGTATTTTTCGCGGTCAAGCTGGGCAATAGGTTGTTTAAGAATAGCTGAAAAATTGGAATCTGCAACAGGTTTCATGTTCCAATGTTCAAGTAACGAGCTGATTTTCTTAACCCAAGGATCATCATGAATATATACAGAAAAGATATGAACCTTAGACGAATTGCAGCTCATCACAATAGATCTGCGTGTAAACATGAGACTGAAGTCGTAATCTTTCCCATCAGAAGCTATACCTAGTCCAGACATGCCTGCTTCATATGATATATACCCTACTATTCCACCCCAAAACGGAACATCTGTAGGGCCAGTTGACACGGTTCCTTGTTGATCAATATAGGTTTGTAAAAGATTGTAAAATCCATCTACCGATCCCTTTTCGTAAGTTTCATAAAATTTATTGTACCCGGTGACATTAAAAGTGCCTGCATTTAGTGCCGAATATATAAGCGAGCTGGATTCGTCATTTATCGCTATTATAGTATGTTTCCCCGGAATCGCAGCAGATTCTAGAAACTGGAACTTTATGGACTCTGATTTCAAATAGTCGCAAATTGCAACGGGATCAATTTCGAGATCAATACACTTGTGTGTCAAGGAAAGTAATGGAGGTGAAATTGTTCGTGGAATCGATCGCGGGTTAGAGCAGTGTGATGACCAATAGAAAGATGTATCCATAATAATTCTATGTAATTTTTCATTATGCGCAACAGCAAGCTGCCAAAAATTGGAGAAAATTTGCTGGCCATACTGTGAGCATATAGATTCTGGATGAAACTGTACCCCGTAGTACGGCAGCGTGGGATGAGCAACAGCCATAGGAACAATTAAAGAGTTTGTGTCAGTGCAATGAGCGAGAACGTTGAGTTCATTATTTGTCGGTATTGCATATAAAGAATGATATCTAACAGCATTGAACACAGAGGGAATGTCTTTGAATAGAGGATGATTTGGTGCAGTGACCTGTACGGGACATATATAGCCATGTTGCACTTCAGACAGTCGATCAATAGACCAGTTAAACCTGCAACATAACGACTGGAATCCAAGACATACACCAAATACTGGAACTTCTAATTGATTCCAAAGTTTAGAAGAATAACCTACATCTGCCGAACTGAGTGGAGAGCCTGGTCCTGGTCCAAGCACAATAGCAGAGAAGTCAGCAACGTGCTGGAGTAGATCAGAAGCATCGCATTTAACTACAGTTACGTGACAATTAGGAATTGACTTATATATCAGATCGAGAAGATTGTATGTAAATGAATCATAATGATCTACCAAAAGAATGTGGTTCATATTCCAAAAAAAAGAAAAATGGATGGTGTTTTAAGAGAAAAGAAAGGTGACAGAGAAATATCAAATGCCAAAAACTTTAAAATAATCAATGTTTAATCTTTTAGGAGCACTAAATAACAAGTAAAACCGGTATATTATCGATATTCATTAGTTCTTAGAAGAAAGTATTCGCGAATCAATAATTGGAAATATCTTCAAACTGGAGTACGCTAATGCCGGCAGCAATATAGCCATGAACTTGATGACAGTGAATATAGATGCACCGAGATAGTAGCAGTGGAACAAAACTTGAATAGATATTATTGAAACCAAGAAAATTGATTGCGGTAATGATGAGAGCGATGTTTTTAAGAACCTAAAATTTAAAATCCCCTCATTGTTCCACAGAAAAAATAATCCAGCTAGAGAAGCGACAATGGAACCAGCAAAAATAGCAACTAAAGCGATCGGAGCAGGTTTAGCATCGGAGTTGAAAGTATGAAATAGTTCAGGTTTTGAATGCAGTTTTAATTCAGGTTCGGTTTTATGCGAGCCTAAAGACAAAATATTGAGAGATCCAATTTCAATATCAACAACGTCTTTAGAATTGGCAGCACCAATGAGTAATCTCATCGACACGTCACCAGAAAGAGGAATTGTCTTTGATTCAATCGAAACTTTACAGCGACCACTATTTCGTACCTGAACCGGAAATACTGCTTCATTTTCAGAAGAATCAATCAATTGAATGAACACTTGGTTAGGAATTTCATTTAACTCGCCTAGATTGAATTTAACACGTAATATCTGATTATTATCGAACTCCAACTTCTTGGCAGGTTGTTTCGTCGTGAAGCTCGAAGAGTCGATAATTCCTACCTTTTCGTTCACAGATATCTCTCCATCTTTAATTTTCCACGCATATACCGCCGAAGCAAGCGCAATCAGTGAATATAGCCTCATTCTGGTCCAGTGACTACTAAAGGGGATAGGTAGAAACGCTCCTCGATTAACTGTGTAATATTGTTATAATAGGGTTAAGGGCTTACACTTAAAATGGTTCTCCCCTGAGATTGCAAAACCACCACCAGTTTAACGATCACTCGCTTCATATTGCCTCATATTCTGGTAGTAATATTACACATTCTTTCATATTATTATTTTTAACATTAAAAAGAAACAACCGGTCTGTAGAAACAAATTCTAGAACAGTGCAGAAAGTCTATAATAAACAAGGTTCATGTGTTGCTAAGCAATTCTATATTCTACCAGAGTCCCCCTCTTATCCTTCGCCTATATCTCGCGATCCACGCCGCCTTTCAATATGACCACAGTAAGTACCAGCTACTGCTCTAATAATCGCAATTTTATGGTATACTAATGCGTTAATAGTTTGGTAAGATAGTGCACATCTCTGTGGATTTGGTTTTAGTTTCTGCTGTCCTGGCAGGCGTACGCAGATCATCCGGGCTTCAACTAAAGACTAGTTCGATCCAGTCAGAAGATATTCGCAAAGCCATGAATAGATATTTAGCTGTTGGAGAATGGGTATTAGACACTACTGCAACATTTGCTGGCTCAAGTACCTATTTCGAAAGAAAGAAATAATGACCAATTTTGTCCCTTACACTTGTTATAACACCCAATTGTTCAACCTTGTTTGTTTAATCGCACGTCTCCAGTGCAATTTTTGCTGATTTTTAACATGTTCATCTGCTTGTTGTCCTTTGTTACGTTGTATTCTCATCGTCGCTCTCGGCCACATGTGCAAGAGGACTGCTGATTATTGGCTTGTGCTTAAGACTTTGCTTTCTGGCTCTCACAATAGGATTAGACTCTTCTTGCTGGTGTAGCTGCCCTTGCAGTTCCGCTTGGTGCGTAGGGATTGCTATATTCTTAATCATTGATCTCATGCTGAAATTTCTCTCTTTAGCTCTTGCAAGTGTATTCATGCATTCAAGCACCCAATGAATAGATACGAAATGTACTGCCTTGTTGTCACTAGCATACTCCACTGTATCGTTGTTACCCTTTCGGAATACAATATGTGTAGGCACCTCATCTAAACTGTCCTGTACTGTTGCACCCAGTTCTTCCAATTTATTCTGAACAATCGAACGTGCTTCATTATTCCTGCTCGAACTCACGTCAACAAATACTCTCAGTCCTCTCAAAGGTTTGACTAGTTCCGGTTCTGGCTCTAGGTTATCGTCCGCGAATCGAACAGCTTTACTAGGACTCCCGACTGCAGTAATTCGGCCTGGCGAGCGTTGCCTACTGTTAAGGCTTAGATCAGAAACGTTCGGAATAGGAAACTTAGGTATGCTTTGGTCAAACATTGCTGTGCTAGTTTCAACTGGCCTTCCTCCTAGTTTCCTTACTGGAGTGACGGCTGATCTGAACGGTCCACGCGATGGTGGCGATTCTAGACCGGGAACTTGCCTCACATTGCTTCGCAATGGTGAAATTCTGTCAGGAGAAGTTCTCCATCCCTGGATATACCTCATTCTGCTAGGTGTTTGACTGACTGGCAATGGCCCTAGACCTGGAACGTAGTCAAACTCAGTTTGCTTAGACGGCGACACTTTCCCTGGACTTTTGCCCACTTTGACTGGTACAACTCCATTGATCCTTTCAGTGAAAGGTCTTACTCTGTTTCTCTCAGGACTTCTTGCTTGACTAGCCATATTTTCTAAGGGTTTTAAAATAACGGTTCTTATTAATCGCAGACTGTTTAGATGCACAAGATAAATATATGTGTATTATATCTATTTATCCCAAATGGGGGGTAGTAAACAATGTTGACATAGCAACAGATCTCTTGATCTACCAATTAGCACATTCTTTCCTCTAGTCTTCGACGCTATAATTGTCTATACTATAGAATACAGAGACATCTGAGCAGGCTATACTTAGCTCTATCGATTAAGCTAAGTATGCAGTTTAGTCATATTTTGTATTTATCTCTACTGCTTCACGCAACACTGCTGCTGTATGGCATTTATCAGGATTCAGTATCTGACTTGAAATACACCGATATAGATTATTATGTATTCACAGATGCATCGCGCTATGTATATAACGGCAATTCACCTTATATGCGTGAAACTTATCGTTATACGCCTTTGTTGGCTTGGTTATTATTGCCAACCGTCCACTGGTTCGCATTCGGCAAGGTACTTTTCTGTATCGGAAACGTAATCACTGGCATTCTACTATACAAAACGCTTTGCCGACGTTTTCCTGCACAAGTCGCAGCTAATTACTCTGCATTATGGCTTTTAAACCCTATGGCGGTTCAAATTTCTACCCGGGGTTCCTCTGAAGGACTATTGGATGCAATTGTGATCTGTTCATTGTATCTATTTGAATCTGGTAAGATGACATGGTCTGCATTATTAATGGGCTTTGCCATACACTTCAAATTGTATCCTATAATCTATGTGCCTGCGTATTTGTGGGCTATTCAAGACAAACCAATTGTTGATTTCCTACTGCTTTCTCTAGTGAATCGCGAGCGTCTTAAATTTATTACCAATGTGGTGTTTTCTTTTTCGGCACTGACCGTCCTCATGTATACATTATACGGCTGGCCTTTTCTCTTGCATTCCTATTTTCATCACTTTACACGATTGGATCACCGCCATAATTACTCAGTGTATAATGAATTACTTATGCTAGCAGGGGCACCTAACACGGCATCAATACTACACAGCCAACAATACAGATCTCTAGCATTTTTACCACAACTAATACTATCTGGAATGCTACTTCCTTTAGCATATGCTAAAAGCAATCTCTCTAAATGCCTATTCTTACAGACTCTGATTTTTGTTGCATTCAACAAAGTTTGCACAGCACAATACTTTTTGTGGTACTTAGTCTTCATACCGCTAGTACTTCCTAATACTTTGATGGCTCGAAAGCGATCTATTCTTCTGGGTGCAATTGCATTATGGGTTACTCCTCAAGCACTGTGGCTGATGCAAGCCTATAAGCTAGAATTTCTTGGTGAACAGACGTTCTTTCCAGGACTTTTCGGTGCAGAGATATTCATGTTCATTTGCAACATTGTGATTGCCGACTTAGTTATTCGATATACGTAATTTTATTTGCAATTTTTTACGGTTTATAATGCATTCTTTTCAGCACACAAACATGAAGTTGACATGACATTAAATAACTATATATTAAGTTTAGTCAAAGAGACCGAATCCCATGTCATCATCGCTTTCCTCAGCTTCTTCAGCAGGAGCCTCTTCTTCAGCAGCACCACCGGCAGCAGCACCACCGGCAGCAGCAGCAGGAGCAGCAGAAGCGTAAGCATCAGGGTTAGCAAGGCGATCCTTGATAGCCTCCGAACCCTCGAAGGTGTAATCGGTAGCGATGGAGACAGCCAAAACATTCTTATAGTTATTGACCAACAAGTGAGGGACAGCAACAATAGTGGGGAAACCAGTGGCCAAAGAGATGCAAGAGACAGCAGTGATGGCCTTGGTGAATTCCTCGACGAGAGTCTCGTCCTCGATATCGAGAATATCGGAAGCGAAGACTTCACCATTGTCGTACACCTGAGCAACGGTCATACCGTAGGTGAAGGGAGAAATGTTAAGCATGTTAAGCAAAGTTGCTTCGGAAGCACCGACACGCTGACCAGCGAAGACTACTTGAATTTCAGAAGTGATTTCAATGGTACCACGGGTAATCTTGGTGGGGATAGAGAGGGCCTGGAAGAAAGAGGTCTTACCAGGTTCCATACCGGTATTTCCAGGAGGCACAAAAACATCGACAGTTGACATAGCACCGGCACGAGCAGGAGCACGTACACGGTTGCTGAGAAGCTTCTCACGAACCTGTTTAAGGTCACCGTTGGTGAATACGAAACCAACGTTTCCACGGATATGAGGCAAAAGACGCTCAAGTTCGGGGAATTCATTAACAAGTCCACGGATGGCACGACGGACCATCGTGTTCTTTCCCATGAGGACTACAGCTTCTCCACGAAGGGCACGACGAATCTCGTGCATTTGCTGCGAAGATACATTGTCAACACCTACGAGAAAGATGGACTTGAACTCGGTGAAGAGTTCACGGAGCTTGACAAAGTATTCAGATTTCTTTTCACGAGTACCTCCCATGTCTACTTTAATACGAAGAAAGGATGTTTAAAGGCACTCAAATATCGTTCGAATGGTTGAACGGGATTATACTTTGCGTTGCTCGAAGAGTGGATGTTTGGGAGCAGTCACGGTATAGGGCAAAATGATAGGGTTATTAGGCATCAGTGCCAGGTCAGTTGTGAACGCCCGCCACAGCGGTTTGACGTCTTTAAAATTAGTATAGGCCGTTTTAATTTCATTAGCGGTACTACAGGAATATTCCAGAGTTATCATCCCTCTGAATGCAGCTGTGGAGCGGCGTGGAATGCCATAGAAAAGTCGAGAGACAGGGAGATGCCTAAATAGGCAAGAGGCAATCCCCTGCACTTGGGATATTAGTTAGTTTTGCGGACCTCCTTCTTATATATAACAGAGACATTCGTCGTTTCGACATACACGCGATAATAGAATAGCAAGTCTCCCTATTGGACAGATCATAGAGGAATAGTTAGTTGAAGACATGGTTAAAGAAACAAAACTGTATGACGTCTTGGGCGTCTCCGTTACAGCGACCGAAAGTGAGATCAAGAAGGCATATCGGGTCAATGCCTTGAAATACCACCCAGATAAGAATCAGCACAGCCCAGACGCTACCGAGAAATTCAAGGAAATCTCTACTGCTTATGAGATTCTTTCCTCCCCAGAAAAGCGTGAGATCTATGATACTTACGGTGAGGCTGGTCTCTCTGGTGAAGGCATGGGTGCTTCAGGCGCAGAAGACCTTTTCTCGCAGTTCTTTGGAGGCATGGGCGGCATGGGCGGCATGTTTGGTGGCGGAGGAAGACCAACAGGCCCTACACGCTCGCGCGATATCGTTCATCCATTGCGTGTCTCTCTAGAAGATCTATATCGCGGCAAGGTAAGCAAAATGGCTTTATCCAAAACCGTTCTCTGTTCATCATGCAAAGGTCTTGGAGGAAAAGAAGGCGCCGTTAAAAAGTGCGCAAGCTGCGGTGGTGTCGGTGTGCGCGTAGTTACTCGTCAAATAGGTCCTATGATTCAGCGATATCAGACGGCTTGTAATGACTGTAATGGAGAGGGTGAGATTATCAACGAGAAAGACCGCTGCAAAACTTGCCGCGGAAAGAAAACTGTTACCGAGAAAAAAGTACTCGAAGTACATGTTGATAAGGGTATGGTTAACGGACAAAAGATCACCTTTCCTGAGGAAGGTGACCAAGGCCCCGACATTATTCCCGGAGATGTTGTCTTTGTAATTGAAGAAAAACCTCATGAACGTTTCGTGCGCAAGAAAGATGACCTTTACTTTAAAGCCAAAATTGATCTACTTACAGCTCTTGCTGGTGGTCAAATAGCAGTCCAGCACTTAGATGGTGAATGGCTTAAGATCGAAATTATTCCTGGTGAAGTTATACATCCTGGCCAAATTAAGGTAGTTTCTGGTCGCGGTATGCCGTCTTATCGTCACCACAATTACGGAAACCTTTATATTGAATTTGAAATTGAGTTTCCTCCACCTCATTTCGCTACACCTGAAGCTCTGAGTGCTTTAGATGGAATTTTGCCTCCACGGATAGAACCTAGCATTCCCGAAGGCGTTCCTGTTGATGAGGTAGTCTTGGCGGATCCCGATCCCGCTGAAATGTCCAGAGCCCAGCATCAGCAGGCCACAGATGCCGATCAAGATGCTGATATGGAAGGCGAACGTGTGCAATGCGCTAGTCAGTAAGCTAATATCTCATTATACTCTTATGCGCGGAATCTAAATTCTCTCTGTGAACCTTTTCGTTTTGTATAATTATGTAAATTTAGTAATAGCTTTTGATCCCTTTTTGAGCTTTCGTTTAGCGATATCCATATCCGAATCTATTTGATCCAGTGCGGCGTTGTGAAGCTCCAGTTCGTTGTTAATATCTATTCCGAGCTGCTTTTGGCGGGCAATAGCTGTATGCAAATCTTCTAGTTGTTCGTCCTGTTGGATAATTTTTGTCTTCTGTAATTCCAATAATCCTTCGTTGTCTCTTATGCGAGTTTCTGCTGTTTCTGCAGGTTTTCCGATAACTCTGCGCGGCCGATCGGCGCCGTTTAATTGGAATAGCGCTTGCCGGTCTGATGCTGAAGCCTGTTCCGTATATGCTGTATCAGTTTGTGGTGCAGAAGACTGAATTGACCGCAATAAGTCATCTAATGCATTCTTTTCATTAAGTAGAGTGCTGTAAAGTTCACGTCGTCTTCTGAGTTCACCAGGTCCCAGACCAGTGGATGCCTTCAACTCGACCTCCAAGGTAGAGAGGTCTCTGCCCGAACGAACCAGGTTAGTTTTAGCCTCTAGTACAATTTTTCTGTCCGACCCGCCAAATCCACGCTGGTCCACTAGTTGACGTCTGATATTGTGTAACTGAGATTTAATTGATCTGTAGCAGTCGAGCCAGTCAAATACCTCGCTAGTTCGACGGGTATCTGTGGGGAGGTTCAAGAACGCCCGTAATGTGCTAGTTTTGAGCAATCTGCCATCTTCTAATGTGACAACAATTTTGAGGTACTTTTCAAGACCTTCTCGTCTTTTTTCGATCTTGTCGCCCAATCCAATATGTACTTTGGGCGGAAGCGAAGGCAACTGAATGCCGTGGTGTGAGAGTTCATTATTCAATATAACGAAATCAGAGTATCTGTGTGATACCTTGTGCACGTTTTCTCCATTTTTAACATTTATATTGTAAACTATATGAGGTCTTGGTAGTTGTACAGTTCCCGTAGATAATATACTAATATCCATTTCTCGATATGTTGCAGTCACAGGGCAAGTGTGAGTATCATGTCCCATTAAGGTAATAACAAAACAGGCTGATAACCAATATACGAAATTTATAGTCGAAATAAACACTGATATATTATATTATCATTTTTAAAATTTCATAAAATAAAAAAAAAAAAGATACAACTATGAAAGCGGCGTTAAATCGTTAGCTCATTTGTCAACATCGTCTCCCCGCTTCGTGCACATGAATCGACCAATAATACGCCTTAATTCGAAATCCAATTTAAGCCCATCCCATAACTACACCACGGCAGTTCAGATCACATTGCAACGTCCACACTTGACCTTTACCTCAGCATTCCTGCTAATAAGAAAAGCATTATACTTATGGGATTGCTTGGCTACGGCAATCAAAATGAGAAGGACAGACTTGTTTCTGAGGCTAAAGTGCGCTTAAGTAATGCAGAAACGTACGAGGACTGGCTTACACAGGCTAAACAACTTGATCTCCTATTAGGAAACGACCAATGGAAACGTGATCCTGAAAGTGACGATTATGACTGGAGGCTGATTCAACGGAAACTTGTAGAATTAAAACAAGCCCGTAAGGAAGGTGATTTAAAGAAGCTTTTATTTATTATTAAGACAACATGGGCTAGAAATCCAGGCAACATGGGAAACCTCAAATTATATTCTCATTCATACACGGGAACTAAAGATCTAGTTGAAGAATACATTCTAGAATGTCAACGTGCTTTAGATGACATTGTTTCTGCTCCAAGTTCTGTGTCTCAGGATCGTGAGATTCTCGAAACTCTTCATCGATCGCAGCAAGGGTTTGGACGTACCGCACTGTTACTCTCTGGAGGTGGAACTATGGGTATGCTTCATACTGGTGTGCTGGTAGGTCTCATAGAAGCAGATTTGTTACCAAGAATAATATCTGGATCATCTGCTGGCGCCATTGTTGCTAGTGTTGTCTGTACTAAGACCCGCACAGAGATCTACGAAGCTATGTCTAACTTTGTTGACACAAACTTAAATGCGTTCGAAATAACTGGCGCAGAAGAGTCACTATTCACTCGTTTAGCAAGGTTTCTGAAACATGGCGCTTGGATAGATATCTCCTATCTTTCAAATATCATGGAAGGATTAGTAGGAGATCTCACATTCCAAGAAGCATATAATCGCTCAAGACGCGTACTAAATATTACAGTTTCGTCTGCAGGAATTTATGAGGTTCCAAGGCTTTTGAACTATCTGACAGCGCCTAATGTGCTTATAAGATCTGCAGTATGCTGTTCCTGTTCGCTGCCTTTAGTGTTCTCGTCCCATAATTTATTAGCAAAAGATCCTGTCACAAATGAACTTGTACAGTGGTCTCCTTCACCGCAAAAATTCGTGGACGGATCAGTTGATAATGATCTTCCTTTAGCTAGATTATCTGAAATGTTCAATGTCGACCACTTCATAGTATCACAAGTGAATCCGCACGTTGTGCCCTTTCTGAGAGACTCTGAAGAACAGACATCGCCGAAAGGATTTTTTGGCGTATTCAAACGGCCGCTGCGGGACCTGTACTCGTTACTGGCGGATGAGGTCATGCATGATTCTGGAATTCTGACCGAGGCAGGGATAATGCCAAATGTATTCACGAAGCTGAAATCAGTTGTCGCCCAGAAATATTCCGGCGATATAACCATTCTTCCAGAGATCAAGCGTCGTGAACTTGGAAGGATCTTGAAGAATCCAACCAAGGAATTCATGGTTGATACCAGAATGAGAGGTTTAAGAGCTACTTGGCCTCTTCTTTCCATTATCAAGAATCACTGTGCCGTGGAGTTGTCTCTTGATAACACGATTAATATTGTTCGGGCGAGGCTACTATTTGTTCATAACGTGCGGTATATGATAGACTCGAGACCTGTGTCTATAACTCTGAATTTGAGCTCTGATGCTAATTCTGCACCCTCAAGTGTTTTAAAGAAGCGAAAATCACATATTGAGCTAAGTTCAAAAATTGGAGCGACCTATTCTGGTAGACCAACCGATTCGCCATCCACACCAATAACTGCAAAAAGATCTTTTAGTATCAGTGAAACTGAAAAGACGGCCTTTTACACTGTATCGAATTCCAAATCGCATCCTGGTTCACCACGTGCCGAGCGCCGCGTTACGATATCTGCTGGTGGTGGAGGTAAATACCGTCAGGATCCGCGGCACCGTGGATCAGCGACTGAACTTCATATGACTTTCATTAAGTCAAACCAGCCCGGAACTATATGCCCATTGACAACTACGTCTTCGCACAAACGCAGCGTAAGCAACATAGATGAGTCACAGTTATCGATGATATCGTCGCAAAGCGAAGAGGAAGTTGTCGATGCAGAAACCAGTGAACTGGATTCTGAGAACGCTTCTCCTTCTTATTATTTCCAATATGACCATGACAATATGTAATCTATTAATTTGTTTATTGCACCGTTAGAGCTGTAGAAGTGATCTGTATCTATCTTGCGTATCTCGATAGCGCCCCTAACAAGTACATCATAAGATGCCATTGAACTGAATAAATCCTTTTCAGCAGCCACAAGTAGCGTAGGAATATCACTTTTAGTCTTCACAGTTAATTTCCCCGTAGAACATGCCCAGGCTGCAATTCCGGTAGGCGGACTAATAAGAAGTAGCGCATCAGGGTTAGCATTGGCGCCGGCATTGGATGCGATCAGCGCCCCGTACGAATATCCACCATAGACGACTGGAACAGAAGGAAATTTATTGGAAACAAACTTTACAGCCTCTATATAATCGTTTACATCGGATTTTGCCGAAAAGAGTGTGGTCCTTGCACTGTAGAGAAGAACAGCCACTGATTGATGATCTACCAGTGCACGCGCTACGGTTTGCACAACAGGGTCATTGATTGATCCACCAAGCAGCAGATAAGGATGCGCAATAACGCATGTATATTTTATCTTGCCAGAATTAATGTATAGTTTACCTCTCAAATTCGGTCCAATATCTACGTCTGTCATAAGCTGGCTGCAGTGTGAGTCTAAAAGGTAAGGTTATACAAAAATGTCATGTCATTATCATAAACTATAGCGCAAGTGCCATTTCAGTTGGTGCCATATCAGTCACTAACGGAGGAAATCCTAATGCTCCAGAAGGCGATACTTCTGTCATAGGAATATATGTCACAGTACTAGTGATCCTAGGCACACCAATGGTCTCATCGCCCGTGCGCGCAGACGCTTCATCAGACGAAAAATTAATCTCCAGTGTTTGCAAAACACTTGCAGGTGAGGGCGGTGCGGCATTAAAATACGTCCTGGATCGATTTCCAGGTGCCAAAATAGATTTCAATTGTGAAGGTGTTATCCTCTTTTCCTGTGCAGCAACTTCAGTACTCTGTGGCGGGTCTCGCGATGGTGCAGTACTACCGTTATCTGTAGTCTCTGCAACTTCTGCGGATTCAACACTGCCATTCTGACGTCTCAGCAATATAGATGTCAAACTATCAAGCAATTCCGGATTAGATACCATGTTATTGACAAACTGTGATATTTGCGAGTCTGAAGAACTTAGTAGCTCAGTCAAAGCGCCGTCTATATCCGTCTCTGAAGATTGATTCACATTTCCACTATTATTCGTATATCCAGAAGAGCCTGCCCTGTTTCCGTTTCTATTATGCGATTGGTTCTGCTTCCATAACCGTTTCTCGCGACGACGCTCAAATTCTGTCTGTATCCACTGCTCTTTCGCTTCCGACGACTCGCTTCCAAACAGCTCACCAGCACGCTTTATCACACGAACGCGAAGATCATTATCCAAATTGCGTTCCGCATGTAATTGTCTCCAGCGTTGTTTTCTAATACGATTGGTGTTCCGAATATGCAAAACCATACCTTCGTCTGAAGGTTTAGGAGCAGGTCTTCTAACTCTTCTAGAAGTTGTGCTGCGTGGTGCAGGTGCAGGTGCTGTTAGTGCAGAAGGTAAAGCTTGAGAAGAGCCAGATAGTGCTACTTGTACCATTTCAAGAATGTCGGGTATCGCATCATCGGAATGATCAGTCGATTCTAAAATTTGGGTAGCCAAACTAACAGCGTTCCTCGCTGATGATTCTAACGCGATATCGTCCAAACTTTTCAGTAAAGCCAGCAGATCTTCCTTTGAGATCTGTGCTGGCGATGAAGAAGGCTGTTCACCTTGTGGCTGAGTAGAAGCAGAAGTTTCTACGAGATCAGCTAGATTCAGATGAGGGTCAGCCTGGACAAGCGATTCAAGTGTTGGTGTAACGTTATCAGTCATATGCGTATCACTTATTGGACCAAGAACTGGAGGGTCATATGCACTCGGCTCATTCTGTCCGAAGTCGTGTAGAACTCTAGGCAATGACTGTTGTCCTTGATTCTCCTGTTGATCCAAAGTGCCTTTGTCTGATTGAGAATCACCACTAGGCATGTTTGTATGTGTTGACTGATCCTGAGCCTCGAGAGCTTCCAACGACTGGAGATCGATCGATCCAGATTGTACGAGCGAAGAGACCGCATTGATAATTGAATCATAGTCTGGTTCGTTCTGCGCGGTAGTCTGATCTGCATCAGACGAAGCTTGTTGATCCTGCTGGTCAGTCGCAGGTTGCTCTTGGTGAGTTGCCTGAGCAGCATTCAGTTCAGGTAATAGCTCGTTTAACGCGTCGATAGGTATATCAGCGGCTGCCAGACTGGCAGCTATCTGATCTAGCGTCGAATCATCATAGTGTGGATCCTGATTATTGGACTCCATACTCAAAGGTAGGTCTGGCAGGGCAGGGTTCAATGTTAGGTTTGTGACTGCAATTTTTCGCTGTCACATATGTTGTTTTCATAATGGAAAATTCTCATTGGGCAGTGTAGCACTTGTGTTGCTAAGACAACAGGCCTCCAAGGTTACTAGCTACATACACTGGGACCTGCTTCGACTAAATAGAATAGCCCAAGTGATTCACCCTTTTACTTCTACTTTATTCGTTCTTTGCACAGTCTAATAATGATTACCAAATACTTCTCAAATGTCACTGTCAAGTTTAACCCTTTTAGAAACAGTGGCAAGGCTATGAGACTCTTCATTAACCAAATTCCTGCTTCTACTAGGCAACACGCTAAAGTCACATACACTGTCCTCCCGAAAGACTCCACAGAACCCGCTCTGGTCGACATAACTTTCAAAGACAAGCACCGCGTTAAGTTCAACCCTGAAGAAAAGACTTTAGATGAGATTATTGCTAACCTCGAGCTGCATTCGCGTCAATTAAGTCTGGCGGACGCTATGTCCGGATGAATGCTTTCTCACACAGTAATTTTTGTACTATCACTGTGTAGTATTCAGTATTAACCTAACCCTTGTTCAAAAGAGTGAAAATCTCGACGAGAAAAATCCTGTTTGAAGCCGCAAACCATTCTTATTAGTTGAACAAACAGCCCACACAGATAATTGAATATTCAAGTATCTAGTAAAGAAAACTATTAATAGTTTTTCTTGTGTTTGTTTTCTTGTCTTAAAAGGAAGAAATATCGTTAGGCGATATTTCTAGATTAGGGGCGAATTCAGTTTAACTTCTTCACATAGTCGTTTTTTGCTATACTATTTGAGGAAATAGTTTAGCTTCTTCTTCTTCTATTCATAAGTTTTTACTTTTTTTTAGTCGATCGAAAGTATAATGGAAGCTCTTCCATCAGAACAGCCTACTTCCGGAGGAAGTTTCCACGGATATAGGGGCCGCAGCTGCTATAATTGCGGTGTTCCCGGCCATCAAGCGAAAGAATGCCCTAAACAGGGATCTCCTGTTTGCTACAACTGTGGAAACGACGGCCATCTTTCCAAGGAATGCACTGAACCCACTCGTGAGAAAGCATGTTACCAGTGTGGTGAAACAGGTCATATTGGTCGTGATTGTCCCGTAAGCCCTCCCCCACCTACCTCTTCTTCTTCTCGAAGCTACAGTTCTGGCGCGGACTGCTATCGATGCGGCAAGTCTGGTCATATTGCTCGTAATTGCCGTTCTAACGGAAGCGTTATGTGCTATTCTTGTGGAGGACATGGTCATTTGAGCCGTGACTGCACCCAGGGTAGCAAGTGCTACAATTGTGGTAAGATGGGTCATCTGTCAAAAGAATGCACTGATACTCACGATAAGGTATGTTACCGATGCAAACAGCCTGGTCATATCGCCATTGACTGCAGTGAACCTGTAGCCACTTAGAGAGAGACCTTTTCATCGTACACTGGCTTTCGGTTTCGAATAGCTATATGTTTGGTTTTTCCTTTAAATGATATACCTTTTTTTTTCGGAGAAAACATGAAGAATAGTAAAAAAGAAAAGGGTTCTCAGTTAGCCTCGTCTGACGAATTTCTTTACCCTTTGAGAATTCTTTTTATAATTAGCTGTTGCTCGGGAATAGTATAAGTAAAAATGTAAGGGAAATAAAAGCTACTTTTGATTTGAGAAACAGGATGTATTATTTGTATTAAGAGAGACCTCTATTTATAGGATTATCCTTCTATGAGAAAACCAAATTTTAAGAATCTGTTTGTTGCACCTTTTTCGTTCTTTTTTTAATGACGACAATAAAACTATCAAATCCACTAATACCAGTAGCGGAAGCGAGGATGTCTATCACCCAACAAACCGAGATCGAGCTCCAATTGATCTTGTTCAGTGAAATTTTGCTCAGAGTTTTCTCTATCCTCAGCGAGAAGCTTTTCTCTGAGTCTATTGTCGCGGATGTAAGTCCATCTCATGACAACCATAGCAATAACAGCAACGCCGAAACAGGCAATGTTGATTCCATGGCCGGGTCTATAGTATGGAGCCCATTCACTTCTATAGATCTGGCCAGCGATAGCACCACCGATGTTACCCATAGAATAGATCATAGCAGTAGCAACGGCGCGCTTGTTGGTACCAGCAGTGTTGTTTGCTTGCCATGACCAGTTGGTGCAAATAGGTACAAACATGAACATGACAAAGAAGAACATAGCGTAACGGACCCAGTTTTCAGTGACGGCGATGAGAACGATCAAAGCAGCCGATGCGACAAAACAAGGGATAACAGCGTGCCAGAAACGATCGTGGTGTTTATCTGAAGTGTAACCGGAAATTAAGACTACGATGAAACCAAGACCGTAAGGAGGGCAGGCCATCAAAGTAGCGGTAGTGCCTTGGAAGCCAAGACCAGTGATAACTGAAGGAAGAGAAAGAATGACACTGTATACGGGGATGTAGGTGGCGAAGTAGATGAGACCCCATAAGTAAGTACGGTAGTCCACGAAAGCGGTTCTTGCGTAAGCCCAGTTAAGACCTTGAGCTTTGTGTTGAGCACGGTCTTTTGCGTGAATGGCCAAAAGGTAGTGACGTTCGCGTTCAGTAATGAAATTGGCATTCTCAGGATAGGGATACATAATTAAAAGAGCAAAGATGCCTATGCCAGCAGTTACAACACCCTCCACGATAAAGATCCATCTCCACCCAGCGATACCGTGACTACCGTCAAGAGAATGAATCGCAGTAGCAAGAAGACCACCGAAGGCACCAGTGAGAGATACAGTACTATATAGGACAGCATAGCGACGACCCAGCTTTTCGCGAGGATACCAGGTAGCCATAAGGTAAGTAATACCAGGAAGCAGACCAGCTTCAGCAAGACCGAGGAAGAAGCGAATGGCGACAAGACCGGCGCCGTTTTGGACAGTACCGACCAAAGCGCAGATAGCTCCCCAAACAATTGTAAGGGCAGGAATATAGTATCTGGGACCTATAAACTTGAGAATAATATTACTAGGAGTTTCAAAGACGACGTAACCAACGAAGAAGATAGACAAGGCTAAGTAGTAGTAATTATCGGACAATTCAAGGTCAGCAGCCATTCCGAGGACCTTAGCGTTACCGATATTAGCACGATCGATGTAACTAGCCAAGTAGAGCAAACTGGCAAGTGAGAGAACACGGAAGTCCACTTTGCGCCATACAACAGAGATTTCCTTCTCTGACAGGTTAAGTTCCTCGACAGTGACTTTAAGGACTGCAGAAGGAGCTAAAGAAGCAGAGTCTGAATCTGAAGAAGCGGATGATACATCTTTAGTAACATAGTTAGAGACATCGACGCTCTCCGAAGCGGGTGCTGTGTTTTTCTCTTCTATAGCCATTGTTCTATCTGTATATAAAAAAAGGTATAAGAATTTGAGACAAGGGAAGTAACCATTTTCTTCAGCTCATTATAAACGCAGTCATCGCGAAGAGCATCAATTAAAGTTATGATGATGTGAAATTTAGCGGATAAATTGCACCATCGTTCGCAATCAAAGATCTGGGACTCCGATTGGATGAATTACAAAACAAGTTCCCAATAAGGCAATTATCCGAACTTTTAACAATAGAAAGTACGAAAAATTAGTAATGTATTTTTTTTTTTTACATGCGCGTCATAGACTCAGGGGAACTTTTAAGTGCACGACTTAACTACCGGGGTTTGCAGCAGTAAATTAATGGAATGAGGTGATTAACGGCGTTGCAGATGGGGGTAAGTATATGGGCGAATCGGATCACATCGTTTATAAAACAATAAGATTAGGGTGGATGTGAAGGCCAAAGGATCACGTAACGGTTCCCGATCGAAACTGCTTATAAATGGCGTATAGTTGAATTGCGATATATTAATTAGGTACAATCGATCATTAATAATGATATTATTCGATACTTTTGCTGTTCAAGTATGTATATAGCGTGACATAGTATCGCTATTTTGTCTTGCATTTCCGAAAACTGACTGTCGGGATGTAAAATTCTCTTATAAACGAATATGATTGGTTAACGTCACCTGTAAATGATTTTTTTGAACTTTATTTTTACCTGACTTCCTACATACGCATGAGCCATATCGTGATCTTAATGATCTATTACAGCTGTATAGCGTGCAGCATTTATTTTCACCTTTTTCATAATCTTCAAAAACGCTACAAATCCTCTAGCTTTTGCAAAAATATGGTCATGTGCAGCATCTAAAGCACTTAAAGTAACGTTGCGTAAAACGAACTCTATTGATCTCGGGATGTCAGTTACTACGCTTATACTAGCAGTATAATTTCATGGTACATAGCTACAAATTCTCCAAAAACTACATAAAACACAAAATACCTATACCCAATTGCTACATACATCTAATAGCCCATATATTGAGCTTTCGGAGCTGGAATAGTACTATTCAGAGCTGCGGACAAGACCGTGAACTGTAATTCCTATACTTCCCAATAGGCAGTATAATTGCTCCCAAATGATAATACCAATCCCACGCAAGAGAGGCAATTACTTATTTTTTTCTTTCTTTGCCTCTTCCAGAAACTTAACTTCCTTCCACCTTCTACTTGATCTGAGACTATAACATACAATAAACTGTTTTGATTTAATTATATTTGACGTACGTGTTATTTTGTACTCAATTTAATTGATATCTCTTCAATTCTGGTCTTTCAATCCTCTATCAAGAACAACTCTAGTCGGCTTTTTTCGCTCCAGGTTTTTCTCGAATATCAAAAGCCACAAAAAGCCCACTCGGTCGCTTTACACCTGTGATTTCAGCTTATAGCATCTTTTTTGCTGCTGTTTCGCGGACAATTTCCCGATAGGGGTATAATTGCCTTTATATCTCTTACAAAGAACCCTTACTAAATCGTTTCCTCGCTACAAATTAGAACTATACCCAGTGAGTACCCTTTGATTTATTTGACATTTCGTCCATTGTCACCTCACGCGTTTTCTTTTTATCTTTTCCTGAATAATCAGCTTTATTCGATTACAATCATCACCTTTTATTGCATTTAACCAGTTCTCCTTGCGCAATTCGTCCAATATGAACTACGTCAGTGATCTCATTCAATCAGACCAACCCACTCCTGTCCTCATCTCACCTCCCTTGTCTCCAGGAGAAGACAGAAGCAGTGTAAGATCAGAAGATGCCGAACTCGCAAAGAGACTCGCTCAGCAGCGACTGGAAGAACGCTCAACGCTGCGACCTGCTTTTGCTCGCGTTCTTTCGGACACACCCAGAAAAGATTCTCCTTCTTCCGCAAATCACATCACCGCTTCCTCTACTAAAGATACAGGAATAATGCGCTTAAAGTTATTAGACCAAACTTTGCCAATCGGTCCTGTAATGTCCGCTCCAAATTCCCCTGCACTCGAAAAACCAGACGCGTTCAAAGTAAAACAACCTTCAGCATCTACAACCTCAACTGCTTGGGATTCGTTACGTAAAGATCCTCAATCTTATTACAAACGCGAACGCAGCTTTCTTTCCAGGTACGCTCGAGCTGGTTCAAACTCTCCGGTACGCGGAAACGACCGGCCTGTTACCGCCGCCTGCTCTCCTCTTGCTGTTAAAGCTTTGGCTAGACTAACTCGACTACCTCCTAGAACGTCAAGGACCCACTCAAATCCTCCGCCTCGATCAAGAAGAGAAGCATCTATAGATACAAGAGATCGTCGTGTCATGCACTTAGAAAGAGGTCGACGGGCAGAATCTATTGCTTCTAGTGCTGGTTCAAGGTCTCCATCGCCTTATGCTTTGCGAAACAATCAAGATCATTCAACGCATAGCTCTTCTGGCCTCAGCCAGGTACACAGGCCTGACGAGGATGTCGAAATGACTTCACCTCCGACTTATGGTCCTGTAAGGCGTCCAGCTACGCCTGTCAGGCGAGTCATTGCGGGAACCGTCGGCGGATCGAGGGAATCTTCGCCCTTGCGTAGAACCTCCTCGCCAGCTAGCAAAGTTCACGACATGGACTATGCAGCGCTTCCGGACTATTCGCCTCCTATATCCACACTGTCTAATGGCAAGCAGCTCCGTGCAGAATGGAAAGGAGCAGCTATGGACTTATCTGATGATCCGGAAGCGCATCTATTGCATCCCGCAGAATTACAGCTAGCATCTACTTTGCGTCTTCCTTGTCAGCTATATCTAGACTCTAAAAAGCGTATATTTGCTGAAAAGGTTCATCGTCAAAAACATGGTTTGCCATTTCGAAGGACCGACTCTCAAAAGGCTTGTCGTATAGACGTAAATAAAGCTTCAAGACTTTACATGGCATTTGAAAGAGTCGGATGGTTGAATGATGACTTGTTTCAAAAATATTTATAACCTGAAATTGAAACTTGAATCTATACACTACTGGGGTTTTTACATTTCAATTTTCGTTGATTCTTTTTTTTATTGGTTAGGTCACATGGAACAGTTATTGATTTTATTTAATGAATAATTTAGCAGTCTCTGCTATTTTTATATTTTGGTGAACAGGAACGTGGAGTTATTGGTTTGTTAATTTTGTTTATTTGGTTTTTATTTTTGTTTTTTGTGTTTTTGTGTTAAGTATCCATATTTATCTTATTTGTTCATATATATAACATTGTCGATATGATTCTCTACTATTTACAAAACATTTTCTTTTTGTAATAGATAAGTATTGTATAATTTGTTAGTCTGTTAGGATCATAAGTAGAACGTTGTGTTTACAACATCACGATATTTGCCATACGCAGTAACAAACTGCGAAATAAGAGCAACTAGCATGAAAATAGATACAACAATTGGTCCAAACGGTTCGTCTAAATGGCGTCCATCGCGTGCACGTATCAGATCAAGTCTTCTGGTGAATACACCGTATCCCCATAGTCCTGAAAAGATGGATGCAGCGAAAAACATGTAAGCCTGCGGTGTTTTCCCCATGGCAAACGATACGCCAGCAAGTAGCACCATTATATGCATCCATTTGTTAAATGTACGCTCATTCGCAAGCCATACTTTAGCCTCAACTTTGACAGGTCCTGACTGTGAGAGCCAAGTAGTGGGACGACGGACTCCAGGAGGAAGAATAGGACCATCGTCATCATCGTCATCGTCGTCGGAATACTCTTCATTGTTGTCATCACTATCTTCGTCTTCTCGTCCTACATATGCATCGGGGTCGGCCCCTGTAAAAGCACGTCTGCGGTTTGAGAATCCATTACCTAAGGAACGAGACAATGAAGTTCTCCCTTCTTGCATTCCCTGGGCGGTTTCTAATCTGCGAATTGTTTCGTTGAACTCTTCTTCATCACTGCTGGAATTTCCTTGCTCCCCAGTAGTAGCATCTAAAGTAGGTCCTAGTGGCTTACTCGATCCTGGAGGAACAGGTTTATCGTTGTCAGCATCTATTTCTGTTAGCCAATATGGCAAAGTGCTGACATGACCATCGTCTTCAAATAAGGATGCGATTCCTTGAACGTATTTGGAGAACCTAGGGATTTCCTTCACCAGTCCTGAATCTGCAAGGTCTCTCATCCAATTAGGCAAAGAGCCTGGTGCGCCAGTTTCAGCGTCATTAACAACCTTGAGCTCAAGAACAGAGTAAGGAAACGCAGATTTCTCGTATTTTCTAATAGTCGGGTAAGGGTACTCAATACCGCTGTCGTCAATGTCAGTGCGATGCCAATCATTAGGATCGCGCGATGGACGGTCTCCGAAAGAGTCTTCACGAATAAACAAAATATTAGAATCCAGAGATATGCGTAAAGAGTCGTCTCCGGGTATCTGAAAAGCAGTTCTAGTGAACACTGCTCGAAGGACTGGCTGCAGATTATTGTTGTCAATTGAGGACTTTATAGAGTTGACAGAAGATTCAAATCGGGCAATATCTGAATCTGGCAGATGTTTTTCGTGCATTTTGTGGAGTTGGCGTTCCATGTGCACATTATCGCCGAGGAAGTCGTTGACATATTTCAGTTTCAGCGAAACGCGCTCTTCAGTAACGCGGTCACCTTCGACATCTTTCTTTTCTATAATTATGGAGTCGTTGTCATTGAGATTACCGTGCCAGCGGATTCTGACAGCGGAGTCGAGTTTCTGCGCCAGGCGGTTCTCGTAAGTGTGGAAATCAGGAGAGTCGAAGTAAAGCATCGTTATCAGAGGATCGGAAACAGAGGAAAAAGGGGCCTTTGCAACCTGCGGGTTGTATACCAGTAAAGGGAGATGGCGTAGAACAGCTGTCTTTACCTCTAGAAGGTTATCGGGGTGAACCCAAAAACGATAGGAGGTGTAGAGGGCCGGGGCAGAATCCACGGAGGTGACTGTAGGCGAGCCAATTGCAGTTTCTGTAGGCTGAGATGCAGACAGAGAAGTAGGCAATGTAGAAGAAAGAGCCGAGTTTCCTTTGGCGCCCGCAGTAGTAGTCCGAAGAAATGAGTAGAGCGAGGAAAGCTTCGTGAGGAGCGGGGAGTAATCCTCGTTGTGGAAGGACAAAGAGGCCATTCTGACTTTTAGAAGAGCATTCACAGTATATTCTGGGTGTATTTTGTTATGTTTTTTAGCAATTTTATAAAATGCGGCAAAGTTAATACGAGAAAACTTGTTTAGTTCCTGTGCGAAGTGTGTGATATCATCAAGCTCAGCTTCGAATTTCGATAGATCGATAGAATGAGGATCTGATTGGGATTTAGTCTGAAGATTTTCGGCCCTTTCCATGAGACTATTATAAGTAGCCTTTTCAAAAGCGTATACTTTTTCGAGTTCGTGATCCAAAGCGGATACGAACCTGGATTCATGAGCTTCACTCCATTGTTCGCCGTCATTACCTGTAGTTATGACATTCTCACGGAGCAGCTTCTTTAGATTGTCGTAAGCGATATAATGGCTGGCCCATGGTCCATAAATCTCATTTTCAAGCTTTTTGCCAAACATCATATTGTGAGATCCAGCAGCCATGAAGCCTTATTTTCAATAGCGGGCAGTATTGGCAGAGCAGGATCGTCCCATAAAGTTCGCGGGACCTTTATATGGGTGGGGCAGATGGGAGATAGAGACGTTGGAAGTCACGTTGCAAAGATACCGCGTTCTAATTGGCTATACAGAGTTGACGAGTATTAAGCCACTATTCAGTTTGTATATGTGGTCCAAGTGATCTTTTTTCTTTTTTCTCTTGGAAAAAATTCAATGAAACTATTCAAATCAATTGTAAATATCTATTATATTATGCAGGTTTCTAGTGCAACTGAGGAGGGAATGTATTAGCAGAGGTTCAGGTTGTATAAATAAGGTTTGACTTATCGAAGCAATGTGACAGAAGGCTCTAAACCACAAGAGACATGGACGTTGAACGAGGTCTCGAGCTAATCAGTAAAGCTACATATACGGAGTTAACGGAACAATGCAGACATGCATCAGTTGCGATTGTGTTGCGTAAATCAAAAGGTACATATGAGATGCTGCTGATTAAACGGGCGATAAGAAAGGATGATAGGTGGTCGGGTCATGTCGCTCTACCAGGAGGGAAGAGGGACCCAGAAGATGTATCTGACCGCGATGTGGCAGAACGTGAAACTATGGAAGAGCTTGGACTTGATTTAAAATATTGCTGTGAATATATAGGGGCATTAAAACCTCAAAGAGTTGTGTCATCGGCTGCCAGAAAACCGTTGATGCTGCTCTATCCGTTCGTATATATCATGACTACCCCAACCGATGTGCGCCCCTCTGTAGACGAGGTATCTATGAGTTTCTGGGTTCCTTTGACTATTTTGACTGATTTGTCGATACGAAAGGAAATGCGGGTGTCTTTAACTCTCAGAATGAAGGTTCCAAAATGGATAAAACCCCTCTTGCATCTACTGACCGGCGATATAATCTTCGACACCGTCGATGTTACTAGCCATGCTGTCGATTTTACGTACCCAAATGACCAACCAACTACTGCCGATCCCGTAAACCTGCATCTATGGGGACTAACGTTATATGTCCTTGTAGGCATGCTGGACTTCATGGCGCCTCGACCTATTGGCTCGTCCACATACTTACTGCCGAGACTGTCGCACTGGGACATGCGGCTCGTTCAGCTGATGAGCATCCGTTTCCGGCCTTTGAACATCAACGATAGCTATCCGAATCTCTCTCAAGCCGATGCACTAGAGAAATGTATGTTTTCGATTCGCTCTTGTGCCAATATAGCACAATGCGGACGTCTAACTATCATTCTGCTCATCTACTCGATCCTAAAATAAGAATCCTTTTTTTTGACCTTTTCGCGAACCTTATAAAAAAAACTCTAATTACTGTCACTTCACCTCTATTCTTTGTTTACTTCTTCTGTGCGTCATCTACACCAGAAAATGTCTGAGAAACGGCATAAATTACTTTTAAAACCATCAGGATCCTCAAATTCAGAGCTATATGAATCTATTTCGCAATACACAGATGCAGTCAATGCCCTGATAAATGAGAACAGCTCTCTGTCCAGCGAAGTTGCTGATATCAAACATACCAACTCCAATCTGATGAAAGAAATAGGAAAATTACGTCAATCTCTCTCAAGTCAGGCTACAACTATTGCTAAGCTACAAGCTATGCGTGCAAAAGATATAAAGACCCTTCAAATCTGGCGCGAAAGCTTCGAGAAAATACAGTCTCAGGTCAACAAGCGCCGAAAGAGGGTCTCGCACCTCGACGAAAACTCTCACAATAAAGAAAATACAATACCAGTAACATCGCAAAAACGATCTCAAGTTGGCTCGCTAGACTTAGATGACCATATCGCATTACCTAGAATAACCAAAGCTGTCAGATGTTTATCTGATATTACTGGCTGCTCCACAACTCCTCCCATCAGCGTCGATCTACCTCCACACCCAAAAGGTAAGCAATGGGATTACGATGACTTCTACTACGATTCCGACCAATGTGAGAAGTGTTTACAGTCTGGTAACAAAAGGCGGTGTCGTCATTCCATTCGTTTCGTTCCTCCGGCGTCACCTGAAGGCCTGTGGAGAACGGGGTTTGCAAACTCTCAAGAAAAGCGCCAAGATCGCGCCAATACTGAGCACACGAAACATTTAGAGCTAAGACGACGGTTTGAACAGGCAATAAAGCCTAATGGAGCTTATAGATTCAGCGATAAAGATGTTGAAGCAAAATTGACGAAAAAGAGTGTTACACAGGTATAATAGACAATAGTCATGAGATATAATTCCAGTTAATTTAGATAGTTGATTTAATTGGTGGGCTAGTCAACCGCTTATTCGTCTTCCTCACCGGGCAAAGGTCCGCGAGAAGGAGACTGGATGGCATTAATGCCAGAAAATGGCTCAGAGCGCTGTTGCTTGTAAATTTCATTGGTCTTCTCTTCCCATTCACGAGACATAGTAAAAGGCTTGTCAGCAATGAGGAAGTACCTGATGGTATAGAATAAACTAATCGAAGCAACAAGACCAGTAATGATTCCTAAACCAATTTTAAGCCCATCACCCGGTTGATGAACGGGGCGACGAGGACCCCAGGGTCCATATGCAATATACCAGGCAGCGCGTTTCTCAGCAGTAGTCAACTCTGTCCATGGGAGCTTCATGCGCTCTTCCAATTGAGAGATAACGTCTTGCTGTTCATCGCGGCTCATTACTTCCCAGCGGGACTCTAAATCAACGAGCGTAGGAGCAGAAACAGGGTGTTGTGCTACAGCTGACGCTAGACCGCGTACGCTGTTCTGGATGGTGCGGGCTCTTAATTGCTTTGAGGCACTCAAAAGAGAAGTTCTTAGCATCTATTAAAAACTGTTAGTAACTGATTCAACTGGAAAAAAAAGGGGGGAATACAGGTTGTCTGTCGGTACATATTCCGTTCTATCGTAAGAATTGCTGTTGTAGAGAAACCTAGCCAATCATGAAGTACATAATTAGAGTTTCAGCAGCTTCCCGAATCGCCGTAAGTGAATGGGAACGCCGAACAGCGTCGTTCAAGCAGAAACGGACAAATTGCAATTAAAAGAAAGCCTTCCAGTTTATTAATCTCTGTTTAATGCGTTGAGATGCAGGACATCTCCGCCGAGTCCCAGTGAGTCCCAGCATGGGTGGCTAATTGCCCATGTTTGTGAGTCATTCATCGCACCAAATCAGGAAAAGAAGCTGGCCGGTGGAAGAAGGGGAGTCCATAAAGGTGCGCGAGAATTCCACAACAGCAGTCATAAAGAGATAATAAGTGGATAAATTAGTCTTTCTATGGTAATACCAACATGATATTGCAATAATTGCACGTTTTTAGCGCATAAAATACCCTCAATATACCCCCTAAAGCATCTACTCACCTTTTCTGTAGTATAGGCAAAAGTTTGGGTAGTGGAGAGGAATTCAATGTCGGCTGATTTGCGAAAAAAAAAAAGTTTCGTTGCTATGCCAACTGTTCACACAATTACTACTACGAGAATGTAGGCATAATATAGAATGAGCGTTAAATAATGATTGTCATTGGTACATTAAATGATATCGTTAATCGGTAGGTTATTCTTCGGCGAGATGAGCGTATTCTGGCATTTCCAGAAGTCGTGAATTAAGGAATGCTTCAAGTTTGTTCGCGTTCTTGTAGTAGGTTGTGTGTTCGTTGTTGTATTGTCTGCAATTCGAGCAAATGAGACGAGCATCGTGTAGGAACTCTTCCATGGTAGTGTAGTGGTCTGATTCGAGTTTGTGTTCCATTGTTGCGAGATCCATTGGCTCTTTTATAATTTCGTAGTAATCAGCGACCTCATCCTTGTTCACGGGTTGAGCGAATGGCCATGAGGATGGATGATTCTGGAGTTCTGACAGCAAATGTTGTATAGCAGCAAAATGCGGTCCACGACGCGGTCTTCTTGCGATTTCGTCCATTTCAGGTGCCCATCCGGATTCGATTAGTCCATCGATAGTTCCAGGGTCTTCGATAGGTTTCAAGTCCAGTTTTGCCAGCTCCTCAGCAGTTATAGTGTCAGGGTCATATCCGGCCTCGATGACTTGTTGCTTGAAGTACTCTAGGCCTTTGCGCACCATATGCGATTTCGTGCGTTTCCGTATTTCTGACCATATGGCGGCCTTCTGGCGCACGAGCATCACTGGCGAGTCAAGGTACCGTATACGTGGCAGCATTGTACATTGCATGATCGTTCCGCCTTCGTAGTCCTTGATGTATCCCATCCATATCTTCTTGTCAAGTGTGATATCCTTTGTGAATCCCTGTTTCTTGAAATAACCAATAGCATAGTTATCTGCATACGTCAAAAAGTGAGTTATCCGGCTGCTCGTCTTCACGTAGTCTTTCAGATGATTCATTAGATGTGCACCGTAGCCTTTTACCTGCTCGCTGGAGGCAATCGCGCAGAAGACTATCTCTGCGAACTTCCTGCTTTCAAACGGCCGATAAGTAATACCGCCAACCACTGTTAGTGGTGGATTTTTCTTTACAATAGCGATCGATAAATGTGATCGATCAAACACTAAACGTGCAATATATTCGCGAGGCATTTTTGGAAGTTGTCGTTGGAAAATGTTCTTCAGTCCACCTAGTATTATCAGATTCTCTCGGCTATTGTCGTTGTTGACCACGCGGAATTCAATAATTCCTTCTTCTTCCTCTATAACTGCCGGTCTCTGTCTATATTCGTATATGATGCCGTCTATATCTAGCTGCGCCATCCGACCTTCATCTTTTACCTCTTCTGGTTCGGCCTCGGGTTGTTCTTGCTCTTGTTCTTGCTCTTGCTCTTGCTCTTGCTCTTGCTCTTGTTCTTGTTCTTGTTCCTGATCGTCGCTCAACTCACCGTCTTCATGGCGAGCACGCTTAGGATCTGGCCCTTTTAGCGACTCGGCACTTCTTTTGCCGACACCAGCCATCCTGCTGCGTTGATTCGATGTAGTAATTCGTCTGGGGTAGGTTTTTGCTATAGTGTCTATACCGACGTGCGCAACCCCCTTACTGGATATAGGGTTAAATAGGGCTCACACCTTGGCTTGGCTTTCGACCACGTCTACAATCGCTACAGCATTTAAATGGATCAAACTGAAGCAGAAGTAAGTACAATTATCTTTGTGTGTTTTTATCTTTGGCTTAAACACTGTTATCATTTGTAAGATATAGTATTCTAACAACAGTCGCTCTGGTCGAGCTCTTCTAGTTCGCCATACCGTCCACTTGTTGCGGTCTCTGATCACCCTCGTCTAGCGCTATTGTTCATGGGCATCGGACTTATCTCTTTAGTATTATTTGCCTTAAATGACAGTAAATATTTTTCTAGAGCTGTCACTTATGCTTCTCTTTCGGCTGCGTCGTTTAGCGTGGGCCTTGTGTACCTTTTATGCGCCGCTAACGTTTATGTCTAACGTGCCCTATATATAGAGCCAGTCAATATTCACGACCACACTATATATTCATTGTCTCTAGTACCCCCACTCAATTTCTCATGTAAATTTGTAAATTCTTTTTTTTATATTACAATAGTTAATGCGCTCTTGGTGTCAGACTTTGTAATGTCGATGCCCCCCGTTACTATACTTGACTTTCGATCGATCTATGATTCAGGCAACTTCTTCCAGAATCGGCTACATATATAAACTATTACACGCATTGGAATTAATATCTACTAATGCCACCGTCCAGACTTCTAACGAGGGTATTAGATTTTCCGTCGACAACTCAAAGGTCTGCCAGGCGCACGCATTTTTCACCCTTGACCTCTTCTCATTCTATGAATGCTCAGACATCCACATATTCGGCTTCTCTCTCTCCTCTTTTCTCAAATCTCTCGCCTTTGTAGCAGATGGCTATAATCTCATGGCCCCACCTCAGGATAAAACTCCTACAAATACACCTGCAACAGTTAACCCACCTCCTGGCCTTTACGCTATTATAGTGCCCACCTGCGATATCTCGTATGAGGGCTACGGCTCACAACTCATTCTCAATATTAAACATGTTCGCAGTCATATGACTACTAGCTGCAAGTTTTCCACTTTTGAACCTGAAGTTTTCGTACCGAGTCGTCTCTTTGTCGATCAGAATGACGGCGAAGTTTCTGAAAACGACCAAATAGACTCTGTCTCTACTGGCGAGATAGTACTTGATTCATCTCAAATATTACTTAACTGTATAATGGATTCTGATCCAATCTTATCTGCACTAAAAACTTTGGAGATTGTCGCAGGCGATTTTATCACCTTCTCCGCGGTCGCAACTGCCTCCGATCACTCACAGAGCGATCCTTACAGGACTGGCACTCTAAACCTATCTTCGTCAGGTGCATTAGGCTCCGCCACCGTTACTTTCGAATGTCCTCGTCTAGAATCAATAGACAGCTTTACTTTACGCACTGAAAATGCATCCTTCCAATATAGTGCTGCCCTTTTAGGCAAATGTCAAGAAACGTTGAAACTTGCAGACAAGGCTTCAATACGTTTCGATGAAAACGGTACTCTTTCCATACAAGCTCGAATACCTGGATCTGATGAGAATTCTCCTAAGACATTCATAGATTTCAGACTCCTCGCACAACAAACCTTTTAAACCTTCATAACATACCTATAATTGCTTCAAGGGTTTCTAGCAGAAACTCATCTAATGTTCTCCCCGATCTTCTCCTTCGTATTTCTCACTGCAAATTGGTGCAAACACGTCAGTATCAATGTTAGCAAGAAATCCGCTGGGTCCTGCCGACGCAAGTAATAAACTAGCAAGCTTGGCAATTTGAACCACAGTCTTCAGTGGCGACACTTTGCTTTTACCCAGTGACATCATTATAGATGAATTCAACTCTTCTGCGACCTCTGCTCGTCCAGCAGGGTCAAGCATAGGTGCCAGCACCGAATTTAAAGGATCTTGATATGCCATTATAGCAAAGGTTTGTTCTAAATGGCTTCGCGCTTGCGGATCTTGACCAAACTCTTCTTCTATCTCTCTGCCATATTCAATTGCATGCAGCAGAATTTCATCATTATCCATAGCAGATAGAGTCTTGAAAAGGTCTTCCTCCACGTCTTTCCCATTACCGTTAACTCCATTACTTTGCCCATTAGCAGCAGCAGAGCAGTCATCGGCGGAACAAAGATCAGAGCTGCGCAATGCCAAAAATCGGATGATTTCTATAAATCTGCGAAGTTCTAGCTGCAATTTTACAGCCGGATTTTGAGCTAGCAGATCAGGATAGAACAAGTTTGTGAGCGAAATCGCTCTGTCAATGTTGCCCGACAAAACAGCAGCTCTGATCTTCTGACGATTGTGGTTGTGTGCGTTATCTGTCTCTTCTTCAGTGTGAGCGCCAATTACTTTTAGCTCTTTGGCAAACTCGTGGGCTGAATCACCATATCCCTCGTGCACAAGGTATGAATATACTAAAGACTCTACCATGGCATTAGAGAAAATTTCTGGAGTAATATCAGAAGATGGTGGTTTGATAGACTTTTCCAAGCTAGCCATCTGCTTATACAAAATTGTTTTGCAGTTTTGGACGTAAGCATTAATATCGTATAGGAAAGGCTTGCCAAACCCGAAGTTAGCGGCGATATGTTCGCCCGGCTTAAGGCCAACCGTAGGGTATAATTTGTCTTTGAGGTCTTTAAAAGCAGTAGAGAAAGCGAGACCGTTTTTTGTGTAGAATGCGGAGCGCGATTGTGTATTAACGCAAAGACCGATAGTATCACCAGTCTGAAAAGAAGGACCGTAGGCCTTGCCAGAGCCTTGACATACGTATATGTGGCCATCGTCCCCATGGTATCCCCAGGAATCGGTATCGCAGCCGGCAAGACGAGACAACGGTGTCTTAGATCCAGATAAACCTAAAGAAACACAACCATCTGGAGGTTTAGCAACTACTGTGATCTCGAAATAGAAGACGCCGCACTGCGGGGGGATCGGATCGGTAGTGCGAATTGCCGCTGGCTCTAGCTCGTTCTTTGAGTTAGGCGGAGGAATTCCAAGTTTTGCTTCTAGACCATCGGCAGATACAGAAACAAGAGTGGCTATATCATTTGTGGACCATCTGTGGGGCAATATAGGGGCAGAAGGCATAGCAGAGAGCATTGCAAATGAAGTAGGCTTTAGGTAATCAGGTATAAGTCTAGTTGTTAGTGGTATGTTAAGTGACGAAACAACAGTTATAAAAGAATATTACTTACTTATGTGTAGTTTTCACTATATCAGAGCTCTCAGAAGTATCTCCAGTAGCAGCAACAGCTGCATAGGAAGGTAGCTGGAACATCTATTTGACAAGAGTGGGGGGGATTGTAGAGTGGTTCACTGATGATTTAAGTAGGTCCCAGCATGTGAGGAAAGGGGACGATCACTACAGCCATAACTGCTATCACATCTCTAATTCTAAAGTATATTGTTGTTATTATGGTGTGTCGATCAATTATTTTATAATTATATGTGTATACTGTATATTATTTCAAATTTACGACAAGTATATTCGCAAAACAGCCAATTTTTATGACATTTTGTACTTTCATAATTTAATTAAAGTTTATTTAGTAATAGCTATATTATTACTTAGATACCAATGTATAGTAAGGTTTGGTCCCTTGGCCCAGTTGGTTAAGGCATCGTGCTAATAACAACTCCTTGTTTGTAACGCGAGGATCGGCGGTTCGATCCCGCCAGGGACCATTTTCTTTTTCTTCTTTTTATTCTATTTTTAGTTTTACCTTATTATCACTTAATAAACTATTAGCTTTTTATAAAATCATTTATGTCATAATGATAATGTGATAGTTGCATCCGCTAAGCCCACTCCAAGAACTTTAGTACATTCAATCACTTGAGAAGGCTTGAGTTCAACATTACTCGTAGTCGAAATTATAGCTTCTAAACCATAATCAATTAGTACTCCGCGATTGATATCCACATCAGTCCCAAGTACAAAACATTTTAGCGAAAATGGCTTTTGCTGTAAAAATGACTCGAGGTAGTCCATAACAAACTTCTTCACTTTGTAGAACGAATCAACCTGCCGTTGCTTTTCAATTCCAATCGCTTCTTGTAAATTCAATTTCTCAATCTCTTCTTTCATCTCTGCTTCAGATAGTCCAGAAAACGCTTCAGACTTGGCTTCCTTTAGTAATTGAGCCTGAATCTGCCAGTGCACCAGCATATCGCAGTATCGTCTAAGCGGAGAAGTCACTCGTGTGTATCCGTCCTCTATGCCCATAAGGAAATGCCTTTTCGGTACTAATCCATTTCTAGCCGGTCCTATATTAGAAGTGATCTGTCTCAAAAGAAAATATCCCTCCGCACTATTGGTCGCCTTCTCTGTTGACAGTTTTTTGAATGTACTGATATCACTCATTAGTTTTTCCTTCTGCATTTCGTTCAATGTGTCATTGGACTCATAATCCTGGTATCTAAACGGCAAACTTATACCACGAGTTTGACCCCATTCTGCTGCAGCCCTGCCTGCCATGATCATGATCTCTTCAACTACCTGTCGACTTTCAGATTCACTCGTGTTTCTCGAAACAAGGACAGCTTTGGTATCTGTCTCTTTGAAAAGAGTTGGATGATCTGTCCATTCATTCGGATCAATTGAAACGGACTGTGCATCATCTCGTTGTAGAGCCACCTCGAAATTGGATATGAATGAAGATCCTTCAATCATACCACTATCGCGCCTATTGCTGCGCAGCTTTTTTGTCACTTCACTAAGAACCTTTAAGTCCTTCCAAGTCTGCTCTAATCCATTGGCTAAGTCAGATTTAATCAGGGCATCTGCCTTCATATATGTCAGCGTCTGTATGTTGTTAACTATTCCGCATCTAATCTTGCGGTCAATGACATTTCCTGTAGGCACATCTAATAACACTGAAACTGTCAGGGTCTCCCTAGGTACGCCTGGAGACAAATTGCACCTTTCAACCAATGATTTAGGCAGCATTGGCCAGGTCTTATCAGGGAAATAAAAAGTTGACGCTTGTTTAGCGGCTCTGCGAGAAATAGGATGCTCAAGGCCAATAAACGCAGTAGGGTTGGCGACATGAATATGTACCCAGACCTCAGAATCATTGTCGGTAGGTTCAACGGATATGCCGTCATCAATTTCATCGGGATTTTCATTATCTATACAGTATACAGGTATATCTCCAAAGTCATGGCGTATACATGTCAATGAATCACTGTAATTTGCGGGATTTTGACTTATATCCTCAAAAGAATCGAGTCCGACAGCAGTTCTCCATCTTGCTTCTCTTGAAGGAACATTCTCCCAGGGTGTATATACGCCCATTTCAGTGAGAAATAAAATGAATGTGTTTCGAGCAAACATTTCTGCTTCAGGATATCGGTCTAGTTGCTTCAATGCTGCAGGTAAAAGTGAATATAGTGGTGACGAACTCATCTGGGATGACAAAACATGGGTCTCGGTGTATTCTTTAACTGAATTAATTAGATCCACAGTATTCTTGCTGAGAAGATGATCAATTTTTGTAAAGGCCTTATTATTTGCCTGAAATGACCTGTATGTATCAATTCTTGTCGATAGTTCATGAAAAATTGTTTTCAAGCCTTTACTTTTTGACCCTGCACGTATTACTTTTGTTGTATTCTCCGAAGCACATAAATGATCGTACGATCTGATTGCATAGAGCTGATAGTGATAAGAAGAAGGAAAGAATAAAGGTAAGTAAAGATCGCCAGATCTCTGCAAACGAGAATGAAGAGCATACAGATTATGAGCATTCGCCTGAAGTCCGTGTTCTGTGTTTAGCGCTGAAAATATTTCCGACAAAGACATTATTCTATCCTGATCCTTGCGAGCCAGAAATGCATGTAGAGTTGACATACGTGGAGCGATTTCTCTCAAAGAACTTGCGGAAAGACGGGAGAAGTGACGTAATTGTATGGATGCAGCCTGCATGATATCTGGAGAGAGAGAAACAATAGAATCAGAGCTGTCACCATTCATTTCGATATGTGTTTTTATGAATTCTCTGTTCATAAAATTTGAACATGCGAAAGTGATACTTCTCAAAGATACTTTTAGTATTTCGCGTTGAATCGTGACGACATCAAATTGTGCTGAACCGCGGTTATTAGTGGCCACAATGACTCCAATAATGAAAGTAGATCCAGATAGGAACTCAACAAGGTCGCCTGGTCCTAAACAGCCGGGTTCAGGAGGTGAATAGAGGTAGTGTTGTAGATCATTCCAGTCAAATGGATTATCACCCTTAGGGCCCTTTGCCGCCTTCCACTTGTGAAATGAGCTCTTAAGCTGTCCAATATCTTTTTCTTGCTTATCTATACTTTGTCTAATGCGCAAGTAGAGTTGTTTGACGTCCCGATGTTCTATTTGCTTCAGTTCATTGACGCGATCTTTAGCCATAGATACCTGGGCGGCTTCCTCGGGAGACAAACGACTTGAACGTGACAAATCAATTTTGAATAGTGGATCATTCCATTTAGTAGCTGTACTCCGCAGGGACTGCCAGTGAAGTTTCCGCGTGAGCATTTGCTTGTTAGAAAAAAGACAAGTTAGACTATGTGTTAGCAGTCAAGGTGGAAAAGTCGACTCGGGGGTTGATGTCCCAAATAGGAAAGTCATTGTGCTGTTTAGGCGAGACAGCAATCAATATTTGATCTGATAAAATTCCGGCAAACACTAGGTCTACGGCCTTGAAGTTAAAGAATTTTGACGCCAGCCTATCCATGAACCAATCCAGAGGCCTATACTGAGAACTGAAGATATAGAGGTGATGTAGAACATGAATGTGGTGGAAAGGGTTTCGGAGTCAAAGAGCCAGCCATAAAGAAGACTATAAATGACAGAAGCGATGGCTACCACGGATGCAAACATACCCCATACTGTGCCAAAAGACTCTACTCCCCATACTATAACGACAATTGCTGGACAGAGTGTGAATATTCCGCCGTAAGCTAACCCCATCATGGAAGCGATAATAGCAGGGTACTCGGGACCTAAGTTTTCAGAAAGTAGCATATGGCCTGTGAGTGCGGTGAACGCAAATAATAAAACTAGCCACATCCTACTGATAGACCAGCTGAAAAGAATATCGGAAAAAAGACCGGTTATGAGACGCGTTATAGTGGAGACTGTCGCAAACATAGACACGGCTTCTGTTGGTGCGATAGAACCGCCTTCAAGAATTGCCGACATGTTGTTGAGGAACATTTCTAGCGGACCAAGAGTAAACAAAATAGCAAATCCAAATAGGTATGCTCTCCAGTCCATTCCTAATCGAATCAAAGGATGTCGCGCCATGTCTGTTTGTGTCAGTAGTCGATCTTCCTCCGGGAGCGCAGAAGGCTCAGGGATACGTAGCAATATACCGCCAAGCGAGCCTACAGCTAGTAGTAAAAACGAAAAAAAGAAGAATAGCTTGGAGAGATAAAGAAGCCCATCGTCGTTACGGAAATAGTGCAGTTCACTGATTCTGGAAAGTAGCACTGCTGACAGTCCAAAGCAGGCCGTTGGAATAGACAGCGCAAATCCACGGTACTTTGATCTATAGTGTGCGTACCTTCTTGCGAAAGTGATGACGCCAGAAAGGTAGAGCGAAGTGGTAGCTGCGCCCACGCTGAAGAAGGCGAAGAGAAGTACGAGCTGATTATAGGGCCAGAGGGCTGCGAAAAGGTAGCCGACAAAGAAGAGCACGCCACCAAGCCAGGAGAGCATTGCGGGGCCAAAATGGTCACCAACAATACCGAAAGCAGGTACAGTGAAATACATTCCGAGCTCGCCAGCAGTTGAAATGCTATTGATCTGAAGACCTGTAAGTCCTTGGTGTCTGAATGCAGGAATATAAACAGAAAACAATAGAATTGAGCCTGCAAACAAACAGTTCAGTACAGCACTAGTAGCTACTTGCATATCTATAATGAGTGAAGAAAAAATGGAGGCGTTTTTTAGTGATTCTCGGTATGGTCAAAGAGACTTGTCGGGCTCGGGCTGCCTAGGGCACTGAACGGATTGGAGCAAAGTATCACGTGACTAAATACGACCCGCTAAGGATAACGCGGTTGAGAGTGGTAAAATAAGAAATGGAATTATGGGAATGATATAGAAGAGAAAAAAAAATATGCAGATGGTATTACTGGGGCGATCCTCGTTCGACAATACCGTGACTCTCTGCAACACCGTCGTCGACATCGTGTACGCTGACTGATCCTGATTCAATCTGTCCTAGTCCGAGCCCAATGTTGTGAGTGTTGCCTATTCCCTGAGCAAACGTGATTCGGATCTGGTCTTCACTCACAGTTTGTTCAGCTGGGGCCATTTCAGTGCCGGTATAGAGTGCTCCGGTCGGTTCAGGGATATTACTGACGTTGTGCCCCGCTTCAAAACTGGATGAACCAAAGTAGTCGGCCTCCTCACGACCAGTCGGTTTTGCTTCCGTCGATGTGTCTCTGTATATGCCTTCTACATTACCATATCCCTTTGGACAGCTACTGCTTCGACTCCTGTTCCCGCCAATGTCATACGCACGCGTAGGAATCAATGGTGGCGTCGGCAGAGGGCCATCTTCCTTGCTGGCATTACCGCTTCCGTTTTGGTAAAACGACAATCCGCTAGGAGATTTGGTTCCACTCAAAGCTAAGCCGGAAATACTCTTCATATCGATACCATGCGTATCCAGCAAAGATGCAAACCTTGCACGGCCTCTAGGTATGTGTTCTTCGCGAGAAATGTCGCTAGATCCAGCCGCTAAGCTGGACCGTTTAGAGCCGGCGTTCTGCATGAGACCAAAATTTGTAGGTGCAGAGCTGCCAGCATCGTCGAGAACATCTTCTGGGTCTTCTTTGAAAACAGGCGCACGTACGGGTTTGCTTCGCACAACTTCAAATCCTTTCTGATTCCCCTGTCCGGGAATATGCCGTCCAATCCAGTTCTTGACATTTGTCGAAAGTGAAGTCGGATTAGCGGGTCCAGTGACAAACTTCCTAGTACGGTTCGCGGCCGACAGTGGTTCTCGGCTTCGTCGATAATACACATCGGCTTCTCGTACAGCGTAATCTCTACCCTCGCTGTCATCGTTAATGGACGGAGGTTTGCTGTTGGTCGAAGAACGTGATAGAGGAGCCCTCGGTGATGAGGAATGTGAATAGTCAAAATCATCATCAGAGCCTTCAATAGGAGTCTCAAAAAAGCTAGTATCACGCGGTCGAGTTACTGTACTTCTTCGTGGCTGGCGGTAGAACACAGAGTGCAACTCTGAAGCTCCAGGCACCATTCCTGCAGCTGCTGCTGCTGCCATGTCTCTGGAGTAGTTGTCAGCCTGAGAAATGCTAGACAAACCGCCATTAGCGTCGATCGAACCTGAGGTAGAAAAAGAAGCAGAGTTGTGGCTGAATGGAAAGTGCGAGCGTTCTTCTGAGGAACTCGATTTAGGAGAGCTTGCCAGTGGCTTTTCCTTAGTAGTTTGGTCCGGATCGCGGGGCTTAAATCGAGCAAATCCGTATGCAAATGGTGTCATTTCAGATTTACTTAATGTACCAATAGTCCGGAGAATGATCTCAACCAAAGTGAAAATAATTTGCAATGCAAAGACAAATAGAATGACAATACCGTGCACGAAAAGAATAGCATATCCGATCCATGATTTTATATAGGAAGCAACATTATCTGCCACAAATCCTATACACAACATGATGACGCAGAACCTGGCAATGGATACTGCGGCGTAGTAAGTGTTCATATTGGTTATTCTGTCATATGGACGCAAGAAATATATGGAGGCGCAGTATAGAGCTTCAATTACAGCCAGTATTGCAATCTGTGCAATACCTGATTCTTGGGCACCACCGAAGACTATTCCTCTGGCGAGTGTAGTGGAAAATAGTACGACGTTAAATGAAGCGGCCCTTCTTGGGGTTAATGTGTTGAAGACAGGACCAATTGCAAGGACTACCTGCAGGTCAGTGTAGAGTTCTTGTTTAGGGTGAGTGGTGTAGAGCTTGTAGAATATGACAGCCCATATGCAAAGATATAAAATGAGGAAAATAGCGGCGAATGCAGTAATGACGCGGGGAGAAGATGAAGCTACTAGAAAAGCAAAGCAGCAATAGGTGACGAGAGGAAGAGCAAATAAGTTGCAAAAAGTGCGGGTACACATGCCCAGCATTGTAGGAATATATTTATGTCGAAGGTCAGTGATGTTTCCCGGGAACATGCGGAAGTATAGGCGCCGTATAAGGAAGCCGACTTGCACCACCACCAGCAAAGCTGCAAGGACGACAGCCATATAGACTGCAAAAGATGCCCAGACGTCTGCGTCAGATCCAAGCCCGACTAGAGAGCGTAGTCTGGAGAGGCCGTATGCATTCTGGTCGATGACGTAAATGTTGTCCTGCTCTGAGATGCTGTGCTGGTGCGAGGAGAACGGCGTGTTTATCAGTCCTGTAACCCAGCTGATACAGACCATTATCGGCTGAAAGAACGTCGGATAATCTATAGATAGGGATGCAGCAAATATAGCAAATTGGATGTACTGTAAAAGGTCAGTGAGACCCGGGGTGAGGAGTCTAATAGCTTCAGGCTCAAAGTTGAACATGGAAGACCATATGAGTGGGTCTGTAGATCCGGACCAAGGATTTAGCATCGATGCAAGCACAACGGCGATGATCATCATTATGGCCAATGCTAAGACGACGTAGGTGAACACGTGAGAGACGTCGCTAGAGAAAGTAGGAGTAAACTCGGCCTGGACACAACCGACAACGTAGCCTGAGGGGTTTACAATGCGGAACTGGGTAACAAGGCTAACAAGCTGATAGCTGGAGGATAGGTCGTGCATGAAATTGAGCATTGTGTAGCCTTCGAGTGGGCAAGGGGCAGAAGAGTAGGAGCAAAGCGGGACAAACGTTGTCGGTATAACACTGTAGTCAAGAAGACGAGTCTGGATTTCAAGTGAGGACTGGAACCCGTTCTCAACATTCTGAATGACTCCCGAGACATTACCCGAAATAATAAATGATAAGTTGTCGGTATCCTTGTCGTAAGAGACGTTGTATCCTAACGGAAGGAAGAAGACAGAATTCTGTGTAGTTAGCGGTTCAAGACAATCTGTGAAAGGCACTGATACCGCAAATACTAGCGTTATCAGATGTACTAGCAGCAGCATCTGTGTCCCTCGAGCCAGGCTAACTAGCTGCATGAGGCGAAACGAAACGAAATGAGAGCGAATAGTGTGCCACAGATCAAAGTGAGTTTGGATGATATTCAGTTACCCTACACAAGGGAAATTTTCGCGGGTCAGCAGCTAAGCAATCACTGCAAAATGCTTTTTCAAGCAGAATAGGCGCAGATGAATATTTCAGACAAACTGACGAATGAGTTTAGCTAAGGTCTGCGTCTTGAAAATTCGGTTCAGGGCTTACTTGCAGCGAAATGAAGGAGAAAGTGTACTGGGAGAGAAGTAAGCATTGCTATTGGTTCCATGTGTTTCGGTAACCAATTTGTGGCTGAGCAGGGACCCCACCCGAGCCTGCCTAGCAGTATAACACGAAGACAGTAAACTGTGTATTACCTATTTGATATAAAAGAATCGTTTTAAGACAACTTTCAATATTACTGGATTGTCTGTGAATGTTGGCCTAGAACTATTACAAGATCTAACGATCGCAGTTTAGTAAAACTCTAATGTAATTAAAGTTTTGCACTAAAATTAAACGGGATGGTATCCAGCACCACATGTTACCACCACTGCTTTTGACTAACCTACCCAGAAAGCCCCACAATAAGAACAGCACATTCTCTTAATAAAACCATTTACAAAAACCTCTATCACAGTCACGTACTACTTACTACCTTTATTAAACAGTTACAGATTGTACTATCCTGTAATATACTACAATGTCGGACAACAGGAAACATCTGAAGTCTCAATCTACTTTCGCCTTTGAGAACAAGCAAATCTCTGTTGCCGCGTCTCAAATGAGAAACGCTCTTAACAAGCTCACCGACACTGTCGAGGACCCAATCACCAAAGCAAATTTTCAGACGGAAATGGATAACTTTTTTGCCCTGTATTCGCGCTTCTTAGCCGATAAAGCAAAAGGATCTACGCTCGAATGGGACAGCATTAGACCCCCTAAGCCTGACCAGGTCGTCGAGTACTCCTCTATACCCGAACCTGATGTTGCTCCCACGGAGTTCCTCAGCAAGTTGGCCGTATTGAAACTCAATGGTGGCCTTGGTACATCCATGGGATGCGTCGGACCTAAATCTGTCATTGAGGTTCGCGAAGGCCAGTCTTTCCTCGATCTCTCCGTTAGACAGGTTGAACAGCTTAACAGAACCTACAACGTCAATGTTCCTTTTTTGCTCATGAATTCATTCAATACTGACGAAGACACTCAAGCAATTATTAAAAAATACGAAGGTCATAATGTACAGATTATCACCTTTAACCAATCTCGCTTCCCACGAATCGAAAAGGACTCGCAGCTCCCCGTCCCTAAGTCCTACGACAGCTCAATCGAGTCATGGTATCCTCCTGGCCATGGTGACTTGTTCGAGGCTCTCGCTAACTCGGGTGTCCTTGATAAGTTGATTGAGGAAGGCAAGGAGTACATTTTTGTATCCAACATCGATAATCTTGGCGCCGTCGTCGATCTCAATATACTCAGGCACATGGACAAAACCCGCGCCGAGTACATCATGGAGTTGACCGACAAAACCCGCGCAGATGTCAAGGGAGGAACAATCATTGATTACGATGGCTCTGTGCGCCTCCTAGAAATTGCTCAAGTCCCCAAGGAACATACTGAGGAGTTCAAGAGTATCAAAAAGTTCAAGTACTTCAACACTAACAACATTTGGCTTAACCTCAAAGCCATTCGCCGTGTCGTTGATAACAACGAACTACAATTGGAAATAATCCCTAACCAAAAATCCATCAAGGTTGGCGGAAAGGAAACAAGCGTCTTGCAACTTGAGACTGCCGTTGGTGCCGCTATCCGTCATTTCAAAGGTGCTCATGGTGTGAATGTGCCCCGTCGCCGATTCCTTCCTGTGAAGACTTGCTCGGATCTACTGCTTGTAAAATCCGATCTGTATACTTTGAAATCTGGTCGTCTCGAAATGGATCCTGCTAGATACGGCCCTGCTCCCTTAGTGAAGCTTGGAGGTCATTTCAAAAAAGTTAAAGATTTCCAAGAACGCATTCCTCACATGCCCCGCATTGTTGAACTTGATCATCTTACAATAACTGGCAATGTCATGCTCGGAAAGGGCGTTCAGCTAAAGGGCACAGTCATTATCGTATGTTCTGATGGACACGAGATTGACATTCCTAATGGAAGCATCCTTGAGAATGTTGTCATTACCGGTAACCTTAGTATTCTAGAGCATTAGTTATATATATATATATCAATATACCTTTCGCATTACTGTATGATTTTTATTTTTTGTGGAACAACTACAACTTGGAGTCATTAGCAACGCGGATTACTACTTTACCCCATGTCTTACGTGTAGAGAGGTCTGAAAGGGCTTGTGGAACTGATTGTAGGCCTTGATAAATCGTGTCAAAGTTCGCAGATCTGATTAAGCCTTTCGCAATCAAACGTTCGATTCCGTCCCACATGACGTCCAATCCTTTGGTATCTTGGACAAAGTACGCACCCCAGTGTACGCCAACTAGGGAGCATTGTTTAAGTAGGAACTTGTTGGTTCTTACGGATTCAATTTGACCAGCAGCAAATCCAACGACCAATATGCGAGAGTTCCATCCGACTACCTTCAGAGATTTGTCGACCATGCCCACAGGGTCGTATACGACATCTACTCCTTTGCGATTGAGAGACTTAGAAATTTTCTTAACCTCTTCTATCCAGTCAGCTGTAGAATAGTTGATTCCGTAGTCAGCACCGAATTTCTTGCAAATGTCAAGTTTGCTATCGGATCCAGCGGTAGCAATTACCTTAGCGCCTAGGGCCTTGGCGATCTGTATAGCGTAAATACCAACACCGCCTGCACCGGCGTGCACGAGGACCAATTCGTCAGGTTGGAGGTTGGCGCGCATGGCAAGAGCACAATAAGATGTCGGGAGTGTAACGAAAATTCCTGCAGCGTCTTTAGTAGTCCAACCTTTATGAACTTTGCGGATATTCAAAGGATTGGCGAGGCAGTATTCACCATAGGAGCCCTGAGTTGATCCGAACACTTTGTCGCCTGGTTTGAAGGCAGGGTTGTTCGATTCGACAACAGACCCACTAAACTCTGCTCCCAGGACGTATGGAAAAGGTGGTTGGTTTTGGTACTTGCCTTGCATTTGTAAGGTGTCGAAGAAGTTGGCGCCAGCGTATTCTACTTTTACGAGTACTTGGTTTTTGCCCGGTTTGGGAACATCGACGTCGGCAACCTTGAGATCGAAAGGGGAGGAAACGTATTTCGTGATAGATATGGCTTTCATTAGAGTCGTAAGTAGTGCAGCGGGGAGCAGTGGCAGCCGATTGCGCGGGGTAAAGGCGCAAGTTTATATAGGGGTGGTGGAGCTGGAGCGATCGCCAAAGTGGGGGGGGTAAAAGCGCAACGCTAACCTAAAACCGACGAACCGAGGTGCTGTCTGCATAGCAACGGGCTAATGAGTACAGGATCAAGGACGCGAAAAGTTGGTGCTGGTGTGGTGGTATAGATGTGTGTCCAGTAGTAAAATACGGGTCAAAGGATGGTGGCCATATTCTGATAAGAAGTTGCCACGATGAAGAGCACCTGTATGACGGCCCAGACGAGCGGTATCCAGGTGGACATAGGAAAGGAGCCGGTGTTGTAGACGGCGGCGAGCAGGAAACCTATAACTGATCCGGAGAAAAAAGCCTCAACAATGCCTATTACGAGGTATGTAGCGACTAAGACCAGACCCCACTTGATATTTTTCAGGCAGTATGCGGCATAGCATGAGGCTGCAAGATGAAAGGCTGTGAAAAGGATTATTGTCCAATAGACGGTGAACAGCCATATGTCCTTGGTGTAGTAGAGGTAATAGCTGACATCGATATTGGAGCTCATAGGCCATATCAGCGAAGGGAACTTCGGAGTGACATATGCTTCAATTTCTAGCGATCTATTTGTTAGTTCATGCCATTTATTTTGGTATTTTCAGATTGTTTACAGATTCACTTACATGTCACTCATTCCAGAACGTTCTCCTTTGATCCAATTGGGAGTTCTATAGCAGTCTATATATATGGCGCCAGGTCCCCCCTAATAAGGATTAAAGGCTTTAAGCGCCATTATTTGACAAGTAATAACAATGTCAGCTGACGAACTAAAAGCACAAGGAAATGCTGCTTTTGCGGCTAAAGATTTTCCGAAAGCTGTTGAGCTGTTTACACAGGCGATCAATGCCTCTGAATCTCCAAACCACGTCCTGTACTCTAACCGTGCAGGTGCTTTTGCGAGCATGCGAGAATTCGAGAAATCTCTTCAAGACGCCGAAGAATGCATTCGTTTGGCACCTGAATGGGTCAAGGGACACACTCGTAAAGCAGCCGCTCTTCATGGAAAAGGTGATCTCATTGGCGCCCTCGATGAATACGATCTCGCACTCTCAAAGGACCCCAACAATGCGCAGGCTATCAGCGGAAAGAAAGCTGTCGAAGATGCTATCGCCAAGGAAGCTGCTGAAGATGGGCAATCTCCTGATATGGGCATAAATAAGATTCTTTCAGATCCTAGTATTTGGAGCAAACTCGCAGCTAACCCGAAAACTGCGCCGTTCCTTGCCGATCCGTCGTTTGTCGAGAAATTAAAGGGCGTACAAGCCGACCCATCTACATTCTTCACGGCTATGCAAAGTGATCCACGTCTAATGCATATTGTCGCTGCACTCATGGGAATCGACATGACATCTGGTGCGCCCACAGAAAGTTCTGACAATTCTGCGTCTGCCGCTACCTCTAACACCTCTGCGCAGACTCAGGTTCCTAAATCTGAACCGAAACCGGAACCTAAAGTCGAATCTGAGCCTGTAGACCCAGAGAAGTCCGCTGCTGACGAGCATAAGGCTAAGGGAAATGCTGCCTATAAGGCACGCGAATTCGATACCGCTATTGAGCATTACAAGGCCGCCTGGGATACATACAAGGATATCACGTACTTGAATAACCTTGCTGCAGCTTATTACGAAAAAGGCGATTACGAAACTTGTATAAGCACATGCAAGGAAGCTATTGAAAAAGGTCGTGAGATGCACGCTGATTATAAACTAGTTGCTAAATCGTTTGCCAGGATCGGAACCGCGTATAGCAAGCTAGGAAATTTGGCTGAAGCAATTGAAAATTACTCCAAGTCTCTGACGGAACATCGTACTCCTGATACACTGAACAAACTCCGTGCTGCTGAGAAAGAGCTGAAAAAGCAACAAGAGTTGGCGTATATTGATCCTGTTAAAGCTGAAGAGGCTCGCGAACAAGGTAACGACTTGTTTAAGAAGGCAGACTGGCCTGGTGCAGTCAAGGCGTACACTGAGATGATAAAGAGAAACCCTGATGATGTTCGAGGTTATACTAATCGAGCTGCTGCACTTTCTAAGCTGATGTCGTTCCCCGATGCTGTAAAAGACTGTGATACGGCAATTGCTAAAGATCCTACCTTTGTGAAAGCATATATTCGCAAAGCTAATTGTTTCTTGGCCATGAGAGAGTACTCTAAGCTTCTAGAGACACTTAACGATGCTACTGATCATGATGCCGATGGTTCACACGCAAACGAGATTGCGCAGCTTAAGCAGAAGGCATTATCTGCGCGATTCTCAGCTATTGATGGTGAGACCGAAGAGCAAACTATGGAAAGAATATCTAAAGACCCTGAAGTTGTCAGTATTCTTCAAGATCCAGTTATGAACTCGATTTTAAGCCAAGCTCGCGACAACCCAGCTGCACTGCAAGATCATTTACGCAATCCTGATATCAGACGCAAATTTGAGATCCTAACAGCTGCAGGTGTTATTAGGATGAGATAATTTGCTAATAAGCAAGTAATAATAGTATGGATACGAATACGCATAATTTATTTGCTTATCTTTCAAGCGATTCATATATTGTAGAGAGGTCTAGTATTAATAAAGTTTGACGTAACCTTATTAAGGATTCAGTGTTTGAGTGTCAGCGGCAAAACAAATGAAAAGTTCACCTTTATAAGTGAAAGTGGTGCAAATTTCAGTAATTACTACAGGGTTTTTGGAAGTATTTAAGCAGAATAGTTGGAGTTTATTATGTTGCCGGTACTGATATTAGTAAGCCGATGATCTTCGTGTGCGGCTTTAGTTCAGTATGCAGATCTAGCGAACGATATCATGGTATGATAGGTGCCATCGGGTTGTTTATTCTGTGGGGTAGCTTAATTTAGCCAAATATTTAAAACCGAATATAGCTTATCAAAGTTACCGACGGTTCGAACTAAACGAAAGAAAAAGTATACCTCGGGAAGAATCCAATAAGGTAATCGCAGCTTAACAACCGTAGGGTTTTTTTTACCCCACATCTCGAGGGGTAAAAATATATAGCCGCGGTCTTCTTATATATAAAGGGCCAAGAAATGGTGAAATGGTCACGTAACATTTTCTATAAAATACTTCTATGTCGCTAAACTTGATTGAAAACCCTCGAAAGCTGTGGTCACCTGATCCTAGCAATAATGATACGAACACCCACAGGTTGATCAAACTCATTAATGCGAAATGCAATTTGAATTTGAATGGGTTTAAGGAATTAAAGGAATGGTCCGATAACAATATCGCAAAGTTCTGGGAAATAAATTTTCTATTCTGTGACCTCATTTATGAAGGTCAAGTGCAATCGCCAGTTGTTGACGAATCTGCGAGAATGGACTCTATCCCAAAATGGTTCCCGGGTGTCAAGATCAACTTTGGTGAGAATGTACTATTTTCTGCAAACCCCGCAGCCAAGCCCGCGGATAAGATTGCTTGCATTGAAGTTCGTGAAGGCGGAGTAGAAACGTGGCGTGTTACTTATGGTGAACTACGAGAACTTGTTGGCCGTTATGCTAATTGCATGAAAGCGCTAGGTATAAAAAAAGGAGATCGCGTCGGAGTAATAGCTGCTAACAGCATTAAAACTCTAGCTCTTGTAACTGCAGCTTCTACAATTGGTGCAATTTTTAGCACCGCATCTCCTGATACAGGTGCTACTGGTATTCTTGACAGAATGGTGCAGATAGAGCCTACGGCTGTGTTCTTCGATGATGCCGCCATATACAATGGCAAGTTATGGGAACTAGTCGATAAGATGAAACAAGTAGGAAGTGTTCTTGCTAAGCAATCTAACTTGAAAGCGATGATTTCAATTCCGCGATTTGATGATGCACCGAGGGATATTTCAAGCATTCCCAAGTGCATTTCTTTAGACGATTTCCTGCTTGGCAGCTTCGACACCAGTTTGGTCTTTGAGAGAGTAGAATTCTCTACCCCGTGTGCTATTGTATTTTCCTCTGGAACCAGCGGTGCTCCTAAGTGCATTGTACATTCGCATGGAGGTTTCTTGCTAGTTGGGTTCTCGAGCTATAAACTGGACGCTAACTGGGGTTACAGTTCTATCTGTATGCAGTACACTACAACTGGATGGATTATGTACTTGGCTGTTGTGCAATCTGTTATTCAAGGAGCCACGACTGTGATGTACGATGGATCTCCGTTCCAACGCAGTATACACGTACTGCTTGAGCTTCTAGAGCGATACAAGATAACGTACTTAGGTACCTCACCGCGGTACCTAGGCGAGCTCATGCAGAATCGCATTCGCCCGCGCGAATACTATGATCTATCAGAATTGAATTGTGTGACGATCACCGGTATGGTCTGTCCTGCTCCTGTTTTTGAATGGTTTTTTGACGAAGGGTTCCCACCGAATGTGCGTCTAAATAACATCACCGGCGGTACTGACTTAGCAGCTACAATCGGCAGTTCCAACCCACTATTGCCTATATACTCTGGAGAAGTTCAAACTTTTACACTTGGGTTTGTAGGAGGTATACGCAAGGGAACATCTGAGACAGAGCCATGCCCCTCTGTGGAATGTGCTCCTGGTGAGCCTGGCGAGTTGGTAGTAACAAAGGTATTTCCATCTATGCCCTGTATGTTTTGGGGCAAAGACGGCGCCAAGAAATATTATGACTCATATTTCAGCAAGTTTGACAACGTTTGGTGTCAGCAGGACCTTGCCGTTGTCCACCCAAAGACTGGTGGGTTCATTATGATAGGACGGTCTGATGGTGTTTTGAACCCTTCTGGAGTGCGTTTTGGATCTGCTGAGATTTATACAGTAATTGAAAAGATCCCGGATATTTTGGATTCGGTTTGTGTGGGTCAACGTCGCGTACAAGATAAAGACGAATCCGTATTTCTATTTGTGAAGATGCGTCCCGGGTACAATTTCACAAAAGACCTTGTTGCGCGTATTCGCTCAGCTATTCGAAATGATCTTAGCGTTCGACATGTACCTAAATACATTTTTGAAACACCTGATATCCCTACGACTGTCAACATGAAGAAGGTTGAAGTACCTATCAAGAAGATCCTTTGCGGAGAGAAAGTCAAACCATCTGGAACGCTCGCCAACCCTGAATCTTTAGAGTTCTACTACCAATTTGTCGATATTGAGAAATTGGTTCAGGACCAGTCTAAGCTTTAAGAAAATTATCTACTATTAGCCCATTTTCTTTTTTTTAATCTTTAATTGTAGTAATCATTGATTCGATGTCACTTAACATTGCCCAGTACCCTCTCTGTAGCCTGTTAACATTTCCCCCCTCCTCCATAAGCCCTCAATAACGCGACTACGCCCAAATATGTCTTTGCTGTCGGAGAACCAGACAAAAGACCTCAATGCAGCAATTATAAGCTATTTATCTTTATCTGGCAAAGTTGATCCACAGCTCGTAAACAGCCTACAGGATCAGCTGGACTGTTCAGCCATAGACGAGTTTTCGGGGATCCTTGAAAGAAAGTGGATCAGCGTCATCCGACTCCAGAAGCGCGTAATGGGTTTAGAAGAGCAAATAAAACAACTAGAAACACAAATACAGCTTACAAGTATAAATTCTAAATCAGTCAAAGATGTGTCCGAGTGGCTACCGCGATCTCAACGGTTCAGACTCCAAGGCCATCGCGGTCAAGTCAACTCCGTGGCCTTCCATCCGCAAATCTTACAACTTGCCAGTTGTTCTGACGACTGTACAATTAAAATATGGGACTATGAGTCTGGTCTACTAGAACAGACACTTCGAGGCCATTCTCGGAGCGTAATCGATATTGCTTATGGTTCTGACCCGATTCTACTCGCCTCTTGCTCCTCCGACCTCACTATACGACTATGGGACGCAACAACATACAATAATATACGAACTCTCAGGGGACATGAACACACCGTATCCTCAGTCCGGTTTCTCCCCGACAACAAGACACTAGCTTCCGCCTCGCGTGACACAACTATAAAGCTCTGGGATGTGGTCAGCGGCTACTGTACTAGAACAATACGTTCGCACTCGCAATGGGTTAAATCAATCAGCCCTTCCCCAGACGGCTCACTTCTCGCATCAGGCGGACTCGACCATTTAGTCACAATAACAACTTTCTCTGGCGACACTAAAGCCGTACTCAGAGGCCACTCTCATGTCATTGAAAAGGTGTTGTTCGCTCCAGAATCGTCACACGCTTTCTTGAATAAGATATCCGGTATCGCACATTCAAACGGTTCATCCGGGTCAGATGGATCCGTAACAGGCTTTGTTGTATCTGTCTCCCGCGACATGTCTATAAAAGTATGGGATATCCGCGGAAAGCTTGTAGCTACCCTTGTCGGTCATGAAAACTGGGTTAGAGATCTCGCTTTCCATCCGAGTGGTCGTTACATTCTTTCTGTGGCAGATGACAAGTCTATACGATGCTGGGATCTTGCAGAGAACCCGCCGAAACTTGTCAGAACAATCACACAGGCCCACGATCACTTTATTTCTAGCATTAAGTGGGCCCCTAATGACTACAGTCAATTGGACAATCCGCGGATACGGTGTGCAATCGCTACAGGTTCGATAGCTAGTGACGTAAAGGTATGGTCATGAGCATAAATTGCATACATTTATCATGCGTCAATAGAGATTATCTTTATGCAGGTTTACCCGACAATGAGGCCTTTCTGAACACAAGCTTAGCAGCTTTCAGCCTATCTTTGCTGAGTCTGTGTCTCTCTTTCCTATACTGCGGGCTCAGTAGATCTGTTGTAATTTTAGCAATGTCATTCGAGTCGTTGACTACGGAGTCTGATTCCTTGGCTATGAAAGCAAGCCACGATATAAATATACCATCGAGAACCCGCATTCCTTGTGTTATCTTGCGGTGCAGTTTTGACGATTTGTGAGTGTATATGTATATGGTGGACTTTTCTATGATAAACTTGGTGGTACTTTTTGGAATAGTACCGACAGTGTATATTTGCGTCGGAGTGCGACAAGATTCCCACTTACAAACGACATTACCGTTCTCTTCAGTAACGAGCGCACTGGAATGGTCTGCAGATAAAGTGATTTTCCAATACTTGTTATGAAGGCCGTCTTCTTCACTCGAAGAAATACTTGATGCGTCGTCGATGCACGACTGGCATTTCTTTGGAGAAGTTTTTTTGCCAGCGGGAAGGAAAGTAAGCTTAGATGAGAACTCGTCAATTAGTTTGACAGTGGCTATTACTGAAGGTTTCTTGTCTGAGTGATTATCATTGATCTGCGCAATACAAAGGCCTGGCTTGTTCCTTCCGTAGCCCGCTAGTATCGGGGTAACCACTTTGCCAGCAACTTGTTGGATCTGGAATATTGGTTCGGATTTGCTCTGTTTTGCCTTCGATGCAGCAGGCGGTATAGCGAATCTCATGATCTCGGACGGTGTTTTCTTACGTAGAAGCCTGTCTATGATTTCTTCATTTTCGATCTGCATTAAAGATATTTTCGATGACGAGCTGGCGTCTGAAGAGGAAGAGTTCGTGTCGGCATCGGTCAAAGAAGGTGTTTTACACGCCTCGAGCGACGATGACGAGTAATCTTTAAGTTGTGCGGTGCTGATCTTGCTTTTGTTAATGATGGTCTTTGATTGCGCGCTCCGCTGTAGGCCTGATGAGTCTTTACTGTGTTGTGAGGGATTGTGTTGCTTACTAGACCTCTTGCGATAAGCAATGTCCATGTAGAACAAGCCGGCTGCGCACAGCGTTGCGAGCAGAAGAGCGAGCATCACTGCTATTTCTGAGTAGTGATAATTAACGTCTGAGAATTGAAAACTCATTTTTGGATATATATATAGTTCCTTTTGGGGTGACAGATGAGTTATATACCGAAAGCAGGTTCGTAGTAACATTTAGGGAAACAATGAAAACAGGGTGCGAGCAGATAAACGGCTTCTGGAATGGTGATACAGAATAGCAGGGCGTAGAACACTGGATTGCCGTCAGCGAGTATCAAATGAAGTTTTTAGAAAGATTTCTTTAGATAAGTAACCGTTCGAGATTGGGCAACTGCAGTAGAAGAGGTGTGCGTGCGGACTATACTATAATTGGCTTTTGAGAGCGAAATGAGCAAAATAAGGTCTTGTGGATGCGTTGATAAGAAAAAGGATGACGAAATGTTGTTCGTGAGTAGAGTAGAATATATAATCTGTGTGGGTTTGCGCTCAGACGTTTGCTTGCCTTTTACAATCGTCTTTGGAATCTTCTTTGGAAGTGTTTGGCGGGCGGTGGTCGTGCGCAAACTTAGAGACTCTAAATACTCTTTGATAGTTGTCAAACGTTTCAACTTAACGTACCGACTCTATGTAGCTTTAAATAAAATAGGCTTTAATCTCAGTCACACTTTTCGAGCTAAGTCGGAACCGCGGTGGGATGATGACGTGTGCAGTCAAAGTAGACAAGTAATTATCACACAAGTTTCGAGTTCGCACGGAAGCGAGGTGGGGATGATGACGTGTGCAGTCTAAAGAGACAAAATAGTGACACGAATTTCAAATTTTCTCGAAATGGAGGTGAAGATAATGACGTATGCAGTCGAATGAGACAAGATAGTCACACAGATTTAAATATAAGAAAAAGTCGCATTTGGGGAGGCGTATACTTATAATCACGCGGATCGCTGCGAAGTAAGGCGATCGATGACTAAATTAATTATTTGTTTAAACTTTTCATCTGCGGATCTTTATGCGGTTTAATGCCCGACACCAGACGCCGCGGATTAGAATCGGGAAATCAGAATCCGAAAAGTTTAATTCTATTAGATAGGAGATGTTTATGCTGAGCGCTGTGAGAGAGATCTGAACGACGTTTCATTGACGTGTAGATGGCATTAACATGTAAACGGCGTTTATCTAGATTCATTGTGTATAAATCGTTCATCTAGATTCATTGTATAAAGTGCTTATCTAGATTCATTGCATATATAGCATTTATCTAGATTCAGTGTGTAGTAATGTAATAATAACAATGTAACATGTATCTAATGATAGTACTGTATCTAACCAAGAAAGAAAAGTAGCGGGTATTGTACAGTGTATATTTTATAACAGTTGATAATTGTAAATATCTTGATTAAAATTTATTGTTTTGTTCTGCTCTTTCGTGAGGTGGCAAACAGAGATCAAATTTGACGATGTTGTATATGAAATAGCTATAAAGTGTCCCAATTTCCTCATGAACAATAGTCTTGAACTCTTACCCTCTTCTATGAACCCGAAATTAGTTGTATTTGATCTCGATTATACACTATGGCGTAAGTTAAATTTTTAATCTAAAATATTTGATATTAACAACAAAGCTGTAAGTATAGATATTTTTGTTTATAATGGAACGTGATCTAACAAACAGTTATGGTGTGACACTCATATTGACCCACCAATCAAAGGAATCAACAATGGCAGCGCCGTACAAGGCAGGCATGGCGTGATTGCTAAATTCTACCCTGAAGTACCAGAGGTTCTGAAATCGCTGAAAGCTAGTGGTATAAAAATTGTAGCTGCATCACGCACACATACTCCAGAAACTGCCCGCCAGATGCTACGCGAGCTTCGCGTAGACGGCCAGCGCGCTCTCGATTATTTCGATGCACTCGAGTTCGGCACTGGTAAGTATCTCGTTTTTTGCACTGTTCATTTGCTCGAACTAACAACAGGCAGGCTCGAAAATATCACACTTTGAACGAATTAAAAAGAAATTCGATGTCGATTACTCACAAATGATCTTCTACGACGACGAGGAACGCAACAGGGACGTCCAGAGACAATTAGGTGTGCTCTTCGTTTATGTGCGTAACGGAGTAGACAAAATGCTAATCGCTGATTCATTTGAGAAATGGCGAACTAAGCAATAAACAACATTCAAAACATCCCTTCTAGCGGCTTACGGTGCCTTTTCAATCTGGCCCTGGCCGTTGGCCTTCCTGGTCAGCCCCTTACCCACCTTCCCCCGCTTACTAACCAACAGTCCCAAAAACGCTTCCTTTCTCGCTTCATGCGCATCGCTGGATCCTCTAAACCGCTACATTAAATATGAACGGATCACAGTCGAGCAACCCGATTAGAACGTACCCATATACTCAGGTCCTCCCCTACATTATAGAGCCCGAACCAACATCAGCCGCCCTCCTGGACACAATTATTGATGGCCTCTATGTAGCGCTCAAAGCTGGCGATTATGATGGCGACCCAGCGCTCTTCTGGCTTAAAGAACTTAACACCTGGCTCACTTTGAAGTACGACCTACCTATACAGAAACGAGCTGACCTTCTGCGTGTCCTCTATGACGTAATTCAGGTCCATGGTCTCGCCACCACTGTATCAGACCGCTACTGTTCCTTATTCAACACCCTCTTTCACCACCGCGATCTCCTAGAAAACACAGACCTCGTTCTGGACCATACTCATCTGCTCAAGGAATACATAAACCATGCGTTCCCTTCACTACATGCGTACATACCGCCATACGAAAGAGATTTGCCCTCCATCACCCGTGTCGTTATGAACGCTCGCCATTTCTTTCCCGATCGATCTAGACAGGACATCCTTGAAGCAGTAACTACGCGGTTCTCTACTAACAAGCAGGTCACTGCAACTGCTTCTGTTGGTATCCTTGTTACTTTTTTCCCCACGCGTCCTTCATCATCATTCCCTCCTGAAACGTTCCTCCCCACTTTCTTTCATATCTGGACATTGTGTGCCAGATCGTACCAAAGCGATTTCCTCTTTCTCGACTTCATGTCCCGCCTCGCCCAGGAATGTCTTACTGAACAGTCAGTACCTATGAGTCACTCTGGAATATTCACCCAGCACCAGTCTGCTTTTATAGTCTCCGCATGCTTACGTGTCCTAGAGATTCCCGTAGGTTCCTCGCGATCCCCATATGCCAACACCGGCCTGCCCGTGATCCTCAAAGATAACAAAAAGAACAAAACTATACGTGCAGTTTCCAGATGGTTTATTTATAGCATCGTTCCTGCTGCTGATTCTACCTCTTCGACTGTCCTCGACGCGCTCGAAGATTTCCTGGGCGCTTTCAAGGCTTTTTTCCATCCTTCAAACGCAGGAAGTTGGAACAGAGCAATAGGTATACTTCTCTGCTCTCTAGTCCAATTCTTTGTATCTCGCTGGAACCGTGAAAATTCAGGTGATCTCAATGTCCCTGAAAGCCGCAGAATTTCACTACACATGAAGGAAAGATTCGTTGATATCCTCAGTATACCCATTTTTTTCGCAATATACTCCAAGAATTCCACTACCACTAACCTAGCTCAAGGTGCTCTGCGAGGTATAATATATTTATCCCCAGCGAAAGTGTTGACACAAGTGCTGCAACAGGCGTACCCTGCTCTTCAAGGCCAACTCGAAACACATAGAACTAATACTGCAATCAGGGCATTATCAATTGCAGCTAGAACATTCTCTCGAACTCCTACACTAAGAAACCATATAACCACGATACTATCACTCATACTTCCCGGTATAGATGCCAATGATCTCACCAAATCTACGCAATCCCTGCAGCTGTTTGAGCATTTCGCGAACAATGTGCCGTTTATAAATGTCTCAGGAGAACATACCGACGCCTCGCTTGCAATGAACTGGATCTCTCAGGAAGTCATGGAACTAACTGAGTTCGATTTCTCAACTTCCAACGGAGAAGTCAAACCTGAGCTGACCGCTGAAGAAAACTCTATGGTTCTCGAATCATCCACCGCTGCATTCGATGAGATAGTTACGTCTTTGCTGGATAGAATGTTTGTGCTACTTGAAAATATGCCTGACACGCGTCTGACATCCAGTTCTGCCTCTCCTGAACATAAATTTATTCAGACTATTCCCACTGCCTTTATGGCAATATTCTCAGCGCTCTCGCCTGAAATGTACGAGACAGTCTTGAACAAGCTATTCCACTTTGTTTCAGATCATGCCATATACGAAGCTAGTACTCCTATGGCATACCTTTGCACTGCAATTGCGCGGATTATGCCTCAAAAAGCGCTTGATCTATTTGTTCCTGCACTTATTATTAATATTAAGGCCGAAATACAAATGTCTGCCGGAACCTCTAGATCAAACGAAATTATGCCTTCAGACAGAGTACTAGCGTGGAACCTTTTTATTTTGAAGACTGTTATCATAGATTCTGGCACAGCCTTAACTCATTTATGCGAGGACCTATTTGACGTAATGCGCGTTGTTCGGAGAAACTGCAAAGGGTATATTGCGAAGCTGAACCAGGAGATGCTGCATAATGTGCTATACGCACTCTCTGCGACTTATGTCATTCATCCTTCTGTCGGAAGAGTCGTTGACTTCTCCATTGACGCATGGGGACGAAAGGTTGACCCACAGAACCTGAAGGTCAACTGGTACACGCCGACTCCAGAAGCAATCGCTTTAGCTACTGCTTTATTTAAGGAGCACGTCGATTGGTCCCAAAAAGATCTCGAAGAAAGTATGAATGAGGAAAGCGCGAATTCAAAAGACGCAATTGACAAAATGGCTATAACGCTCGGATATCTGCTGCGGGCATATTCTGGAACTGCACAGATCCAAGATGCTGAAGGGTTCATGCATTGCGACACAGATTCAAACTCTTACGACTCGGATCAGAATATTCTGGACGGCAGCTACAAAAGCTTTCTACCCGCGCCTCCTAGTGAATTTCGTATGTCTACTCGCAGCGGTTACTACTTCGACTCGCACCCAGAAGACAAAGCGCGACATGTAATCCAACAAACGAGAACTACTGTTGGTCGCTTGTTACATTCGCTATGCGAGTTTTGTAAACAACATGAGATCGAAGATATCAGCATTATGAAAGCGTTGATCTCTGCTATCGAAGTGTACCTCACAGATGCAAGAATCGATAGGAGCTCAAAAACGCTAGAAATGGTCGGAAACAGTTACTCCTCCCGCGTCAAACCATACCAGATCCCAGGATTGAAGAAAGATTATCCAGAAAATTTGCTAGTTCTTAGAGCATATCTATACTTTCTAAGGAGACTGAGGTACGCATACGGCGCTAGAGTGTGTACGAGTGCCGACAGGGTTCTGCTAGAAGACTTAATATATCTGGCAGTCTCGTCATACTCAGAAGTTCGTATACAAGCGCAGCATTCATTAGAAAAAACTAGCCAGGTGTTTTTTGATATCAAACCGGAAATAGCAAGACAGGCCTCAAAAGTGCTAATTGAATCTGCTGATACAATTGGCCATGTCAGCAATGCCAAGCTTAAAGGTGCGATTTACGTGCTTCAAACTGGCGCGTTTCAGCGAGCTCTTATTCGAACTGCGACGCCTTTGCCAAAATGTATATATGCTCTGGTAGCTTCTGGCTCGGTTTCCTCGCACGAACTTGCTACTATTGAAGCAGCGAAGAGTCTCATTAACAAAATCACAGAAAATTACAGGCTTCCCATAGCCAGACTCTCTTTATTATCCGATAATATTGACTTTATCAGCCCAAAAAGCCGCAACATCGTGAACGAAGTAAAGCGGTTGCAGGATACACGCCAGAGAAAGCTGGAGCTGCTGAATAAAGTGCACGATGAAGTTGAGAGAATTATCGTTGAACTCTTCAATAAAGATTTCACTAATTGGAGCATGAAACTAGTTTGTGCGAACATGTTAAATTCAGCGTTTATCCATCCAGAGAAAACGTTGTCGCTAGAGTCGTTTCAAGTTGTTCTTACTGGTGTAATCGACTCTCACCCTGAAATTCGACTTGTTTTTATGCATGTTTTCATGAAACACGTTTCTTTGTTGTTCATGCGTGCTGCGACTGGTTACGATTATACCAAAATGTTGTACGAACGTGTATACATATGCAAGAGGCAGGCAGTAGAGTTTAGTGCGACCGAATATTCTGAGAAAGAGGCTCAGCTATTGAATAGTCTTGCCGATCCAGATCGTCAATTCGTGTTATCGCCGGAATTTGTGCCCGGATGGCTGGTCTGGCCTACTCATCTTTTATACGAGCGCAGGTACACAGAAGAGGACTCAGAGCTGTCCCTGAAGGCTGCGGAAATGGCACACCTGGAATTGTGTAAAGAAGTCATAACGTTTGAATGGCTGACAGCGTTGGGCAGTCTCACATGTGAGGAACCGTCACAGATTGAGGGCGATTACTTTAATATGCTCTATGTTTTCCTGGAAATCCATCTGTTCACCATATACGGCAAAGGATACACTTCTTTAAGCAAATTGGATATCCTCAAATTTATGAATAATATATATGGAGATGGAAAGGACAAGAACCAAAGTCGAGGATGTGCAGAACTGTGCGGCGGAATTGCTGGATCAATGAGATGGCAGAAGAAACCGAACCAGGAGATGTACCTCAATTTAATACTGCAGTTTTTTTCGAAGGTGTACGACGCAGATTTGCAGCCTGAAAACTGCTTATACTGGAACAGACTGATATCATTTCTTACATCTGAACAAGACCTTGTGCGATTCGAGCCTCTTGTGAAGAAGATCAAAAGTTTCAGACTAGACAGAAATTCCAACACAGCATTCCTTGACGCTTCGAGACTAGGATTTGTTCACAGAATGTACAGTGGGCTCAGCTGGACTACAACTGTAGAGGAAAACACTCTGCAGAACATGTTAGATAACCTTGACTATCCTTACAAGGCTGTGCGCGAATCTATTGGAAATGTTTTGAGCGCTATATTCAGAAACAGATACCACGAAGGACACCCTTCTCTAGCGAAACTCATAGAAGCCAACTCCAGTAAAGGTTCTTTAGGACTTGGTGGATACTATGCATCTGATGGTCTTACTGACTGTATCTGTGAAGCTTTCAAAAAACTCAGCAAATGGCGTTTGTCGTCAGAAGGTCAACCTGCTGCAACTAGTCCTTATTATTGTGCTAGCAAGACCGTTCTTATATGGCTACATGATTGGCTTTCATACCCCAGTGGTGCGATTATTGCCCCAATTGTACCCTCGGTGATAATTCCTGAGCTTTTGTATCTTCTTGATATAAAAGAAGATCACGAATTGATCACGCTAGCAGAGCAGTGTATTGAGCAGATCAGCAACATTCCGTACGAGGAACAGGATATATTGAAGTTCATTAATTCGGCAATAAATGCATGCGACAGCAACCGTCCTTGGAGACATAGACTTATGGCTATGAAGGTTGTGCAGGTTGTTTTTTTCCGAAACTTGTTTCTGTTGGCACTCGAAGACAAAATACGTATCCTGCATCGAGTTGTTGGCTTACTGTTTGATCATCAAGCTGAGGTGCAGCAAGCTGTCTCGGCCACTGTTTCGGGCATCATAAGATGTCTGCCTGCAAGTGCGCAAGAGAGTGAGATCAGTAATTTGCAGAAGAAGTTTGTGAATATTCTGAAAAAGGAGAAGCTGCCCGCACGGAATTCTACAAGTTCAGCTACTTCATTGCCAGAATACCAGTCTGTTTTCAATAGAAGACACGCTGCTGTCCTAGGAATCGGTGCTATAGTTTCTGCGTTCCCATACGAGTCCCCTCCTCCACGATGGGTTCCTAATCTTTTGTCTGTACTGGCAGCATATGCCAGTGGAAATCCCGGAAATATAGGAAAGAGCGCCAAGCTGGTACTTGGAGACTTCAAGAAAGCACGACAAGACACATGGAGTAAAGACATGAAGATATTCACGTTAGAGCAGCTAGAAGACCTTGAAGGTGTTTTCTGGAAGAGTTATTTTGCATGAAAAGATATGATATGTATAATATGATGACATTATTGTGTTATTAATAATAAAGATTATTTGAAAGGAGCTTTAAGTGGGTCTATAACAAGACCAGGTTTAACAATTACTCTCGGTTTAATGCTCTTCTGATGAACAGTGATCGCAGAAGCTTCTTTAATCAAAGGAATGCGTAAAGATCGTTCATACTGTTCCCTTGTTTCAAATGGGAATGGAACTTCAGATGAATTATACCTTAAATTCTTCTTGTTAATCCGTTCATTTATAATGACACCCTTCAGATCCCTATCTTCTCTCCTTTTCGGGTTCACAATACCCTTTTTCGTAACAATGCGCGGTTTGGTAGCAAGACCGTCGCCAGCCCACGATCCCCATCCTGGAACAGCTGTATCCACTCGTTTATCAGCATCTTCTTCTACCAGTTGTCGTTTCTCTTCCTCGAACTCTCGTACAACGTCATCACCAGCAAACGCTTTCTTTACCAACTCCTTCTGAGACATGTAGATCCTATTCGAAGCACGTACGCCATCGGTCTCTTGGGAAGACATGTGTAGCTGGTTCGATGTCTGAACAATAGAGCCGCTATCAGAATCTTTGCTCTCTCTGGCAACCTTGCGTTTGTGTACAACAGCTTTACTCGTCTCTGACGAAGAAATTGTAAGCCAAGGGTTACCAGAGGTTTCAGGAATATCTGGTTTGGTTTCTTCATCATCAAAGCCTGTGAACTCTTCATCTGATATATTGTCAATGGCTGTTGACTCAGAAGGCTGAGTTAGCTTGCGTTTGAGGGTATTAGCAGCATTGCCGTATTTCCGTATACCCTCAGTCACTAAAATCTCATCATCAGAGGCATCAGTTGGAGATGCGCCATTCTGCATATGCTCTAATTCGCGGCGCGCTTTCGCATTTGCTTCCTTTTCGCGCTCACGTGCATTAACCATAAACTTCATATTCATAAGACTTTTGTCTGAACCAGTCTGTTCTTCGGTTTCGTCATCTGAAATATCACTGAGGTTTTCGTCACTAGAATCTGGTTCATCATTGCCTAGTATGCGAGTTTTCAGTTGCTCACCCTTCAAAAGCATCTCTTCATATTCTTTCCTTGATTCAGAATCCTTTGTAATGCCCTGAGAGACCATCCTCTTAGCCCAATTAGAATTTTTGTGTCGTAATGTCATGCGTTCCTTAGCACGCTCAGCTAATCTTGCTTCATCATCGCTGCCAGATTCATCGTCCATTGCGTTTATCTCTTCTTGACGAAGACGCTCCTTTTTGCGTATACGTCGGTACGCCTTTGACTTGATTTTAGCCAGTCTTTTTGCTTTCCTTTCTTCGCGAAACATAAGATCGCGCATTATTCGAAGTTTATTTCTACGTTCAATGAGTTCTTCATGAGACAAATTCTTCTGGGCAAGTTGCTCAAACGTAGCTTCTTTCTCTTCATAGAGTTGCGATCGTTCCAGCACATCGGTCACCTCTTTCTCGAGGCCACTAGCCGGGATGTCTCGCGGGGCAGTGAGATCCGGCAGACTGGGAAGCGATTCAGGATTTATAGGAAACATGAGATGTTCCGCAGATCTATTTTGTCGAATTGTGTCGTCCCATTGACTCAACTCGTCTCTAGTGACTTGGTAAGCAGCAGCACGATTTCGTTCTTGACGAATCGACTTTACTTCAGGCGCTTTAAGTACTTTTGTTTTTGTTGACCCTCTGATCTTGTCTAGTCGTGAAAGTGAGTCTCTAAGTGTGGAGTCAGCTACATTTGCGAATAGATCATCGATAGACAGTTTGGTAGGGTCAGTAGTCAGAGTGTCGTTTTGTATTTTAGAAAGCCCCGAAAACGAAGAAATCGCATCCATAAGCTTATTTCCAGCCTCATCATCTGTAGCAGACTCTGAATCATGATTGTCAGATAATTCGGCTGTTTCATTGTCGCTAGACTCTGAAGCCATATCAAAAGCTGTAGTCAAATCAACATAAGAGTCTAGTTCTTCCTGATCAGTTTCCTCTTCGGCCTCATTAGCGAGTTTCTTCGAAGAAGATCCGCGAAACGTCCAATCTGCAAATTGTGCTTCATCTTCAGAATCAAATGCTTCATCACTATCAATCTCTGAATCATCATCGGCTTCTGAATGCTCAAACTCAGACCCATTCAAGACCATATCGGTTGAGTGGATTTGGCCGTCGCTATCACTGTTTCCACCACCAGATTGCATCTCGGCTAAACTCAGAGCGTCTAGAACTTGTGAAGATTTCTTCTTAGCCATTTGGTCTGTCTAATTACAAGTCTTTTAAGGAGAAATCAGTGTTATAAGAAAAAATCACTACTAGGTAAGAGATGAGGTTTCGCTATTGGTCAGTTGTTGGGTCAAAATTTACGTGAACGTTACCCGGCTGCGAACGCTACTCGCCTGGCACAGTAGGCAACTCATGATTCACTATACCATCTACGACTATGCCTGAAGCACCGTCTGCGGCTGTTCAGAGTGTAGAAGAGAGTCCTGTACGGACACCCAATGGGTTGTACACAGGTGTGATTGAGTTTGCTGATGTTCTTGAAGCCGTTCCTGCAGAGACGGTGCCGCACATTAGCCTCCTGCGCGAGATAGAAGCTAAGAGCCTGCACCTTTATGACTCAGTGAAAAAGGCAATAAAACGATCAGACTGGAGGAATGGTAACAGGATTGGAACTAAAGAGTTTTCAGAGCTACAGACATTGATTGGTGAATTGATCCCGACACTCGAAGAGAAAATCCACGTTGCGGACGCCGCTTTTACCACTATGCAGAAGGTAGAGGAACGGCTCAACTCAGTGTTCAAAGCAGCAGAACTAGAAGTTCCCGAGGTGATTCGATATGGCGACTTGAATCATCCTGCTATTGTACAGGAGAAACCAGACGCGGTGACGAAGTCTGCGCATTCGGGCAGATCCGAGGCTCGACGGGAAGCACTTGCTGCGCGGCGAGCTACTGCTGGCCAAACGAATGACGGTAATGACACATCTAGGGGCAATACACCCGTTTTGACTACAAATTCAAATTCAAGGAACCGGAGTGCCAACGAATCTAGTGGCGCTGCTGCCAAAAGGCGGAGAGCAGGCGGTACCGCCGGCGCTGCTTCAACAGGTAGCAACAACAGTGCCGCATCAGGAGCCGGTGACACATGGACTCAGCAGCATACGCCTAACAGTAGAGCTGCTGGTGGTAACGGGGCGAGCGAACTGTACGGTTCGACAGAAAAGAGGCCGGGTAATAGTCAAGGGTCGCGACCGGCTGCTGCACAGCAGGCGCCAGAGAACTGGAACAGAACTGGTGGGTACAAAGGAGGACGCAACAGCAATGGCGCTATACGAGCGCCGGCTGTTAATGAGCCTGTATACTGCTACTGTCAACAAGTTTCGTATGGCGAGATGGTAGGATGCGATGGACCAGAGTGTGAGCGCGAATGGTTCCATTTACCGTGCGTGGGTCTATCGGCACCGCCGAAAGGTCAGTGGTTCTGCGACGATTGCAGCGCTAAGATGAAAGGGCGCAAAGTTAGGTAGGTGAGCCAGACCAAAAAAAGAAAAGAAAAAAACAAAGAAAAGAAAAAAAGAAAAATTGTTAATCTATGACTATATAATAATTGATTTTATTGATTATAGAGCATTGTTTTGCATTTATAGACTGAGTTTTTGACAGTTTGACTGGACTACATATACCGAGCACTTAGAGACACATCCTTTTTAGGGTTCATTCAACCTTTTGACACCCACAATGGAAGAATCTATGACGGATATATCAATGCAAGATGTGAGTGACGAAAACAATTCACCGCCGGCATTTCAGTTTCGCACAATAAACCACTTAGATGACACTCACGACAGCGTTGTGACTACCGATGAAGAGGAAGAGGAGGATGAGATCGAGGATGAAGAAGATATGGAGGAAGAAGAGGAAGTAGATGATGACACTGAGACTATCAATGGCAAATCGCCGACAACTTCGTCATTGAAATCAAAACCTGAACGTATAGCATCAATTACCAAGAGACAAGTAAATCTTCATCTCTCTGGTATGCCTAGACTCAAGAAAGACGACGGTCAACCACTATGGAGGCGTGACCTCCAATACGATTTCTTACAATGCCTATTTGGAGATAAAACCAAAGCTTTTACACTTTTTCGGGACGGTACAGAACTTGTTTCTTTCCGTGAACTTTACATGGAAGCATTACTTGACTCTCCGCGTATCTCTAATATACTCAAGACCAAGTTACGCAAGGATGAAGATATGGCTACATCCATGCTGTACATGTGTGTATTAGTAAATATAGGTCGCATGAACACCACTTTCAACTTTTTTCCTGCAATGAAAGCCCAGTTTCGCACTTACCATCCGGTACCCGCGCTTCAGTGGAAGAGCAAAGGTGACTACAAGTCACTTCAGGACGCCCCCAGAGTTAAATCTATATTAAAAGCCACATGTGAAAACTCAGAAGAGCCTGCAACACTCGATGAAGTTAAAGAAAAACCTCCGCATGAGAGAACTAACCCCATAAATCTACTGTTCTTGCTAGTCACTCATGCTAAACAAGTAACAGAGGACTATTTTCCATCTGAATATAAGTTCCAGGATCTAATCGTCGATGCCAGCCTCTCTTCTGAATCGCGTGCTCGTGCCCTGCTTTGGCTATTCTGGACATATCTCGAATCAGATTTCGAGATTGAGACCTTGAAGAAAAACCCATTCGCAGTTTCTGGTCAAGACTATAACCTCATACCACCTTTCAATTCTCTATCTAAAGCAGAGGAGGAAAAGGAAAACATCGACTCGCCAGAAGAATTAGCTTTTGCTGAGGATATGCGCGTCCTTCGCTATGAGCTTATACCTGACTCCAGTGTAACGCCCATGGCTCGTCCTCGACCTTCGACTCCTTCGAAGAAGAAGATCGATCACAAAGAGACACCGAAAACTTCTACAGAATCACTAAAAATATCTGTTTTAAAGAATTACAAAATTGATCTTGATGCATCACTCAGTGAGAACGGGCCTAAAATCCGTGAGTTGTTTGATTCCAACGGCAATATCTACCCCCTTCATGTCAGAGCATATACGGAGGCCATGGGGTACATTAAGCGGAAGTGGAAGAGTGAATACCGATCCAGAGTGACTAAAGGTCCTTTAAAGTCTGAATGGACATACTTGAAGAGTATACTGCAATCAAAATCGAATCAGACAGAAACTTCAACCAGTTCTCTGCCGATCGAGAAGTTGATTATTCCACCTAAGGAATTGACTTCTGATTTCCTTAATCCAGAATACTCATCAACGGGAGAATATTCTGGACATATAGCTGCAGCACTAAAGACGAGTCTAAAGCGAACAGAAAGATGGGGTTGCAATAAATTTGAGGCGACTCCGTAATTGAGAAAACTAGGGATTATTCAACCTTTTACTTTCTTACTCCCATCTTACAAACTTTTTCTCCTTAGTTTGCGAGACACAATAATGAGCACTAAAAGAGAATTATCTAAAGAACCGTTCAGGGTAATTGTAGGATCATATGAGCATCATCTTGCTTGTTTTGCAGTTGATTCAACATTCATACCGATCTTTTATTTTGCCCCTCACACTAGCGCAATAAGATGCATGGCTCAATCTAAACGATACCTCGTTTCTGGATCAAATGACGAACATATTCGACTATACGATTTACAAAAACGTAAAGAATTAGGATCTTTAATTTTTCATGATGGATCCATCACTTCTCTTAAGTTTTATGGCTCTAAATGGCTTATGAGTGCTAGCGATGAAGGTCTCATACTACTATGGAGAACTAAGGACTGGGAAGTAATGGCTCAACTAAAAGGCCATAAAGGTCGTGTAAACGATATAGCTATTCATAATTCAGGCAAAGTTGCCGTATCTGTTGGAGTAGATCGCTCAATCCGTCTATGGAATCTCATGACCGCCAAAAAGGCCGCTATGCTTAAACTGGGCAAAGACGAACCCCTAAAAGTCGATTTCAACCCACAGGGCACCACCATAGCTATAGGCTTTGACAGATATATCCAAATTTTCGATCCTACTACTATGACTTCCACTAAAGAACTGAAATTCACCTCACCTTTACAGCATTTAACTCATGTGTCCTACCCAGATACACATGCCTTCTCAGACCTACTTCTAATCGCGTTTTCGAACGGCGACATTATCGCATACGACCCCGTCTCGCTGGACCACGTATACACAATATCTACAGGCGCAAATAGAATTAAGCATTTCTTTGTCAACACCATAGATGATGTGATGTGGCTTGCAGCTGTTTCTTCAGACGGTTGGATTCTTGTCTACGACTTATCATCAGCCAAAGAGCCGTCGTTATTTGCTAAACATCAGGTCTCTGAGCGACTTACATGTTGCGTTCTTGTGCCCGAAAATGTAGAGAAGGCCGAAACTATGAAAAAACGTAAAATTGAAGGCGCTGAAAGTGACATATCGGCTACAGAGCCTGAAGAAGATTCAGAAGAAGAAGAGAATTCAGAAGAAGAAGAAGAAAAAGAAGAAGAAAATAAAGAAGAAACTATTTAATAAATCGACTTTGGTCTACAATATCTAATCACAATATAGATAAATTAAAACAAACTTATAATATTTCTCTATTGCAATCTCTAGGCAATCAATGGTTCTATCATCAAACAAAAACATACCCAATTCATCGTCCATAACGCGAGGAGTTTAATTATCATAAACGAGGAAAGTATCAACCTTCCTCAACATCAAAAGAAAAAATATAGGAGTCCTAAAAACTTACTCCTAATTTTATAATCATCAACGCGTGATCCAAGTTGAGATACAGATATCACATAGTAATCCGCAATATCCCCCAATCCCTTAAAACGCATCTCGTTCATCGTCGTAAGTAAAAAAAAATCGCCCTACCGTCATTATATAAACTCATGTAAACCATTCAAATCATAAAAGAAAGTAAGACGTCATGTCAGTTCCCAGAAGATAGAGGCAACTGCAGCAACAGCAAACGAGACAATTAATGTTTTGCAAAGCCGATCAAAATAAAAAATTCTAAAGAGAGATGCATCAAGCAAAGCTATTTCCACTCAGCTAAATTTTTTCTTTCGAACAAGCAAAAGCAAAACACAGTCAAAACATAATGCAACAAAGCAAAAACTCCACATCGCGCAATAAGCAAACCATCTAATAATCGCCATATAAAATAATCCACGTACAAATTCCACTGATTCCAAAGCCAATAAATTTTTAAAAAGAAAAAGCATCATAGTCGAAGCTCATCATGTGTCATAAAGGAAAATATGGAAAAAACAATAATGACACTTTCAGTACGAAGTGGTCAGTTTACCACCACGAATCTCCTCCTCCAGAGCCGTAAGCGGCATTGCCACCGCCACGGGTATCAGAATAGGAACCGTTCGAAGATTTGTAGCTGGAACGAGATCCGAAGCCACCACCGTAGCCGCTGCCATTACCACTGGAAGAGTTCCAGTCGTTACCCCAGCTGTTACCGCCAGGTCTGGCGCCTCCAGATCCATGGCTACCACCAAATCCTGACCAATCACTGCCGCCGCGACGGAAATCACGAGACATACCACCACGTCTGCTATTACCGCGGCCCCTCGATCCGCCCACTGAGCTTTCGTGAGCGATCTTCTCAAGGAAATCAGGAACTTCTTGGTTGGCCTCCTTCAAGATATCGAGCAACTCTTTGGCAATACCACGATTATTTCTATTGAAAAATGCAGTGGCAATACCGGTGTTACCGGCACGGCCTGTACGTCCAATACGATGGACATAATCATCGATATCTGAGGGAAGATCATAATTAACTACCAGCTTCACATTAGGAATATCCAAACCACGAGCAGCGACAGCTGTAGCAACCATTATAGGAGCTTTACCCGACTTGAACATGCTCAGTGCAAGTTCACGCTCGCGCTGGGTACGGTCACCATGAATAGATGTGGCAGGGAAACCAGACATGTAGAGGTAATCAGAAAGAGTATCGGCCATTTTCTTCGTCTCAACAAAGATAAGAGTGAGACCATGATCAGCAGAGGAAAGAATATCCAAAAGGGCGCTTTTCTTGTCGCTCTCTTCGACATAATCGATCCGTTGCGTGATGTTCTCTGATGTAGAACCAACACGGCCTACAGACAAAAAGATGTAATCTTTCAAGAAGTCACGAGCGAGTTCTTGCATATCTCTAGGGAAAGTGGCAGAAAACATAAGGGTTTGACGCTCTTGCACACCAGGCATATCCTCGCCTTCAACAATACGGCGGATCTGAGGCTCAAAACCCATGTCTAACATACGGTCAGCTTCGTCCAAGACCAAGAACTTAATGTTTGCAAGAGAAATTTTGCGACGTTCTATCAGATCTACAAGACGGCCTGGAGTGGCGACAAGAAGATCACATCCGCGTGCAATCTGATCTGTTTGTGCGTGAATATCAGCACCACCGTAAACGACACAAGGTCTGACCCAAGATCTGTAGGCAAAACGTCTGGCTTCCTCGTAAATCTGGAGGACAAGTTCACGAGTAGGGGCAACAATCAAGGAAGTAGGGAAAGCCTTGCGTTGACGGAAGGGCAGTTCCCTCTGGTTCTCGACCATAGGAGAAGGACCGGTCTTGAAGGATTCCGATAGGATAGGGAAGAGGAAGCCGGCAGTCTTTCCGGAACCTGTTTGCGCGCAGGCCATGAGATCGCGACCGAGAGCGACAATAGGAATGGAGTATTTCTGTACAGGGGTAGGTTTCTTATAGCGAGCCAACTCGATATTAGAGAGCAAGTGTTTCTCTAAAGGAGGGGAGGTAAAAGTGGTGACCATTTCGGGGACGTTTTCACCAGAAGCATCGATTGGGATATCATCGTAAGCGTCGAAGTTGATACCGGTGCTTTGGTGAGAATTATCACCTTCAACGCCGAAAAGTTCGCTTTCCAAACGGGCGTTTCTTGGGCCAGGAATGTGCTCGCCATTAATAAACTTACCATCGCCAGAGCCGGTGAAGTTCGGACCGCCACGATTATTGCGGCGACCACCAGAGTAACCATCACGGCCTCCACCGTTTCTACCTCCGCCGGAGCTCAGGGAGACGTTTTTAAAACGAGGATTTTCGCTTGATCCGCGTTCATCGGAAGCAACAAATCCTTCAGATCCAATCTGGGAGCGGATATGAGGGGGAATATAGCGTTTGTTGTGAGGCTTAGAGGACCCGTTGGTGCCATTAGAAGTGGCGGCAGGAGCGCCGTTGGTGGCCTCAGTGGCGGGCTGTTTAGAAGCAGATTTATCTGCGATTTCAAGTTTTTCTAGTTTAGCGGAAACATCAGTCATGATTTTAATCAAATGAAGTTTTTCTGGTTTTATTTTATTTATTTAATAAGGAGTTAACAGGTTCAAAAAGAATCTCTTGTTAAGGTGGGAATAGAAAGAAAAAAAATTTCTAAGGCAAAAAGTAAATAAAGTTAAGGAATAATCAAGGGCAGCCAATAAGAAATCATATATAACCCCAACCCAGAGATGTAGCTCAGATCTGCTTCAAGAATGTGATTTACGTGATAGTTTTTCGAATTTTGTTAAAAATATCTAATAACTAGTACAAGAAGTCATTGTGATTACTGAATGAAAAGATCTAGTATTGAAGGGCATCCTTTAAGAAAGCATCCTCTTCTTCCTGGTGCATCTTCTTGTTGCCTGCAGCAACTGAAGCGCTAGGATCGCGTCCCGCATAACGTATCGGCAGGTCCTTGCCGATCTCCTGCAGAACAGTGTGCATGCGCGGCTCGATATACGACCATGCTCCGGCATTCAATGGCTCCTCTTGACACCATACAATGTCTGTTGCATTCTCGTATTTCAAGAGCTCATCACGTACCTGCTGGAATGGGAATGGATGTAGCTGTTCAATCTTGATAAATGCTGTGTCCTTGATGCCGTTCAGCTCACGAGCTTTATAAAGAGCAGTCCAGACTTGTCCACTACAGAAAATGACACGCTTCGTCTCTGCAGGGGTACCAATAATACTACCGTGACCGCTTTCGGGAATAATCCAGTCAAATGACGTCTCACCAGTAAAGTCTTCCAAATTCGATCTTGCCAATGGGTGTCTCAACAACGATTTAGAGAAAAACAATATCAATGGCTTGCGGAACTGGCGGTGCATCTGTCGACGCATAAGATGGAACAGATTGGCGGGAGTGGTAGGATACGCAATCTGTATATTGCAGTCTTGATGCTGACGGTCAAGCTTGTCCGCAGACGGGAACGTTCGCGGATCTTCGTTAGCAAGTTGTAGGTATCGTTCAAGACGTCCTGAAGAGTGCTCAGGTCCTTGTCCATCATATCCATGAGGAAGAGACATCACAAGGCCTGATCGTTGCATCCATTTAGACTCTCCAGCAGCAATGAACTGATCAATAATACACTGAGCATTGTTAGCAAAATCACCAAACTGAGCCTCCCACATGACGTATGCATCAGGACTCGTCAAAGAGTATCCGTATTCAAAGCCAAGAGCTCCAAATTCAGATAATGATGAGTTGGAAATAACAAAAGATCCTTGTTTCTCATCAAGATGTTGTAAAGGCGTGTAAATGGCTTCACTCTCTTGATCATGAAGAACAGCATGGCGTTGTGAGAAAGTTCCACGCTCAACATCCTGTCCACTAACGCGAACATGGTATCCTTCCAAGGCCATGCTTCCAAATGCAAGCGCCTCACCAGTTGACCAGTCGATGTTCTTTCCTTCCTCAATTGATTTCTTGCGATTCTTTAAGATACGGTTGAGGTTGCGGTGTACACTAAATCCTTCAGGAGCAGTAGAAATTACCTCACCAATGTGCTGCAAAGTCTTTTCTTCCACACCAGTAGGCAAATGAGGAAGAATTTCAGTTTCGAGTTCCTTGGGGGTCTTGAATCCTTCCCAAGCATGGGCAACCCATTCGTGCTGATTCTCGGTTTTGTGAGTCTTAGACTTCTGGAAGCTCTCTTCAAGAATTCCCCAAACCCATTTCTTGTGCTCATCAATATCGCTCTTGGTGAAAGAACCCTCTTTGATCAGGGAGTCAGAATACTTGTCAATGACCGATTTCTGACGAGCAATTTCACGGTACATGAGAGGCTGAGTAAATGCAGGTTGATCAGTTTCATTGTGGCCGTGCTTTCTGTAGCAGACAATATCGATAACTACATCAGTATGGAATGTAGCACGCCAGTCAGCAGCAACTTGGAATATGTAGTTGACAGCTTCGGTATCATCACCATTAACATGGAAAACGGGTGCATCAATGGACTTAGCAATATCAGATGGATATTTAGTGGAACGAGCAAAGCGAGGGTCGGTAGTGAAACCAATCTGGTTGTTGACAATAACGTGGACGGTACCGCCTGTGCTGTAAGCAGGGAGATGCGTGAATCCAAGAGTCTCGTATACAACACCTTGCGCAGCGAAAGCAGCGTCACCGTGTAACAAGATTCCCATAGCAGCACTTTTATCATCATTCTTGTAATGCTGAATAGATCTAGTTTGTCCAAGGACCACGGGATCTTCAGCTTCAAGATGAGAGGGGTTAGCGACTAAAGAAAGATTGACGCGCTTTCCGGAGGGAGTGGGACGTTGGTAGTTCATTCCCAAGTGATATTTGACATCACCAGAGCCGGTATCAAAAGAAGAAGAGCCAGAGAATTCTGAGAAGATAGATTCGTTGGGTTTTCGAACAACGTTAGAAAGCATATTTAGACGACCACGATGAGGCATTCCAATGACAATGTCACTAACACCTAGATCAACAGAGCGATCTATAAGAGCTTTCATACCAGGAATCATACTTTCACCTCCTTCGAGGCCGAAGCGTTTATCGGAGGGAAATTTAGCGCTCAAGAAAGCTTCAAAAGAAGTAGCCCATATTAGACGATCGAGGATTCGACGTTTTTCGTCAATTGAGTACTTAAACGGTTGAGGGATTTCAATACGATCTCTTATCCAATCACATTGCTCTCTGCTTGGGATGTGAATGTACTCTACACCATATGAGCTGCAGTAGGTTTTCTCGAGGGCCTCGACAATCTCGCGGAGAGTAGCAGTACTTTTTCCATTACGAGCAAAGCGAGGCAGGATGCCCGGACCAAGAGTAATTTCTTGGTCTAGATCCTTTTCGGTAAATCCATACGTTTCTAACTTCAATTCCGGAGGTAACTTGTCTTCCGGAAGCTGGTTAATACCAAGAGGATCGAGATGAGCTTTCAAATGACCACGCACTTGATAAGCGCGAACAAGAAGCTGGACCTTCATATGAATATCAATGGCAGAGGAGCCACCAAGCTCAGCGATCGGCATGACACCACCATCAGGAGGAGGGACAAGCGTAGGAGGAGGCTGAAAAGCTTGAGAAGGGGCTACCCCGGAGTCTAAGTTTTTGAAGTAACTTTGCCAGGATATGTGGACACTTGTGGGATCTTGCTTCCAGGCGTGATACATTTCATCGATGTAGTTAGCGGAGTTACTCTGAAGAAAAGTGTCATTCGCGCTAGATGCGAGACCGCGAATAGTCAAAGCGGGCACGAATCTTTGTATCGGCTTAACCGCCGACCGACTGAAGGATCTAGACAACATGGCGAACTCAGCAAGGAAAAATTACAGAAATGAAAATAACAACTTTACTCTTTCGACAGCGTATACGAAGAGACAATGCTTTTCTCTGAATTAATTCTTGAAGATTTTAAACCTCTAAAGAGATTTTAAGCAGTTTATAAGCAAATAAACGTCAATGTTGGCACTTTTCGGCTCGCCCGTTAGTATTTATATAAAAAGGTGCATGTCATAGGCTCCCGGCCATTCCGTGTACTAGGGTAGGTCTGAGGGTTTATGCCGTTTCGGGTAAAGATCGGTCTCCTCGGTACGTGAGGCTGCCTGCTTCTGTTACTGCTTCGGCACTTCGCCTTAACCGAACCACTTGCCCGTACTCTTTTTCAGTATATTTAACATAGAAGGTCTATTATTTTGCTTTGATATAATATTATAAGCGAGTATCCAACTTGTTTTACTGCTGCATCGACGCCTACTTCCGACGTTTTCGGAAGCTCTACAGAGCCCTTTCATAAACTTTAATTATGATGTAGCTGTAGTACCCCATGTGCGCAAGCGTGGCAAGCGTGCTATGGTTTGGTACGCTTCATATTGTCATCCACACTAAAATTAATACAATAAAACATGTAGTGGTTAACTATACACACTATAATACACAGTTAACTAAGGTGAAATTGCTTTAGGAGGCGTCAGGCAAGACAGTTACGAACTCGACAAGCCATTCGACTCCTCCCTCTACCCCCACGGATAGAAGGCAGGGTAATAAATTTGCAACTATAATTAACTCTTTCAGTTGCACGCTATAGTTTATCGATTTATCAAGTTATGCATGTCATTAGTAAACGTAAGTTCATAAATACGTATTATAGCAGCATCATGTCAAGCTCCAGACGAGTCGTTTGTTTCCTGGTCAACTGCAGGGCTGTTGGAACCACTTAAATTACCTTGTGATGGTTGTTTCTGCATGTGCATTAGTTGCTGCTGTCGTTGTGCCCTGAGGGCTTGTTGTAATCGTAGTTGATGTTGCTGTTGCTGCTGCTGTTGCTGTTGCTGCTGTTGCTGCTGCTGGGTCTGCTGTTGGTGCTGGATACCGATCGCATTCGACGCTATTGTTACGTTCCCAGAACCGCCACCACTAGAGCCTTTGAGACCATTCGTACCAGCTTTAATGCCTTGCTGTTGCTGTTGTTGCAACGCAGCAATGTATCTTTGTAGTTGAACATGGGCAATCTTTGTCACCTGTTCTGGCAACAGTGTGGGGTTTTGATTGCCTATTTGCGTAGCTACAGCTATCAGCTGCGGTGATGCGCGAACTTGTTGCAAGTGCGCTAAAAGTGCTGCAGAAGGTGTGGCTTTGCCAGATTGTGCTGCCGTTGGCCGTGCACTAACATTAGCAGACATACCCGAAGAAGAACTAGAACTTCCAGGATCCTTGGGGTCAACATTGTCAGCATTACGATGAATCATTCTCTCTCTTTCAAGGATCATAGTCTGCTGGAGTTGTTCAGCGGTCAATCGTGCACCTTGTCCATGTGACATTACTGCTCTGTTTGATCCTATTGGTGTAACTGCGCCAGATCCGCTGGAACCGAGCGAGCCAGTGCTCGTAACATTATTTTTAGCTCCTAAAGAGGTCACTGCGCCATTTTCAGCACCAGGGGTTCGCGTACCGCTAGATGATAAAGCAGGGCTAGATCGAGGTATACCATTCGCCTTCCCAACAGAGCGTTGTTGGTTCACAGTCAGCGGAACAAGTTTTTCTGCGGCCGCGCGATCATGCTCGGCTTTCATTCGTCCCAATTCAGCAGGCGTTGGAACTGGAGCCTTGATATCTGAATCCTGATTAGACCGGCGAGGTTGGAGATTCGGCTTAGGTAGGTTCTCGCGTTTACGCATGCTCTTGCGAATACCTTCAAGTACACTTCCCCATCGAATCCGGCGTTGCCCTCTCTGTAAGTTGTCGGGGCCAATGCCAATCGGCATTAGACGCCTTTTAAGAGAGTACTGAGATTTAGCTGCAGTCTCAAGCCATACATGGGCCACTCGAGCAAACGGACCCCGAAGATCTTGAAGTTGGAAATTAGGCTGCAATTGCAGCCATCGTTCAAAGCACTGCCAGGGAGTACGTCGTTCAATACCGGAAATAAATTGAGTACCTCGAGGATTAGCACCAAGGTGAGCAGAAATGATATCCCAGTTGTGTTGAAATCGTTCTGCTAACTTTAACAGTTCCTGATCGTCAGAAGGATGCCATAAAGTAGGAATGCGGCCATCCAAGTATCGTGTGCTCGGTGGTTGTGGCGGCCATATCGGCGACTTATATTCACTTGCCGGCATGAATATACCACCCATATAATAGTCTTGCTCATTATCAAAATATTCCGTATCGGCCACTTCGTAGCGTTTCCAGCATGGGTTATACTCGTCAGAGGAACTATAATCGTAAGGTGGCCGCGTTAAGAAACGCGAGAATGGTACTTGCTGATCCTGAGAAATCGGATCAATAGCCAATTTAGTTTCTTCAAAGCTATTAATCGTTGGTAGGGCTTTAATTTGATCCAGCAAATCGCTGCTGAGGGAATCTTCACAAACAACTGTCTCTAAAGAAGAGAGCTCAAAAAAGCTATTTTTTACTTTTGAGCGTGGAATAGTTTCTGTGACTTTAGTTGAAACATGCAGACTATCACTCGGAGATATAGTTGTAGGAAGGTTAGCGTCGTTGTCTTTCTTATCCTTAACATCATCTATCACATCATTGGCAGAGGTGTCCGGCATCTCTACATCAGCAGAATGATAACCATTTTGAGATTCTTCGGCAGCTGTATCCTTTTCATCTAGAAGCTCTTCCGTAATTTTTGATAAATGGATTATAGGTTTGGTAACAATGCAACACTGCTCTTTTCCATACTTCCAAAAATCTTTAATAGCAAGAGACAATTGCAGACATTGAACTTTCTTGAACTTCAATTCTTCTCTAAAGTCTGTGCTCATCCATTTCATTTCGTGCAACAAGTGATCCCAATGCGTTTGAGACCTTGATGGAGGTAAGTAGGCTTTCGGTTGATACAAGCTCCATTTTTTCTCTCTTTTTAATTCCTCCATACGATTGACAACAACTCCAAGTTCACCTTCCGTGATGTAGGTGTAAAAATTAGTAGTAAACAGCACTTTTGGAGCTGTAGGTACCAATTTCGTCAGAGATAAAGCTTGAGTGATAAAATACATCTTTTGCAATGATGTAAAATCCCATGTGACGCTGTTATCTAATGGATGAATCGCACCTGATTTGGCCATACTAGTAGCATACTTATTTGCGTTGTGAGAATTAATGCGGGCCAGCAGATTTTGCAGATTCACACTTTCCTCGCTATTATATAATTCAGAGAAAGTTGCTGACGTCTTGGAAGATTTGTGGCCTATAGGTTTAGAGAGCGCATGGTTGGTAGACTGAGAGGGAGTGATTGGACTAGCATGTGCGCTAGATGAAGAATCATGTGCGGCACGCTTTTGACGTTTGCTATAGGGTTCGCCGAGAATTTCAGATACGGATCGATGGCGAAGTGCGCCAGACGAAACTCGAGTAGTCATTCTCTCGGATTGTGAAGGAGTTCTTGAATGGTGAGCGCTAGAAATGGGAGTTGACGGAACTGATTGAGCTAATACTGGTAGGGCATTAACTACACCTACCGGTATGATTTCTGGATCAAAGGGTTCAGCTATGCTTTGGTAATCACTCAGAATCCGCTGCAGCTCGGGAGAGTCTTCAGGTACTTCTTCCAAGTCCGCAAGAGTCCAGAGATGCGTAGCAACCATGAATGCCTGTTCTATTTTGCGCTTTCTGCTTTCCGCAAGAAAAGCGATCGCATTCTCGCATGATTCTATTGTGTAAGAACTATCTGACGACTATTAGTTGGTACGTTAGTACGAGTGATCGAAGAGACAAAGATGGGAAAGTCGGTAACCATAGAGACACTGAGAAGGTGGCGTGACCAAGGAGAGCTAAGCCATTGTATTAGAGCAAACGCAACATTTGAGCTGGCACAAAACATATAAATCAATTGAATTCTTTCTGGGCTAACAATTTCAAATGCAGTAGCTTGAAAACCAGCCAAAAACATGAGAGAAAAAAGTGAAATTGCTGTGCCCGGGTGGCCGGGCTGGGAACGGCTGCCGGACACGATTGCTGAGCGGCAAGAGTCCAAAGAACAGGGTCAGGACGGCAATGATTAAACTTACATTTATTATTTCAGACACTAGGTCCTCATTTAGAGTGGAATCCACCATGAATGATGGAGAAGTTGTTCACGCGGGAGACACTTTCGTTTTGCTGACGGTTCTAACTAGTGGCGACAATGTGCGAAAAATTTGCGTTGCTACGGTAACAATCACTAACGATAAACGTATGGAACTGCTTGCGATCGGCATAGCGTCGAGTATCAGGAATAGGTCATTGGTGGTTAGTTTAATATTGTATTACGAATTATCAAACAAATCATATGAATGTGTATGTATAAGAATACCCGAAGGCAATAAGGTATAAGTGTCATATGTGTATGCTCGAGAGGCAAAATGCTATATTGAGGGCTGAGGATCAATTGGCAAAGATAACAGGTTCCTCATGACTGTTAGAGAAATGATCAGCATTGGGATCACCACCTGTGAAGTCGACAAAGTCGAGGCACGGTACTTGTGTATCAGGGGCAACATCATCGGCTTGGCCAAGGAATGACGCAGTCACGTCATTTGAGGCCTCGTGGTCTTCCATGGAGCGTATCTGAGATGATATTATAGATGTCGAAATGTCTAGAATATCGTTAGAGATGTGATTGTTGTTTGTCAAAGAGGGGCTATCAGATTTTGAAGAGGAACTTGTGCTTTGAGAGGCACTGTCACGGCGCGCAGATGCGAAAAGATGAGAGTTTCCTGATTCGGTGGTAGGCGCTGAGGCATCGGTAAGAGGAGCTGGTGACTTCGTGTATTGTGGTATACTTTGAGGGCTGCTATCAGAAGAAGCTGTTGAGCGATCAGAGTTGTTTCTATTTGTTGAGGAGAAAAATGGCGAAGAAGAAGTATCGACGGTAGAGTTTGTAGCGGCCAGCGCAGGTAGCACGGGGGCGTCGGCAGTAGATTTGTTACAGGCAGTGGTAGTGAAGGGATAAGGCGATTTATGGCTTTTCAGATAGTTCGAGACAGTCTGTTTAATGTTTGCGATAAATAAAGCTGTGTCACCGAACGGACGGAAAAGACGACCCGAGTCAAGGTTAACGATTTCTAGATAACCATAGATGGCAGTCATAGTCGGATAAATCTGGTCCCATGTTTCCCAGAAGACGAAGCTAGTGACAGCAGGGATTTTATCACAGAGTTCTTCTAAGACGGAGAGGCACTGTCTCATTGAAGACAAGATCTTATCTGGGTTATAAGGAGGTTCTTTAAGGATTTTCGGGAGGGCGACTGTTCCATTTATAACATTTCGCACAGCCTGAACACATCGGATTCTAGCTTGGCGATCGCAGTCAGGAACAATGATTAGTCTGATAGTAGGATTGTTTAGAATGATTTCAGAGATGCGCTTCTGTGAAAGCCTTGTCGAAAGAACCGGATGAAGATCTTTTGACACACCAGAGGACGTTGAAGACCGTGAAGAAGACGATGCCGAACGCAGTTTCTTTCGTGATTGTTGGCATTGCGAGGAGTTCATATCCTGGCCGATCAGGGATATTTGCGAAGAGTCGAGCAATTCATTAATGATGCTGCCCATTTTTATAAGTTCTTTGCAGAAGAAAATAACAAGAAGAGTGGGGGTGGGGGAACCAAGCAGGTTCGTGTATTTATACTATATTGAGCAATAAAAAGGTTTTCTGTTATTTAAGGTAAGAGGGGTTCGATACTCGAAAGATTAGATCTTCCGGAAAATAGCTTAAAAGGAGCAATTCCGGTGGGGATTTAACACTTGAAACTTTTAGGGAACAAGTCGAGCGGAGTATAATGGAGATACAGATTGAGGAAATTAAATTTTTACCCCTGTAAAATAGTCATATCAGTTGGATATTTTGTCTTTAATATGTCAGTGTTTCGGTAAAAATTGCAATCCTGTTGTAGCTAGGGCGAACCTTAATGTCGGTTGAAGTCCTGGAAATCTTTATCCGGTGGAAGTTAAATTACTAGTATGGGGATTAAAAACCGGTGGTGCTGCCGGTTTGTTGTCGATAGGGTCAGTATGGCTGAAACCCGTTTCAAAAGTTGCTATATTCTTCGCATGTTTGAGTATTTGGCATGCATCATCAATCTTTTGATATCGAAGTTCTAAATACAAATGGAAGGCGGGGCTACGGGTACTGACTAAGGAACTCTATCGCAGAGTAGTTCAGCACTATTCACATGTTCGCTATACCTCTCAAATACTTTAAACAGAAAAAATGATATGTTCCCATAAAAATGCTCTCCTGTCAATTAAAAGGTTTTTATCTCTGCGCAGATCAGTTTTATATTGGTAATTTTGGCCTGCTAATCGATCGGAAAACACTCAATCTGGCAGCCCATGCGACCCTACCCCGCATTTTCCTGGATAGAAGGGGAAAAACCCTAAATGGGCAACTTCACCATACCCTAGATCTTGACTACTCCATTATCTCGGATTCTTATCTTTTGCAATACACAGCCACATAGCTTCTAGTCTGCGCTGAATTGTTTACCCTAATATTAAGAATACCCCTGTACTTCTGCTTTCATTTTAGCTCGAATTCACCCACCAACCTTAGCTGTACCTGCGCAGAAAGTACTCTTCAATTTGAAGAACCCAGTTATGCATGCACTATTTGCTATATTCTTGGCCTACGTATCCGCAGCTGCAACCCAACTGCACAATTCGCCTTCCTCTAACAGGACACTACTCAGCAGCTCAACAGTACCTGTTCTACACCCTTCTGCTGCTGCACTGGCCACAGCTGCATCTACCCTATATGCTTCTGCTTCTTTCTCCCAATCACTCTCCTCTGCAGTCCACACTACCTATACCAATGCCCCTTCGGTCACTACTATAACCCTTCTTCATCCCAATACAAATACCAATACAACTGTATCGTCTTCGAAACACCATGCTAGATTGGACAATGTACCATGGGGCTGGTGGTGGCACAGAAATAGCTTACCGGTGAGCACACTGGTATCCACCGTTAGCACTCTGGGCACCGCTCGCGCTACAAATAGTCAACCACAAATTAGCTAAAAAGAACCCGCAACTAAAAGGCAGCACTCAATGATTAAAGCTAATTTTTTTTTCGAATTCTAGAAAAAATCATACGTGCCACCGCTTTATTATGTAGAGCTTATAAACCGCGGGTTTACCGGGGAAATGACGTATGGCTCTGTAACCGGATTTCGAACCGCCTTAATCTTGTACCCTCGTCTATAGCGTTATCATTCCGCCTTCGACCAAGGTACAGCCTTAGACGAAGGTACAGCCTTAGACCAAATTATCCGATAATTGATGGCCGTCGGGCACCCTTTGAGAGCGCTATAGATAATCGTTCGATATATATGCGAACCAACGATAACTCACTTAGGTACCGTGCTGGCCTCTCAGAGTACTCTCATTCGCTCGGCATTCTCCGGCAGGAGCGTGACTCACCCCTGTTTCCATAATTAGCTAAACCAAGGCGACAATGACTAACGCCCAGTTCCATTAACGGCAATATGATTTGTGCCATAAACTTTATAATAATCGTCTTGCCCACATTTGCACCTTAAGTGCTTTATTATTGGTTCGCATCTTTTACGTCTGCATGTTATATTATAAACTTTATTACGCGTCGGAATTCGCCCACTGAAATGCTTCAAACCTATAAATATGTTAACAATTTGCCCCTGACTTTGTGATTAAACATAAAAAAATGACTACGCTAGCTGATTCATATGCAAATCATATGCCTTTCCAAAAGCTAGTTCACTTTTATGGCCGTGTATCTGGGGACACTGTTCCGTACTCTGACTGTAGGGCACGCCAGAGATGCTACAATTTCCTCATCGATATTCTAAATGCTATCGAATCCACTTACAAGAAAACACGCCAGCCGCCAATCGCCGCATCGATCATTTCAAGTAGCATTAACGGTACGAACAGCGCGGACTCTACTAGATCGACTTCTACAGCTTTCTCGCAAACATCCCTCACAACAGACTCTGTCGTTTTTGATACCCCTTACCAGCTGTTAGACCGCCTTGCCGATTTCCAATACGTCAAACAACAACTCTTCGCGCTTAAGTCCAGCGACAGAGTAGCGGATTCGGAAGAGTTCTGGGAGATATGGGATTCTTCAAAGATAGAAATGGTAGACTACATGTTAAAACATTTACCTCTCCCTGACACTGTTCGAGACGAGGTCGAACAGTCACAAAACTACTATCACAACTACTCTGTTCAGGAATCTCTCATAAGATATCTCGAATACGGCCGGAGAGCGGCTTCACTTTCATGATTCATCTCTCTATCATCTCACGATCTATCAACAACAGTCACGACTTTGCTTACTAAATAATTACTATTCATATTGTATTCTATGTATATTCTACTGAACTGCGCTCATGTCCGTATGCTTAGGTTTGTTTTAGTGTAGACCTGCCATTGTTATCGATAATTCCGTTATTTCCTTGATGAACCCGCCTTCTATCACGTGCACTGTCTGGACCCAGAAAGAACGCTGAAGAACCATTTTTTTGATTATATTACCATGGCAACACATATCTTGTTACATTCCTCAAAAAAAACTTCTCTCCCTCCCTCAGGTGGCGGTACACATTCCAACTAAATCTTTGCCTCCCGCGGCACTTTCTATCTCGCGTATCTCGACAGAGGAGCATTCGAACTGCACGATAATTTGCCAATAAACATATTGTCACTTTATCTATTTGCTCAAAAAAATTTCACCGAATTTGGTCCATTTTTGCACAGTTCTTGACTGTCTTTGTTCGATTTTCCTATTTTTTTTTCCCTTTCCCCTCTTTTTCTTGTCTAAAGTGGCTGGTTACCATGACGACTTTAATATCATCTCACAATACGGTCACCACGCGAGAAAATGTCGCAACGGCCAGCGCTAAAACTGCTAAATCTTTACCAGAGCTGTCGTATAATGACATTGATCGTGCTGGTACGAAATGCCGCAAACGATGTTCATACGTCGCATTAGAATATTCTTTACCAAGCCCTCCAGAGTACTCGGGATCTGATGCTGAAGAAGAGGATCCAGACAGCGCCGATGTTATTCATGAGACGAATGATAAGCCAGATGGATTGCTGTCTAAGGTTAAGCGACCGTGCTTGCGTAGAAATTTCTCAATTCGCGATCGCAGATTAAGCAAGTCCTCAAGGGGTGCGCCAAAGTGCGATCTTGCAGCTCGCCACAGATGCCTCGAGTACCTCGTAGAGGCCGTTGACGAAGCTTGGGCTCGCTATTATGACTCTACTTCTAATGCTGAGTTGGAAATATATACAGAAGATGCTATGAGTGGCAGTGGCGAGCTTACTAGGGCGGCTAAGATATACTATTCTGAGTCTGAAGCTGACTTGAGTGATTCTAGTACTGCGAGCTATGATTCAGCTGCATCTGCCACTAGCGCCAACACCGCTGTTACTTCTGAAAGCTGCATTGCATCCACTTTGCCGAAGAATGTTAGGCTTCAGAATATAAAAGACAGGCTCTTATCAGCGAAGTATGAACTCGAAGAACTGGTCGACGACGATAGCCGGAAAGCTGCTGCACTGTTTTGGTCTCGCTGGGACAAAGTTAAGTACACGGCTCTTGATCTTTGCGAAGAAGACGAGGAAGATTCTGATCAGAAACTTGAACAGCTTGAAGATGGTCGCTGGAATTGTGACTATAATAACTAAGGTACAGGAAAACTCGTGACTGAGTGTGACTGACCTATGTTGTTCGCAGCTTTTATTCCTCTGTGCATTTGCACATCCACTTACACACTTATACATTCAGACACCACACACACACAAATACGAAATGAACATACGAATGATGATCTTGATTGATTTTTCTTTGCTTTTGTTCTACGAAAAACATAATATGGGGTCCCTGTTTTCGCTGGGTTACGTTTGCGAAATAGAGACAATTTTTGCTATGATCTTGTACACTACTTGTGACCATTACATGTACGTCACGAAACAGAAGAAAAAAACTTTTTATAATGATATATTCACACATATGACTCGCATTAACGTAGTTTGCTAGTCCAATGAGTACCTAATACATACCTAATGATACCGAAAAGTACAAAAACCCCAATGAGTCCATTATGCGGAAGAGCGATGAGGATACTCAATGCTCTAAGTCTGCGCCGTAAACGGTCACGACACCCGAAATTCTCGAAGAAGCGTGACCTTAACAATTTTCTTTTATACTGCCGGCTTGCAGAGATGCGTTTTCGTCTCAGTTACAATGTACATACGATTCAATCCAAAACTAGCGAAAGAACGATAATAGCCTATTGTGTTAGATTTATAAACCGTTAGTGAAAACAAAACAACTTACTATAAACACAATATACTGCTTAACTTACTATGGGGGACACATTCCGATCCACTGATTCACCAACTGCTCAAATACCCCGGATCTACTGAACAGCAGCTATCACGTCGATATCCGCCTGGAACGCCAAACTAAGCTGCTGAGTATTGTCAGGCCAAACAGACGGAGAGACTAAAACACGTATCGGATACCACATGTCGCTCTGAACAAAAGCGTGGTTAATATTCCAGGTATCGCTTCCGGCAGGTGCAGATGCACTGTACCCTTCGGTGCCTATTTGGACGATATTCGTACATGTCATGGCATTAGTTCCGACAAAGACATAGAGCATACTTTCCGTTATAGTTCCGTTAGGCTGTGATATGCTTTCCAATACGTTCGGGCCTTTTATGTAAAACATCACTTCGAGTATAGCTGGTTCTCCTGATCTTAGAGCTATTATCTGCCCTTCGCTGACTACAAGCCGTTTTCCAGAGTTAACGCGGGTTCTGTAGGCTGCCTCAGCAATCTCCTCTGCTGAATATTCTTCGGTATCGCGGAAGTAGTACTCTGCAAAAAGAATTCTACCGGGAGTTCCTAATGGTTGTTCAGCGCAATAAACCCCGGCATCCTAGGAAGAGCTAGACACGCTAGATGAGCTGGAAGAGCTTTCAGAACTAGAAACATCTGAACTTTCAGAGCTAGATGAGATCTTTGAATAAGAAGAACTCAATACCTCTGAGCTAACAGAACTTGTGAGACTAAGCGAAATAGTATGAGTAACCAAGCTGCTTGATTTAGTCGAGTTCACATAGATAGATGAGTCCGTTGAACTTGATATAGAATGAGAACTAACATGACTAAAGGAGCTAAATGAAGTTTCAGGGTTCACTGAGCTAACTGAGCTTGTAGAACTCTGTGCTAATTCACCAACGATATCATATTAGCCAGTTATATCAACAAATAGTGGTCCAACTTGTCGTTTTCTACCATTCTCAATAGTATGTAGAACAACTATTCTTATCGGATACCATTGACCGGTGAAATTCAGGTTAATATTCCAACCGCCGTCCAAGTATCCTTGATATACTTGCCCTCCAGAACCAATCTCTTTTATATCATTGCATGACATTGCAGACTGGCCATTAAAAATATATATCACTTAAAACTATCAAGCTTTTAGTATAAAAGAAAGTAAGGAAAAACTTAAAAAACCAAAACACAGAAGGATTAGTTATATTAGAAAGGTGATGGTACAGGTCCTGTATAAAGATTGCTATTCAATTATATAGATTAGCAGTCTAGTTGGACTCATATGAAAGGGACTGATTGCAACATGTGTAAGTTTGGTGTACCTGTAAAATGATGAAAGTATAACTTTATGTTAAATAATTCATAACTTTATTAAAGGATCTATAATTTTGTAGGAGCAAAAATTACAATAAGCAGACTGGATACTGAAAATAAAGGCCTCAGATATCTGCAAATGGTAATTATATATCTTGATATGGAAATAAAATTACAATGACATGATTTAAGCAACACTCTTTGCTAATGTGTAATATTTAAGCTCCAATTAACAGACCCTGCGACCACTTTCCAAATCGTAACGCTTATTTTGAATTTGTTCCTTACTCAATTGACTACCTGTAGCAAGTGATTCGCCTAAAGATACAATATCAGCACTTCTACGACTCCACTCCTTCCAGAACTTATCAGATGTAGCGATCTTTGTATCGCTGACTGATGACAGTAGGATGTCGTAGGTGCTTTGAAGAATTTTGTGATGGTTCTTGTAATTTTGCAATTCGTCGCTGGACATTTCAGAAGATTTTTTGGGGTCATCGATTGTCTTTGCAATAGTGCGCATAACGTTTGTCAAATATGCAAAACATCTTGCACGAGCATCGATATCGTCGTCGTTTGTGTATCCTGCTTTTTCCCAGAACTTATCTGAATTTATCGAAAATGCGCCCATTGCTAATCAAAAATAAAGCCGCTTATAATTTTAGCAATAGTGAATAAGGGCAATTTGGACTCTTATTAAATGATTATGACGAAAGCAGGGAGGGGGCTTGGCCGTTAGCGATATCGGCTTTAAAGGGCTATGTTTTAGTAGTATAATATGTTGGTATAGCAACTTAACTGTTTTAAGTTAAAGAAGGACGGTATAATTGGTTGAATTAGCACTTAAAGTTCGGTAGAAACAACGTTAAGCCTCTTTTGTGTAAATATAGTGTCATTTCGTCGTAACATAATCGTAATATATCCATATAAATCAGTAGTTCGTAATCATTGCCTTCGTCTATTGGTCATATCTGAGGTGCGGAGCTTAAATTCTCTCAGTTCACCAGTCTGATCAAGTGCTCTGTTCCAATTGCCCCAACCCGGTAGTCTAACGACCATGCATGTAGCATTGTCGTCGCCGCCGATTGCTTCTATATACTTCACTATATCCTGTGCCGCACGCTGCGGTGTACCTTGACGAGCACCAAGCTGTTCGTATGTGGAATAGACAATGTCTACAATTTCCTGATCAGAAGCCATCCCAGTAACGCCGTCGCTCACTAACACGAGAAATGCATTTTTGTTCTCGTTCGGCGAAATAGTCATTTGCGTGATTTCTGGTTCCGCAGAAACGCCCATACGTTTCATACGTTTGTCGCCAAACGCCCTTGTGACCGCAACTATTCCGAACCTTTCTTCTCCGAACGAATCCGTGAAGATGTTTGTTGCGTATCGTCGAATGCGATGGCTCTCATCAGGAGAGGAAGGATGATGATCGCGAGTCAGCGCATGAGCGTTTCCTTCGCGATCAGCAATGATACAGCGTGTGTCGCCAACATGACCTACAACGAGGCTAGATGTGGCTTCCGGACTCCAATAGGGGATTTCCGGGTTATGCGAATACAGGTAGGCAGCAGTGCATGTAGATCCACATGGCTTGCTTTGCTCTATAGTGTATTGGTAGTCTGCCGTCAGGTAAGAAAGTGGAAGTCTATACGCGAGATCGTCAGTCGCAGATACGTCCTGGTAGCATTTCTGTAAGGCACCAATTCTACGGCGCCAGTATCCGCCTACAGAATCGGCGTACTTTTGTTCTAAGTCAGCCGCCGAACCGAGATCACAGTTCTCTACGTACTCGGCAAGATGATTCGCAAGGAACTCTGAGCACTGGTCGCCACCGTGCCCATCATATACTGCAAAACAAAAGACATTATTTGTACCAGGATGACCTTGACGCTGCTTTTTGGGCAGGAAAGAGGTCATTGCTGGTAGCGTCAATAGCGATGCACTATAGCGATCTTCGTTCCGTGGGCGATCCATGCGAGAGGTGAAATGGCCAATATAGCTGGGTACTTGCAATAAATTCAGTCGTAAAGTCACAGAAGCGCCAGATTTAGGCACACTCGAAGTAACATAGTAAGAACTCACGCTTCTGCGGGCCGTATTGAAAGAAATATGACTTAGTGGTTTTCTAATGTGTACCATGTCCGTAGTGTATTAAGCAGCTCTTTTTGGCCCAAAAATAAAAAAAAAAGCGCACTAACATACACTATACACTAAAGCAAGCTATTTTTTATAATACAGAAGCGCACTTTCCGACAATAAAACCACAAGAACAGACGCTCTGGAACGAGCCAGAAGAATAAAAGAAAATGAGGTGTTGAAAGGGTGGGGTTTAATGGGTGGGTTTAAAAGCGTGAACGCTCGGAATACCCAACAGTATCAATGAAGCTCTATTATTGGTTAATGACTGGGAACGCTCTGAATTAAATAAGGCTTGCGGGGGAGGGGGAGATCCAGCTTTCACCATTTACACCTATTTGGCGGCTATTTTAACTACATTCAAGAATAAGCAACTAAAGCAATTGGCAATTTCCTTTTAAATCTCTAGATACAAGGTTATAATGCTTGAAGGATTAGTAGCATCGATCTTGAATAACGTGTTGGTAAGTTTGATCGCAATTGTGCAAATGACCTCAGTGTGGCTAACATAACTTTAGGGCGCCTACGTCAAGAACTTCGACCCAAAACTTCTCAACATTGGAATATGGGGCGGAGATGTGTCGTTGAAGAGACTTGAGTTAAAAAAGGAGGCTCTAGATGAATTAAGACTACCTCTAGATGTTGTTGAGGGTTATCTCGGCTCTCTTACGCTCCAGATACCCTGGTCGAGTCTCAAGACGAAACCTGTACGCATCAACATTAAGGATGTATATTTGCTTGCTCTACCTAGAGTTAACTTGCCATATGACGCAGAAGAAGAAGAGAAGCGTGCACAAAAGTTGAAACTTGACAAGCTGAATACGTATGAACTTTTGCATGCACAGCAAGATCATTCTGCTGACATGTCAAAGGAAGAGCAACGCAAAAACGAAAGCTTTTTACAGTCTTTAACAAACAAAATTATTGACAATTTGCAGGTGTCTATTGAGAATATTCATATCAGATACGAAGATGACATATCCGCGCCAGACCATCCTTTCTCAATTGGTGTTTCCCTGTCAGAATTATCAGCTGTAACTACTGACCGCAATTGGATCCCGAACACTGCACAGACACTCACAGATATTACTTACAAACTCTCAAAACTAAAGCATTTAAGCATATATTGGAACACAGATACGCAGTTTATAAAACGCGGTTCCTTTGAAGAATTCACTTCCAATTTCGCCTCTCTCATCAGCTCAGATTCCAACGCTCCTGAGGGATTAGATTATATCCTCAAACCCGTCTCAGGAGTAGCTAGAATCATTCTTGATAAATCAAATGGCACAAATCGTCCCAAAGCACGAGTAAGACTCTTGTTCGAAGACATCAGTATTGTCCTCGACGAATACCAGTACAGGGACAGTCTTTTGCTAGCTGATTTGTTCCATGTATTCATGAGAACCCAAAAATTCCGCAAACTCCGACCAAAAGCTTCCAAAACTGAAGATCCTAAGGCGTGGTTTGCGTATGCTGCTAAAGCCGTGTATAATGAAATCCACGCGCGAAATGAAGTTTGGACCTGGGAGTATATGCAAGCTCGACGAGAAAAACGAAAGACGTACGTAAAACTATTTCAAGGCAAACTCCTTGAAAATTTAACTTCTGAAGACTCGGTTAAATTAGATCAGTTGGAGTTTGAACTTTCATATGATGACATTCGACTCTACAGAACTCTTGCAAGAAATCAGCTTAAACAACAACAAATTTCTATAAAACCGACAGAACAAAAGAAACAAACTGCTGCAACCTCTTGGTCTTCTTGGCTCTGGGGATCAAGTTCTAGCGAAACTCCTGGACAGAAGTCTGCCGATTCTGAAGCAGGTCAAATCGTTGTGGGCGATACCGTTATTACTGAAGAGCAACGGAAAGAATTTTATGAAGCAATCGAATGGGATGAAAGAAAGGCTATGGCTGACATTGAACATATTCCAAGAGATTATGTACGCTATCAGCTACATTTGGAGCTTACTGCCGGAGGATTTACCTTATTAGCCGACCCACATAATGCCAGACAGGAAGTTGCCTCAATATCCTTTGATACTTTCAAATCTACAATATTAGTTCGCCCCGATTCCTTTTTGTTTGGAATGAGTTTAAAGGAGTTTACTATTATGGATGGAACTACACCAAATTCTCTATATTCGAAGATGGTTCGGTTGAACAAGTCTTATGAATCTGGAACGTCGTCTCACGAGGTCGAATCTCGTTTATCTTCTGTCCGTGAAACTGCCTATTTTGATGAAGAAGAGGACGAAGAAGACGTGAAAGATCCATTAGATGAGGATGACTTACTGGAAAATGAACCTTTCTTTCAATTCTCCTTAGAGCAAAACCCTCTCGATGAGTTATCTGATTCTAAAATTGCTGCAAAAATCCGGAGCGTCGAACTGTTTTATAATCCCCATTTTGTTGAGGAAATTGTGCACTTTTTCAAGCCCCCAAAGAAGCATATGGAGACCATTGGAGCTCTCTTACATGCTGCTTCTGCTACAGTAGAAGGCATTACTAACCAGACAAGAGCAGGTCTCGAATATGCTTTACAAGAACATAAAACTGTAAGTGCAAAACTGGATATCCAAGCTCCGGTGATATATATTCCTCAGGATATCACAGACAAAAACTCTTCTTGTTTAGTATTCAATATTGGCCATGTTTATGTTGGAAGCTCGTTAGCGAATAAAGAAACATTGAAAACTATTCAGGCTAAACAAAACAAGCAATATAATGAACAAGATTGGAAGCTGCTGGAAGAGGCAATGTACGATCGGTTTAATTTACTGCTGAATTCTACAGAAATTCTCATTGCCCCTAGCCACGAACTTGCTATTGCTAGCCTGTCAGAATTGCAGTCTAAATACAGTTTGCTGGATAAAATATCTATTAATTTGCTTTTGGCAGTTTCAATTATGCCATCTGCTGCCAACCTCACTCGCGTTAAGATGTCCGCGAACCTTCCTGAACTGAAAGTAAGATTCTCGGATTGGAAGTATCATGCCCTAATGGAAATTATCAACGCATCAATTCCTCAGTTTGCTGATGAAAGTACTCCAAACGAATTACTCGCGGTTACAGAGGCTAACACGCCCAATGAACTTATTGATGATGATTTACAAACACCTTTTGACTTTGCTACGAATGATTCCACTGCGCTTGGTGATGCTATGCTTGCAAAACTACGTGGGGAAGACGTCTCAAGTGAAGTTGTTCCTGAAAGCAATGCCATTGTATCGTCAGCCGACTTATACAAGCAAGGACAATTTGAATTTAGTTTCATTGTTGAGAAAGTGTCATGCATTGTTTCTCGTGAGTCTTTTGCTCCTGAAGAGAAGCACCATTTGCTTGCAAGCTTAGAACTGTCAAGGTTTGAGCTTTTATTTACGAAGAGGCAATTTGATATGAGTGCGAATGTAACACTGAGATCACTGGTTGTATTTGACCATCAGAATGGATCTGTTGATAACCGATCACACACACTTATTAGCTCATATGATACTAATGGAACCGATAACAGTGATGAAGCATTATTCACTGTTAGTTACACTAAAATCGAAAAGGATCATCCAGAATATATATCTGGATATTCTGGTTTTGACCAAATCGTGGATTTATCACTGTCCACACTAAACTTTACGATAACAAGAAGCAGTGTTATTGAACTTTTCTCATTTCTTTTAGCTACGTTTGTTGATGGCAACAAACCGCCTGAAAATGATGAGCCTAAAAATGAGCTCACGAATACGGATGTTTCTGTCGAACCAAGTGAAGCAGAAGAAGAATCACGACTAAAACTTGAGCTGCAACTTTCGGGTATTAGCATAGTATTTGACGACGATGGTAACAAACTTGCTACTTTGTCTCTTTCTAAGGCGGGTGTAAGTGTAACATTGGCCGGTGATGCTATGCGAGTCGAAGCAAAGCTTGGAAGGTTTTATCTTGAAGACAATTCTTTTTCGAACTTAACGAAAGAGAACCAGGATTTAAGAAAGTTGATTTTTATCGATGGTGATCAGTTAGCTGATTTTAAGTACGAATCTAATGGGAAACTCATTGATGCTGCGGATTATGCTACTTCTTTATTATATTTCCGATGCGCATCTATAAATATCAGGTTTGCACAAGAACCTTTTAGCCAGCTTATTTCATTCCTAATACGGTTTCAGCGTATGAAAGTGTTTTATGATTCTGCTAGAGAAGCAGCCGTTGCTCAGGCTTCTCAAATTGAAACTCCCTCAAATATGAAACTTGATATTTTCATTGGTGCTCCTGTATTTTCATTTCCTCGAAAGTCTCCATATGGAACCCGTGCAGACTTTCTAGTTGCCGATCTCGGCGAAATTTCGATCCAAAACGAGTTTATATCGATGGATACTGCAGGTACATTACTGAATAAAATTGAGGCTAATTTAACACGCACAAAGATATCTTCTCAGATATGGACGAATGAGACTACGCGGCAGGATCTTGAAATTGTGAACGATTTGGATCTGGGATTAGTGGCTATCTGTGCTGATCATGATAAGATTCCTGATAGATCAGAAATGGCTATTACGTCGAAGTTCAATGACGTGACATTCAATGTTTCTGATCTTCAATACCAATATATCATGTGGATAGCCGAAAGCCTTCCGAAGACACTATCAGGGGCCACTAAAGTGGATATAGATACTGATATAGAAGAGGGTTCGCATGTCAATGTTGAGCGGTTATCAAGAGAGAGCTCTATAACGTCTTCTTTTTCTGGAGATAGCGATTTAGTAGACCAGGCGGTATCTGCAGGAAGCGCATTAAGCGTTTTAAAAGAACCTCGGACGCAAGATACGGAGAGTTCAACACACCTTGCACCAGAGTTAATTCTTGAAAATACTGTAGATGTTTGGACTAAATTGGAATTATCTTTGGCTATGGGCAAGATAGGTTTGAATCTTTATATTGACACCGAGAATGTTGACCAAGAGAATATAAAGGATTGCATACTTACCGAATTTTCATTGAATGATATAAGTGCTGATCTAAAGTTGACCAATACTGGAGACATGGAATCGGAAATCAGGGTGAGCTCATTTTCTATTATTGATCGCCGTTCAAATATCAACAGCTTATACAGAGAGATTATACCTACTTCCATTGAAAATGGATACCAATTCTCTGTGCGGATTAGTATTGCATCTGGGCTTCCAAGTACACTTTATGCGATATTAACTGTTGATAGCCCTCGAATTGTGTTTAATTTGAGTTACCTCTTTGAACTGAAGCGATTTTTAAATGTTCCCGTATCTGTTACATCAGATAACCTTAGAGAGGATATTCAAGAAGTAACAGATGATTTAGAAGAGGAAGAAGATTCAAACCAACAGCCCGGAATGTCAATAAATTACCGTGTCAATGTCGTTAATGGATCTTTAATGTTCATTGAAAATCCAGAAATTGCAAACTCTTTGGCAATTGTACTGAGGTCACGTCAAATTATGATCTCACAACAGTCTTCTATGACTATGCTTATAAAGGACGTTGGAATGTTCCTAACATACGCAGATGCGGTTGAAATCAAGCATGCGCGAATACTTGATGATATGTCCATTACATTTTCAATGAGCTCACAAACGACTTCGGAGACATTCAGCGTGACAAACATAGAGGTTGATATTGACAAAATTATTCTTCGTCTATCTTTGCGTGATATTCTTTTAGCATCTATGATTTTTAACAAGGCCATGGAATTTAGTCAGAAACAGACATCTCTGCTTCCTACATCCGAAGAAGTAGCTGAATTAGGGAAAACACAGCATATTAGGCACAAGGAAAGTTCCAATACAGCTATGCCGAGGAAGAAATCCAAAACGAACACTGGACCCAAAAATATAGAAGAACTGATTTCCAGAGAGGAGCTAGTTGTGAAATTCGCTGGACTGCGATTGATTCTTGTTACATCTCCGCAGGAATTGCCAATGCTTGATCTATCTGTCGACCCGTTTAGTTTCACATTGCGGAACTGGAGCTCAGAACTTGAAGGAACACTCATTGTTGATATGAAGTGTAATGTATACAATTTTTCGAAATCTGTATGGGAGCCGCTAATAGAGCCGTGGAACTTTGGCGTTCATTTTAATCGCTCTGGGTCTATTTCCAATGAAATGGTTGTTGAGTTTAGGGCGCGAAAATCTCTGGAAATGAATATCACGACGAATACGATAGCCTTAACATCTCATGCAATACAAACGCTTTCTTCTCCGAAGGATATTGGTTCGAGAACAGTTGAAGACCCTTACTGGATTGTAAATGAGACCGGCCATAAGCTGATAATTACAGCCGACAGGATGGGCTATGGTAGCGAAGAAAAAGTACCAGTTGCTATAGTGGATAATCTAGAGGAGATTCCTTGGCATTTTAGGGACTGGCAGACCATGCGTGAGGATGTTGATATTGAAAAAGAAAATTCATTTGTTTCTATAAATTTTGATGATAACAAGTACATGGACGTTGAAAAAGTTAAGATCACAAGTGAAGGAATGGAATTGCATCCACTATATCCGGATGATAATGGGTTTGTTCATAAACTCGTTTGTCAAGTGACTTTGGAAGATATTAGTGGAATTAAGAACATAAAGTTACGATCCACTTACAATTTTGCAAATACCACCGATATTGACCTTGAGATAATGGTAGAATGGAATGGAAATGTTAAAACATATTCAATAAAGCCCGGCACGGAACGTTCTATTCCTATTGATTATGTGCAATCTGAGAACATAAGGATACGACCACTGACTCATAGTTTACGTCCCGGGTACGGCTGGTCCCGAAATACCTTGCACTGGAAATCCATGGTCACTGATTCTACTAAAGTGCTTGAATGCGTTGAGGAAAAGAACATGGAACCTTTCTTTTTGCAAGCGCATGCTATTCCGGCTAAAGCTGATTTGAAAGCTATGTTGAGGTACCCCTATCTTACTGTCCATTTTTCTGCCCCTCTACAAGTCCAGAATCTATTGCCGTTTGATATTCGATACCGGGTGTTTGATCGAGATTCGCGACAGACATGGGAAGGAGAGTTAAAGAAAGGTGAGAAGCAAAACATCCATTACGTCTTGCTGACGCACCTTCTTCTGTTGAGCATAGAAATTCATAGCCAAGGTTATTCAAAATCTAATTTTGCCATTCTTGTTAACAACACTCAAGGTGTGCAGGCCACGAGGGAGTATGATCTGAACTGTTCTAATGAGGAGTCTCATAAGTTGCGACTGAAGCTGCACTACCACACACTTCCAGATTCTGGTGGAGCATTTTGTGTTTCAGTCTATGCCCCTTATATCATTTTGAACAAGACTGGACAAGATATTCTGCTCAGAACTAAGTCTAACATTATGACCTCTAAATGTTCTCAGGAAATAACTGAAGTTGGAGATAAGCCGCGAATGGTTGCGGTTCCAAAATTGTTTTCGTTTACTGCTGATAGCGCAAGAAACAGAGCGGTTATTGAATCTGGAGAGATATATAAGAGTGCTCCTGTAAGTTTTGATGCTATTGGAAGCGTTAAAGAGGTCAAACTTCCCTCTGAAATCAAGCAATCAAGTATGTATTTAGGAATTGCCGTGGAAGAAGGCAAGGGAGATATCAGACTCTCTAAAGTGGTAACGTTAACGCCCAGATTTGTGCTGACTAACCGTGTCAATACTGATATTCGCGTGCGTGAATCTGGAAGTACATTATACCGGACTATCGAAAGTTCTAAGACTCTTCCATTTTTGTATTTCCGTGAAGGTTCTGATATGCAGGTTTCATTCAGCTTCAGCGGATCGAAAGCCCAATGGTCTGTTCCTGTTCGTATATGTGACATTGGCCATATGCATGTGCGGTTAGTGAACAACGACAAGCATCACGATTTGCTGCGACTGGACATTTACATTGAAGGAGCCACAATATATGTTCAACTTAGCCGAGAGAGTAAAGTTTGGCCGTACTCCATCAGAAATTACACCAACATAGACTTTATCTTCAGTCAAAGCGATCCGCAAGTTTTCTTGGACATCGATAAGGAGGCTGTACTTACTTCTACTAAGAGCAATTTCAAGCCTATCAAATACAAAATTCCACCTAAAAGCGTGATGCCATATGCTTGGGATTATCCTTCGGCGGCAAGTAAAGAGCTAGTGATCGAAGCGCGAGGAGTTGAGAGGCATGTTAACCTTGCAGAAATAGGTACGCTGCCTCCTCTTGTGATTCCATCTGGTGATTCGTTCGATGAAAACTACATCGTTCAATTCGATGTAGTCGCGGAAGGGCCTTCTGAAAGTTTAATGATCACTGAATACGACCCGGAAACTAGTCCTTACAAATTAAAGAACGGAAAGAGCCTTAGACGAGATTCTCGAACTACTCAGAAGTCATCAGAGAAAGATTTTGAAATAGAGACCGACAAATCCCCCATAAGCCTGCAGGTCACCTTAAAACTTCAAGGTCTTGGGATTTCATTAGTTAATAAGCACCACGAGGAACTATGCTATGTGAACATACGGGGTCTGGAAATGGTGTACACGGAGTCTGAAGAGTACCAAAGTATAAGCACCAAGATGAAATGGATTCAGATAGATAATGACCTATATGGTGGAATGTACCCGATTATTCTCTATCCTACACGATTGCCTACCTCTGGTCTTGAGATTGAAAACCACCCCGTACTTTCTGCTTCTGTTTGTCGCATGAAAGACGATTCACATGGTGTCCTGGCGATTAAGTATGCGACAATCCTTCTTCAGGAACTAACCTTTGAAGTTGACGAAGATTTTCTTTATGCGGTAATAGATTTCATTGATATACCTGGCGCAGCTTGGAACATTCAACAAAATTCTGTGCCTCTAGCCGACGGTCTCCTGGTTGTTGAACCCCCCGAGACTGGAGCCCCTGATACGGAAATTTACTTCGAAGTTTTACACATTCAACCTATATTGATTAATTTATCATTCATGAGAACTGATAGATTCTCTGATGATGAAACTATTCCAACAGACACTGTTTTCGGGTACGTGCTTAATGTTTTAACAATGGCCCTGGGGAACATCAATGACGCTCCAATTAAACTGAATGCTCTCTACTTAGAGAATCTGAAAGAATCATATGATTTACTTGGAGCTACTATGATCAGATACTATAGCCAAGAAGTGCTATATCAAATGCATAAGATTTTAGGGTCTGCAGACTTTATTGGCAATCCCGTTGGACTTTTCAATAATATTAGTTCAGGATTTATGGATATATTCTATGAACCATATATGGGATTTGTCATGAACGATAGGCCTCAGGATCTAGGTATTGGATTGGCTAAAGGCGGAGCTAGCTTTTTTAAGAAATCTGTATTTGGAATCAGTGACAGTGTGAGCAAAGTCACTGCCAGTTTAAGTAAAGGCCTTGCTGCGGCTTCTATGGACGAGGATTACCAACGAAGACGCAGACAGCTTTTACGAAATCGGACGCAAAGAGGTCATTCTGGAGTTGCAAACGGTGCAAGTTCTCTTCTGAATGGAATTACGAGTGCTATTACCGGTGTAGCACTAACTCCTATGCAAGAAGCAAGCAAAGATGGAGCTTCAGGATTTGTTAGAGGTTTAGGTAAAGGACTGCTAGGTATTCCTGTTAAAACTGTTGCTGGAGTGTTTGATTTTGCCGGAAATATCAGTCAGGAGATTCGAGAGTCTACTTCTGTGCTGGACGATAAGCCCCTTGACAGAGTAAGATTGCCTAGGTTTATTGGTAGGGAAGGAATATTGAGATCTTATTCTGAGAGAGAGGCGCTGGGTCAATGTTGGCTCAAACTGGCCAATGAAGGAGAATTTTTCAATCATGATTACATTGGGCACGTGACTATTCATGGTGGAAAAGCTGTGATTGTATCTTACGAGGAGATTATTATGATATCGATCAGCAAACTGCAAGCAGAATGGATTGTTCGCATCAAAAACCTTCGAAAAGTTGTTCAAGAGAGAACAGGGATTGAACTTATTGTGGAGCGTGAAGCCGAGGGGCCGTTTATACCACTAGGAGATGCATCGAGTCGAGAGTATTTGTATGAAAAGATAAGCGAAGCGGTGAAAGAGTATAACCGGCTAGCTAGCGTTGATTAAAGAATATGAAAGATATATTGTGATTCCAGTTTTCTTATAAGATTACGACTACTGGTATAACAGGATCATCATATAGCTTCACTATAGCTCATCATGTGCTTTTGAGTCAGTATTTAAAGGATTTAAAGGCTTTTTAACAAAACTCGAGATCATTTCAAATGCCAATTCAGCAGCTGCTAAAGCAGTAGACTCAGAATTGTCATCGTAAGCTGGCGATACTTCGACTACGTCAAATCCGACAAAATTCAAATCTTCAAGGCCTCTAAAGATACTTCTGAGTTCTCTAGTAGTCCAGCCGCCTATTTCAGGTGTTCCAGTACCGGGAGCCATACCAGGATCGATTGTGTCGATATCGAGGCTCAGGAACACAGGACCGTCACCTACGACTGATTTGATCTTATTGATTATGCCAGTAACGCCTATGAAATCGATTTCATGTGCTTCAATGTATGTCCAACCTTGATTTTTATCGTCTAAGTAGTCAGAATAGTCTATTCCACTTAAACGTGTGCGAAGTCCGGCGTGAATACATGACCCATTCGCAAGTAGTCCTTCGCGGGCGGCCATCCAGAGCATAGTTCCGTGCGTGAACTCAGCAGAATTCTCATCGTCGTAACCCCATCCTGGATATTTATCGCCAGCCCAGGTATCAAGATGTGCATCAAAATGGATCATGTGAATTGGGCCATATATATCTTTAAGAGCCCTCAATGCAGGAAGAGAAATACTATGATCTCCGCCTAACGTGACAAGTTGTGGATGTGGTTTTTTATCTAAAGATAAATTAGAGGCAATATTACTAGAAGCTGTAGGATGTTCTAATAGCTCTCTCATGCCTACCTCCATGTGGTTCAAAGCCACTTTAGGATTGAAAGGACTTGCAGGAATATCGCCGCAGTCGATGATCCGAGCCCAGTTGGCGTATGGGTTCAAGCCAGCACGGGCATTAAAAGAACGAAATCTGGTTTGTCTAGAACTGGCTGCACGAATCGCACGAGGTCCAAATCGTGCACCAGGTCGATAAGAAACAACTGTATCAAATGGCACACCGACAACTGCGATGTCGAATGGTTCTTCAGGGTGCGTTAGGCATTTGACATGATCTAAATGTGCAAAAGATGTGATACCAGAGAAAGTAAGATCATAATCCCATTTTGCAGCCTGATCATCTAGTGATGCAGAAACATATGTGCCGAGAACCAATAATACAGACACCTTCATGCTTATTTATTGATAATAATCAAGAAAATTATCGCCTATATATATACAGGTCGCAAGCGGCACTTAAGCGATAAGGTTTAGATACAGCCAATACAACGGCGTGAATTGAAATAAGGTTTAGAGTACATATTGGCGTATTGACGGGTTACAACCGAATGGTGGTTATTGTAAAAATATATGTATAATTATCCGTAACTGTGAACATGATTTCACATATTAAAGTAGAAGTTAAAAGATCACAGCGACGATAGAGGATAGCGGTATGTTGTCACATAGCCGACAAGTAAACCTTAATACCAATGAGATACGCTCGGAAAACTTAGATAGAAGCCGATATGCTAAACGAACGCTAGCGGATCATTTATAAACGGAGACTGAAGAATTGGCGACTAGGGTGAGAAATAAAAAAGAGATCAAACAGCAAACTAAGAACCGACCTTCCAATTGAGGTAGAACTCTTCGCGCGTAATGCACATCCAAGCAGACCGTTTGTGCGGCAAGTTGAATTCGCGATCCTTGTGGAAACCAGCTCCAGTGAGGTATCCGATGAGTTTTGCATTATCGTAGCGAGGTTCTAGCATAGCCTTGTCTGTGCGAACGTCGTCCAGAAATATAAAATGCTGAATAGATTGCAGCCACGCAGCAACCATATGAGGGCCGCGGAACTTCTCATCGCCCACGAGCAAGTGGATACCTCTATCGAACGGGTTTACCGGCACTTGTCGTGAGAGAATGTCTTCTGCAGGCCAGTAAACTTCGGTGTACATAAACGGCTCGCCATCAAACTGACCTATCAAAGGATAAGTATGTTTGTCAGACAATATTTGGGCAAAATACTGAGCCTGTTTGTCTTCGTTATCACCTAATCCCCAGAACTTCGACACTCTAGGATTGTTCATCCAGGAGGCCCACATATCGAAGTCATCTTGTTTAGCCATACGCAAGCTGAAAGTCTTTTTTAAATTAGGGATATATCTTTTGTAAACACAGCTACCTTGGGCTGGGTTGGGCAAACGCAAAGGATGATGAAATTCACCGGTATCCACGTAAACAATAGACGACCATTGTCTGTAGTTAGGGCGATAGTTCGTAAACATACGCGGCATTGATTGCAGGTATGCAGATCGAGAAAAAAAATACCGATCACCGTTCTGGACAAAGATACCTGCACCAAGGATTGCCGCTAGAGTCAGGTCTACGTTATCCGCAGCTGTAAACTTGACGGGTATCAAGGCATCGCTGAATGGTAGTCCATTCGCAGGAGCGGACAATGCCTCTAAGGGAAAAATAGTAGACCCCATAGATAATAAAAACCCTATTGCGCGCCATATACGAATGAGTCTGTCGCCATCAGCGATCAAATCCTCAATAGTAATGCCGCTGGTAATGTCAGCGGGAATTCGAATTGAGATGTCAAGAAGCGGCAATTTCCACTCTCCTGGTGAAATTGATTGAGCCAAAATCTCATATCCTGTCATATCTTTAATCGAAAGCTCATCAGCTGCTTCCGGAGAAGCCATTATACTGAACAAGTCCATTTGTAGTTTGTGTCAGAAAGTCAAGTGGATGAGACTGTAAAAACCTTAAATCGGGTATAATAAAAAGGGTGTACAGACGTGACCTACATATTGGCATAACAACCAAGCCCTAAATGTATAATCACTAGTCACGCGTCATTTGGGACATACCACACCAGCAGCAGTAAGACTCATCCTTTATACGATTAACGTAATTGTTACATATCAAATCAAATTATAATGGTAAGTAAATAGATGCAAAGCAGCGGGGCCGATCATCATGGCCAAATAAATTTACAATACAAAATTTTTTTTCAAAATGTATATCTTCTCTGAAGAACACTGTCTTGTTAAAGACAACGCTCTTCAATGAGAAGAAATTTAGAATGGCTTGAGTCTCGTAATGAGACTGTAGAGTGATGTGACGCCCATGACAAGCTTTTAGTTCATCATTTTTTATTATAAATTCGAACTTAGGCTAACCACTCAATGACCCAGGCCCCTAAGAAAGTTGCCCCCGCTCCTCTTTCTTCTAAGAAGACTTCTGCCAAATCTGGTGAGAACGCTCTTTTCGAGACCACTACACGCAACTACGGCGTTGGTCAAGATATCCAACCCAAACGTAACTTGACCCGCTTTGTGCGATGGCCTGAATACGTTCGTCTTCAACGTCAACGTAAGATCTTACGTATGCGTTTGAAAGTTCCTCCTGCCATTGCTCAGTTCCAAACTGTGCTCGACAAAAACACCGCTACTCAAGCATTCAAACTTCTCAACAAGTATCGTCCCGAGACTAAGGCCGAGAAGAAGGTCCGTCTTACTAACGAAGCCGCTGCTATTGCTGAAGGCAAGAAGCGGGAAGACGTCTCTCCTAAACCTTATGCTGTCAAGTACGGTCTTAACCACGTTGTCTCTTTGATTGAGAACAAGAAGGCTAAGTTGGTTTTGATCGCTGACGATGTCGATCCTATCGAACTCGTTGTTTATATCCCTGCTCTTTGCCGTAAAATGAACGTTCCTTACGCTATTGTTAAAGGCAAGGCTCGTCTTGGAACTGTTGTTCATTCTAAGACCGCTACCGCTGTCGCTCTCACCGAGGTCCGCTCTGAGGATGAGTCTGAGCTCGCTAAGCTCATCTCTACCATCAACTCTGGATACGCCGAGAAGGCAAATGACGCTCGTCGCAAATGGGGTGGTGGTATTATGGGTGCCAAGGCCCAAGACAAGATCCGCAAGGCTGAAGCTCGTGCTGCTGCCGCCGCTGTCAAGGTCTAAAAGAAACGTTTCATGTAGGAATATGATCATGTCTGATTCTAAAAAAGTAGTTCATACTTTATACGCAATGTATTTTACCAAAATAGCCGCTTGCCGTTGAAAGACGTTCCTCTTTTAGTGTAACCCACAATTGTGTACTGCCACACGATTTCACCGTCGATCCACAGATTGTATGTCAATATAGGCTGATGTTTGCGCGAAAGATCTACATCAAATTGCCCGAGTTTCTGTTTGCCACCAGAAATATAATTAAGCATCACGTCTTCTTGATCAAATTGTTCAAATTCAATATAGAACCCTGGTGTGGCATACTGCTGGAATGGTGAAGTAGAGAATTCGTAAACAGGGTAGTCACCGTGTCTCTGTGGTGGAAATTCAACTGATCCAGCTTCATGTCGGTCGCCAGTCAGAATTACAACACCACCAACCTCTTGCATGACGCGCAGTATTTTGTTCCGTTCGTGAAGATAGCCTGCCCAGGTATCTTCTTCGTTAACGATAACTGTACGCCAATTCTTAGTGAACGGAACAGAAAAGAATACAAACTTGAAAGGCTGGTCTTTGTTTGCATAGAGCCAATTGATGAGGTCTTCTAATTGCGTTTCGCCTAGCATAGTCTTTTCCGGGCCATCTGATACTGCGTTCGGAGACCTGTGGCTCCGGGTATCTGCGCAGAAAAATGGCAAGCCCAAGTAAGTGAACTGAAAATATTTAGATTCTGATCTCATTGAAGGAGGATTGGGATCACCTTGGTAGAAATCCCACGCGTAGTCGATAGATTCTTTCACTACAGAATCGCCCTGTGTGTTGTCGAAATCGTTTACGATCTCGTGATCATCTAATATGTTATAAATAGGTAGATTCGTCCAAGCTTCGTTTCCTTCTTTTGTCATAGAGTAGTAAACGTGTCTATAAAGCATCTGGAAATATGATCGGTCTTCAGATAATGAGTATGGTACATCGGCGTAGATAAAATCGCCGAGAAATACCATAAACTGTGCATCAGCTGCCTGTTGTCTATACAGATCAAAGGCTGCTATATGTCTCGGATCCTGCCGAGGACTGTATGGAAAATGCGGAAGCATGCATGAGACAGAAAGAAAGGAGAATTTATCGACAAACTGCGGGAGCGGTTCTGTGGTGAGGGTGACAGAGCGATTCAAGTCCGATGAGAAGAACATGTACTTGGTTCCGGGCAAGAGGTTGCTGACAGTGACAGTAGTTGTATAATCTGTAGACTCAAAGAGATCTACAGGAGCAATTTCTGCGACAGTTATAGAGTAATTACCAGTATCTAGCAGCACCATTTCAATATTGAAGGGTCGCGTAACGTTTGGTGCGCGTAGTGACAGAGTGGCGCTTGTTTGATTGACATATCCCGCGCGTATGTAAGTCAAATCATATGTCGGATAGTTTAACTTTGCATAAATAAAGTCATAAGTGAAATAAGTCAATAATAAGTTAATTGCAAGAGAAATAGTAAATAGAATCGGCCTGTATTTATCGAAATAACCCAATGTAACAAGTACAAGGTCCCATAAGCTAGAACCGATCTCTACAGGTTCAGAGGAACCATTCTCATATTGCCAATTATAATTGCTTGAAATTTCTGGTTTCTTTTTGAGAGTTTTAGAACTGCATGGTGGCTTTTTAAGGAATAATCCTAGAATCACTAGGCCCATACATAGGGCTCCTATCATCAAAGTAGGTTCTAATACATTAGCTACAGGGAGATGTCTGAGAAACAGAAATATACCGAATCTGTAAATAAATGACAAAATCGCACTCGTTCCGATAATTACCAATCGAAACGACATTTCCTCATTCCAGGTATATTGGCAATATGGACTAGTTTTAGTGTCTAGGGAGGGAACTAATGATACTGTGCGGCTATTAAAGTTTACAGAAGAAAATCAAAGGGTTATTGACGGCAAGAAAGATAATAGTATGTGGTAGAGACAATCAGCGTAAATTAGTCAAGTGGTGGTTGAGTGATAAAAAATTGTGCGTAAATGGTAAGCTCGTATTTTATGTGAAAAGCCCGGGAACTGCGCGATGTTGAGCATTGTGAGGATTGTGAGCGAACCTGAGTCGGCCTATTGATTGTACAGTTTTCAGTATTGAATGAAAAATTAATATCCTCAAATTTTGTAAAAGTGCAATGCGTGAGTTTTAAAATTCGACATTCTGGCCAGCTCCTGTCATTCTAGCAAGATTAAAAAAAGCTCGGGCAACTTCGACGTCCATCACTCCAGTGCCCACACCTTTATAGACTGTGATCGCATCAGGATTATAGTAATGCGTAGAAATCTCAGAGGCATAAGAATCTTTAAATGCCTCTCCGATTCCTTTAAGCTGATCTGCGCGTACTGAAGCACTATGCAGTTCACCAGATTCCGCAAGACACGACGCAGCGTCGTCAACAAGAATAGGGCCATCTTTAAGTGCTCGTTCGATAATGTCCGGACCAACCTCATGCATGTCATAAGTGTATCCACCAATAAGTACCAGAAGTGTACCTTGCGCAACTGATTCTGAGTCGTATAAAGGAACATCGAATGGCGCGCACGAAAGAATGACTTGCACCTTCGGAAGTATATCAGGAAGGTTTTGTGTGACAGCAGAAGTGAAAGTGATTCCAGGTAAAGTGGATTCCAAATCTTGAATAAGGAATTTCAAGCGGTCGTTGTCTGACCGGTTCCAAACGTAAACATTGGTGAGTTTAGGGAGACATTTTGAGGCCAACTGGACGTGCCAGTACGCTTGCAGCCCTGAACCGAGTACGATAAGACTTTCTGTTTCGGGATTGGCATATAATGAAATAGCAAGTGAGCTACTGAGCGCGGTTCTAAATCCAGTAAGAGTTTTAGCATTAGCTATGCAAACAAGATGGCCATTTGCAGGATGTGTGATGGTGACGTAACCGGCGACAGCGCCTTGCGCAGTTACAGTGACATGTTTCATTCCATAAGAGATAACTTTCTTCTCGTCTTCTTTTGAAGTTGGTTCAGCTGCGAGACTTGCGGGCATCACTAAACCTGTCATTTCAGGAAACTCGAGAACCATGCGTTGAGGCTGAAGACCACCATCAAAGGGTGTCTTAGTAGTCAAAGCGACAGAGAGCATATCTTGAAACATTTGAAACTGTTCGCTGGTTAGCGATCCTGCCATTGATTTGATATAAAAATCAGATAGAACCAACATTGCGATTTTTGTCTGATATTTAGTGAATGCTGATACTTATCACTAGCAGCAGAATACAATAAGGTTATTCGGCCATTGTCAAGTATTGTTACCCTGCTGGATCTGCATTGTTTGCAACCGGCATAATTGGTTTTGTATAACAGTTAGCCAATATTTTTTATATATTTATTTATCTAATTTTATGACTTCAATGCAGTAGAGTTTTGCTAGCAATTTATTTTCTCTTTAGAAAGCCGTCAGCTGCATAGAACCGTGACTAGGCATGACTCGATATTGCCCTAGCGTCTCGGGAGTAATTTAGGGTTATAGGGCTATAAACAGTCACGAAAATGTCCCAACAGCGAGTAGGTAACGCAGTGCTGCACTAGCAACGCAACACCAACACACTCTTTACATTTACATACAACAAGAACAATGGGTAGAGTTATCCGAAACCAGCGTAAAGGTGCTGGATCAGTTTTCAAGGCCTTGCGCCGTCTACGAAAAGGTGCTGCTAAGCACCGTGTTCTCGATTATGCCGAACGCCAGGGATACATCCGCGGTGTAGTTCAAGACATCATCCACGAGCCAGGTCGAGGTGCTCCTTTAGCCAAGGTCGTCTTCCGTGACCCTTACCGATACAAGAAGCATACCGAAACTTTCCTTGCCACTGAAGGTCTTGCTACCGGACAGAGCGTTTTTGCCGGCAAGAAAGCTTCATTGGTTATTGGAAATGTTCTTCCTTTGAGCGCTATGCCCGAAGGTACTATTGCTTGCAATGTCGAAGAAAAAATTGGTGACCGTGGTGCTCTTGGTCGTACTTCCGGCAATTACTGCATCATTTTGGGCCAGAACCCCGACGAAGGAAAGACTCGTATCAAATTACCCTCTGGATCTAAAAAGGTCGTCTCTAACCGTTGCCGTGGTGTCGTTGGTGTCATCGCTGGTGGTGGACGTATTGAGAAACCGTTGTTGAAGGCTGGACGCGCTTATCACAAATACAAAGTCAAGCGTAATTGCTGGCCTAAGACTCGTGGTGTTGCTATGAATCCTGTCGACCATCCTCATGGTGGTGGTAACCATCAACACATCGGTAAAGCTTCTACTATTTCTCGTGGAGCTGTTCCTGGTCAAAAGGCCGGTCTCATTGCTGCTCGTCGTACTGGTCTCTTGCGCGGTACTCAAAAGACCAAGGAGTAGATATGATAGCTATGATCTTCTTTTATTTTATGTAGTACTTTTCAGTTTGTAAATTGTGATACCGTAGCCCCCCCCCTTGGTTTATTTTTTCTCTCTTATACACGCAAAAACTTTATTTAAATGTCTATATTGACATTTAACATCGACATCGACTAGTCACCTTTTTCATCACTTTTAACTACAAATGCTGCCAGATAGTTTGATTTCACAACAACAATTGTTCAAGTCTTTACTAGAAACGCTAGCACCATTTGATCCAGCGCTTTTGGCTGTCGTTGACGGTATCAAGTACACTGTGGCGGAGGTTGTAGCAGAAGACACTGACACGGCTTGGTCTGAAGGCATTCTCATTTTCTTGTGGGCAGATATATACTCGCCTCTCATAAAGGCTTATAAACCTATACTGAATGCGCTTTTAATAAAACAAAAGCATGAAAAGCTTTCTAAACGTGACTTTCAAGTTTCTGCGCCATTCTCTACTTTATGTAACTCAATTGTCAAACACTATAAAACTATTCTTTCATCTTTGGTGCATTTCAACGAGCGAGTCGAACTCGTTGCTAATGAGATTGGTGTTATTATACCGAATAAAACCGATTATTTAAATGCTCCACAATGCCTCGAACATGTGGTTTACCATATACTAATATGTATTGGCGATGCATATCGCTACCAGCACCAGTACGCTAACGTACTCGAAGAAAAACGCACTGCAGGCGTCGTACTGAGCATGTACCGATTAGCAAAGAGGTACTGCTCATACAAGGGACATGCTTTCAACCAGATGGCTTTGGTTTATGCTTCTATTGACTCTCCACTCTCAGCTGCTTACTACTTCAGCTGTGCTGCTTCTTGTGCAGACCCCTTTTCTAGCAGCAAGGTGAACCTCATACATACTCTTGGCTCTAAATCAACTGACTGGGCTAAAAATACCAATAAACTTGATGAGAAATATGCAGCTTCATTTATTGAGTACTACTTCTCTATCCTTTGGAAGCTCGCAAAAGTCAATCAGTCTCCTGCCGACAACAATAAGATCACCAATGATGTCAAAAATATATTAAAAGCATTTAAAAAAAAATTGGCAGATAAAAAATTTAGTACATCCGTCGTTCAAAAGATCGTTGTACTGGCCGCATTGCATGCCTACTTGTACCCTTCTAAGTATACCGTCCAATTACTCTACGGTATGGCCTCTGCTTGTTTTGATATTCTTAATTCCTCTTTTATTCAATCAAAGAAATCTAAAAAACTGCCTTCCATATTGCAATCTTTAAAGGAAACTGATGTGCCAAATATGCCTTCAAATGAATCAATGCATATCTTTAATGACACTTGGCTCAGAATGCTCAGTCCTACCGTCATACTCTACTCTTTTATAGCCGATTTCTCTAAGTCATCAAACCCGGAAAACTTGCTGGAATATGTGGAGTATCGGTATCAGGATTGCAAAACAAAAACTATGAAGTTGCTTCTTACAGAGCTATTTCCTGGCCTTGAAGCCAACGACGACACTTTGTCCGTCGTTAATTCTAGCGAGTATTTTCCTGATATTGAACTACCAGAACGTGCACTGATGCTTGATCTACCCTATCCGAGGTTTAATTTCGATCCATTAATTGTGCGCAGACCTCCTAAATCAACTCCTCCGATACTCCTGTTGCAGATAGCTTTGGTGCAAGTCAAAGAGCTGCTTTGTCTTTATCTGAATGAAGAGAAATCGCGTAAATCATCAGTTGCGTCTGTTGAAGAAGTCACTAATTTTGATGATGAATCAGAGGACAACGAATGGGAAGAGATTTTATTTAGAGGAAGGGGTTCTACGTGAATTTTTCTTTACGTTATAGGTGAAAATTATTTAAGATTGTTTGAAACGGGTTGAAACGTGAGAGAGTTAATGTGTTGGTATGTCACCTCAGATATGACTTTAACAGGGTTGAAACGTTGAAAAGCAGCGTTATTTTCTTTTGCTGTAATCGGTGACATCATTCTTAAATTCTAATAAGCATGGGTTGTCTATTCGAATTGAGGGTAGATGACCTTGGGAACAGGATAAGCAGGGCCGTTTTGGCGGATACCCCATGATGCGAGCCATTGTCCGCGTTTAACGCATTCCTCTAACGATAGGTTCTCTACCAGACCAGCAAGGAATCCACCAGCGAAAGCGTCACCTGCACCATTAGTGTCGACAATGCTCTCTTCTTTGATAGCGACGACAGGAACGCGAGTGAGTTCGACAGAGTCACCTGATTTAGTGAAGATTAAAGTATCCTCGGTAGATTGCGTGATAATGACGACACGGGATCGCTTGGTATTCTCTTTAGGAAGATTAACAATTGACTTGCCCACTACTTCGAGGTCCTTACCGAGTCCATGAGACTCACCATATTGTGCAGCCTCATCTTCGTTTCCGATGAGGAAATCGGCATACGGAAGAACAGTGTCCAATTGATCTTTGAAAACAGTAGGAATGAATGGAGCTGACAGGTTAAGAGAGAAGACCTTGTTCTGTTCGGCGGCATGCTTGCCGAGCTCGACGATAGCAGGAACGCAAACGGTGAGATGGTAGCCCCCGACATAATAGTACTTAGCGCCCTCTACGAGAGACCAAATTTCAGGAGATTTTAGGTGCTCAAGTTTGTAATGATTTGCGGCACCGAGATCGGTTACCAGTGAACGATGGTGACCAGTAATGAGTACTGCGCATTTGCCGGTCTCGACCTCAGCGTCAACACGGTAGGCGGACTTGACACCCTCTTTAGCATTGGCGGCTCTGAGTGTTTCGGCGTATTTGTCGTTTCCGACGCAACCTACATAGACGACCGAGTTAGGAGGCAGCATATACTGAGCTCCTCTAGCGGAGTTTTGAGCAGCGCCACCGGGCAAAACTAGCGGATTCTTTGTGAGGACCTCATCGAAAATAGGCATATGCTTTTCTTCAACGAGAATAGCGCTGTCGGCACCGAGTCCCCATTTATCAAGGTATGCCTGGTCGACATTCACCTGGATGTCAAGAAGAGGGTTTCCGAGACATAAAAGAGGATAAGACATTTTTTTATTATTCTATAAAGACTGACAAGCAAAAGGAAATCGCGTTAAGGAAAGACAGCTAAGGTATTTAGTCGACCTAAAAAGTTGTTAAGCCGGGTAACTTTGTGCGAAATTTTGTGTGCCCTAGGAAGCAGTATATATAATGTGCGACGCAGATTTCGATACGACATCGCTTGTTTTTTTGAAGGTAAGTTGGTTTGACGAGAAAAAAGATGGAAGAATACAAAAAGAGACGGCCATTGGGATGATGATAAACGATTTACGCAACTACAATTCTCTTAGACGACTTGTGCGGAGTAACAATTTTTGAGCTTTTTAACCCTGACACCAATGGACCGGACCTGTTTATCGGATATGTTAACCAAAATGAAGAAAGAAACTAACAAATGCAGTTCTTGACGGTTAAACGTCGCCAATCAGTATTGTGGTCGACCGCTTGCCGTGGTGAGTTGACTGTGTAGGTATGAATACGCATTCTACAGATAACGAAAAGAGGAATAGTTCATCTTGTAAACGTAAGAGTGACAATAGTACGTCAGTGCAGTTTTTATTTTAGCACAGCAAAAAGCTTAGGAGCGGCACATTCAGTGACGCAATGTTGTAAATGAAAGAATTCTTCGACGCAGTCTAGACAGTTAGTATCTGATTGTTCTTGTTCTAAAAAAGCCTTCACGATTAAGCCGTATAACTTCGCATTACTTACCTTCTTTGTACTCTTTGTCGGCATAATCTGGCTCCTCCATCTCCTTCGTAACGCGCTCAATGCATTCTTCTAAGTGGTGAACGAAAGGCTTGCATTCTGCAGTTTGGGCGCATTCGTCTTTGATGGCAGGGAAGGGATCTTCTGGTTCTTCTTCCTCCTCTTCCTCTTCTTCAGCCTCTTCTTCAGCCTCTTCTTCAGCCCCTTCTTCAGCTTCAGAAGGTTCTTCTACTTCTTCCTCTTCTTCTTCCTTTTACATTGTCAGTACTGCAAATTTCATAAGAATCTTAGAGATCGAACTTACCTCTTCAGCTCGAGCAACTGTCGGAGTTACGGCTTCGATGAGCTCCTCGTATAGGCTAGCAAGTATAGACATTATCAAATCTAAAGGATCAAATCTATGACAGAATTCCGATTAAGTATTCACAGAAATTACAGAGTTTAATTACCAAGCAAAATATTTGTGAATGCTTCGAGAAAAACAGCTAGTGGTGTGGTTGGTTTGGGTGGTAGTCGGTCTATTAGAATGGAATATTCCTCGCTTTGTGATTGGTCAGTTGTTCGACAGCCAATCATACACCGCCTTGTTTTCGCTTTACTGATAGGACTCACCTGCATACACATGAATATGTAGTTTTTTGTTTCATTAATTATTAATTAGTAGTTTGCGTCTAACGAGTCATAGAAAGGCTCTAAAGGTGGTTGCCGCACAAGTAGGTGACCACGCGTGTAGAGGCAGGCACAGCCCGCTCTTCCTGTTGTAAATGCTCGTCAGTAACTAGAGTACAATGAGTGGTCAATTTGTCCACTTCAGCTCTCATAGATCTCTGGAGTTCGGGGTCAGAGGTCATCATTACCACGTTAGACTCTAGGTCCAGAGAGTGAGATCGCATGGTGTAATTAGAAGATCCAATCAGCGTGAGAACCGGGTTTTCATCGCCCGCGGTAGCCCATATACCTTTAGCATGGTAAGACCATCCGCCTTCTTCATGTACGGTTCCGTTGCGCCATTCCAGCATATCTATGGGCGCATTGTTCTTTTTAATAAGATTGTAAAACTTCTTAGTCAATTCAAGGTACGCGCCCGCAATGTATCCAGCGGGGCCCCTGGCTCCGAAAAAACCGTTGGCCTCCGGGGCAGCAACGATAACAGTGCCTTGTCCTTTGGCTTTGAACAACGGGCTAGAATAGTCAGAGTGAACGTTGAAGTATCCTGCGGTTAGCCACCATTTCGGGTTAACAGGAGAGTTCGCAATATAGTTGGAGAGAGCGACAATAGCAGGATGTTCTGTAGACAATTGTTGATCAAGTATAGGAGTAAGCTGCGAAATAGGATACACAACAGTAACCGCTTCATTGGGACGTACATCCTGATGATGAGTGTGAGAGCGCGGTCCTAGGAGTCTGGCCATGGCAAGAGTAGCTGCCGCTTTATAATTGGCAGCATCATGAACGGGGTTAGGAGCAATGTTAGTATCAGGCCATACCACATCAAAGACATTTTCGTCTGAAGGTTGGCAATCAAATGATAAATCCATTAAAGTTTTCTGCATATCGTGATAGTAATCAGTTAGCGCGGCAGAATGGAACGTGTAATATCTGTCTTGTCTAATAGTGAAGTAGGCAGTACTCAAATTAGCACCCGATAGTATGACAGTATCATCGAAGCCGTATGCTTTCTGATGTTGAACACCTTTGCCTTCCCAGAAAAGTCTTGGCAGGAACTTCTTGCTAAGCCCGGAAAGATTCGGGGTATGGTAGAGACGCACTGCGACTCTGTCGGGAAACTCGCGAACCAGCGGAATTAGCAATGATGCAGAGCAGGGGCCTTTAGGATGTTCTCTGGTTCCACGAAGCGCATCGATTAGGATAGTGACTTGCAGTTCGCGATTTTTAAGGAGGGCATCACGCAAGCAGTTGACAAGTTCGTGTTGGCTAGGGCCAATATAGAGTGTTGATAAGAAAATGCGCCGCTTAGCGGTAGATATTTTTTGTTTTAGTGTCTCATAAAAATCGGCCGGCAGCGAAATGATTTCGACCTGGCCCTTGCCTAAGAAAAACTTCGGTGCAAGGTTGTCGAGATATCGCATAAGCGGATGCACATAAGAGTTGATGGAAATGGTACCAGCATGATGAGCAGATTGCTGTTTTTGAGTAATAACTTGTGCAGTTGACATAATATTAGGAGATTTAGTGGATGAATAGCGATAATTGTGGTTGTATTGACAGTATGAAGAAATGCGCAAGAACTTCGACTTAAGGCGCGCGGGTCGATGTAGCATTTATATATACGCGAGTGGGAGGCGATACCGAGTATAATGGCAAAAGGGGAAACTTAGAAACAACACTTATTTAAGAAAAGAGACTAAGGCCGGCAACAAATAGCAGAGCGAATTTTGAGAGTTACGACTATAGAGTCAAGAAAAATACAAGAGAAGGGAGGAATGAGTCAAAGCTTATCTGCGAATATTCAGCTATATCGCGCATTAAACCAATAGGAACATTTGAATGCAAAAATAGAGTGTAAGATAAGGCGGTATAGAGTTTTCATCTATACTACAGTTGACCCGAATGGAGGGATCCAAAGCAACTTCCTGTAATAGACTCCGATCGCGATAAGCAAAGGAGCAGCCAAGCAGCCGCAGATTAGATTGCGCCTCAAGTTGCAATTGGTTCCGAAGAATGCACACTCTTCCGCTGAAAAGGTTGGAGGGAGGGTGGAATAAATAACGACGATGAAAGATAATTTAGTTCATTTTAGTCTCGATTTCAAAACACGTGCGAAAGTTTTGAATAGTCGGTAACATTAAGCGTGCCTTTCTCCGAAACTTTCTATACACTAAATGTCGCTTAGCACATCTTTCAGGGTGGTTTGAGCAGAAGGAAACTAATATCGAAATAAAGTTCTAACTGCAACTGTCACAGTAGCTTTTATGCGTTGAAAACGCAAAACCCTTTTGCAACTGAATATCGATCCGCTACCTTTGCGGTTAAAAGCACAAAAGAATAATTCTCAGGTTGAATACTTGATCTGTAGTGTATTGTAAGTGAGTCAAAATCATTGAAACTCAAAAATGTGCAAGCAAGTTCAAGCGCCATTCGAACCTAACGGCTATAGCGTTAAAAGTTCTATTAGACGGCCTTTGAGTCGTTAAACAAAAAAATGGTACTAAAGTACCGGGTTAAATGCGGTACTGGATTGTTTTCAAATTTTAGTTCCACTTTTTGATGTAGAATGATTCTTTAGTTTAAGTCTAGATCAATTACTTTGAGATCGCGTGAGCCTAACGACCGTACGGCGCCACCAGAAACAAAGTCGAAGGTAGCAGATCGCAAATTAACGTACTAACTAACGCCTTGCCACTAAAGATTTCTAAATTTATCTTTTCTTATTAGGGTAGTAATCTTCGACCCTAATTTCAGTTTCATTAAACCGAAACTAACGAGCTGCGCAGACTAATTAGGTCTGAGTCAGGAAAGGTTAAATTTAGTCGATCGTGTTTAGCGGGGTTAGGATCACATGACTTGATCTAGCTTTGAAAATTTACATACATCAGCTGTCACATTTATAGTAATAGTTTCTATTACTATACAATGAAATAAAGTCAGGTCTTCCAGTTGGTTCAATATGTTTGCGGTAGTACTTGTGACAATATACCCAGCGAACTCTCACAAGCACCCGCAGCCTTTGAAACTACATTATTGTTGCATGTGAATTATGTACTGAAATAAGATAATGAGATTTTTTGCAAAGTATAACCCTCTCGAAGTACTTAGTTTTAATACCGTCATTCAGTACAAAATCAGTACAAGGGTGTGTGTTCCTGTTGGAGTAAATTAATACTGCCGGATTAGGGTTTGCAATGCCTGCTAAACACACCAATACAATTCACAAAGCACACACTACCGCACGACGTGGTTTTGTAACACCGGAATTGACAGAAATGGGTTATAACGATTTACCGGTAAGTAAAATAGCTAGATTTTGTGGTATTCTTGTGTATTTATTTTATATATTAAAAGAAACCGCTGCAAGTTTTGAAGGAGTATTGAAACTAACCACTGCGACTATTATAGGCCTTTGCAACACCAGCACAAGCGTTCGGAAGACGTCAAAGCGGTGACTCTACAAGAAGATCATCGTATGAGCAGCAGCAGTCTGTGAATATACCTATCCAGCGAGTTCCTCCGCCACCGGCACCACTTAACAAGAAGATGAGTTCGCCTCTACAAAGTCACACAATATATGCTCAATCGGCGCCGCCGAATTCTTATTCTAATAGACCTTCACCCCGGCCGTCACAGATGTACGGGTCGATGCCGGCGTGTAGTACGAGCCGATCTCAGAGTCCTGCACAAGTTTCGCCGCGCAAAGTACTACCACCTATGACTCCGGAAGAGCATGCCGCCATAGTCTCATTATTTGCCAGTGGGGATCAAAATAAAACCGGATTTCTGAAGGACTCCGAGTTAGCCAAGATTTTAACAAATTATGACTTTTCACGGTTTAACCCGCGGACAGTAAGACTCATGGTGAGAATTTTTGGAAACACTAGGCAGGGCCAGCTAGATTTTGTTGAGTTTTGTCATCTTTGGCAGTATCTCAACGAATGGAGAAAGGTGTATTCTGAGTCTGATCAGGATAGATCAGGACTTATTTCGTATGAAGAGTTTCGCAATGCGGTTATTCGATTTGGGTTTAGGCTTTCAGATAAGTTTATTACATTGTTATTCCGGACGTTTGCTAGCCGAATGGATCCTCGAACAAACAAACCTGCCATTACGTTTGACATGTTCGTTCAGGCTTGCATTACATTACAACGAATGACACAGTTCTTTAAAGACGCCGACGCCGACAATGACGGGTTCGCTTCTTTTTCAGTTGAGAATTTTATGAGTATTGTGCTTGATCTGACAATTATTTAAATAATTGCGTCTTCTGGCTGGTTTTGAGGCAGCGATCGTCATGCTTTGCCTTGCTTCTTTGGCGAAAGGGGAGGGTATGCGAGCAGCTAATACTCCCAACTTGTACACTGACGCTTTCGTGCAGAAAACGACAAGAAACGACGATATTCTGCTATTACATCGAAGATGGGGAAATCACTGCGATCTAAAACAAAAATGAGATTTAAGAACATCAAACGACAGGCTGTATTTGCACCTGCGGAGGCGGCTAGAGCACAACGATTGGCTCAGAAGGATGAAGCATTGATGAAGGAAAAGCAAGACCAAGATCAAGATAAAATGGCAACAGATGAGGCCGCTGATGGTACTAAAACCACGCAAGACTCTATGGAAGTGGACACTTTAAGCAGAGAGAAGCGACTATTGAGAAAGAAGAACCGTATTTCAAAAAGTAAGAAATCAATTTTGTTCCCGTTCCAGTTGAAAAAATTGAAGAAGAAAAGAAAGTGAGGATACTGCGCAGTGCCCTGTAAGGCGAGGTACATGACTGGCTATGAATTCTTGGTTTTTATAAAAGAGAAAACAAAAATAACGCAAGAAGCACTACAGCTAGAATAAACAAATCAAATATAATATAATAGTGCTACATGTGATAAATATGGTGCAACCAAGTAAACGGTGCTAGTACCGTTGCCAAGGGAAAAGTTTCTAACACAACTCGAGAGCGCCCGTAGCCGAAAATTCTTGGAAAGCGATAAATTTAGAGGTAAAGAACAATGTCAGAACTTGATCCACAAGCGTTAGCTAAATTAGACCAGGAGACTAGACAGGAACTTAGCCAGTGGGCACAGAAGGAGACAGAAAAGGCACAGCTTCAACAAAATGTGCATAGATTCACTGATATGTGCTGGAAAAAGTGCATTACCGAGCCAGCTACTTCTGGATCGCTTACGTCACAGGAAGAAAGCTGTATTACTAATTGTCTTAAAAGATTCTTTGATACAAATTCCATGGTTGTACAACTTGTTCAACGCAAAGCTCTTTAAAGTGGACTTTCCATTGTATATATTGAAACATGAACATTAGCATTGCTTATTGTAGGGACGGGCTATGATAGTAACTGTAGGGCGTATTATATGAAAAAATGTAGTTATAAAGACCGCAGTTAGTGTCTCTTTAGAAATATAAAGGCTGATAGCGGCCCTAAAGGCCAATCGAGTGCGCGAATGGTTGATCACACGATCGCTCAATCGACAGACATCGCTATGCATATCCTGCATCACTAAATACGCCGTCTCCAGGACAGCGTGAAATTTTTAGCTATATAAACATCGAAAGAATACCGAATATTAAACCTGGGCTAAGGTTCCATCCGTCTTGGTGGTCTCTCTGGTCTAGCTGTTTCTGTGTAATATAATGCTTCGTATGTTCGACATTGTGTATCTTACTCTTGAGAGACCGTCTCTTTCTCCCACGTGCAGGCATACCGGCTGATTTGCCGTAGTTATTTTCTGAATCAGAGTCCGAGATATAATCATGCTCGTCGTCGGTAATAATTCTGGTGGTTTCATCGTCAGACGAATTATCGTCGGTAATAGACTCGTGTCGAGACCAACTTTCAGACGCCGACGGATAGCTACCCTCTAGCGCGCACTGTTCCTCTGTTATAAGCAAACTGGCGCGTCTTAAGACCGTATCATCGAACTTGAAACTGGTTATTTTCCGCAATGCTGCCATGCTGGGGACTGATTTCGTCGGTCCCAGCGGTCGTTTGGGCAGGTCGCTATCCGCGATATCGACAATTTGTGAGTATCCCACAAATGACGATGACCTCTTAGGTGTATTAGTCATCGTATGAATAGTCGACTCGACAACCAATACACTAGTATTAGCAATAACAGAGATGGTTGGGGTGGTCTTTCTGTTACGTTAGTATATATAGTATCTGCGGCTCAGATTTGTTGGGAGATCTACCCCACATTCCTCATGCGGATTAGCAGAATCTAGATGACTTGCCTGTGTTGACTAAGGGAATGATGATTAATGCGTTCAAAATTGAGCTCATAGCAAGTGTTTTAGTTACTAGTGGCGCACAACCGCAGGTTTCAGTAGAACGTGGTTCCATGTTTGAGACAAAAGACCTAACTGATCTTGCCTGTATTTAAGTAACTTTTGTACTTAGTGTAACTGTAGTACCAGATATACACCTCTTTGACAGAACCTACCTCTTTGTATAGCGGCAATGAGCCAGTTAGTGCCGCTATCCTGTTCATTACTTTATGTTGCGGTTCTATATATAATTCCGCGTATTGATAATGATCCCGTTGCTAATATAAAGCGCCGAAGTGCAGCTGTGTCTCTAGCAACAGCAGTTTCGCTCTGGATCGCGTCGCGGTACACTTACAACTTAGGTGTCTTAGGGCCAATCGAAGTGATTGTTGTTAAATCCGCTAAAGCGAGCCTACTTGTTTGCTTGCTATTTATTGAACCGATATGCGAAGGTTTTATAAATGGCAAATTCTCATTTGAACCAATATCATGGGAATCTGCCAAACGGTACGTGATCGGCCCAATCACAGAAGAACTAGTTTACAGAGCGTGCATAGTAAAATTCACGTCTATGTGGGTGTCACCGCTTTATTTCGGTATAGCGCATTTGCATCATGCCTACGAAATGATATACCGCGAAGGCTATACTGTGTCGTATTCGCTGATCGTATGCAGTGTACAGTTCGTATTCACTACTGTGTTCGGTTGGCTTGCAGCTGTAATATACACAAATACAGGGTATGTATGGCCTTGCATTGCTGTACACATGATCTGTAATCTGATCGGTCCGCCGAATCTCGCAAAGCGTAGAACCCGAATCGGTACTGTCATTGCATACTTTGGCCTGTTTTTGGGAGCAGGTCTGTTCTGGACATTCAAGCCCTTACTATTAACTTAGTTTGACTCAAGCACTTGGTACGATCCTTTAGCAAGTCTGCAGAGTAGTCCCGATATCTGCAATTTAGAATTGACACCTTCCAAGACACGCATATGCACGAATCCTATTTCACGAATTACTTCTAGTCTGTCAAGTTCTCTCATGGGAATTAGTCTTCCAATTTTGAACATCGTAGAAACAATATCGACCGCACTGTAACCTTTCTGCCAAATTTGCGTCAGTTTGTCAAGCGCTTCATCTATTCGACGCGCTAGTGCGCTTACCATCATCGCACGGATCTGCATCGGGTGCGGTGCATCAACAATTTTCATTACATTTTCATCAGTTATCTGGCCAAACCCAGACCACGTACTTTGCATGTTGTTAATTGCTTGGCGCATATCGCCCTCGGCTGTGAACACTAGTGCATGTAATCCGGCATCTGTATAACTGACATTCTCAGCTTTAGCAATCTCCAGTAGCCTAGTGAGCACCTGCTTGTCAGTTGGTTTCGCGTATCGCAGAATAGCACATCTCGATTGCAGGGGTTCAATGATTTTGTTCGACTGGTTACACGCAAATGCAAACCGCGTAGAGTTCGAGTATATCTCCATAATGCGCCGCAGAGCCTGCTGAGCACCAGTAGTCATACTATCAGCCTCATCCAAGATGATTATCTTGTGGCGGCCGGGGTCCAGGTTCACTTTACTCCGCGCAAAACTTTTGATCTGGTTACGCACAACATCTATTCCGCGCTCATCACTGGCATTCAACTCTAAAACAGCATCCTTATACTTTTCACCAAGAAGCTGATGTGCTAGTGCTAGTATAGATGTCGTCTTTCCAATTCCTGGCATACCAGATATAATCATGTGTGGCATATTACCATCGTTAGCAATTATTTTGAGCCGTTCAATCGTCTCCTCATTGCCAACAATATCAGAAAGATACTGCGGTCGGTACTTCTCAACCCATGGTAAGTTAGCATTTGTGATGGTTACGTCGTTATCGCGTTTACTGCTTGATCCTGGCTGCATCAAAAGGTCGCGTCAAATGGTAGATTGGTGGTGCGTGTATGCATTAGGGTTTCTACACCCATCTTACACTTACCTCTGGCGCGTCACGTGCGACCAAAACTACTGATTGACAATGAACGAACAGCCTGTATCGATAAATGCACCTAGCAATGCATCGAGCACTGCATCTACATCCTATTTATCGTCTACGTCATCTTATGCGGGTTCGGATGCCGATAGATCGCGAACTTCTGGGACAGAGTACGAGATTCTAGGGGACAAGGTGGCGTCTGCTTTCGATCTGGGCGCACTGGACAAGACATTAGCATTGCAAGCACGTTCCTCAGGTCGTCTAACGGCATCGTCGAACGAAGTCAAAGATATGTACGAGATGGTTCAAATGCGTTCAAATGCGATTATCAAGCGTGTCAATCGCGGGTCAGAAGATGCAAAACTCATAGTAAAGGAACTGAAGCAACTCAGCGATAGGCTCGCCGCACTCGAATCAAAGGCCCGCGAAAAGTATCCGATCGAACATGCGCTCGTCTACGAAGAATCCAATACCGCTCTATAAGCAATACAGTTATAATTGTTTTAAGACTTTTTTTTTTAAAGTTAGAAAGCCGCTTGCAAGGATACCTGTATCAATTTCTATCCGGTGGAGCTGGCTGCTAAACAATTTAAGCTCCATCGCGCGACGCAAGCCACACGAGCGCAACTGCTGGACAGTGTCGCCGAGACTCTCTAAACGAAACTAATTTATTTAAAACCTATAGTACGGTCTGTGATACAATTATGGCCGTGCTTATGCAATCCAGCACGGGAACAAGCTTGCCGAGACCTGCCCAATCAGGAAGCTTCTTATAGCCGAGGATACGATATGCACCACCTTAATGTACGCGGACTTGACCCCGGGTATTGCACAAAACTCTAATTGATTATCTGGGGAAAAAAAACCTGCCTCCGGAGCTACTTAAACACAAGGTTGCCATATATCCTTCCCTTTAATCACTTCGGCTACTACTCGGTTCGCGCAAAAGATGTCCGATTCTGCAGAAATTGATACAGTTATTGAGTCTAACCCTTTTGTAGAGCAGGTAAAGAGTTTCGTCGCTGGAGGTGTGGGCGGCGTGTGCTCGGTGCTCACAGGACACCCCTTTGACCTGCTCAAGGTGCGCCTGCAAACTGCTTCACCCGGTCAATACTCTGGCACACTCGACGCTCTCAAGAAAACTATAGCTCATGATGGACCAAAGGGTCTATACAGAGGTGTGACTGCTCCACTGCTCGGCGTTACCCCTATGTTCGCGATTTCTTTCTGGGGCTACGATCTTGGTAAACAAATCGTAACTGCTACTACGCCTACAGGCCCAGGAGGATCGCTATCAATTGCACAGATCTCTGCAGCCGGTTTTATTTCAGCAATTCCTACAACTGCTGTCGCGGCACCTTTTGAGCGCGTGAAAGTCCTGCTCCAGGTCCAGGGTCAGGAGTCTACGACGCCTGCCGCTGGTGCGGCAGAGAAAGCGGCTGCTGGTGCGGCTGCTGGAACCGCTGCTGGAACTGCCGCAACTACTAGTGCACCTAAACCGCGCTACAATGGTACTTTCGACGTCGTAAAGCACCTCTACCGTGAAGGCGGCCTCCGCTCTATTTTCAAGGGCTCCGTCGCTACGGTCGCACGTGACGGTCCCGGAAGCGCCCTTTACTTTGCTACTTACGAGTACCTTAAACGGTCTCTTACGCCTAAAGATGCCGAAATGTCATTTAGTGCAATTCTCTTTTCTGGAGGTATGGCTGGTGTTTCTATGTGGTTGGTAGTGTTCCCGCTCGATACTATTAAATCCACTTTGCAGTCGCAGGAAGGAAACGCCAATTTTGTTAACATTACTAGACAGATCTATAGCAAAGGCGGATTCAAGGCGTTCTTCCCCGGTATCGGACCAGCTTTGCTCAGGTCTTTCCCCGCCAACGCTGCTACTTTCCTTGGTGTCGAACTCACTCATAGAGCCTTTGCGTTGCTCTGAAATGGATAACATTTTCACAAACACATATTATTTGTGAATTTTCCACCAGCTATTGTTCCATCCAGGACTCATCAGCGACCGTGCTTTCGTGTTGCCAAACATGAGTAACATCGACGAATGGCATCTGTTTGTATAATCTCACTAGCTGGTTTCGTGTATAGACATTGCCTTTCATGTAACCTTGGTCAATAAGACTGACCACTATCGATTCAATAGCATTGTAGTCCCACTCTGCGACGATTGGGTCCGTAGCCAGATCTCTTGAAGAGAATTCAATTGCCTTTAGAAGATCGCTGAACCGAAGATCGGTGACTTGTTGAATGAGCATAACGCGTCTAAATAGGTTGCGCAAAATTAGGGTATCGATACGGTACCGCATTGTAGAATATACTTTTATTGAAATAAGCAGTGCTTTAGTTTTTTCGATGTGCGAATAGTACGCCGACCGGTCGCCCTGTTTGATTGCAGCCACTGCAGGTCCGTAGAGTGAGTCCAGGTTATATGTTTGGAGCAGTTGGAGCGTCGGCATGTAGCCGAGTACAATAGATGCGGGCACAAGATGTAACAGAATTACTCTTTCGTTGTGCGGACTTGTACCGTTACAGTGTGTGTATGCCCATAACAGATGGCGACGAGCGAGCAGGTACTGGTTACGGTAAAAGTAGAAGCGGCCAAGTTGACAGCGGTAGAAGACCTGCAGAGACATAGAGTACTGTGACATTTTTACAGCAGCAGTATGCATGTTAGCAAAGACGTTTGCACAGGATATAGGTTGTTCAAGTGTGAAATAAGTCTTGCAAAGAGCGACTGCGATATAGAGCAGAATTGATTTGCGTGGGCTATGCGGATCGCGGTCGCCTCGTATGGAATTGAAAAGTCGTAATATAATACCTGAAAGATGCATGTTACGCGGATAATAAACGGTATTTGGAGGTAACCGTTTTTCTATGCGATCGAGCCGGTCAGCCTCTGATGCCAGTGGTAAGGCGACACCTATCACGTGCACAACAAGGCCATAAAGAATGGCACCTTGTGCAGATGCAAATGCCGTTTGTGTAGCCGCTGCAAGTTTCTCGACAAGATCAAACGTCTGGCGAACATCGTATGGATTCACATCACGGCAAAGTTGTAGATACGCATTAAGGACGAGTTCTATAGCAGGTGACAGGCCCGCTGCAGCAACAGCGGTCTCAATGTCAACAGTTTGCGCATCAATCTGGATAGTTGCTATTAGATCCTTTGAGAAGTCAAGGTTAAAGCAGTTTATGTAGTCAACTGCAGTTACAGCATTGCGCACCTGCGTGATCACAGCCTGTGTGGACATATATTTATTATAAACCTCGATTTATAATGTTTTTTGATACTCTTAGTTGTTGTTACCCGGCGCACAAAGGTGCTGCCGTGGCCTTAGTTGGGCTAGACCTATAAAGACAAGACAACCTTGTTAATAGTTCATTCACTGGACACCCTCTATATTGCTTTTTTTTGTTTGTTAAAAATCGTAGTAATTACGGTGATAAAAAGAAAAATTTACTTTTTTGGTAAATATAATGATACATTACGTGTTTTCATTGCTGCTATTATGCGCAATTGGAAGCGCTTTCTATCTCCCAGGGGTTGCGCCAAACGACTATATCGTTGGAGACTCAATACCAGTACTAGTCAATAGTTTGACACCATCTGGTGATTTTGACCTAAAATCTTTAATTGCATATGACTTCTATCATCCAAATTTTGACTTCTGTCAACCCGAGGATGGGCCTAAACAGGTCTCTGAGTCACTGGGATCGATCCTATTCGGTGACCGTATATTCACGGCACCCTATAAGCTAAATCTCCTCGAGAATCAAGAATGTGTGCTCCTTTGTGCAAAAACATACAGTCCAAAACCATCTCGGTTTATTAATCGTCGTATCCGAGAACACTACATCATGAATATGATCGTCGACGGCCTTCCTGTTGCTCGCGTTCACAAGAACTCCGCAACCGGCGAAGAGTATTACTCGTCTGGATTTGCCCTTGGTGAGCTTATAGATGGAACACCCTATCTGAACAACCACCTCAACTTCGAAATAGAGTATCACGTCACAAAATCGGGTAAGTACCGCATAGTAGGCGTTAGCGTCTCTCCTGCCTCTAAACACTCTGTCGTTGACGACCTTGGAAACCCTGACTGCTCCTCCACCGTGCTTATTTCTCTTGATGCAGATTCCGCCACAGAAGTAGTATATACCTACAGTGTCTCCTGGAAAGAATCCGCCACCCCCTGGGCGACCCGCTGGGACAAGTACCTCGAAGTCGAAGACTCAAAAATTCATTGGTTTTCTATCGTCAATTCTTCGGCAATCGTTGTATTTTTACTAGGAATGGTTGGAGTCATCTTACTCAGAACACTCCACAAAGATATCTCACATTATAATGAGTTAGACCTCGACTCCGGCTCGCAAGAAGAAACAGGCTGGAAACTCGTCTACGGCGATGTGTTCCGTGCACCTTCGCACCCGTTGCTCTTGTCTGTCCTGCTGGGTTCTGGCGCACAACTGCTTCTCATGGGAATGACAGTTATTGTATTTGCTCTAATGGGACTTCTGTCGCCTTCTAACCGTGGTTCCCTACCGACAGTCATGCTCCTTGTGTTCGCGCTCTACGCCTTCTTCTCCGGTTACGTCTCAGCCCGCGCCTATCAGGTGTTCCAGGGCGAAAACTGGAAAATGGTCGTCCTTCTAGCACCTACACTTGTTCCCTCATGCGTATTCTCTGTGTTTATAATGCTTAACTTTTTCTTGATCAGCAAGGGCTCATCTGGCGCAGTTCCCTTCGGCACCATGGTACTAATTGTATTCATCTGGTTCCTGATTTCTGCACCTTTGTCATGCGCTGGCTCGTACTGCGGACTGAAAGCGAAAGCGTACGAGGCGCCAGTACGCGTGAACCAGATCCCCAGACAAATCCCCACGCAGCCTACTTACTTGATGCTTGTACCATCTATCTTCTGTGCTGGAATCCTACCATTCGGGTCAATATTCGTGGAATTGTATTTTATCCTGAGTTCTCTGTGGATGCACAAATACTACTATATGTTCGGATTCCTGTTTTTATGTTTTGGTATACTAATAGCGACGTGTGCTGCTGTATCGATCTTATTTGTTTACTTCCTGCTATGCGCAGAGAACTACAACTGGCAATGGCGGTCTTTCATGTTTTCTGGCGGTACTGCTATCTATATTCTGATCCACTCATTTATTTTTTGGATTACGAGAGCTTCTGGTTTTAATTTTGCGTCAGCTGTGCTTTATTTTGGCTACTCATTCATTCTAGCAGGGCTCGTGTTCCTGCTTACTGGGTTTGTGGGATTCTCGGCATCTTTTATGTTTGTTGACAGAATCTACCGGGCTATCAAAATTGATTAATTGCGTATATCTGACGGGGGAAATATTCGAATAACAAAACGCGAACTACTATGAACGACTAAAGACTTTTGACGGGATCTAGTCGGCTGGGCCTGACCTTGCCCATTGGGACTTGGTCTTATAGGCCCGCTCTACCCATATTTCTCTCATTTTTAGTCCACTACCCCCACATTTTTTTTTTCTCATTCCTCATAGAGACCAAATTTGATTAATAAAAACCACATAAGATCGTAATGGCTGGATCTGTATCAGGAGCGTTACTACGCAGACAGTTCCAAGATCTAAATAGAGACGGGATACCAGGAATCTCCGCAGGACTCAGAAAGGACAACCTCTATGACTGGGAAGTGCTCATGGTAGGTCCTGAAGACACTCTTTATGAAGGCGGTCTGTTCCGCGCACGTATGCGGTTTCCTTCAGATTATCCAAATATGCCACCTGTGCTGAAATTCATTAGCCCCATGTGGCACCCGAACGTGTTCCCGGATGGTGTTGTCTGTATATCGATCCTCCACAGTCCCGGCGAGGACGAACACGGTCTAGAAGACGCAGGTGAGCGTTGGTTGCCTGTACATACTGCTGAAACAATTCTGCTTAGTGTCATGGCTATGCTATCTTCTCCGAATCTCGATTCTCCAGCTAACGTAGATGCCACAAAGCAGTACCGCGATGACTACCCAGCCTATAAGAAGCGCGTCCGCGAGATAGTTCGTCGTTCAATTGAAGAACTGCCGGAGTAAATCGCAGCGTTTACTCGGAATCCTGCGAATTAAATCACATGCATTATATGTGTTTTCTCGCTATAGACTACGAATTAATGCCAATCTACTAAATCTTTCGCTAATACACTCGTTATAATCGTTACGCACTGATGTACCCCCCTACTTGTCGAACGACGAGTCGAGGATATCAAACATATCGTCATTAGATGTTTTCGTAGACTTTTCATCCTTAGAAGACTTTGATCCGTTAGTTTCCTTGTCTTCGTCAAACCCAAATCGTCGCTGGAACCGCGCCATACGGCCACCGGCCTCCATTTGTGCTGCCAGCTCGGCTGCAATACTTGGATTCCATTGAGCCTGATTACGTATATCCTTGATATACCGCCACTCAGTGCGTGGAAAAACACTCTTTCTCATATACGTTGACCCGTCAGATAGCTCAACCCGGCAGTCGAACCGGTACGGCACATTCGGCCGCGTCTTGCCGATCTCCAGATGTCGCACAGGCCACTTTTTTACGCTCGATTTACCCGAAGGTGCAGCATATCCGCGTATTTGTATGTATAGTGGACTCAATGCTTTTCTTAATCCGATCATCGTTGGTTACTTTTAAGGTCGGACGCTGATAAAATTGCAAGTTAAATGTATTTTCTTTTTTTTACTGTCAATAGGGTTAGGGTTAGATCATCACTCTGGTTTCACACAAACAACTTACATTGCGATAGCCAACTATGAGCATCGGGGATGACCTTAAGACGGCGCTATCTGCGCTGCTTCTGGCTTTCGATAAATACCTTGATGCTGTAGCGATGTACCAGCCATATGATAAGCATGTAATGCGTCTAGAGCGTGCATGTGAAGATGTTAACAAAGAGCTTTCGATGCTTGAGCAACACCAACAGAATTATGAACTAATCACACAACTGAACGAAGACACCCAAAGAGCAGACAGTGAACTCAGAAATAGAATGAAACAGCTTGTTCAAATTAGACAAAGGCTTAATCAGCTGCCTAAACCGTCAAACATGTCTGTTCCAGAATCCCAGAAAGAAGTGTCATATACGGAACTGCTTGCCTATGCTACTAAAATCTCGAAATTCACTACTGCACCACCAGGATACGCTCAGGCTGCTGATGCTACAGAATCTCAACCGAAACAGGATTCACCAGATCCTGAAAATACCAAAATTGTACCTCCTGAGTACTCAAAACCCATCACATCGGTACCTGCGAATTTCCCTTGGCCCTCAGAAGACGAAATGAGACGCGGCTGTTTGGCCGAATACAACGTTAAATCTCTGAAAAATGACAGACCAATCGATAATAATAATCTCCCAGTTGAACTGCCGCATACTGTTACTAAAGATGAATCAATGTCCCCTACAGCGCATGATCCCATGGAGAACACAAATACAACTGTTGACTTAGACCTTTACGACCCTGACGACGAAAACTGAATAATATGCTTGTTTTTTTTTTTATAAAAAAAATATCTAGTCCATAAATATTTTCCTCAAAACCAGTTTCGCACAACTGAACTCCCTCCTCCGCGAAGCGGCTTCACTATTTTCAAAGAGTTCAGCCCTTTAGATATGCCACTCACAGGCGTAGAAGATACCATTGATTTACCTTCAGCACTAAAAGAATGCATTTGTGCTTCTTCTAGTTTACTGCGAACTGACTCTAGTCTCGTTTCAAATTTACTACTATCAGCAGCAAGCTTTTCTTGCGAAAATTGCAGTAATGTCTCCAACGCCTCAATCCTTTCATTTCTGGAATTCAGCTTTCTTTCCGCAACAGCAATCTCTTTCTTTAAGTGCGAATTTTGCTCAACAAGCTGTCTCTGAACTTGTGTAAGATGCTCCAAATTTCTATTCAAAAATAACATCTTCTTCTGTTGTGCACTTCCTGATGTCTTCATAAAATTGTCATAGTGTTCCCTGGTCTCGTCTAATTGAATCTCCAGCTCTATAACCCTCTCGCACCTCTTCTCAACTTCAACCATTAAAGCTTTCTTTATTGCTTCAAATTCTTTCAGTTTAGAATTGTGCAAATCATCGTTATCGCTATCAGGTATCGGTCCAAATTCCGCATTCTGCACTGCTGAACTTATCTTAGACATTTCATCTAATTTTCGTATCTTCTGATGCATCTCATCAATAATCTTATCTTTGCGACTGATTTCTTCATGTAGTTCTCGTATCTTAGAACGAGAAAAATCTTCGGACGTTCTCCAACTCTTGAATTTCGCCAACTGTTCGTTTTTTATCTCGTTATATGGCACATTCGCATCATCATCATCAAACAAGAGTAACTCGTCTGCTGAACTCTCGTCAGAAGACTCCTTTGCAGAGTCATTAATATCTATAGAATCCGAGCGCAGCTTCAAATGGCGCATCTCATGCACCAACTCTTTGAATGCTTCACGTACCTCGTTCAATTCTCGTGTCTTCTTATCGACTTCTTGTTGCAGTGCAATAGACCTGTAGTCAGAATCGTCGTCGGCAATACTGCCGCTAAGGTTGTTCGTCGTGATTTTAACAGGGCTTTCTGGCACACTAGCATCCGTGTTAGCACTATCCAAAGCTTTTGCTTTGCTGTTTGTCGCACTACTAGCATGTGCACCAAGTGCATCAATAAAGCTAACCCACACAGAAGCGTCTGGAGTTTTACCGTCTCTCCATTGTGAGAGTTCGGACTGTAAATCGCGTATATGGTGAGCAAACTTGCCAAGCTGCTGCTGAGAAGTGCGCAGAAGCAACTTAAGTTCCGTAGCTGAAAGTTCCGCGTTGATTTTGGCCTTGTTTCGAATATTCTTTGCCCTAGCACCAAAGCGCAAAGTAGATATGGTTTCTTGGTCATTGTAGGAAGACGGAGAGCAGTTAATGATAAGAGATGTTCGCGAATTACCACCGAGCGACTCTTGTAAGATTCGTGTAAGTTTTGAATCACGGTAAGGAATGTGCGAAGACTTGCTATCTGTAAGGGAATTGATTACCATGCCTAATGTGGAGAGGGACTTGTTAATCTTTTTTGCTTCCTCTAGAGTCTGACCTGACGCGCCGGTTTTGCCGACTTTTTCAGAGCCAGCAAGGTCAACAAGGAAAAGCTGGCCAGATTTAGACGAGCCAGTTTCGAGATTTTTTTGAGAGACGACTAATGAGAAAATAGCATGTGACCTTGAAGATTCTTGATTCATATTGGTAGACGCGACTGCACGCGACCGGGCACCTTGACGCATTACTTCAAAAACCTCTTCGACAGATGCAACATAAGTTTCAGTAAGTCCCTTGATATATACTCCACGTGACTTATCTTCATGAACGGGAAGATTGTCGTTAGCTATGTTTAGAAGATCTTTGACGCGTTCCATGTAGATTTCCATGTAGGAAACCCTAACGGTGTATTCGATGTTGTCAGGAGCAGTTAGAATAGAAGCAAATATTTGCTTTACTATACGTGGTATAAGACCGCAAGAATGTGGGTCGTCTATTGAGGGGCCCATCATTGTGTATGATTTTCCTGAGCCGGTCTGGCCGTATGCAAGGACAGTGCCATTATAACCGCTAAGAATGTCGTCTACTGTTGATTTGATGGAATAATTGAATATATCTTCTTGTGCGGAATCTGGAGTAAATACGCGATCAAAAGTAAAAGAACCAGAAAAGTCTTTAGAAGTAATTCGACATGTGTCTTCAGAATCAAAAGAGACAAGTGAGGACGAGTTATTCTCTATCTCTAAAGCGTTCTGCGGTCTGAACCTGGCGATTACTTTGATTGTATCTCTGCTCATTGTTAATCACACAAGTTTCGCGTAATATAAATCAATTAATACGCGTTTAATTCAAAACAGAATTCGTTTTTGGTGTTTCGTTAAAGCGCTTTCTCGCCTTTTTTCGGTGCGTGTTTACCTTGGTCAATGCTAAGTGTGTCCTACCACGTAGGTTTATTTGGTAGAATTAAGGTTTTCTTTGGGGGGAGAGGTCAATGGTCGGTCACATGACCTTAACTTTCAGCTCAATGAGATCAATATTACAATGTCTTTATAAACACTGTACAATGTCCACAAGTATGTTGAAGAAAAGTAAATAATGTAAAATATTTATGGTGGTTTCAATAACGCTGAAATTTTTCAATGAGTATTACAGTTGGTTTGTATGTGAGTGGCTGCTATGTAGTGGGGGTCTATTATACACCCCAGATTGCCCCCCTACGGGACACTATTTGTTCCAAGTCTTGAGAATTAGTACACGACGTCCCCTTTTAAAAGCAATTAAATTATAACAATAAATTAAATCTCAGAAGAATGCATTCTATAGGATTTGCGAATCAATACGTCATTTTGCCAAAACAAAAAAAAAAAATCCATATGTTTATTACCCTGAAACAATAAGGTTCCTGAAACCCTTTTGTGCATATCTCAAGCTTTGATTTGCCTGCCTTCTCTCCCATCGACACTCAACCTGAGAGAACCCAACCCACCAACACTGTGCACACACCCTTAATTCTGCACATGACCTGCCCATAATGGCTGTCGATGCTGACCAAGAAGCGCTCAAGGAAGTGATAAACCAACTCGAGGCCAATCGCAACGACAATCCGCGTACAAGTCACTCCGACCCCGACTCTGATTCTCATACTTTACCTCTACCTCCAGTAGATGATTACTCGGGCGGCTTGCCTACCCCGGTTCCAGCACCTCGCCCATCGAACCCAGTCCCGCAGAAACAACCGCAGGACTTCAATTTCGGAAAATCGTTAGGAGAAGGCAGCTATTCAACTGTTATTGCAGCTACAGACCGCCAATCGCTCAAGGAATACGCCATAAAAGTCCTAGACAAACACCACATCACTAAGGAGAAGAAAGTCAAGTATGTCCATATTGAAAAAGAAACACTCGTCCGTCTCGGCGATCACCCAGGCATCATACAGCTATACTATACTTTTCAGGACGCACAATCGCTTTATTTTGTCCTTGAAATAGCTCCTAATGGCGAACTTCTATCCCTCATAAAACGCCTGGGCTCTCTCGACCTCGCATGCACCTGCTACTATGGCGCAGAACTTCTAGACGCAATCGACTATATGCATTCCAAGGGCATCATACACAGAGACATAAAACCTGAGAATATTCTCCTCAATAAGGATATGCACATCCTAGTTACAGACTTCGGAACTGCAAAAATAATGGACTACCCCGAAGGCTTGGACTACTCTCCGGAATCTCAAGATTGCCGCGCTAAATCTTTCGTCGGAACCGCAGAGTATGTTTCCCCCGAACTGCTCATTCAAAAATATGCAGGTAAAATGGCCGATATATGGGCCTATGGCTGCGTGCTTTACCAAATGGTCGCCGGCCGACCTCCTTTCAAAGCTGCAAACGAATATCAGACGTTCCAGAAAATCGTTAAACTAAGGTTCTCCTATCCACCGGGATTTCCCATAGGCCTTAGAGACCTTATAAAACAAATTCTCGTTCTAGAACCCGCAAAACGTCTACCTATATCTAAAATCAAGCAACATCAATTCTTATCTTCTATATCTTGGGACAGGGACGCGCTATGGAACTCTACGCCTCCAAAACTTGCACCATATCGCATAGGTTCGGAAAAGAACTCAGGCATATATAGGCATCGCTCAGCTGAACCTCAAGTCTCTCGCCCGTCGCACTCGCACTCAAACTCTGGGCCCTCGGCTCCGGCCTTCAATCGCATCATCTCCGGCGTCTCTTCTGTACCTGAAACAGGCGTTCCAACCCCATCTGGCAATCTAGGTGGAGTATCATCTGCTGCTGCTGCAACAGCTGCTTTAAGCAAAATATCTCTGCGCTCGCGGCCGACCCCGACTGACAACATATCGCCGGCACCTAGTCCTATTGAAACTGCAAAACCGTCTCTACCGAAACCATCAATACCGGCAACTCGCCGAGTTCCTTCGTCTACCGGCACTAATTCTGTACGATCGACTTCAAATAGCGCTGCACGTTCAAACTCTGCTACTCCACCGCTTCCTGGTCGTGGCTTTGTGGTGTCAACCTTCCGGGCTTCTAAAGGTGACTCAGAAAACTCCAACGGAAAGAATTCTAAACCTGCATCTTCAACTGTTTCTATTACCAGCAATGAACCCGCCGCTCAACAAAAAAGCGGTAGTTCTTCGCTTTATGCGTTTTCTGCCGCTACACTTGCTTTTAACGCCATTACTCGTCCGCTCGGTTCTGCCGAGAACAAAAAGCAACGCGAACGAGTGGTCAGACGCCCTGTTGGCTCTTCATCTACATCTACTGATGTTTCTACTGTCAAGACCGCTCCTCCTGCATCTACTGAGACAACATCATCCACACAGAGCGCACCTGCGCTTGCAACCACTTCATCTTCTCGGTTATCTGAAACTGACACTATGGCTAGCACTGCTACTCAAAGCACTTCCGGACATTCGCTGCGCGATCCACCTATTTACGCTAATACAGGTCCATCGAGCAGCATCGCTACTAGAGACTCTCGGAGTATTTCGGTTTCGTCGAAATCTACTTTTGACCCAGCTGCTCTTTTAGACGAATACAGAGACCAAATCAATGCACATGAGAACGAATCGGTGCTGCATATTGGTATTACTATGGTTTCCTCTGAACCACATTCTTACCTGAACAATATAGCCGACGCTCGTCGTCCGGATGGTCACATTAGAGACGCAGAAACTGCTGAAGAGAATACTAACAGTATTGCGGGCCGATTCAAGAATTCGAAGTTCTCTAAGTTGTTTTCACCTAAAAGAAAGAAGCATGTTATTATTGTTACATCTATGGGCCGGGTGCTCATCATTAGGGCAGACAAGTCCAACTGTCAGGAGATTTTGATTGCAGATCCTAGTGTGTACATTCGTGAATACCCCTACAACAAGAAACTTGGTGCAGGTCTGTTTTCAATTCAGACTCAGGCTAGAGTATATACTATTGAAGACCCTAGCGGGACATCGGACTGGATGGAAGCGTTCAAAATTGCCAGCGCTATACATGAAGCTACATTAGACGCTCAGTCTTAGACATGACTTTGTTGCGCTTGTACATTCTAATACAAATTGTTGTTCATTTATTATTTATCCATCATGTCATTAAGTATAAATCGCTTTTCTTCTCAAAATCCATCACTCGATGAAGAATCTGAGACCTGTATGTAGGTTTTTTCCTTTGGCACTCTTCTTTTTTTTGGAATCTTTTTTCTCTTTGAAGGAGGAGTTTCCTCGGGGCTAGGTAAGTAAGCAGGTGGTGATACAGTTTCAGCAGCTGGCACGAAGAAATTCTCAATTTTTGTCTGTTCAGAAGGCACAAGCAATTTGTATGTGCTGTAAGCTCCATACTTAATTAGCGCTTCAGGAAATTTGAAAGGTTTTGTCATATAAAGATTGGGCAGGTCTCTAAGAGAATAGTACTGGTCGCTTTGTTTAGCGTCTTCTAATTGTTCGTCTAATTCAAGAAGAGAAACGGGAGCGAAATGTAGTGAAATGCGAGCAGAATGTGTTGTAAGAGTAGCTTTAGCAAAGAAATTTGTTTCTTTTTGTGCAAGTAGATGTGAAGCATAAGCAGGAGCAAAAATGTGAGCAAATTTTAGTATTCCATCGACGCCTTTGAATCCAGGAAGGTTAATTGCAATTCTGTCATATATCTGAGAAATATGTGACTTTTGAGGATACGAAAATGGATCAATATGGCTGACAATTGGGGCTGAATAAAGATTAACTATATTCATTGGAGGAAACGAATCAGGTATTGAAGCATTTGTCCTTTTCGAGAGAATCTTTTCTTTGTTATTATGCAATATATCATTAACATATGCACGCCATTCTGCAATTTTATCATAAGAGTTTGACCTTGTTGCTTCAGCGAGTTTAGTGCCGAGTTCATTTTTGGCTAGAGCAAGCGCAATTGTGACTCCAATACCTTTTAAAGCCGTTGTATCGTAATCACCACCTGCCATTAGTGCTATTAATTGAAACCCTTCTGTAGATAACCCGTTTGGTGTGCATAATTCCACTAGCGTAGAGTCACTGAAACCATCAGAGGCACGTATAAGTGAGGAAGCGCCAAATACGAACGAATCGACATCTTCAGATATAATGAAATCGACAATTGATCGTTTCTGCAAGGAAACACATTCTGCTTCTGCTTCCCCTGGAGCCTGGAACCATCTGAACCCAAAATCTGTGATCCAACGTTTGTATACTTCAATTATAGGATCAAATACATGGTTGATTTCACGATTTCGTTTCCATGACGGCCTTTGTGGGCCATCAAGAACAAAAACTGCATCAATATTACATTTAAAAAGATGTATTAATCGAAGTAGAGTTGTTCTTTCTGGCATTAATGTCTTCACTATACCGTCAAGGTTAGTGATATTCTCTGACTGGATCTTCCATATGGAGAAGTCGATCGCAACCCGTGGACGTCGATCATGTTCTAGTAGGAAATCTGCAGATAAATCAGCCAAATGCACTTGTCTAACATTAATTGCTTTCTTATTTATAAGCTCTTTCCACAATCCAGTCACCCCCATAGCTTGGTTAATGACAAAAATACGTGCAGTAGTTCTGCTTGGTTATTGTTTAATTATACCCAAATGGGAGATGTAATTAAATAGGGTTAGGGTAATCAATTTGGGAACATCAACATTTTCAACCATTTTTACGATCTTTCTGTATCTAGTTTTTCTTTTCAGTTATTACAACTATTTGTTACCCCTCAAACCTTTCTATATAATAAAGCTATGAAAATTAAAGCACTTAGTAGGTCAGCCGACACATATATACCATCAAAAAATAGCGAGGGCCCGCGCGTTTCACGGAACTTAGATCCAGCGCTGCACCCATTCGAAAAGGCGCGAGAGTACACAAAAGCATTGACTGCAACCAAACTTGAACGAATGTTTGCACAACCGTTTATTGGTCAGTTAGGTCATGGTCATATTGATGGTGTGTACAGCTTATGCAAGAATGCGCGTAGTTTGAATGAGATCGGCAGCGGTAGTGGCGACGGCGAGATCAAGTTCTGGGACTTGACTACGCGGGACGAAGTTTATGGGTTCCAGGCGCACTCGGGTATGGTAACTGGCATGGCATTCACTAGCGATAGAAGTATGTTATCTTGTTCAAGCGACAAGACTGTGAAACTATGGAATGTTTCTGGACGTGAGACTGAACCGCAGCGTGTGTTCATGGGCGATTACGGATTCAACAGCATCGATACTCACCGAAATGAAGATACATTTGTGACTGGATCAACTGTTGTGCATGTATGGAATCAGACAAGAAATAAACCTATTAGTACAATGAACTGGGGCGCCGACACGGTATCTGCGGTCAAGTTCAACCAGACCGAAACGTCGCTAGTAGCTTCCTGTGGTAATGATAGGACGATTGTGATCTACGATCTTCGCAGTTCGAGTCCTGTGCAGAAACTAACAACTTCATTAAAAAATAACTGTTTATGTTGGAACCCCATGGAGGCTTCTGTGTTCGCTGCAGGCAACGAAGACCACAATACCTATATCTATGATATGCGGTACTTATCGCGGGCTATGAATATCATGAAAGACCATGTCGCTGCGGTTATGAGTGTAGACTTCTCGCCTACGGGACAAGAGGTTGTTTCTGGTTCTTATGATCGCACTTTGCGCATCTACGGGTTGAGAGACGGGCATTCGCGCGACATTTACCACACGAAACGTATGCAGCGCGTATTCAGCGTGGCGTTTTCAATGGATTCCAAGTATGTATTATCTGGATCAGACGACGGTAATGTCAGATTATGGCGCACCGAGGCTAGTAAACGGTCAGGGATAAAGAGCGCCCGTGAACGTATCGCACTAGAAGAGCGCGAGGCACTCAAGGAACGGTACAAACACATGCCTGAAATTCGACGCATAAGTCGACATAGACATCTGCCGAAATCTGTGAAGAAAGCACAGGAAATCAAGGCCACAGAAATCGCTAGTCTGAAGCGGAAAGAGCACAACAGGAGAAAGAACAGCAAACCCGGTTCAACTCCTTATGAAAAAGAGCGTGAGAAACATGTTGTAGGTGTTTCCATTGACGAATCAAAAAAATCTGCATGATTTTTCTTTTCTTCTTTTATATTTACTTACGCCTATTAATGACAATATTTTGAAGCTTTGCAGTCTATTAGCTTTACCTTTCAACCCTCAACCCTAACACTGACAATCGTAATCCCTTACATACATCCTGCTCATTCTATCAATCAAGAGACCAACATGGATTCGCTGAACTCGTTCGTCAGCAATCTAGACGATATAGACGAGTCTTCATATGACCCATGGATGGATTCTGTGCCCTCACAATCGGTGCTGCCGGCTGTAGGGACGCCCGAGTCACAATCCCGTATGAACTCGATGCTGCAGCATTCGACGCTTCCCGAATCATCAGCCACCGTTTCGAACGAATCTATAGCTGAGTCGTCTGATCTATCTGTCGAACAGAAATGTGAAGAGCTACAAAAACGGCTAATAGTGGCGTCAAGCAATGGCAAGCTCACCGATGTTAAAGAACTTCTCTCAGCGCCCTGCGCCGCCTACATTGCCATTGACGGCACTGACAGCGACGGTGCCAGCGCGCTCGTCTACGCAGCTTGTTTTGGGCACTTAGAAGTTGTTAAAGAGCTCCTTCAGGCGGGCGCAGATCCAGATATTCAGGACAAGTTCGAATGGACGCCACTCATGTGGGCTGCAAACAACCACCACACAGAAATTGCGTCTCAGTTGTTGGACTCTGGTGCCTCTCTAGATCTCAAAACTGCCGCAGGCCGCTCAGCTCTTGATTTTATCAGCCCAGGAACTGAATTGGCAGAACTTGTTAAGAAAAAGGGCTTCTTTCTACACGGTACTGCTGCCACCGCAACAGCCGCTGCTGGCGTTAGTGCCCTCGACAACGTCGACGACTTCTACAGCCCGGCAAACTTGCCTCCAACTGAAGATGACATGTTCGACCAATCCCGCCAGGATAAACTGCGCTTTGAATCAATGCTCAATGACGACGTAAAACTCGATACAAGTTGGATCCAGGACGATTTTCCCGCAGAACCCACAGAGGACGATATTCTAAACTTACCCGATTTTGACTGGAATAGGTGTCTCCCTGGCCAAATGTTCGTCTTTTCAGAGTCAGACATTGACCTTATTCTTGACACGTCTATATCCAAAATGCAGCCGCAGCGTTCTACTACCCAGAAACCTATACCTGCTAATGTCATCTTTCTCTCGGCACGGTTTGCTCTCTCCAGTGGCGATGCAAACCTGCTCGAAAACTTGCTAACTCCAGCTTTTGATAGAATCAGCGATGTTGTGCATTCACACAAAGAAGATCCTTCTTTCCTGGCATATTGGTTATCCAACTGCTGTCTGCTGCTCTACTACCTGAAAAAGGACACTCAATTGGCTCCCGTCACTAAAAAGTACCAGTACAAACTACATGACCTAACATCTGAGATATATACTTTTGTTCATCGTGACGCTATACGCCTGATGGAAAAAGTTCTGGACCAATCCATGCTTGAACATGACACTATCCCCGGCCTTGATGATGTTCAGTTCCAGCATGAATGGCGGCTATTCCGCCGCAAGAAAACACACCACAGCTTTGCAGAACAAGATGGCCCTGCATACCTTCCTCCTCCCCCAAAAGAGAAGGCTAAACCTTCACCACGTTTGATCACATCTATACTAAGTTCGATCCTGTTTCTATTTGAACTCTACGATGTCCATCCAGTCATATCAGTTCAAGTAATGCAACAATTGTTCTATTGGCTAGGTGCAACAATATTCAATCGCGTCCTCTCAAACCACAAATATCTTTCCCGCACGAAGGCTATGCAAATCAGAATGAACATTTCAATGATAGAAGACTGGTCCTCCTCAAACAATTTCACCCCGAAATTCGCCGATGATTCGCGCGATTTCCCTGAAGATCTTATTGATCTAGCACGAACATACCTAGCAAACCCAATTCAACTTCTACAATGGCTGCAGTGCTTTTCAGGCCTTGAAGATGATTTTGATGGTCTTATAAATACCATCCAACAACTCAAGGCACTCACCCCTGAGCAACTTCTCTACGCAGTAAACCATTACCGTGCGGAAGTAGGTGAACCTTCCCTTTCAGCTACGAGCAAAGGGTATATTAAAGACACGGACAAGAAATTTCGCATCCAGATGCAAGAGAAAGAAGAGAAAAGCAACACTGCAGAGATAAAATCACCAAGGCCACCAAATACTGGTCTTTTCATGGATGCTTCTTATGTACTACCGTTTTCTCCTCCTAGCTACCACGAGATGTTTGAAGCGTGGGGCGCCGGACTCGGAGGAGTCAATACTGCGAATGCAAAGAAATATCAGCCTTCTCTTCCTCTTGAGTTTGTCTCAGCACTGGATGACGCAATGAGCAGCGGCTTGTCTGTTCCAAAGCGTGCTGTCCCGAATAGCATGGGCCGAGATTGGGATGATTTAGGTACTGGAACTGGGTCTAGTACAAATAACAACTGGTCTTAAATAATTGTATAAATTATTATGATTATTATTGTGCACAAGAGCCGAAAAGAGAAAAAAGAAACCGGACATTCTCATTATTCAATGAAACTTTAGTAAAGGTTTCTCAACTGAAGAACTCTTCGGCATGAGAATTATTGTGACCGGTTTTCTTTCCCGCTGAACAAACTCGTAATTCGCTTCCCTATAGACGTCTTTCGGCCTAACGGATCTGACTGTGATGATTTCACATTCTCCTCGCGCTTTTCTTTAACTCCATTATCTGAAATCTGCCGTAATGAAAAGTATCGACGTTCCTGTTTGGAAGAAGAAGAAAGCGCCGCAGATGCAGCGCGCATCCTGTAAGTAGCTGCTCTAGCTTTATATTTTGGATCTGGCTCAGGTGAATAATTAACAGCATACTCGATTTGCTGAGAGAGAATAGACTGAGCTTTCCCCGAGAGCGCATTTTTTACCCTCTCTTCCAGTTTCTGAATTCTTAGTTCTAGCGTGTTATATTGTTCAGAACGTATTTGGATCGCATTTTCTAGCATATGAAGATCAGCAATAAGAGCCGTTTTTTTATTGGAAAGTACCTCTATCTGTTCATTGTATTGATCCATCTGTGACTGATAGTCAGCTGGGGCAATTTGAGGTATGCTATCAATTTTCGTCTCAAGACTATCAAATTTCTCTAGTAGTTGTTCAAGAAGTTTCTGGTTTGGTGAGGGGTCGTTAATGCTCGCTTTATCGAGTTTCTGCGTGATGTTGGATTCGATAGTTTTCGTAGAGGCCGCAATAACATCTGATAACTCAGATGCATTTTTTTGAATCGTTGTAGATATCTCATTAGTAGTAGTTTCACGTTCTTGTCGTATTAGTGCTAATTCATTTAAAGAAAGTTCATTTGCTTTTGACAGAGACTGGATGGAGGAGATTATGGGTACTAGGTGTGCGGAAAGAATGCAATCGGTATCGGACTTTGATGGCAGTGATACAAGCTGTTCTGAGAGCTTAGGCAGCTGAGACTTCATGTCCGTTAATTGTATTTGAATATCAGCAAAACAATCAACTAACGAATGAATATTTTGCAGAAGAGATTGCTGTGCCGCGAGTTGAGTTTCTGTATTTTGTATTGACTGAGATAGGGCAGGAATCTCTGCCATAGGGCCACGAACAGATTGTGCTATTTCATTGATGGCGCTGTAAGTTGCAGCTGCTTCAGATGCAACCTTAGAGGTGCATTCAATGTTAAGTTCTACCTGTTTTCCGAATCCTTCTATGGAATTCTGAACGCTTGATCCTATATCAGAAAGTTTCTGGGTGAGGACGATAAGGGAGCTGCCATTATCCTTTGATCTGTACACGAGGCCTTCAAATTCTTTAGATATACCATCAAGTGTGGACTGTATAAATGTGCATACCGATTGTAGCGAGTTCAATGCGTGCAAGATATCTTCAGTCTGAGTGGAGGACTTGTTAACCTTCTCCATATGGCTTTTGACGTAGAAATGGCGCGAAGGCGATCTGTCAGATAGGATAACGCCAGACGAGTTCGGGGAGTTTTGTGAAGTAGGAGGGTCGCTTAATAGCTTTTCATCGGAAGATTGAGGGGATTTCTTTTGTGCGAACCCCATAATGGCATCAGATGCGGCGTAAATATGCGGGTTGATGTGTACGCGGCTACAGGGTAAAAAGTAAACAAATAGGGTATGGGAAAGTAGAATGGGGTGGGTGGGTGAGTGAGCATATGTGAGTATAATGTAGGGTTTATGTTGTTATAGCAACCTATTAAGGGTTTTTTTTAGCTGTCACGGTGTATAACATTTCTAATGGCCAGCATTTTGGGAACAAGCAAGAACGGTTTTGGACGCATCCACCTTAGGACTAACCACATACATATCTATAATGCCTAAATTTTTAAAGCCTGGCCGAGTTGCCATTATTACACGAGGACGTTATGCTGGTAAGAAAGTAGTTATTATTAAACCCCGCGATGATGGTACTAAGAAGCACAAATTCTCACATGCTATTGTTGCAGGTGTTGAACGTTACCCTTTGAAGGTCACTCGCACCATGGATGAGAAGAAGATTGCTAAACGAACGAAAATTAAACCATTTATCAAGGTCATCAACTACAATCACATCATGCCTACTCGTTATACTATTGAGCTCGATTCACTTAAAGATGTTATTTCTGATGAAACCTTTAAGGAGCCTTCTCAGCGGGAGAATGCTAAGAAGACCATTAAGGCTGCTTTTGAGGCTAAATATCAAGCCGGCAAGAACAAATGGTTTTTTACTAAATTGAGATTCTAAACAAAAAATCGTTCATGTAGTCTATGCTTTATGCGTGATGATTTTATTTAGCCTAAGTCTTTTAAGCAGAAAAAAAAAAAAGAAAAGATATAAAAGAAAAAACATGATCTTGAGATATTTCCTAGACAAGGCGAAGAAAAACCTTCTATGTGCCTATTGTAGACCTACCACTTTCTCCCTCTTCTTTTATTTTTTTGCACCACCATGCCACCTTCATTTAATTATAAACAGATAATATCTGAATTGCCTGGTCTTATTAATTCAAGTATTCGTAGAAATTTACCAGCCGATGTCATTGCACGAATTAGAAGACTACCTGACTTGTATACGGCTGTGAACGATCTCGCAAAGCAGCGAGACGCTGTACAACATCAAAGGAAACAGATCACTGATAAAATTAAGACTGAATCTAAAAATTCACCTGAATTTAAATATTTAATACAAAATGCAAATGATTTGAAGCCTCAATTTCAACAACTCGACTCGCAACTGAAACAATTACGCGCCGATCTCTACTCTATCGCGGACTCGATCCCGAACTTGATTCATGAGTGTACAAATGACACTGAACCAACAATAAAAGAGATATTGAACCCGCTGAATTATATTGAGGCGACACCAGACCGTGATCATGTCAAAATAGCTACTGAGCTCGGCCTCATAGACATCGAATCCGCTTCAAAAGTCTCGGGTACCTCATGGTACTACTTAACGGGCTATGGCGTACTATTAGAACAGGCGCTTATCAATTACTCGCTCGCTAAAGCCGTTCAAAACGGGTTTCAGCTTATGGCGCCGCCTACAGCTGTACGAGCCCGTGTTGCTGCAGCCTGCGGGTTTCACCCACGTGACCAGAATAACGAAAAACAAATATACAATCTCGCTGACGAGGATCTATGTTTAATCGGTACTGCTGAGATCCCTATGGCTGGATGGGCTATGGACAAAGTACTTACTGACCTGCCGTTACTGAAAGCTGGTATCAGCAGATGCTACCGCGCAGAGGCCGGCGCTCGCGGCAGAGACACTAAAGGTCTCTACAGAGTGCACGAATTTTCTAAAGTGGAGTTATTTGCCTGGTGCGAAACGGCAGACCAGGCTGAAAATATTCTTGAAATGATCAGATCGTTCCAGACAAATGTAATCAAAGAGCTTGGACTCTGTGCACAAGTACTCGATATGCCTGCAAATGATCTCGGAGCATCCGCGTACAGGAAATATGACATCGAAGCATGGATGCCCGGTCGAGGCGATTACGGCGAAGTGACATCTACATCTAACTGTCTGACATACCAGTCGCAGCGACTCAACACCCAATTTAAAGACAAAGATGGGAATTTGAAATATGCCTATACGCTTAACGGCACAGCCATGGCCGTGCCGCGTATTATGGTCGCAATTATTGAGAATTTCTATGACCCACGTTCTCATTCAATCGTTATACCTAAAGTCTTGCGACCGTACTTGTCAAACCAAGAACGAATAACTAAACTGACCTGATTATCTGTTAAGCAATAGCTGAATACTCTCGCGAAGTATTTCCGGGTCTTTGAACATGTCTGCGCGTCTAATTAGTTCATTATTCAAAGTCCGGTCGGCCAAAAGAACATCCATGTCATGTGACTGTGACGCAGTCCACGTCTTTATAAAACTCGCTGGATCTGAATAAAGCATAGTGAAAAACTCTCTCTTGGATTTAAGCGCATTCAGTTCCTGGATATTAAAACAAACGTGGTCATCAAGCGCTGCTAGCTCAGGAGCAATATCATAACAGCTTTCAAGCGTCTTGGTCATCTCCTTCCTCATGGGATCGTCAACCTCAATCTTGATGTCATAATAGGCCTCCGCATGGTGAGAAGCCTTCTCCACATTTATGGTATAGAAAATCTCAATAGGTTCAAGTGGCTTCAAGTGACTGGTGAGCAGCTCAATAATTTGAGGGAACTGAATACGATCTCGCCCGAACAACTGGCGCAGTGCATCATCGCAGATGATTGTGCGTTTATCGCTCGGATCCTGCAGCTTTCTGTATTTAATATACTGCCATATATGCATAACTACCGCGGGCTTGGTGGCGGACTGAACAGGAATAACCTTAGATAACTCATCTGAAAACGTAAAGTAGTCTGGAAACTCATTCAGCTGTATCAAGATACGTGCATTGACATTTTCGTCGCCCTTGCGGCGCACTTCAATCGCGTCCCATTCTTGCGCTTCTGGAGGCATCGACGATTTCTTCGATTGATGCCATTCTATCACATTAGAATCAGGATAGAGTTCTTCGTTTCTGTCAAGTTCAATTACAAGGCTCTGGAGCAGAGCGCTAAGTTTCGGACGCGGAGACTCTTCTGTGTTTTCAATAAGCTTTCCGTCTCCGTTCAGAAGTTTTCCCTCAATGCGAAGACACCATGACGGGTTCATTCCGGTATCAAAATCAAATAGATTTTCTTCAGGAATTTCTCGATCCATTAATTGCCACGGCTGATCGGTGGCGGTATTAGATATGCACAGTCGTAATATACAGGTTCTTTTCATATTTCCACTTAACGAATCTTGCAGATCGAGCTTCTTGCGGCTGATCACTGCATCCAGGCTTTTCTCAGCTTCTAACAAATTGTTATACATTTTGGACTCGGGAATTATCGCTTGCACCTTAGGATTGATGTTCTTATCTGTTGGCTTTCGGACAAATCTCGGCGCAGGTCCTGGTTGATTGGGCGGTGGTGGTACTGGCGCGCCTGGACGCACGTTTGCTGGGCCTCTTGGACCAGAAAACTGTTGAATTTCAGGACCTCCCCTTATTGGTCCTGGAGTTTGCTGTCCTTGAAATGAGCGCATGTCCTATTTGTGTTGTTTGCGTGGTTAGTGAAGGCAAGGTTGACGGGGGATGAGAACTAGGCCTGATGAAAGTTTGCAAAGAAAGGTTCCTATTGGTTAAAAATATCACGTGACTCTATTGGGATTTAAACCCTAACCTGAATTTAAATGAATGTGATTGGACGGAATTTTTGAAACCTTATAATTTAAACGATTGTGTTTAATTGGCTTTTTATCAACTGGTTTTGTATTGGGTAAACGAGTATACTTTATTGGCTGTTCAAAATTACGCGAAACCTAAATACTACACTTTTATTCATTTTATTGTTTATCTCCCCATCAGCGTATGTAGTAGATGGCAAAATAGAAAAGTAGTTGAATGGAAAAATGTGTATTCTCAGATATAATGCCTTTTTAATCTTTCTGTGAGGTATAATGAGCGTTAACAGCGCCCTGTGTCACGGGCAGTACATGGAATACTAAATGACGTAGAGCGATCACCAAAAATACTGTTGACATTCACTTATATGCAGCTACTATTCACTAAAAGCTTCGGCTACCTTATTATCTTTTTCTCGTCTGAGTATGAAAAAAAAGGGATGAGAAAGATCGGTGCCTTTAAGATCCATTGCTCCTAACATTGTATCTCCATCAACTTTGTGAAATACGTCGTTAATCGGCAGATTGTCGTAAATCATAGTAGCAGCAATTTTGCCTCTGTACTCAGTATTTCGCAATCTAGCTTTGAAATCAGACGTCTTCACTTCAGCTTCTATGTCTTTAGGAAGCGGATCACCAGGAGTGTAAGAGAACTGAGCTTTGACAGGATCAAGAGCAAAGAAACTAGACTCGTCTTTAGTTTTGAATACAAGCGGGTGTACCTCTTCATAACTTTTGTAGTATTTTCCGTACCACTCAATCGCCTCTAGAAGGCCATCCATTGGATGGCCAGTATGCATTCCGCTGCCCCGCCAGGCTCCGATCATCTCCTGGGGTTCCGTCGCAGGCAAGGAATCGTACAGCTTAATAGCTTCACTGATCGGTACGGTCTCTAGCTTCACAGCTTCTTCAAATGTGAGTGACATTGTTAGATAAAAGCAATTCTAGTTTAGTTTTCTCAGATTCGCGACGTCATTTATACGGCACAAGGCATGCGGGGGTCTTATAAAGTTTTCGGGGTCGTCTTGGTGCGGAATCGACTATTAAAGGAACAGTCATTTCCAGATCTATTGCTGTAAAACAAAATTGATAGATGATATGCGTCAATTGTCCGAAAAAGTAGTCAAATGCAATAAAAATAAAATATTCATTATACACATACGCTGTTATGTTCATATTTAAACAATATGTTTAACCCTAACCCTTTAAATGAAATACTTATGAACTTTGACCCACCTAAACTACCACCCACACTTTCACCACCACAATGGCGTCTATCGTAGAAGCGCAGAATGCTGCTGCGGCAGGTGACCAGCAGAAGGCTATAAAGATTTATACATCTATAATTGAGAAAGATTCTGGTCATAATGCTGATGTGATTAAGGATCAGGAGACAGCATTGATGGACCTGGGTAAGATCTACAAGGACAATGGCGACACCAGTGCATTATGCGAGCTAATCATAACAGCACGTACAGTTATGAGCAATTCAGCTAAATCCAAAACAGCTAAAATGATTCGATCGCTGATTGATTTCCTTGCTGCGATTCCTAATTCACTCGATGCACAAGTTGATGCCACCCAGAACTCCATACAGTGGGCCAAGAACGAACGCCGCCATTTTCTAAGGCAAAGCCTAGAGGCAAGGCTAATCTCTCTGTATATAGATAAACGCGCGTACATGCCAGCTTTACAACTCATTGAACCGTTGCTACGCGATCTCAAACGACTTGACGATAAAATGATGCTCGTAGAGGTCCAGCTGCTCGAGGCTCGCATATACCATGCCCTGCGCAACCTGCCTAAAAGTAAAGCTTCTTTGTCCAGCGCTCGCACTTCCGCTAACTCAATATACTGTCCTCCTCTTTTGCAAGCTCAGCTTGATTTGATGTCCGGTATCTTGCATGCTGAAGAAAACGATTTCAAAACCGCCTTCTCGTACTTCTTGGAAGCAAACGAAGGTTTCTCGGCTCAAGAGGACCCAATGGCACTGTCTACTCTCAAATACATGCTTTTGTGTAAAATCATGCTTAATCTCAACGCTGATATACAGCAGATACTCACAGGAAAACTCGCGCAGAAATACGCCGGAAGAGGTATAGAAGCAATGAAGGCGATCGCCAAAGCGCACTCAGATAGAAGTCTAAAAGGGTTTGAACTGGCTCTGAATGAGTACAGAGATGAACTGGCTTCAGATCCTATAATCAAAACTCATTTCTCTACGCTCTATGATGCGTTACTTGAACAGAACCTGCTCCGCGTGGTAGAGCTCTATTCTCATGTCGAAATATCTCATGTCGCTGAACTCGTTGGGCTAGACTCTCGCCAGATCGAGGGCAAGTTGTCTCAAATGATCCTCGACCAGATTCTTCATGGCGTGTTAGACCAGGAGAATGGGTGGCTCATTATATTTGATTCTCCTTCTAAGGACAAAAAGTATGAGGCTGCTATTGAAACAGTCAAAAATCTATCTGAGGTAGTTGACTTGCTTTACGAAAAGGCTTCTAAATTAAATTAATGAGATTTGAGTCCCGACTACGCAATTCCTTCTGCCTTCGTTTCCTTAACGTCTTGTTATATTTTTTTATGTAGTGAGATATTCATAAACATGGATCCTAATTTTTTTTTTGGTTAGGATTAATCTATGCAGGAGTAAAGATGTCAAAACTTCCAGTGCCGACCTTGCAAGGCGTTCCGGTAACGAGCGCAGCACTAGGGCTGTCTAGTCTATCTGATTCACCATTGAGGACCGCTCTTTGCAGAAAGTTGCAGGTAGTTTCAAAACTCATTTTGAGGAATGGCGAAGTGAGCGATTCAATACCTTGTCGGTTAAACGGCAAGTATGATCCTTCTCGCGTCATAGTATCGGCTATGAGCTCCAAATGCCTCACATTGACTGCAATAGCGTATCTGCCAAAAACACCGCTAATTTCATTAATAATAGTGTTCCTAGCTGCTTCCACGCCGTATGTCTGTAAAACTGAGAAAATGTCATTAGAGAGGATTCCATTAACGTCAATGAAATCGTCTTCTTCCCACATAGCGGCAAAATTCACGCCTTCTGTCACGAGAGTAGGTTTTTCTCCGGGATTGACAGCTGGTTTGACACAGCGTCCAATTCTAGGAATCTCGCGTACAACGACGTTTCGGCAAACGTCTTCTAAGATGTTCAGCATTAGAATTTTGCCATATTTGCTGCTATACTCCATTTGGAACGTGCACATGGTTCCTTTAGCTTTGTCAAACTTGAAGTCAATAATAGTGACGTTGTCGTAGGCGTTCATGTTAGCGAAATCTGGTTCGTCGGTCACTTTCTTTGTTTGCTCCGCTTCCGAGTCAGAGTCTTCACTTTCAGAGACGTCCATATCGTCATCAGAATCTCTGTTCTGGTCTCTTATACGCTGCTCGTCTTCATCACCGTCATCGTACGTAGACGACTCTTTAGTTTGTTCACTGCGTTTAGCAGAAGTAGCATCTTCGTCTGCATTGTCATCGGCGTCAGACAAATCGGCCTTGTCATCGTCATCGTCATCGTCATCGTGGGCACTCGCAGCTGTTAGTTTGCTTTTGTCGTTCTCACTAGCATCAGCTGCACGCGCAGAAATGCCAATTTCAGGCGCAGCATCATCCGTATTGCCTTCCATCATTTTCTCAATACGCTTGAGCTCCATGTTAACTTTCTTAGCAATTGTATGCTGGAACTTCTTGTGGAGAACTTCGCTGAGTTTGTCGCTGTCTATATCATACTCGTTGATGTATTCTTCCTTATCGAAGAACTCGATCGTCACATCATAGTTCCTGTAAGCGCGGCCGTCACGCCGTACAACAATCTTCTCAGACATAGTGATCTTGTCGACGAACTCCGATAGCTTTACACGATTAATAGACCTCGCAAACCCTTCTATAACCTTTTCTCCGACATCTTCTCGGATTGGCAGTACCATCTGAGGCGTCTTGATATTCGTAGAAGCAGTCATAACAATCTCTCGCATACGAGGAATACCTAGCGTGACGTTTGCGGCACCGTGACCAGCGAAATGGAAAGTATTTAAAGTCATCTGCGTAGACGGCTCGCCAACTGACTGACTTGCAATAATTCCAAGTGCTTCACCAGGCTCTACAATAGATTGCATATATTTGAGTTGCATGAGCGCCCTGAACTTCTTTGCAGTCAGCCCAGACTTGATTGTCTTACCGTTCTCATCCTTTCTTTTCGCGAACAAAGTGTTCTCGTTCTCCTTGATGAACTGCTCGAGTTTCTCCTGGAAAGCTTCTGACACAGCTCCAAGGTACACGCCAGGGTTATATTTGAGAATAGCAGGATCATATTTTGTGTCTTCTTCGTAGTGTGGTACCTTACCCTGCTTCGCAAGACTCTTTCTAACTTTCTTTGCGTAGGAAACTGCCTCGTCAATGTCGAGTCTGTCAAATGAGTTCTTCGGCTGGTGTTTCTGAAGAAGTGAATGGAAGTTGTCGGCGCAGAACTTGAAGTCTGTGAGATGGCTTTCCTTGACAGGGTCGATCGCATCGCCACCGTATAGAAATTGAATAAGAGTGCCATCGCTGTTTCGCACAGTGTTGTCGTATTGTGCAGATACACCTTCGAGCGGTTTGATGAGACAGCGCTGCAGATAGCCTGAACGTGAGGTCTTCACAGCTGTATCAATAAGACCTTCGCGGCCAGCCATACAGTGGAAATAATACTCCTGTGGCCTGATTCCGCTGAAAAATCGACCTGAAATGTATCCACCAGCGCGTGCACGAGTTTCATATGGTTGGAATGACGGCAGCGTCTTGCCACTGATCATGACAGGCACTCGGCGGCCCTCTAAGGCTTGTTGGCCTAAGCAGCACATAATTTGAGAGACATTTACATTAGAACCTTTAGCTCCTGACAGGGCCATGGCCTGCATAGAGTTCTTTGGGAAATGCTTGTACACGCCTTTCGGAATACACTCAGAGACAATTTTTGAGGTGACCGCATTGACTTTGGACTGGACAACCATATCCAGCAGAGCAAGTTTGTCATCGTCCTGGTAGATCTCAGTAAGACGGTGTTTGAGTTCTGGGTCGTCATTTGTGAGGTTTTTATTGTCTTCAAGACCAGCGACTTCGGCAGCTGCTTTCAGGCCTACATCCTGTGAGTCCATCAGAATTTTCTTGCGGTCAGACTCACCCTGTGCGTTCAAATAGAGATCGTCCATACCACAGGTAAAGGCATGTGACTGTAGGAACTTGGTCAAAAGACGGCCCAAAATACTAAGAAGTTTTCCTGCAGCTGCAGGACCGTATATTTCAAAAATTGAGTGCACAAGACCTTTGTCAGCAGCACCAAATTGCGATTTGTCAAGAACGCCGACCAGCAGACGGCCGTTCTTAAACAGTACGGTATTCTCTTCAGAGGACTCGCTCCAATACTCTCCTTTGACACGGCATTTGGACCTCAGGTTCAGTCCCGGGCGGTCCAGCGGTTGGATGTTAAGCAAAATAGTAGAGAAGATTTGTTTACCTGTCCACATCTGTTTAGGCTTGATAATAGCCGGAGGTAACGTGATAATTCTACCGGTAGTAGTATGTCCGTCCTCTGGGCGCAGCGAGCCATAGACCAGCTGCTGGTACTCTTCGCGGGTGAAGAAAGTGTCTTTGCTGGTGAGCCATACGCCTGCGGATATGTGGTCCTGGATAAGACCACGTAGAGGTTTGCCGGAAGTTGGTGTGATGTATTGAGAATCAGTATTAGCGAGGGTCATGGCTTCAATTCTGGCATTTTCGTTTTGCGGGAAATGCATGTTCATTTCGTCACCATCAAAATCGGCATTGTAGGCACCAGTGTTGGCGTAGTGAAGTCTAAGTGTCTTTTCACCAGGAAGTACACGCACCAAGTGACCCATCATAGAGGCCTTGTGAAGAGTAGGTTGACGGTTCATAATAACAACGTCGTGATTACGAATGTGGCGGTATACCTTTTTGCCGACAAAAGAGTGACCTTCGGTAGGTGTGAGTAGCTGGTTAGCGAGTGCTGTGCGTTGTTCAGTATTCAACATAGCCAGAGATACCAAGGATCCATTCTCCTTTTGTACGTGGGTTGCACCTGGCCAAGTATTAGGTCCATTGATGACGGCCTGTCGAAGTTCTTGGAAATTGTAGACGGTGACTGGTTCAGGATAAGTGAGTTTGACGGCAAATACCGGCGGGATACCAATTTCGTTAGTTTCTATATTTGGATCAGGAGAAATAACTGAACGAGCAGCGTAATTAACACGTTTACCCATCATATTCTTTCTGAAAAGACCTTCTTTCTTTTCGAGGATCTGGCGCACGCCCGGTGCTGTGACAGCGGTAGCGCTAGGGTTCTTGCTAGAATCGATGAACGAGTTGATGGCGACTTGGAGATTCACAAAAGTATTCATGAGTTGGCCGAAGAGTTCGAGGCGTGCTTTTGTATTAATTTTTTTGTTAGCGTCTAGCAGCGCCTGGTCGGACATCTGTTCATTGAGCTCTTTTATTCGTAGACAGATGTTCAAAATACGTGTAAGTACCTCGTTTTGAACATGCTCGTGAATAGCATCACCCATTTTTGATGGCGGGCGGAACCTGTTTGGGGGTACCGAGATAACATCCACAAAGAACATTGACGATGAGGGTTGTCTGTTGTCAGCAGACCGGAACACGAGCGAAAGTATTTTGTGTTCACGCTGAAAAAGACGCGAAAGGTGCTGGTATACTTCGTTGGAAAAGACGTAACGAGGTCCATCGGCGGCTTTCTTTAGTAGACGTGATGGGTCGGTGGCGCCAATTTCCGAGGTTTTATCAAAGAGCACATTTTCGCGCTCGATTCCCCTGGCTCTATTGTTAGAGAGCTGTTTAGGCGACAAAGGCAGTTCGAATATTTTAGAGAATCCATCTTTGCGGTAAGTAGGACTGAACATTCCGCAGTTATTGCATTTTGATCTGGTCAAAATGAGTTTCATGAAATCCTTAATGAGTTGTTTGCGAGACTCGGCAATTGCGGCTGTTTCTGGTTGATTAAAATGATCCGGATCTGATTTTGTGGCTCTAGCGATACAGGACTTGACAAAAGTGTTTCTGCGCTCGATCATAGGTCCAATATTTTGGAAAGCTGTGCCCATACCCCCCAAAAAGGTGTCATCCTCCATAGCCTCGTCTCCGTCATCGTCGCCGTCTTCAATTGTAATTCTATCGAGCTCCTCAGCGTCAAAGAGTAAACCATGCGCAAGTAGTTCAAGCTTACAAGCGAAACGGTGGACCTCGGGCATGGCAAGCCTAAATTGATGACAATAGATGCACATACTGCGCAAGAGTATAAACATCTGATTGAAGAACATAGGGTTGTAAAGCGCTATAGGCAATTCAATATGACCCGAATGACCAGGACAGAATCGCTCGTCAAGTCTACAGGTGGCGCAAGGGTGTCGCAAAACAGCACCAAGAGCCAGATCATATAGACCTCCAGATATGGGGTGGCCTAGGCTATCGAAGACCTGTGGGTTAACAATTTGCTTAACGGATATCTTTCTTACATCTTCAGGGTTCAAAAAACGAAAATCAACCTTCGTGATCCGTGATCCTATTGGTTGAGAAACATCCATTGTTGAAAGCAAATGATTAGGTCCTGGCGCCTGGAAAAGTTTTGGTAAAGAGAATGGGAAAAAAAAAAACCAGTTAGAGTTTTGAAGTTGATGTTCAAATTTTAAGGTTTCTACGTAGTAGAAATAGCTGGATTTAACAAGACAATTTACAAGCCTTGATAGAAATTATTACTTGAATGATTTATTTGAATTATAAAATTTGATAATTGTTTTATTATAATACTAATTTCTGTGATCAGTGGTGTTATAACTATTACTTACTATAGAAAGATTGTCGTAGACTATGATTGGCTATTACAAAACTCTAACATCTAGCAAACTGACCTTACTACACCAACCAACACCTGCACTGTACCAACTAGTACAAAACCCCCCTCCACAAAGAGCCACAAAATGAACACAGAATACCCCGGAAGGGGCTATGAAAACAGCATAGATATGGGATATGGGATGGCTCAGCCGTCAAAGAAAGATAGGAAGAAACAGATTATAACAGAGGGACTCGCGCACTTGCAGGAAGCTTTCATAGTACATAAAGATCATCATTATCGTCGGATTCTCCAGGACCTTCAGACCAAACTCACAGGAATTCGACTTGGTACAGATCCCGAGTTTCTCGAGATGTGCAGAGACCTGGAAGAGTCTAGGGATTACTACCTTGTTGAACTCAAGCTCTGGGATCAGTACCAACGGGAAGCCGCCCACAAGGAGTTCCAAGCAGAGAAAGACCTTATACTTGAAGATCACGCCAGCAGGATCCAGGCAGTGCGGTCAAAACTTATTGCCCGTTTAGAGGGTCAGCGGAAACGATTGCGTGAAGACAAGGATCTTCTAGATATCGCAAATGACCACTCGCTTATGCTGTCTGGAGGCACCCATGACCACTATACACGCTCCGACAGCCACCAACCGGAAGACTTCATAGACAAGCGGAATTTAAGACGCCGCGCTGGACCTGGTGGCACACCGCTTTACGATATTCTCTCGGACAATGGTACATCGAGCCCTACAGGCAGCAGCCATCCAAAGAGACGATCGCGGCATGATACCGTAGGCGACGGCGGCGAAGGTTCCGGTTACGGATCGGCTACGGCTGGCACAGGCGCAAGCGACCACGAGCGACCTGGTCGTGATATAGACGATATAGCGGCATTCTGGTCCGATAGAGAGACGGGTGTGCGATCAAGAGGCAAAGAATCGCGATCTAACAAGTCATTTACAGGTGTATCGAGCTTGACTTCAGAGGAAATTATTGATGATATTATGTTACTTAGGAAAAAGGCTAAACGGAAAATTTAAAACGTTAACGCCTTATTCGAGTCTTCTTTTATGAGATCGTACATCTTTATTGGCATAATGGGTTTTCCTTGAGCATCAGCAACATACTTAAAAGGCATCTCCACCGTCTCCCGCTTATTGATATGTATTTCAGGGTATGTCACATACGGGATTTTATCTAGCGGTGTACCTTCTAGCACGAGCTTTGTGACTCGCACAGCTGTGTCCGTAGTCATCTGGATATCACCTAACCGTCTACCTGCGAATCCGTACTTCCTCAACTCGCCAGTCCTGTCCTGAGGAGGATCATCTCCTGTGTGTGAAAGTTAGTTAGAATGTTTGTAATAACGCATTATATTGAGAACTTACCTAAGATGCCGCCAAACAGCAGCCATTCAAATTGTTCAGCATCTTCTGGAGATAGATCTATTTCTGCTTTAGGGTCTAATAAACATACTTTGACCGGATCAATGCCTTCAATGCTTCGAACATCTTTGGTAGTGCGCTGAATGTCTTCGAGCTCTTCAGGGAACAGATCTATGGTCTCCTGTGGAACTGAAGTCAACATGAAGTTCTCTTTACCAACTAAATTGCTGATCTCTTTGTATTCCAACTTGACCCAGTCCGATACGCCAGCCTCTAAATGCTCAATAACCACTTTCATGGCGGGGTGTAGCTAGTGAAAAAAGGTATTTGCAAAAGTCAATTAGAGTTTTTACCAGATCAAAATGATATTTCTTTATATACGCCTATTAAGACCCATATAAATACCAAGAATGTAACTATATAAATACATATTGTACTCTTTTCTAGAGGTATTATATGGGTAGTGATATTTTGTGGATAGCGACATCTGTTTTCATGTACCATTAAAGGAAAAAGCAGGTGCAAGTGTACACTCATATAAGTGAATTTCCCGAATTGGATTCTTGTCCGGATTAACGCGTATACAGACTATAATGCGGCAAGTAGACCACGGCTTACATGATGATATAATCATATACTATAATAAGACAACCAAAATTAACAATGCGATATTATATTTGGAACTAGACACAAATAAATTAATCAGAAGCTACTGCAAACATCAAAGTAGCACCTGCAAACATTGCGAGAATTTGAACTAACATTCTTTTCAACTCAGTCTGCGGAGGGTCACCTTTCTGCAGCTCCAGGAGTTCAGGGACCGCACCCACTGTTCCAATATATAGGAATGTGCCGGCAGTGAATGGTAGAACGAGATCTGATGCCGAAAGCCCTGTTCCAAACAGTCCGATGCTGTTCAATGAAGAGACAGACGGGTCTGCGCCAATGAAACTTTGAATTGCAATTCCTATGAGTGTTCCGAGGAATGCGCCAAGTGCCGTTATGAACTGGGCACCCATTGCCTGGAACTTAGTCATTCCACCAGAGATCAGGAGGGCAAAGTCGCCGACCTCGTGTGGGATCTCGTGAAAGAATACAGCCATTGTGGTAACAGAACCGACGCTAGTCGAGATATAGAAGGAGGCAGCGATCGCCAGACCGTCAGTGATATTGTGAGTAAAGTCTGCAGCCATATTGAGGTATGCAGAAGGTCTAATTACGGGGAGCGGCTCGGGTGCCTTTTCAGCTTTTTTATGTGCGGAACGTAGAGATCTTTTTCGTGGTGTTTCGAGCTCCTGTCTCGCAGAGGAGACAGCCGAGTCAGACTCGAGGTGCGAGTGCGAGTGCGAGTGCGAGTGCGAATGCGAATGCGAGTGGTCGTGCGCGTGGTCGTGGCCGCCGGAGGTCAGAATTCTAAGAAGTTTGTCAAGGAAGACGAAGAGCGCGAAACCAAAGAAGATGGCAGCGCCGAGGACGAGATTACGCTTCTCATAGACCAAAACAAAGCGAACAGAGTCGTGGTCACCTTCACCAAGGAAAGTTTGCGGGAGCAGGTGGAAGAACACGTCACCGAGAAGGCCGCCAATTGCGAAGGAGACGAGCGTTGATAGACTGGCTGGGTTAATATCTTTAGGAATGAACATAAGAATGAGGTTAGGAGGTCCTGAAATATACGCTGTAGCAAGCAGCGCATTGCCGGCACTGCCGAGCGGGAAGAGGAAGTCCATGGCGCGGTCGAATCCATTAGAGACCGAGTGGTGAGCATGAATATTAGCGAAACTGGATTGCAAGCTCTTAACGACATCGGAGTCATGGACCGCATCGTTTATGGCATTAAAATAAACATTGCCGGACTTGTCAAAAAAATCTATACAAAAAACACACAAGGAATAACAAATTACTGCTGCAAGTATTTTATTCATTGTTGTTGTTGTTGTTGTCTATATCTCAGTTCACAGTAAAAACCTTGAACCCCACAACCCCCTTTTTCTTGTTCTAACTACACTACCACTAATGGACTTTTTTGGCCTTTTACCGCAGCCAAAACCCCAATCTGCCTCTGAAACAATTAGTAAGTTATGCGACAGACTGTCACATGCGACACATCTTGAAGACAGGCGTGCAGCCGTCTTGGGTTTGAAGGGGTTCAGTAGAGAATATAGAGAATCCGTCATTGCTGGTGGTGTCAAGCCGCTCATAATGGAACTCCACCGCGACACTGAGGACCTCGACACTGCAGTTCTTGTTCTTGAAACGCTATCTATACTATTAGAACCTGCATCCCTTGATAAGGCCGCTGAAGACCCAGATTACCTCGTCTTATGGCTCGCTGACGAACTCACACAGAAACAAGACAACATGGATCTCTTGATTGACCTGCTTCAATCCGATGACTTCTTTATTCGCCTTTACGTTCTGCAGCTTATACGTTCTGCGCTACTCTACCGCGTTGAACGCACTCAGCAATGCATCCTCGCCTCCCCACTCGCCATATCCCGTCTTGTCTCACTTCTCGACGACCCGCGCGAGGCTATACGCAACGAGGTCGCCATCCTTCTCGTCCTCCTTGTTGATTCTCACGCAGATATACAGAAACTTGTCGCATTTGAAAATGCTTTCCCTAAAATCTTTGACCTTCTTGACTCAGAGGACGGCGTCTTAGGTGGTCCTGTAGTCTACGACTACTTCCATCTCCTTTACAGCCTCCTCAAATTCAACATTTCGAACCAGAATTATTTCCGTGAGACAAACTGCATTACAAGAATAAACAATCTTATAGTGATTCCAGAACCAGACGAGTCAGACCCCAACGCATCCCCCTGGGACCCACAAACTACCGACAACATGGTGATCCTTCTGGACATATGCAGGCTATTCCTCATACCTGACCAGTCCTCTACCAATGTCAACCAAACTGCCTTCATTCAAAGCGGAATACTCCTCTCTATCCTCCGTCTCACATTCGCTCCCTCCAGCAATATCAAAATTAGAATAAACTCCCTCCTCACAGCTGCAGACCTTATAAGGGCAGCACCAGAAATACAAGACAAAATAAACAGAATCGACGTGCCTCTGCTGGAAATATCAAATTCAGCAGAACAGGGCCGAACATCACCCCATCCTGATACTCTCATATCCGTTACACAGGCACTGATAAACTGGGTAGTGCAACCAGCTTCTGTACACGTGTTCGACCTTAGAATGGCCGCCTTCACCTGTCTAGACGCATATTTGTATGACAACTACGACGCAAAAACTGCTTTTCTCGATTCAGTTATCTCAGTGTACAACAAAAACGACACTGAAAATAAGATCAAAACTACCGATGTCCTGTCGGTGATACTGAACTATACCAACGAAGACCGCAAATCAGATCCGTACAGTGCGTGGTTTGCCTGCGTGCTCATGCTGCATATTCTTGACAACGAAAATGATTTGAAAAGTAAACTTGCACGAATTACGAGCGGGAATGCCGATGCTGGGGAAGAAGTGGTTACTGCCGTACAAATGACAATTGCCAACCTTATAACTGCTATTGAAACAAACCAAAACTCTCGCATACCTGTCGCTTATCTGATGCTTCTTCAGATATGGATATTTGAAGAGCAGGACTTGGTGAACGAGATCCTCGATGATAAGGCTAATGTGTCTGCCCTGATTGCCGCAGCTGCAGATTCCTCTACCTGTATACCAGCCATTAAGAGCATGTGCTCGTCTCTTTTGTGCGTGTTGTACGGATTTTCTGGAAAATCATCTGCAATACCGAGGAAGGAACTCATGCAGATGATCTCTAGCCGCATTCCTCGAGACCAGCTGGTTCTGTCTCTACAAAGGCTGAGAGATGATCCTAATATAAAAGAATTCGAAACAATACCTATATTCGAGGCACCTAAAGACGCGACCGGACTTCCTGAAGTCTATTTTGATCGTCTATTTGTTGATTTCTTCAAGGACGTGTTTTTTCAGATTTACAAGGCCATAGACGAAGATCCAGAGTCTGAGCCGGTCATATACGGCCGAAGGCTCCCTGGCGGCAACAGGCTCACGCAAGTGCTGGACACGATGAACACCACTATAAAAGCTAAAGATGACCTTATTGCCGAACTTCAGCAGACAATTGTGGAGAAAGATACTGCTGCCGAGAATACCAAGAAACTTTTTGACGACCAAATAGACCAACTGCGCAAACAGATTACAGACCTGCAAGCTGAAAAGTCAGAAGTGCAAGGCAAGTTTGAAAAACTACAAAAAGACACCAGTTCTGCCACGGAAACAATTCAAGCGTCTCAGCGTGAGTCAGAGGCTAAGAGCGATCAGATCAAGATGTTGAATGAGACTATTGAAAAACTAAGAGCTGAGGTCACTGAAAACCAGAAGACAATTTCTGAACTTACACAGAATGTTGCAGATTTAGAAAAGAAGATGGAAACTGAACGAGTTAAATCCGAGCAGGAACTTGCCAATGCTATTGATCATGAAAAGCAAGGTATCGAGCTGCTAAAACTGGAACTGAGTGCCAATAGGAAAAAGGCCAAAGACCGTGAAGCCTTGCTAGAAGAGAGACAAAAACAAATACAGGATCTTATAGGTCAGGTTCAGCAGTTGACTGACGAGAAGACATCAATTACTGCACAGCTGGCGCAGAGCAAGGATACGAGTGCTAGTGACGCGAAACTCAATAAACTTGCAAGTTACTTGCAAAGTATTGGAATTAGCGTGGAAATGGATGAAACGGTTATTGCTGCTCGTATTTCTGAGATACAGAGCCAATCGCAAACTATAAATGAACTGCAATCCAAGGCTGAACTGTGTAATGGACAAAGCGGACACGAAAATGAACTTGAAGAGGCACAAGCGACTATTGAAAACATGCAAAATGAATTAGACAACTTGACGCTTCTTATAGCGTATGTTGATGAAAAGAATGAAAAATACAAAACTCTTTTAAAATCTCTTGGACAAGAAGTATCTGAAGATGAACAAGAGATGTAATTTATGATTATGAGGTGAATTATTACATAATTTTATTTTATTTTAAGAACCACCCATGTTATATTATGGATATCGGTTATTATTACTCCAAAATAACCGTATCATGTGATTGCGTGTCTGAGAATGTTTCTTGATCTATTTTTGAAGAGACGATTTCAGAAGATCCTGAAGTTGTTGCAGCTCGATATTCAGCATTCATATCTGGAGAGTGTGTGCTGCCAGACTCTACAATATTAGTTTTGTAGTCGGAAAAAGGCGTGTTTTCTTCGTCTTTGGAGTGCGTGCTTACAGCTTCCTGGCCCCGGATGTCAGGATCAAGCGCGTGCATTGCAGCGTATTTGCTGGAAGCGCGAAGCCGTCGGCCGTATTTTTTAATGAAAAAAGGTGTAGGGAGAAGAAGTATAGCTGCGATTGCCGGCACAGTAGAGCCCCAGTGGACACCTAATCGTTCGTACATTACTGGGGTAAAAATGGGGAAGGCTCCAGCCATGACACATCTCATGAAAGTATTTGCAGCAATAGCAGATGCTGCAGTAGTCGGATAGGCGTTGGTCAAGTAGGACATAATGCTCTGAAAGAAGCAAAACACTGAAAATCCGATAGTAGAGAACCCAATTACCGGGATGATCCAGGGAATGTTAGGGTAAGAGGTCCAGCCAAACCAGAAAAGCGAAATAGGAACAATAGGAGCGCCTAAACAAGCATGAAACATATATATCTCAGGCGGGACAGCTGCACCAAGTTTGGCCTGTTGGGGCAGGTACCGGTTATTTATCCACCAGACGTGAACGCACAGGCCAACACAGATGCCGATAAACAGACTAGTTACGGGAATTGTGGAGATTAGTTTGCTCCAATGGTAAGTGACTTGAAAGGAATAAGGGACTGCGGCAAAGCTTAAGAACATAAGGCTGTATACGAAAGCAAGGTATATGGAGAGGACTATAGCGATTGGTTCGCGTAGAAGCATTTCAAAAGGACGGACAAGGTAAATGGTAGCGAGTCGTTTGAGAGAAAGAACAGCAAGGTCTGAGGGTGCCATTATAGTCTGCGTAGGATGTCTTGCACGAAGGCGAGCGGATTTGTGGCGTAAAAGCTTCTCGTGAGATGTTTCTGGCAGGAATAAAATTATGACTAACAAAACTATGAGGGATATAATGAGAATAATCCAGACTGACCATCGCCATGTTCCTGCTTTGACTATAGCTGAGCCGACTAGAGGGCCAGCAGCTGGTCCAACAGCGGACAAGGAGCCCCATATACCTAGTGAGTAAGCCAAAGCTGGACCTCTATACATATCACCGAGTGTAGCACCTGCAACTGAGAGCATAGGACTGAGACACAAAGCTGAAACAAATCGTAAAACGAGGAGTGTTTGTATATTATGAGACAACGCCAAAGGAACTTGCAAAATAGCAAAGATTGCAAGAAGCGGTATGTATACGCCGTTTCTGCCTATTGAGGGTACTTCGGACATGGGACCCGCGATCATGGGACCCAATCCATAGCCAAAAAGCGCGAGTGATACCGAGAGCGACGAGACGTATGTATTCACATGGAACGCATCTTGAATGTAGGAGAGAACACCTGTAAGTGCCGAGGTATTGAAAGCACAAACGAATGTTGAAACACTGATTATGATAGTTACATAGATCTTGTATCGTTTAGCCCAGTTTCTTGGGAATTCTGGATCAGTGTCGGTCCATTCTAGGATTCCATCAGGAGTAATATAAGTATGCGAATCTTCAATTGATATTTCGGGATATTTTAGTAGCTTTCCTTTAGATATCGAACGTATGCAATGAGCAACAAATGTGTAGTTCAGCGCGGGATTAAATTCCTTCATGATTTTCTGTAAAGAGGGGTATACAAAGTTTCAGGGGGTATTGAATCAGAGTTGAGTTGCAGGAACAGTGATAATAGTCGAATATATGTGAAATAAAGTACCAAAAAGTGAAATAGTAAGATAAATTGAGCTGAAAAAGAATCAAATTACTATCTCATGTACTTTATAAGTCGAATGTAGATATCAAAAAAAAAAGTTTTTATCCCCGCAAAAGTGCGATATTAAAGTTCGCGGACGTTCGATATTAAGGTTCGCAACCTTTAGCCGTCGGTCTCGGCAGTGCGTATTGATGAATTAAATGCGTAAAAATGACACATTAAGCCAAGACTTGTTTAGATTTTAAGCAAGCATATTCCATAGAAATTGGTCTTAATTCCGTTGTGTAATTAATTTTCATAGGAATTGTGACCCACTGTTGAATATAGCGTCTTCATGATTGAGAGCTAAGATAGTGGGGAAGGATGGGGTAATGACTCTTAAATAGAGTTGTTCTCCCACCATCGGATACCCATACAAATGAACCAATCCAATATAGTATAGACCAGACTTTCAAGTATTGATAATTAAAGTAATTGTGAGGCAATTAACCAGAATTCATTGACATTATTTCGGTCAAGAACTTCTTTAAGTTCTATACGATCCCGTGGCACACGTGTCACCCACTGAGGGAATGTCCGCTGTTTGATCTGTCCTTCCCATACCAATTGACAATTTCCAGAGCTGTCGCTATTGTCATTACTACTCGATTCTGATTGATTAGAAAGCTCATCGTCTTCTTTAGAATCGTCTGCCCATTTTATCCGGTGCAGCATTAGCCGTTTATAGAACCTCATAGATTTGGGATCTCCCTCGGCCACAACAAGACTCATATCATCGTATATAATCACCAGTCCAGTCATGTACCGCTGTTTTGCATTCATAGTTACCTTGTACTGATTCTTATGGCTAGAAAAATCGCGGATAACATAAACTGAACATATAGTTTCTTTTTCGGCATCCCTAATAATCTTCTCCTTCTCCTTATTACGACGCTCTTCATGTGACAGCATCCGCGCATGGTTCTCTTCCTCGTGTTTCTTGCGTCGCGCCTCTACTTCTCGTCTGACACGCGCCTCCACCTCTGTGGGATCTCTGATCGCTTCGCTCGTCAGTACGTTCATCAGGTTGCTCAATTTAACTTTGGGTGGTGGCGGCGGATCTAGCCCCAGCCTGATACGGTCTTGTTGTTCCTGATGTTTCTCGGCGCGCATCTGACGTGTAAGCCGTTTTTGTTCTTTCTCAGTAAGTGGCATAGGTTTGATCTCCAAATATTTTTCCCATGGCGCAGGGATCGGCACAGGATGCAACACTAGCCCCGTGACCGGTCCTCCCGGGTCCTTCAGTATTTGATCCATGCGCGCTATTGCGTCCTCATAGTTCGCAGTATTATAAAACTCTTTATCCCACCATTCAATTACAGGTGGTGTTGCCGGTAAAACTAGTTTAAACACGGGGTTCAAATCCTCTCGGGCTTTCTTCTCGAGGATGTTCCTATCAATTTTTTGTTTCAATTCAGCAAGTTTTTGTTTCTTATTTAGCGCCTCCATCTCTTTCACATACTTACCCGGCTCGTTAAACTTCAGTGGCCGTATAGGCCGAGTAATAACTGACGGGTCAAAGTATGGATTATCATTTGGCGGGTTTGGTGCTGTTTTTGCCTGCGCTTGTACCAACCGTGCCTTCGACTGACGGATCCGTTCAAGTAAATTGGCCGGTACTGCAGGGGCAACATTCCGAGTAGCCTCAAAATCTTGTACAGAATCAGGTTTTATACGTTTACGATTATTGTTTGCATCCAACGACGACGCGTTTGGACGCTTCAGCGTCATTGTGGTGATGAGGGAGGGAGGTTGTCAGTGGTGTAGCTGGGAGCATAGACAGTATTATATAGTACACAAGGGGACAGAACCGCTCGGTAAAATGCGTGCTAGAACAAAAAAAAACTAGAACTGTATCAGCTGGAGAATATCCTCGGGAATATCTACCTGCATTCCTGAATCCATTGAGGGAGACGCCGCTTGTCCACTGGCGCTCGCGTTCAGCATCGGGCCCGTGTTAGTAAACATGCCCACGTCGTTCTGCGGTTTTATTGGTCCAAGTTCGCCAGTATTAAGAACATTAGATCCAAAATTAGGGTCAAATAAATTTGAAGTGACACTCGTATTGTTCGGTTGAACACCAAATGTACTTAGTGACCGCTGTTGCTGCAGTGGTTGAGATTGTTGCTGTTGTTGGCGCATTTCTCTCTGTTGAATTTGTCTTTGTTGCATTTGTCTTTGTTGCATCTGTTGCATATAGTTGGCCACCGCGCTAGGATCCTGCCCTTCGCGCGAAAATTGATCGCGGTTGTTTCCTGCTTGACTAGCGTTAAACGTAGATCTCGGCAGCAAAGGTTTTGGGCCTGACTGAGACATTTGCATCTGGTCTAATGTGAGCTGATTCTGATTTGGTTGTTGTGATGACGAGCGAAACCGTTGCATTTGTCGTAATTGGTTCTGCAACATATCCACTTGGCTTGCAGCCGGGTCCATCTGTTTGCTATGATCTTGCGGTCCATCTATCCTCATATCATTTGGCTGTTTGTTCATGGTCCGCGGCATGCCGGTTGCACTAAACTTTCCTTGCAGATCACCCTGAGTCAGTGGAAACCCCTGAATGTTCTGTGGAAGCATTTGCTGGTCTTGGTCAAACATCATAGATTGCTGTGAGACATCTCTTAACATATTTCCTTGAGACACATAACCTTGCGGGTTCTGCTGATTAGTACGAGTTCCAGAGTATTGGTCGACCATTATTTTCGGTATCCCGGAATCTGTATTCACAGGCAATACGTTCATTTGCTGAGTATATTTAGGATCAATTTTTGCCTGGAACTGTGTCGATCCAGCCATATTTTTGTTGGCAGATTTTGGCGGCCGTCCAGGCTTTGCTTTCCTAGCCACAGGTGCAGGTGATGAAGCAGGCGGTTGTTGAAGGTTGAATTGATTTCCTTTCATGTCCATGTTCATGTTATTCATGTTCACATTGTTTGCGCCTATGTTCATGTTATTCAAGTTCACATTGTTTGCACCTATATTCATATTGCCCATATTCATGTTGTTCATGTTCATATTGCCTATATTCATATTGTTCATGTTCATATTGTCCATATTCAAATTGTCCATAGTCATATTGCCCATATTGTTCGTATTCACGCCCACACGATTCATATTGTTCACGTTCACATTATTAGTACCCATGTTGTTCATATTATTCATGTTATTCATATTGAAACCATTCATGTTCATGTTAGCGGCGTTCGTGCCAAGTTTCAGGCCTTGAGTGAACCCGGGTTGCGATAACGGTTCCTTCCTAGCGACTGGTCGCGGCGGGATATTCATTCTGTAAGGCATCTTTGCCGTTGGATCAAAATCATATGGTAAAATTCCAATGTTCTGGAAGATTCGAATGAGCTTCGCATAGCAAGGTATCAGCGACGGTACCTCAGGAGGAGCTGTGAGAATGCGCGGAGGATTGATAGGTGGTTTGTTTACATTTTCTGTAGATTTTCTTGGGAAATCGCTAGAAAGACCGGCAATAAATGACAAGTTCGCTTCTAATCGAGCCATACAGCTGGCGAAAGTCGGATCAACGATCTTTTCGGGGAAATTGCATCGATCGTATCCGTAAGTTGCTTCTCGCAGCAGCACGCCGTTGATGCCTAAAATAAGTTGAACAGCCGCCTTTTCATCCATGATACGCTACAAAACTTCCGTACCACGTTAAGATTTAAGTATCAAAAAAATATAGACAAATATAAAAGCAAACTATGCCGATAAAACACGTGATTTAACCTGTCAGCGGAAAAGTCAACCTTTTTGATTCAAGGTGTAGTGGGAAGCAGGTTCGATGGGGTGGGTGGGAAGTAGGTTCGATGGGGTGGGTTGGCCTGGCTGTTGGGACCTATACAGGTAATTAAGTAAAACGGTTGCTATGTGAATTGTATATACGATTATAATACTGAATATATCATTGATTTACTCTTTCTATGTCTTTTCTAATTATCTTGTATAAATTCTACTTAGCTTATTGGTAATATTTAGGTAAATACTAACTACAATTCAAATTGAAATGCAGATTAGTAGGTAATAGTGGCTGAGACATCAGACTTGCCAATTATTGTGGAGGTTGCTGAACCTGCAATTTTGATGCGCCAATCAGATTTCATTGTTCCATCAACTTTGACAGAGATATTGCGACCTTTTGGTGACAGAATGATTGTCGCAGCAATCTCGCCGAGCTTTTCCTGGTGTGGAATTACAACAGTCATATCTGTAGTGCTGTCTTGTGCAGGGTTGACAAGCACAGTGAGACCGTCAGTCCAGTCATAGTCTCGCTTGGTTTGGCCAATAGCGATCGCCGTGCCTGGACGAAGTAATAAAGGGATTGAGAAGTAGTTGTGAGTCTCGCTGATGTAACCGGGACCTATACGGAACTTTTCATCTAGTATGCCGTACCATTTACCCTCAGGGACGTAGTATTGCACATCACCTTCGTTGTTGAATATAGGTGCTACTAGCAAACGATCGCCAAGCATGTATTGAGTATCAAGGTTCCAGCATGCGGGATCTTTATCGAATTCCAGGAACATTCCACGCAAGATTGGGGTTCCGTGTGAATGCGCGACAAGAGCCTGACTATAAATGTACGATCGTAACGTGTGCTTGTTGTCGACAAAGTATTTTAAGACTTTGTCGGCCTCACCCGTGTTATCGATAAGCCATGGAGCGCGGAATGACCCGGATCCATGCAGACGAGAGTGTGACGATAATAGTCCGAACGCGATCCAGCGCTTGTAGAGTCCCGGGTCAGGATTACCTTCGAATCCACCTATATCGTGTGCCCAATAACCGAAACCGGTCAAACCAAGACTAATACCGCCGCGCAGCTGCTCAGACATTGCCTCATATGTCGAGAAAGGGTCACCACCCCAATGAACAGGGAATCGTTGAACGCCGGCAGTAGCGGATCTTGCAAAAACAGCCGCATGATTCTTGCCGTACTTCTTTAGTAGAACTTCAAAAACAACTTTGTTGTATAGAAATGGATAATAGTTGTGCATACGCGCTGGATCCGAGCCATCATGATACACAACATTGCCAACAGGGATACGTTCACCAAAATCAGTCTTGAATGAATCTACGCCGATATCGCAAAGAGCTTCGAGTTTCGATTGATACCATGCAACAGCTTCAGGATTAGTAAAATCGACAAATCCCATACCAGCTTGCCAGAAATCATACTGCCAAACACCGCCATCAGGGGTCTTAAGGAAGTACCCATTCTTTGCACCTTCATCGAACAATTTACTTTCTTGAGCGATATAGGAGTTAATCCAGACACAGATATGTTTGCCACGTTGTTTAAGACGTGCTAGTTGTGCCTTTGCATCAGGGAAGAATTCAGCATCAAATTCAAAGTCACACCATTGGAAACCTTTCATCCAGAAACAGTCATAGTGGAAAACGTCAAAATCGATTTCACGGTCGTGAAGGCCATCAATAAAAGAGTTGACAGTGTTTTCATCATAATTTGTGGTGAAAGATGTGGACATCCATAAACCAAGTGTCCAAATTGGAGGTAATGCAGGCCGACCTGTCAAAATAGTATAGCGGTCGATGATTTCCTTTGGTGATGGCCCATACACTATATACGCGTCAAGTTCTTCACCAGGGATAGCAATATTGACACGTGCAGTTCTTTCACTTTGAAATTCATATGACAAACGAGCTGAAGAATTAATAAATACTCCGTATCCACGGTTAGAAATATAAAAAGGAACATTTTTATAGGAAATATCTGAACCTGTTCCACCATCTTCGTTAAACAGATCAATTGATTGACCGTTACGGATAAGCGGGCCAAATTTCTCGCCCAGTCCATAGATTTTTTCACCTACACTCAACTGGAACTGATAAGTAGTATACCGAGATCCTTTTAATGGATCAGTGTACTGCGCTTGTGGGTTTGTAGCGTTTGTGTTGTCTTTAATATAGCCAAACGAACGCCAGCCCAATTTAGTTAGAAGTTTGCCTTCGCCTTTGATCTCAAGACTGTACGATTTTTGTGCGGTATTAATATCAACAGCGAGAGGACCTGCATTCATATGTAGACCATTTTCGGATTTTGATGTAGAGATCTTATTATTTTGTGGTTGTTCATCAGGGAACAGCTCAAAGAAAGGACCTTTACGTGAATTTGCCTGCGCTTTCCAATGATAACCAAATAACCGTAAAGTATTATCAGCAGGTGAACTGACTTCCATAGTCAATGTCGGATTGTTCAAAGTATCACCTCTAAAATTAATAGGTTTAGAACAACTCATGGCATACAACGAATCCTCGCGAGCTTCGCCCTTAAACACTTCGGTCGCCCAATCGATAACGACACCTACTCTTGTATGCCAGCATCCATCAGTGAATTTCATATTTGCAGTTTATTAGTAGAAGATACTGTAAGTATGAGCTGGATTAATACAAATGTCTATTATATGTATGAGACAGAAGTTAGGAACAATGAGCATTGGAGTTCCCGCTAGTTCAGGCTAAAATAGATCTTAAAAGTTTATTTAAGTTAAACTTTATTATACTCAGGCAAAAATCTGGGGTAAACCGTTTAGTAGGAAAGTTACTCGGCTCTTAAAAGCTTTAAAGTGCATTAATGAGAGATGATTTAGTGAAATGTGAAAGGAGAATAGCACGCGAGAACAGAGATTGGAATTTATAGGTTACTATACTATTTCGTGGGGTTGAAGCGGTTAATATATTGTATAACATGAGAACGACAATTGAGTTAATGCTTTGATTATTGAACTGTATGAGACTAGATTTTATAATTAATCGTATTAAAATTAAGCTAGTTGTAGGTAAGAGTCACTCAAAAGATTTCAAAAGATTACTATATATGTAACAGAATGATAAAGATATGTATCTATATGTAGGTATAGTAGGTATAGTAGGTTAGTAGTTATAAGTATCTATAAGTATCTATAAAACACGTAACTTGTACTATTAATCGTAAGTTCACGGAACTAATCTAATCATCTACACGACGATCGATAATCGGATATTTAGTATAATATCACATGAAGGACGCTTAAATTCATGGAAGAACCCTTCAAAAATCGGATAAATTAAGAAACTCCCAAAACCTGTCAAAAGATTAATATACAATTATGATTGGCTGAGAAATAAAGGCTCACCGGTTAAATAAAAAGTTTAATTTCAAAATTATATGAACTATACAATCATCTTTAAACCTTTACACCACCAAATTTACCGTGATTAAGACTTCACCGGGTATTTTGAGAATCAGTAAGGCTAAATAACGGGAACTCTCGTTTTCTCATTTAATCATTTTATCCAATAAAATCAACTTCTCTCTCCGATATCTCCCCTTTTAGACTCATTTGCCCCGGACTCTCCCCACAAAATACCCCACATAGAGAATCTTAAATAGCCTGTATACACTGCGCATCTTCTCGGTTATTGGCTCTCCGGTCTTTCTTATTTAAAACTTAAGTTCCGATCTACTTTACACACACCTATATATATAAACTAGGTCGTCTGCATCTTCCCGCAACACAACAGACTCGATTTAAAAATGTTCAAGTTTATATCGCGAGGAATCAACGGCTATACTTGGGGTATAGCCATATTCGCGTCTGTAGGCTCTATGCTCTACGGTATCGACTCCGGTATCATATCCACTACCATCGGTCATGATAGCTTCCTCGAATATTTCGATCCCTTCACGCCAAATATCAAGGGCGCTGTAGTGTCTACCTTCTCTGGCGGTGCCTTTGTTGGTGTCATTTTTGCCGGATGGGCTAACGACTTCCTCGGACGCAAAAAAACAATCTACGTTGCTGCGTTCATATCGCTTGTCGCAGGCGCAATACAAGCTGGCTCCGTCAATGTCGGTATGCTCATCGCTGGCCGTATTATTGGCGGTTTCGCTGTCGGTATCCTCAACTGTATTATACCTATCTATGAGTCAGAGATCTCTCCGCCTGCACACAGAGGCCTCATTTCCGGTCTCCATTCGCAGTTCGTCGGTATCGGTTTTGCTGTAGCTAACTGGGTCGGTTTCGGTTGTTCATACGCTTCAGGTGATTTCCAGTGGAGATTCCCACTTGCTTTCCAGTGCATTCCCTCTTTGCTAATGCTTGCAGGTACTTGGGCGCTCCCTGAGTCTCCACGTTGGCTCATCGAAAAAGAACGCGAAGAAGAGGCTTACCGTGTCATCAAGCGACTCCACTCCAACGCACTCGATGAGACTCTTTACAAGGCAGAGTTCAACCAAATCCGCGAACAGCTCCGTTTCGAGAAAGCTTCCAATGCCAAATCATGGAAAGAACTCTTCTACAAGAAGAGCAACCGCAAACGTCTTATGCTTGCTATGCTGGTCCAGGCTTTCACGCAGTTAACCGGTATAAACGTCATCAACTACTATCAGATCAGCATCTACAACTCCCTCGGCATGTACGGCCACATGGCTCAGGCCATGGCAGGTATATATGGTCTCTGTGGACCCGCCGCCAATTTGGTTTGTATATTCTTCGTTGACAGATGGGGTAGAAGGATCACATTGATTATTACCTCGTTCTTGCTTGCTATCGACATGTCTATCGTTATGGCTCTTATCGCGACAGTCGTCGATGGCGGCAACAACAAAGCCGGCCAAGGTTTCACTGTCTTGTTCATCTTCATGTTCTCAGTCATATATTCACTCGGATATAACGCTATCCACTATATTTACGTACCCGAGATCATGAACCAGGCTGTCCGAAGCCGCGGTACCGCTATCGCTACAGATACCAACGTTGCCATCAATGTTTTGCTCAACCAGGTTTCACCTATCGCTTTTGCACACGTACAATGGAAGTACTATTCGCTCTTTATCGCCACGAACTTCACTGGCGCTTTGGTTGTTTGGTGGCTGTTCCCTGAAACCAAGGGCAAGACTCTCGAAGAGATCAACGAGCTATTCGGCGATGAAGTCATGATCACACTCGATGAAGCTGCACAAACAACTTCCGATGAAGATCTCCTGGACGAAAAAGTTGTTGATGCAGAGCATAAAGAGACTACTATCAAAAAACAGACTCAGCATGCTTGACAAAAAAACACGACGGTTTATTGAACGTATCTAGACGTATCAACAATTCACATGGGTTTAATCCACAATAAGAATGGTCCATTTCAGTTAGTTACGTCCACGTACAGAACGTAGACACCCAATAAACATAGTATAAGTACGCACACCTAATCATCACGGTGTACGTTTAGAGAATCGTTGTGTGAAGTCGACTTTCTAGCGACACCCTCCGATCGGTCTGGCCGTGCTACTGATATCACTGTTCGTCCGAAAGCAATACCAGGATGCGCTACAGTCAGCACTAGACATGCCAGGAAAAGCATGAGTCCGTCCAGCACAAGGAAGTACCCTTCTTCGACCATGAGATAACCCCTCCATCCTCCACCAAGTTCAAATAAGCGATAAACACACCGCGTGAAAATGAACAAAACAGCAACAATAGTGCCTATTATAAAGTACTTGAAGAATGGTTTCCTGGTATGTGCCAGCAGTTCCGGATATAGTTTGTATGAGGAAACATCAGTCGTATTTTTTGGTTTTTCTGACATTTCAGAAACCAGTTGATCAGCAGAACTTTGCGGTTCCTGCTCAGTTTGTTTATCTACAGGATAGTTATCAAGAACTGCTGTATAATAGCCCGCTTTATAGGCCCGCCTTATTCTGAAGTACACCAGAAGAGAAACAAGCATAAACAGAACCATTACAGCAACCTGCAAAGCAATACCTGCAATCATGACGTTCGTGCCAGGATCGACGTTTTCATAGTTCTGTACAGCGACGGCGGCCATTCCGCCGCCCACACCTTGGAGCACGAGACAGCCTATATCGAGGGCAATGAAAACATAAGAGTAGGTAGCCGGTTTAAAATGAGAGACAAGATTTTGGCCGTATATGACGACAATTTTTCCTACTATATTGTAAATACCGCCCATCATGAATGCAGGTGCAATTGTGAGGCAGATTATCTGGACCAGGAACGGATTGATTTGCCACGGGCGATAATGTGACACGAGACGGGCGACGTAACCGGTGGTTTCGAGGGCACAACCAACGACTAGAGCTGTGCCAAACCACCACTGAAAAAAGTAGCATCCTATAGCGAGATGAATGGCTGTAAGAATGCCGAAAAGAATAGTTCCTGCGAGGTTGGAATCGAAGTCGGGCGTGTAGTCATAAACTTCGTAATCAGTGTACTGAGAAGCGGCATAATCAAGTAGAGGGTTGATAGCGTTCAAAGTGGATGCTAAAGTGGGATCAATATTGACAATAGTATATGCGAGTCCAGGATCGATAGTTGTCATTGTGTATACGGCATTAGGGTCGAATTCGGTCATTGTTGCGAATGCCGGATTTGCAGAAACGATTGCTCCGGCAAGATCCGACAATTCCGACATTGTAGCCAGTTTCGTATTTGCAGCGGTAAGTTCGCTCATGAGCGGGAACCATGTTGCTACGGCCGTAGCTGAAACTACAGAAGTGATACTCATTTGTATAGATCGGTAAACCGGGAAGTTTCGCCGTTCTTTTCAAATGGTGTTTATTTGTGCTATTTTTTTTTTCGTAGACCTAATACGATAATACTTTTCTTTCTTTGATATAAAAAAGAAAAAAGACGAAATATTCGTCTAAAAACCAATGATAAATTAAAAAAAAAAATGGCCTTTTAGTTTATATACAAATAAGTGTTAATGTGATGTGTTATTCTCGTGTGGGTAATCCAATAAGAAAATCTAATCAAACTTTAAATAAAGTTAGAATAGTTGGCCGCCATAAACACTATATTGCACTGTTTGTATAACGAATGGACAAAAATGTGCTCTAAGTAAGTAAAGTAATATTTAAAAATATTATTATTAATATGTGTTAAAATAGTATACCTCTTTAGTGCATCATTAGTGAACAATTTGTAGTGAAGAATTTACTACCCAATCACATTGCGGCAGAACTGTATCTGTTAAGACTAGCCAATAAATTACTCTAGTTAGAAAATAAGGTTTACAGATTATAGATCCACTAATCATTGATCTTTTTTCTGTAATTGCGGCTTAGCATTTAGACTTGTATATTACACTTAAATATGTCAGCATTTATTTGAACGAACAAAATGTCAGTTAAGGCTTAGAGGAACCTATACCGGTTTCGGGTACTGTTTTTTCCGGACATCTAAACTCTCTTTATGTTAGAGTTTTACATAAGAAACGCCTTCCCTTCATCAAGATGCACCTACAACACACCAACTAAAGGCTACACGTTTATTAAAACAGCGAATGATGACTTGTTGTAAAGGATTAAGAAGTATAATACGTTTATAACTGAGAGGTCCACAATTGAGAGCAAATTTGAACAAAAGTGAGTTGTGGGGGGTATACGGACGAAGCCTAGACCCAGCTTGTTAGCCCTGTAGATCTATAGTCTTACTGCACATGACTGTCTGATACTGCTTACTTTATTTATATAAGTATTAATGTACTTATCACTTTACTGATATGGTACTGAATTATTCAATCGATCTGTCGAAATAGAATAGGTCATTTCGACAATGCACCCCATTGGTTAATAAAGCAGAATAAAGTTTGATGAAGCAACTCATCGCTTAAGTCCGCTAATTTCCGTTTCTCCCAGAACCATACCCCTTCTCTGATCCACGTTTTTCCACTTTTTATCCCATAAGACATAGATACCGACACAACACCTCTACGACTCTTATTTGTAGTTTTACTACCGGACAAATATGACCGAGGAACTATATCCAAGACGCCGTAATCGTGTCCCTGTATCATGTGCACCATGTAGACTTCGCAAACTAAAGTGCGATCGATCACGGCCATCTTGCGGGTCATGCATACGCAGGGGCATTATTGATCTCTGCATCTATGAAGAAAAGTCACGGATTCAGAAGTATGAGAACAACGACATTAAACGACATGACCATGTAGTTGTTAAAAAGATCAACTCTATTGAAGTTCAGGACGAACTCGATTTTAAGGATTTGCCCGTTGCATTAGATCAAGAACATCTCGAAACATCCCCACTTGACGCAATCGCACCACTAATGTATAACGTCGCAAAGGCAAGATCTTATATGCGTCAATCATATGACCAGAAACCTTTATCGCCCAACTGTGATGATCTCTTACAACTTAAGGAAGAGAACGCCCGTCTAAAGCAAATCGTTGAGTCCTTTATCAATTCCGCCAATTCATTAACTTCAGAAAGCACAGTTAGTACAATTCCTTTCGATTTGCCTTCTTTCAGTACCCCGCAAGAAACTGCTTCTACTTCCTCAACTTACAAATCTAGCACAGACAACTCCCCGCAAACTCCCGAAGATACAGACATCGAAATACAGTCTATTGCTAACAGACTGGGGACTCTCAAACTGAATTCTAGCCACATAAGGTACTATGGACCTTCCTTCTTCTTCAGCTTGTTTTTCATCGACCCGGAACTCGCAAGAATCTTTCCTATATACATGCAGTTTAAGCGCCGCGTCCACCGCACTATCGATTGCATATGGAAGGGCTTCGATGTACAGACATTTTCGCAACACGCAAAACCTACAAATCTCCTGCCGGAAGACAAGGTTCAACAATATGAATCCGATATACTCCGCTCACATCCTCATAATTTTCTTATACCGAAATCTGTCCCCACTGATGATATTGCAGGAATGATGTCAATCTTCCCACCTCGCCAGGTCTGCAATTTCCTCTTTCAAAGGTTCCTCTCTCATGTTTACCCTATATATCCCTACATTGACGTCGCAAGGTTTAGCTCACTTACTGAGTCCTCATGGGCCGCTTACAATAACGGCAAAGCTAACAGTATTCAGCGCTATTGGCTAGGTACGTATGCCATCATGCTTACACTTGCTAGACTATCTTTGCCTTGTTCATGGTATTACGCGGAAAATCCTAATGAAACGACAGGACCTCATTACCATCTTGGAGAAGAGTATCCGACAATTGCAAAAAATTGCTTGTTCTACCACAGTAAGCTCGACAGAATACCAATCTTAGGCTTGCAATGTGTATTATACCTCCGTATATACAACAGAATTGCGCCTGGTGATGGTGATATCGGTGACTTTGAACTGTCTCCGCTTCTGCATGGAGTTGCTGCTGAAATCGCGCTGGGCATAGGTATGAACAGAGACCCTTCGTTTTATTCACAGCTTCCTGAATCACTTTATCTATCTTGGAGAAAACTGTTCTACGATCTCTGCTACCAGGATGCTTACCAGAACTTAGTCTCCGGAAGGTATCCTAGACACGATCTTGCGAACTCAGATTTGAAGATCCCTTCCTTATCTGATATACAAGTCGGAGTCAACTGCCTGAATATGAGCAGCGAGTCTCAGTTGCTTTCATTCTACGCCGCGAAAGCCCAAGCTACCACAATAATGCGTCGCGTTGCAAGCAAGTTAAACAGCATTCAACCAGAATCCTTTACACATGCGCGGATTAAGGCTGAACTTCGTGATATTAACGACTTCTTGTCTAAACAGGTCTTGCCTACAAGTATCGTCATTACGAAAGGCCCATCTGAGTCTTTAGCCGATACAATTGTTCGTGTTAGAAACTTTGAATTGATCGCAATGATGAGCGTCACAAAAATTTCACTTGCAATACAGCTGATCAACAAATCAAAGACGTTGGCTTCGCCATCTGAGTATTTGGAAGATCTCTGCGAAGCAAGAGCTTATGCACATGAGGCTCTCGAGATAATTGCTGCTTCAATGAAAGAGGAATGTTTCCCCAATTTCACTTTCATTACTTTTCCAGTGTGCGTCAGACTTCAACTCACGACAATGTTTGCCATAACTTCAACTGCTTTAAAAGTACACCTATACGTCGGCAATGTCATTGATCCTCATACCGATCAGCCTATCTATCAAGAACTTCGGGAAACATTCGAGTTGTCTACATTAATTGCTAAAATGCTGACTGATAAGGCAAAGACTTCGTTTGCTGCTTGGAGATGCGCTTCTTTAACTCAGATTTTGGCTTTTATTTCAAAGGAGATTCTGAACAAAAAAGGCTCAATTTTAGCGGCACCTAACCAAGCTGAGGAGGCACCTCAGAAATTAAACGCAGATAATAATGATTTCTTAATGGAGGATTTGGATTTTTCAATTGCCGATGAAACTAATATGATCGGAGAGTTCATGGTTCCACAATTCAAAGATCAAAGAAGCTCATCCTCTGGCTATTACAGCGCTTCTTCTAACAGCATTCCACCGGATCCACCCAATCAATTCAACAATTCTAATCATCAAACTATCAAAGATATTATGGGCGACAGACTGGACCAAGAGTCTGCTTTTTACAAACAGGTTTTCTTTGCTAACCCTCAGGAGAATAATTCTTCATTGATTGATCCTAATAATGATTCGTTTGATATGGTGCCAACGGATATCGAATCACAAATTAATTTGTTCACTGAAGATGATTGGAAAAACTTTGTATATAGCCAGACATAAACGATTACCGCCTTTACTGAATTCTTGGTCGTTGTATTTGATATCATCACCTCTTCACTCTATGTTGTAAATATGAATATTCTACAAAACTTCAAAGATAAAAAAATAAGATCACAATCTATTATATGTACCATCATATGAAAAAAAATTATTTATAGAGAAAAATGAAAGAATGTCTATCCAAATGAGCTAAACAAAATCCAATTATTCGTTTTTAACTCTGTCTTTCTTTTTAGGCACACGCGCTAACCAATAGAGGAAAACAGTTCCAATGTAGTTAAACGCGATGAAACAAATAAAAATTCCAATGTTTCGCCATGCTTGTGAATACAATGCATCAATAGATTCCAGGAAGACATTCGTTGAGGACATAGAGCAAAAGCTGCACTCGGTAGCTGCGGGGTCGAGAACATAACCTCCAGCCAATGACATGTATGTAGACAAATATTCCTCGCAAGTGGTACCCGGAACAGCTTCAAGACTAACGTATTCATAGCTGGCACACTCAACTGTAGAGTCTGCTAAACCAACACTAAGAACACCTTGAATGAAGTAAGTGAGTGGATTGCATCGATACATGAATATCCAAAATCCAGGAAGACCATCTTTTGTAACAAGAACACCACAAAATGCCAAACACAAAGTAAAAAGTAAATTAGCAATATTAGCAGCATTCTCCGCAATCTCAATACCAGCAACACACAACTGTCCCATAGACGTCGAAAAGATGAAGAAAGCTGAAACGAAGAAATACATCATACCGCTTCGATGAGTAACACTGTCGGTTAGTTCTGCATTACGATACAATCCCACAGGGTAGTACCAAGACAAGAATGACAGGGTACCAACAATAAGCTGCCAGGGAATCTCAACAGTCATCTGTGCGGCTATAAAAGCCTTCCAGCTAAATGTCTTTGAAGGACGTTCACGAACCTCATATAACGAGCGTTGCTGCACATAATACGGCAACATCTGTTGCACAATATTGTTGAAAATAATCGTGAACATGAAAACGGAAAACATCTGATTCTGTAGTCCTTGCAAAGTGTTGTCAGCCTTAAAGAATGAGAAACCATTAAACAATGCAGAGAGAGTACACAAAGTAAGCTTAGCCCAGATATAAGACGGTGAGCGCCAATATTGCTCAAAGACTCGTTTAGTAACATAGATATATTGCCTTAAAAGAGGAGCTGCAAACTCGCGCTTATTCTCAGGACTCTCATCAATGGGTAATTTAGAAAGTTCTTCTTGCATTTTATCCAATTCGGCTCTAACAGCAGCACGTTCTTCAGATTGGAGCCACACTTGATGGTAATCCTGAGAAGCCTTAGATCCAGGAGCAGCACCAATTACTTCCAACATCCATTCTGTAGGGTTAGCATCATGAGGGCAAGGAGGAGCACCATACTTTTCGAAGTAGCCGGTCAACGTAGAGGAGTTTTCTCCGATATCTCCAAAATAGACAGTTTGTCCTCCACGAGCCAAAAACAATAAACGGTCAAATTCTTGAATTAAAAGAGCTGAAGGCTGATGAATAGTGCAAAGAATGGCCTGTCCAGAATCGGCAAGCTTCCTAAGTAACTGACAAACAGACCAGGCAGTTTGGGAATCAAGACCAGATGTAGGTTCGTCAAGGAAGAGAAGCAGTTGAGGTTTCGCAGCAAGTTCAACACCAATAGTTAGACGCTTGCGCTGCTCCACATTCAGACCTTCACCAGCAACACCAACCACGGCATCGGCATAAGGAGCCATATCCAAAATTTCAATAATGTCATCAACGTAACGGACCTTCTCATCGTAAGGAATGCTGCGTTCTTGTCGCAAAACAGCACTAAAAAGAAGAGCTTCACGCACTGTAGAAGTGGCAAGATGCAAATCTTGCTGTTGAGCATAACCTGTGCTGCGTTGGAAAGATTCGTCGCGCAAGTGACCGTTAACATACATACCACCAGTAACAACACCCATTGTCACACGATTAGCCAAAACGTCAAGCAAAGTAGTCTTACCAGCGCCGGATGCACCCATTAAAGCAGTCAAAGTACCGGGCTTAACCCATCCATCAACGTGGTCAAGAAGACGACGAGGCTCACCTTTAATCTTAATATCGTAGCAAACATCTTTCCAGTGGAAGATATCGGTACCGGTTTGAATAACGTGACTCAGGTTCTCATGATTGGCAAGATTGGTAGTAGTGCGAGCAGCAAGAAGTTCATCAACTTTAGCTTCTTCGTCATTCTGTAACATGGCTTTGCGTTTCCTGTTAAGTTTCTTCAAATAAGATCTCTGGAACAGTAAGATTTCTCCTTTCTGTCGAGTACCTTGATTCAATTCGACGGCTACAAAATAAGCGATCAGGAAAAAGACAGCAAAAGCAACACCAATACCCCAGTTACGCCATAAGTGAGAGTAAGTGTAACGGAACGATTCCCAGATATAATCAGTGCCCAAAACTGAAGTAGCACCAGGAACAGCGGAAACAGCACTGCAGACAAAATAAGGGTCGCCTGGTTGCAAACCATTCGTACCAGGGCCCGCAGGAATGTAACTCGAACAAGGGAATTCGCGATTATGAAACTCTATGGAGATCAAGTTCTCGAACATGTAAGCTAGTGGATCAAGATAATTAATCCACCTGGACCAACCTAACATGCTTCTAGTAGGAATGACGAAGCCAGTGTAGATAACCAAAGCCAACATTAGCAGAGAGGCTGGGGTCATAGCAGCTGCCAGTGAACGGGTACAAGCTCCAATGAAACGGAAAACGTGAGACATAATCAAAGTGGCCGTGAATACATTCAACAAGTACAGGAAGAATGCACCAGGTTCTCTTCGAAGATTAGCCATGAAGTATAACGTCAAATTGAACACAATACTAACTATTATTTTTTGAGGCATTTCAACAATGACAGACGCGACAGCATCTGCAGAAGGATGATAAAGAGCATATTCTTTATGTTTTTCCACAATCGGTCGACCTTCATACAATGCAAAAATTTCCAGGAGCGATGAGAAAGCATTGAACAATACAGCAAAGAACAAAGCAGCTGTACGAAGGTAAAAAGATCCAGTATCATTCGGCAAATTGTAGAATATAGACCCAAGAATTAAAGCCATGATAGTATTTCCAAGTGTACCTGAAAGAGGCATAGTAAGATCACTGAGAGTACGTCTAATACCACGGCGTACACAATACTTGACCTGCATACCATAGTTGACGATATTGGAAGAGCCAGGAAGACTATGCTTAGCTTGGCGAGCACGGTGACTCTCCATGAAGGCTTGATAATTTTCACCATGATAAGGGTGCTCCGCGTTGAATTCATCAATCTCCTTAATCAGGGCGGCGTATTCAGGAGATTCAAGCCAGGCACGTTCAAACTCATTGGGGGTTCTAGGTACGCGATCTTCGAATCCAGGACGGACAATTCTTTCAGCCGGGTTAGTCAATGAGGTCAAGAAATCAGCAGTAGTTTGACGGCTAGGGCAGTCATAACCCATATCTAGGAAGTATTGCTTAGCATCTTGAGTTGATCCAAAGAAAATTTGACGACCTTCGTAGAGCAACACAACTTTCGTGAACATATCATATACTTCTTGAGAACATTGGTAAATAGCGACTAAAGAGGCAACACCCATAACTTCAGATGAAACTGCAAGAGACTTGACAAACTCAGCAGCAGTAGCAGAGTCAAGACCTCTGGTTGAGTTATCCCAGCATTGTAGAGGAGCTCCAGAAAGAGCCAGTTCAGCGATTGAAACACGCTTACGTTCACCACCGGAAACACCACGAACATAGTCGTTTCCAACTTTAGTATTCATAGTATGAAGAAGACCATAAGAGGCCATAACGACATCACGCATATGCGTAGCATAAACGTCTCGTTTGATTCCAGCTGGTCTGTTTCGAGGAACACGAAGCGAAGCAGCAAATTGCAAAGTTTCTCCTACAGTAAGATGGGGGTAATGAATATCGCTTTCAGCATTGTAGACGACATCACCTCTGAAATTATTTATAATATCCTTGGAGTCCATTCCAGAATAGTTGATTTCAGTTTTTTCGTCAAGATAGAAGCCGAAGGTACGACCGGCAATGGTGCGAAGGAAGGTAGTGCAACCAGCACCAGGACGTCCAAGAACAACGACCAGCTCACCAGGACGAATTAAACCGTCTACCCTTTTCAGAATAGTAACACGACGACCTTTGCGATTCAATAGTCTGTTAAGTCCATCATTGAATCGGCGCAAAAGAACGTTGTAGACAGTAAGTTGATAGGAGGTATCACTTCCGTAACCAAAAGCGTTCAGATTTTTCCACGAGACACCCAAAGTCCGAACCTTAGAGGTTGCAGAATCAGACATCATTAAATTGTAGTTGTTGCGAACCCAAGATTTAGAAGAAAATAGAGGCGAGTTAGGATCAAGTCTAGGATCAATTTCTACATCATCGACATCTTCGGCCAAAAGGTAAGTATTCTGAGGAGCGGATCCAGGATCAAAACCAGTGGAAACTCTTGAAAGTCTTCGAGAAAGAGAATCGCCTTCATTGACGCTGATTTGCGTTGAGAAGCGTCTTGCCAATTCGCGGATATTCTCTTCGGCCTCCTCGTTCAAACCTTTGTACTCAACGACATTGTCGACATCTCGGTAAGATTTTTCAGAGTTAGAGGATTGAGAAGGGTCCTTTACGTCAGCCATCAATTATGAGTATAAAAATGATTAATACTCTGAGGAAGAGAGAAACAAAATAGAAGTGGGGAATGTAAGGTAAAGTAGAGATAGGATATCAAACTAGCGGCGTTAGAAAAAGAACATACAACTAGAGGAGCTCCAAACAAGTTAAACTAGAGCGAAATCGGAAAATCAGATCAAAAAAGAAAACTTTAGATCGAATCGATTCAGTGGGATTAATACTTGCGCATATGCGATATTATTTGGAATTCAAAGTTCGCGATAAGTAATAATCCCGCTTGTTTGTATACGTACCAGGAGAGTGTGCGAAATAAAGTCTATGAAGAATCGAGCACGTAAACCAGTAATAGAACAGGGAAAGAAAAATGTTAATCAATAACTAGCAGAATCCCTAGTTCGTACTCAAGGGTATAGAAATATTGTAGTAGAATTGCCCTTTGCGGAGGGCAGGCATATATTTATATACTAGCACCTCAATGGTCCCGGAACTGGAAAGATCCACTACGTGGGTAGCTTATGTTAAAACCTTAATTAGTAAAAGCATCCAATAGCAGAGCTCCATTAGAAGCCTCCGGAAGAGCAAGAATCCGGTCAGGAGGTTAGTCGCGCTTAACAATAAAGTTCACGAGGCACAAAATAGGGAAAAGCATTTGATTGCGACCTAGAAGACCAAACAATACACATGCCAACAAACCTTTAAAGTTGTGACTTAGGGGTTTCGAAAAATGTAGCATTGATAGGCGTTCCGGGTGGGTTTGTTGACGGTAAGAAATAAGGTCCTCATCCGGGCCGTCGACTGGCCATGGAAGCACACAGAATTCAATACCAAAATCAACTTAAAATTCCTTACTGTATGGAAATAAGACGCTTGGCGTTTTATTTCAGATGAAGCGAAGTATCCACGCTCGGGGATAAGTCACCATAATCACTGTCGAGCATTATTCGATTCAGTCACATGGCATTAATAAAAAAAATTGCAAGCGATAATCTAATTGGATATGCAATTATCAATTTCAAGCAGAAGAATTGCATCGCATGGAGATCGCAATCCGTTTTCATGATTTATGTTCCATCAACCAATAATAACCAATCATAATAGAGTTGACCCAATCAAAAGTGTTTATTTTACACTCAACTTTAGAAGATTACTCATTTTGCATAAGGATGGGTATTGCCTTGTTCGGTTAATAATCAGCTTGACATTCCGAACTCTATTTGATGAGAAAGCATCATTAGTGCATTGATCGACGTGATTAAAATATCACGCTAGTGCGATTGCTCGATCCTTTAGCGCTGGAAGAGTTTCTAGCTGATCTCTGTCTGGTAAGAGAAAATTCTCTTAGTTCATTTTGACCACTCATAGCAGAACTGCTATTGCGTCGAGCCCTCAATATTTCTTGCAGTTGCTGTCTTGTTAGTTGTAATTGATCTTTAAGTCCTTTGACCTCCAAGGTCAGATCGCGAATCTCGCGTTTTAACAGTCTGTTATTTTCCTGATGGACTTCGTTCTCTTGCTGTAAATCTTCTATTTGTTTATGTAGATCTTTCTGCGTTTCTATTTCTCTGCAAATTTTCTCGTCATCGTTAACGCTGAGTTTCTTCATAGCTAGGTTCAACTTCATACTCATTTGATTCATTCGATTGTCTTCATTGTCTTCATGTAATACTTTCAGTATATCATGCAACAGCCCAGCCATGACTTCGCGCTCTTTCTCCACTTCTACGCGATAAGAACTGAACTTCTCGCTGAGATCTTGGTATTCTCCTTGCACAGCATTTAATACCAAACCCAATTCTTCTTCTTTATCTGTTCTTAGTACACTAGAACATTCTTCCATGTTTGCAGGCCTGCCTGCAGCTTGATTTGATGAAGACGGCTGTAGCGACGCGCCTCCTCCGAGGCTAGGAATAGACACTACTGACGACCGAGCGCTTTCATCTCTAGCAGTGAGTTTCATCGCTGTATTAAGTGCACTTTGAGACATACTCACAAACCCTGATTTTACACGCAAAACCAAAGGGCGGCTTGGCAAGTCTGTAGTTACTGTGCTATTTGTTTGCAAAGACAAAGCCTTTTGCATCTGCGATTCTCTCAAAGTATCTTCCAGTTCATCAAGCGTACTTACCGTTACTAGAGACGTTAACTCCTCTAGGTCTTTGATGAGTTTTTCCGCTCCATCACTGCCGTACACATCCCATATAGAAGCGGAATAAAGTCGCTGAAGGAGTTCTTCATGTACCATGATATCGAGCAGGATAGTTTGGTTGCGTTTGAGCAGGCACAATGCAATGCGAATTATCGTTTCAGGAATACCTTCTGACAGGTAAAGATCGTAGAGACGGAATACTATATTTAGAGGGCAAGTTGTGCAAAATAGGGTCAGGAACCAGCCTGCAGCATACGTGAAATCGATGCCCAAGTCTGCAAAATGAGCGTACAATTCAGGTAGTTCACGTGCCATGAGGTTCTCCAGCTGAAATAGCCGGACATCTAAACCGCCCATAGTTGCGGTATAGCTTGATCGTATGTCGTAGGACTCCATAATCTGGACCAGCACGGCGAACGAGGTCTGTTCATCGAGCACCATCAACAGAGGTGCTACAAGGAAAGACATACCCTGACAGTATCCGACCTCTGGATCGTAAACACTGAATGCACGTAAAACTCTTCCCAATTTGCGTTGAAACTCCGGGTCTTTGCATTCGTCAACCTGGGGGAACGTTCGATGCAGATCACGTTTGATTAAAGACTCGAATTTTGCTGGTTCTGTATTGAGCAGGTCGTACAACACAGTGAAGTCGCGTTCTGTGCATCCAGATAATGCTTTCCAGCAACCTGCGCGAACATTAGACGGTACATCAGTATGAATGGATGAACAAACCAAATAGGGCAAAACAGTCGCAACAGCAGGGTAGTTATTCTCAACTAGTTGCCAGAATAATGACTTGTCTGAGTCTGCATTAGAGGAGATGCAAATATCTTCAAGGATCAACTTACATTCATCATAGTCGATATCATGTTTAGGATGTACTAGACTGAGACAGCTCTGTACGAAAATAACCTGGCGATCATAGTGGCCTTTTAAGTCGTCATTTTGACTGATGAGGGCATTAAGGTTTGGCGTATAAGACATTATCATGTAGAAAAAAATTAAGCCACAGTAGCAGACTCTTTTTAGCAAAACTGTAGACTTGCTTGATTCGAGATAATAAACAGTAAATAGCAAATTATACTGGAAATGAAAGAAAAAGGGACCCTTAGAAAAAGCGTTGTCGCGGCTTGAAAGGGGGGCGGAAGCTTATCCCGTTTGTGAAGGATGTCTATTTCAGGAACCACTACTATTTTAGGCCACCTAGCATTGCAACTGCTCGGTCAGTATATTACAACAATAAATACTATAAATAATATTGCAATAAACAAATTAAATAATTCAATAAATTAATACACCGTAATAATAACCAAAATTCGCTGGTGACACTGCAAAATAAAATCCAAAAAAAAACAACTTTCGCAGTTACCCGGCTTTTAAGAAAGCCCATTTGATATTTACTTTTCCACATTCAGCCCAAACATAAACAATAATCAACTATTCACGCATGTACAGTACTGTTACTGCACGAGAAGCGTCCTTTCGCAAAGGCGCAAAACCATTAGCCGACGACGGTTCAAGGAGTAAAGTGAGAAAATTCTCTCATTGGCCTCACCAACAACCTTCAATCGCCAAGCTCGCAAATGCAGGATTCTATTACTCGCCAACGGTTTCTCACCCAGACAACGTCAAGTGCTTTTTCTGCGGGTTCTCATTGTACAGCTGGGAACCTACTGATGACCCCTTATTACAGCATAACATATACGCTTCAAAGTGTGCCTTTGCTGCATCACAGCTCGGAAACATAGATGACAAGGAACTCGCGCTCGCTAACAGAATCGAAACTTTCGGCGATAGTTGGCCTCACGATAACAAGCGCGGATGGCTGGCTACTAGTCGTAAAGTGGCCGAGGCAGGATTTCACTATGTCTCTTTAGTGCCTGAAGATGACAACGCAGTTTGCACCTCGTGCGGCCTGGCGCTCGAAGGGTGGGAACCCAAAGATGATCCAATCGAAGAGCACCGTAAGCGTGCCCCAAAGTGTGATATGCTGCCTGAAAATAACATAAAACAGAATTCTCAGCCAAGAAGACGGTCTTCTCGCATAAAAAGGAAATCTGAAGCACTGTTACAAATTGAATCCGAACAAGAACAAGCGACTGAAACTGAAAAACCAAAGCGTCGACGTACGGCTTCAACAAGAGGTTGCAGATCAAGTACAGCAGATACCATTAAAACGGCCAAACCAAAGGCAAAAAAATCTACTAATGCAAAGACCGAGCTAGAAAACCAAGAACAGAAAGCGCATGAGTTGTCTACTCTAGTAGAACTCCCCTCCCCAGTCAAACAGTCTCCAGTTAAAGAATCTCTGTGCAAAGAGACTCCTGTTAAAGTGTACAGAAAACTAAATTCTATTACACCAACACCTCCGTCAACAAAATTTGTCACAATTACTAAGACTGATGCGATAGAATTGCCGTCAAAATTGCCATCAGAATTGCCTTCTTCGCATAGACTATCTGTCGAACCGTCTGAACAATTGGAAGAAGCGTCGCATGTACATGAGACGTCTCCTATAAAGGAAACGATGGAAGAGGAAAATGATAACAAAACCGATATTCTCTGTCCTTCCATTCATTATGATGATGTTGAACAAGTCATTGGCCAACATACTCCTAAAGATGACCAGGAAATTTCGATTCAGCCTGAACATGAGGACTCATTCACCAACGCATCTAAATCTAATGAAGAAGCAGGCATTACAACAGATCAAGAAAATAGCAGTCAGCGAGCTAGATCCAAAGAATCGTTGTTAGAAGAAATTCAGCAGGAATTGAGACTCTCTCGAACCACTAAAGAAACCAAATTCACGCCGTCGAAGCCTTCGCCGCTGGGCAAAGGAGCTATGCAAATGAGTGACGATGAGCCAGATTTGAAGGAGCTGATACAGACTCCGAGTAGTCGCCAAAAAGAGAACGTAGTATGGGAAGATATTGATCTTGACAGTGTTTTTGGAAGCAATAATGATTTAGGATTGAAAGAGCTGCATAACATACCGGAAGAGTATTTGGACAAGACGGTGGAGGAATGGCTGGAATTAAATAAGCAGATGGCATTAAGGAATCTGAGGAGAGAATGCGAAGAAAAGATCAAGATTTTGAAATACCATGGTAATCGGGCTTTAAATACATTGAAATCTTTGCGATAACTTTTCTCCCGCAAGAACATTCATGGCAGTCTTCTGCCCATACTTTCGATGAGAAGTATACCGCCAAATACTGGACCTTCGTTGCGTATAGCCTTTGCTGTTTTCCATGGGATTGGAGCAATAGATGAAGATTGCAATAAAGTAATGATGTGATGTGGTATCTGAGGAAATTCGTGGAATATGGAGCCTGTGAATATTATATTTTGCAATAACTTAGCGCGCGAGTCGTAGTTGAGGCTATTAATACATTGTGTTATAGCTGCAACCAAGGAAGAGTCACCCGGCTCGTCTGAAATGGAATCGCGAACGAATATAGATTGGACGTGATCGTAAGTGTAATCGGGTATCTTGTGGAGAAGTGAAAGTCCACGATGCACAAGCACTTGGTTTGATTGCATAACTCTTAGGTCATAGACAGGTGTAACAGTAGAGATAGACCAGTCTACATGCACTACAAGAGCGTTCCTGGAGCCTGCGGAGATCGCAGCTAGGGACGGGAGAGGGTATAAAGTGAAAGAGGAAACGTATAATCGAGATTTGAGAACATGGATCAGCACATTTTTGATTGGATCAGTAAGTTCCATTGATTCACATACCAATACTTTAATTTTATCAGACGAGAGGTTCAATTTGTATAGAATTGAGCGGATAAGTTGATATATGGCATTGAGTGTATTAGTGCGATCAAAAGCTAAAGGAGTGTCGTAAATTTGCGTGTAAGTAAACAAAGGTGCCTGTGCGGGGAAAAATAATGTTTCGCAGGATCCAGAAACACCAGCAGACACGCCATTTGATGAAATTTGGATCACCAATACGGGTGAATGGCGCTTCGATACCATTTATATAGGTTTCGCAGATTTAAGGCTTTAAATGAATGGGGAAAAGAGTAGTATTAACGTGGTGCCTCGTTGGTGAGCAAACTGTCACATAGCAACGAACTGCTTCTCGGCCTCGGCTATCATGTTCGGGGATGACTGCGGAGGACTATTATGAGATCTATACACATTAAAGACTAGAAATATGTTGAACATGATACAATAAAATATTATATACATTAATTTAATAGTTTAATAGAAATTCATATAGGAAATAATCGTACAGAAATAGACTGGGTCGGAGTTCTGGAGAAATAAAGTTTACCCCGGAATTTTTTAGTCTGTCCACTCATGTGACCCTTTAACTTCTTCCCCCGACCTAACGTCTGCCACGTACAACTTTCTGTTTGCAAAGTCGTACGATTAACCCTTTTGCTTACGATCTTTTGTAATTTAAGAGAGATTTTTATTTTGGGTTGCTGCTATTTAAAATACAGACAATAGTCTTTACTCATAGTTGTCTCTTGAAATACACGTCAACTCGCGAACGAAGAATAGTGGGGTGTACTTTTATTTTGGTACCCTTTTTTTTTTTTGAGCATTCCCCCACCCTAAATTTCTTCAGATTGACGAAATTAATAGAATAGTCAAGTATTTAACGGTAAATATCTAAATACAGTTAGATCATAATTTCTGGCGTTAAATCATTGCACGCGAATTACACTGTCTGACTGATATACCTTACGGTTCCATTCCCCCCGCCTTTCTTTCCTTGGGCCACTAGCAGTTAAGAAAAAGAGCACTGTATAGTCAGAAGAAATAGAATAATTTTTTTACTTTTTTTTTTTCTTTGCTCTCTTTCTCTATTTTATTTGGCGTTTCCGTCTTTTGGTTTCACGACGTTTGCTCATTCGAAACGGAGCTGGCTAAGAGCCTTATTCCAACATCAGCCTGATTCAGAAATGTCTTGGAAAATGACGCCTAAATTGGCTGAAAGGATTCAGCATTATGCGCGATTCCCACCAACTGGCGTATCTCTACGGCAAATGGTGCAGTTCGGTCAACATCCTTCACCCGGAACACTTTTCCGTGGTGCACAATTTCTTGGTGAGGAATTACCTATACGGCTCGCTCACAGAGTACAGGAACTTGACCACCTACCGGATGGACTCAGTAATATGCCATCTATCCAGAAAGTCAAGAACTGGTATGCGCAGTCATTTGAAGAGATTACATCCATGCCACACCCTAAAATCTCACCCGAAGTGCGCGAGATTCTATACAGCACAAAGCACAATCTGAGCGAAAACACTCATAATCCGGCGTTGCCCTTGAACGAACAGAAACAAACTACTAAACGGTACCATTACCATTTCGACAGCAATACCACTTGGCCGCCAGAAATACATGATTTTAATCAACGATTTACACGAATGCTCATCGGTATAAAACGAAGACACGACGCCGTCGTAACAACGATAGCCCAGGGAATTAACGAATATAAGCATTCAAGGCAAAGATTGCAGATAGATGACACTATTCAGGCTTTCTTAGACAGATTTTACATGTCTAGAATTGGCATAAGAATACTTATAGGTCAACATATTGCTCTCAACACCGAAAAACCTCGCGAAAATTACGTCGGAATCATATGTACAAAGACAAACGTTCGGGAACTGGCAACTGACGCTATCGATAATGCTCGCTTTATATGCGAGGACCATTATGGGATTTTTGAAGCACCTAAAGTCCAGCTTGTGTGCGACCCAGACCTCACTTTCATGTACGTCCCCGGACATTTAAGCCACATGCTTTTTGAAATTCTTAAAAACTCTTTGCGCGCTGTTGTCGAAAAGGAAGGCACAACAGCCGATCAATACTCTCCCGTCAAGCTTATTGTCGCCGCAGGCAAGGAAGATATTACTATCAAAATATCAGACGAAGGCGGAGGTATTCCAAGAAGCGCTATTCCTTACGTTTGGACATATATGTATACTACTGTCGAATCTACGCCCGATCTAGATCCAGACTTCAATAAAAGCGATTTCAAAGCTCCAATGGCTGGATTTGGCTACGGTTTACCTATCTCAAGGCTTTATGCCAGATACTTCGGCGGTGACCTCAGACTTATAAGTATGGAGGGCTACGGCACCGACGCCTATCTGCATCTTAACCGTCTCAGCAGCTCCTCTGAGCCCTTGCCATGATCCACACTACTCCCTCATACTTTTAATGTTTACGCTACACCTTGCAAACCCTCTACGTAGACTCGTGTTTCCTGTATTATAACGGTTAATTTATTTTTAGTGGCTTTGCAAAAGGACCCAGAACGAAGGCCGTTTCCGCGTTAATACACCGTATACAAATATATATATCCTCATATTCAATATAATGCCGATGTTGGCATGACAACGAACTTTAAAAAATTCCTTAATTGGGTAATTTTCCTAACACAACTTGCCCTTTTTACTGGTTGATTTATCTACCTTCACCCTTTCATCTGAACTTCTTTTTCTTTCCTTTAGCTTTTGACTAGATCACTTGTTTTGCGAGTTAAAGCGGAATCTCACACTTGACCTACATCGAGTACATTGAGCTACGCAAATCGACTACAAAAAGCACAAACTTCACATCTTTAAACCCCATCAGTCGGCGTTCAAAACATCCTCAAACGCTTCAGCCTAGTTCTTCTCCCTACCCTCCAGCTAGTCTTTCCTTTAACTTGCCTCTTATAACTCCATCGCGTCACCATAATCTTTAATATCATACAGGTTAGCTAAACTATTGGATTTTGTATAGTTCTCGCTGTTTGAATCAAACTGAATTCTGCGAATCTTATACCCTTTAATAAATCTCATCTTGACACCCTTGCTTGATCACCAGGTACAATCTTGTCCTTTTATCTGTAAAAATGGTCGCTGATACTTTACCAGATTTGCCGTTAAAGATTGCTTTCCACGACTTCACTAGAAGAACAGAGGATGAGCTCACTATTCAAAAGGGCGATCAAATAAAAGTCCTTAAAACAGACGAAGGGTTCAATGACGGCTGGTACCTTGGATTCAACTTAAGAACTCGCGAAACTGGCGTATTTCCCTGCGTCTATACTAGTGACGTCCAGCCAACTCCAACTATGAATGCACGTAATGAATACGTTTCTTACTTTGATGACGGTTCAGGTCAAAAGCGTGGCTCGTTGGGCGATAGGTCAACTTCGAGCCACGCCTCTCCAACCGTAGATCAAGCCCTATCAGATATAGATAAAGCCATATCTGATCTTCAAACGACCTCAGAACCTGCCGCCAATTTTGTTAATGAAACTTCACCTTTGGCTTCTTCATCTAACATTCGATCAGAAAGTGTTTATACTTGGACTCCAGAGCAAGTGTCGGAACATTTTGCTCAAGTCGGTTTTGAACCTGATGTATCACAAGCAATGATAAAACACAAGATTTCTGGAAATATTTTATTGGAGCTAGATCTCGGTCATTTGAAGGAACTTGAAATCTCAACTTTTGGTACTAGATTTGAAATCAATAAAGAGATAACTCGTTTGCGAAATGTTGAGCTAGCACATTCACAACAACAAAAATCCAATTTGTCTCCTTCAAAACCTCTCTCACCCTCATCTGCGACTACAGTCACATCTGTTGTTTCCACTCACCAATCTTCTACCCCACCTCTCATGGCACCGCCTCAGCCACCCACTCATCTACGAAAGACTCTGTCCACTATAAGGAGAACAGCGGCAATAGATTCTCGTGGTGGCATAATAGGCGACAATACTGCAAACTCAGAAAATAATGGTTTAATGCCTACGTATCCTGAGAATTCCAACCATCGCCGTTTTGATTCTGCGATTTCACAAATAACGGAAGATTCCGAATACTCTGTTTACAATGGCTCTAGAGATGAAGAGGCGAAACTTGAGCATACATCGGAAACGAGTATGAGCACAGAGCATACTGAAAGTGCTCCCAATACGCCGACACTGGAATCCCTTAAACGCAAGAGTGGAGGTGGAAATTCTTTTACCGGTAATGGTAACATGACTTCTAAACTGGTTAATTCAAACGGGTTAAACCAAGGAGATGTTACACCTACGGGATCGCCCTATGAACAGTCGTCCGCTGAAGAATCCGTTAATCCAGGCCAGACTCAGGTTCACAGTTTTATTTCCGATGCTCAAGTTTTAGCCAAGCTGCCCAACCGACCTCATCTCAAAAAGTCTAACTCGAAAAAGAATACATCTGCATTTCTTGAAGGCTTGCAGAATGTTAGCCCTGATGTGGCTGCTAGTACTGCTGATCACTCTGGATGGCTTTACAAGCGAGCGGGTAAGATTGGTGGATGGAACAAGCGATTTTTCACACTCCATGGGACGCGACTCTCATATTTTGTTACCATGGAAGACACGCGAGAAAAGGGATTAATTGACGTGAACTCTCATAAAGTTTCTGTGCTGGACACTGATGATGCACTGATTGCTTTGCATGCTGCTGGATTGGGACACGGCAGACACTGTTTCAAGCTTACACCTCCAGGACCTGGTGGTCGTAAAGGGGTGACATTCACGGCACCTAAGACGCATTATTTTGCAGCTGAGAGCCGTGAAGCGATGAAGAAGTGGACCGACGCATTTTTGAAAGCTACTATTGATAAAGACGACTCTGTTCCGGTGATCTCTACGTGTGTAACTCCTACTATTTCTCTTGCTAAAGCGCAAGAAATTTTTGGGTCTTCTGAGCCTGTTGGAAGTATAGGAGCTGATACTAGAGAAACTTATCATGAGAATGAATTTGCTTGATGATTGGGAAAGCTGAAGTGCGACGTTTATGTATATTACAGAGAAGAAAGAAAGAAAGAAAGAAGAACGAGCGATTGTTATTAGATTAATTGTTATGGATTTGATTAAGTAATTACTATAAACTAATTTGATTGTCGTGGACATTAGGTGCCGGCTAGGTCACGCAATTGGCGGATCCGTAGCAGCTTTTCGTAGGTATTATTATCGGTAGGAGTATACTCTATTGCTTCTCTGAAGACGTTCCAGGTACCAGACACAGATACTGCACGGATAAGCAGTTGCCATTCTTGAGGAGAAATAAAGTGAGAGTCGCGGGTAGAGACGTAAGCGATCCATGCATGACGGATAGTTGAATCGTCTAGTGGAGATATGTAAGCTTCGCGTAAGACCAAGGTAGCATATTTTCTTCGTAAGGATTGTTCAATTTTGTCGCCAAGGAGGTATTTAAGAATAATAGATTGATTATAAGTGAGAGGGCGGTCAAATGCGATAGATAGTAGTGTTTGAGTTAGAGAAGCAGTTAAGACGGAGGGCTTGTTATCCAAGAATATTAATTGCAACAGGTCTTTTAGTAGACTTTCTCGATCTCCGTCATTAGAGGGGCCAGAAATGATAGTTTTTAGGAGAAAATGCGGGATTGCGTCAGGATAGGCGAAGTGGTAGGACCTTGTTTTATGGTAGAGAGAGATTAACAAAGGCAGGGACAGTGATTGTGATTTTGAATAAGAGAGAATTCTATCGAAGAGTGCAAGTATTGCATCAGACATAGGGCGGTGAAATGGATGCGGAGGGATCCTGGAAGGCTCAGTTTTTGCGAAACATATCTCAAAGAGCGAGATTATCTGGTCGATGTCCAACTGTGAGACGAATATGTTAGCATAGATAGACTGGAGTTCAACGGAGGAAAGGAAAGAATGCTCGTAGAGGAATAATTTATATATGGGGAGAATAAAATGAGCATAATTTTTCTTGCTGACAATAGAAATAAGTTCTGCATGGAATGCGAGATTGTCGCTCAGTCTGATGTTCTGGTGGGTAGCGAGAACTGAGGCTCTATATTGCAAAACAGGAAAAATTTCATTATCTGGCGAGGTGGCAATAAGGACTCGAAGTCCAACCAAAGCGTTAGGAATTGAAACTAATTCAGGATTGTTTGAGAGAGCCCAAACTATGAGATCAGTGGCAGTTTGATGCATATGGAGGGAGTATGCCAGACCTATTAGCGCTGAGAAATTAGATCTAGAAAGAAGTGTCGAGCCATCTATACATGACTTTATGTGCATATTGACAAGAGAAGTGACCATTTGGAGTCTAAAGTTTAGTGATAACTGATTGTATGGTTGTGTGAGTAATAGATCAGCATTGTCAGGTCTAGTGACTGCATTAGAAAGCATTGAGAGCATTGTTCTTTGTAAATTATGGAAATTTCCAACAAGTTTATAAAGTTTTGGATATATATCGTGAACTAGAGCAAGATCTCCATCAATTATAGCTTGTCGAAACGTTCGAACATAATCATAGTGTTTCCTATATAGTTTTCTCTTGCGTTTTGCCGAGAATTCAAGATTGACTTCTATTACATTTGAAGGTACCTTATTATATTGTGGATTTGGACGATAATAAACTAAAGGTAAATTCGGTTGTATTAGCGCCTTTGAATATCTCCTTAAGTGGTTCAATGACATTTGATGATGGTGGGGGGTGGAGGAAGTCAAGGTTTTTCTTATACTTAAACAACGACAAATACTAATGACTACCAAAGAATTGAGCTTGATCGATGCCCCTATTGGTCAAGGCAAATTGAATACTTGGCAGAAACGCGGACGAACATTGAAATTTAAATGGCATCCTAGCAGACTTCAAGGATATGCATGGATTGACAGTTCTAAGGGGAAACCAGTCAAGTTCTTGAATAACGAATCTTACCTTTATGCAGTAAACATCGAAAAGTTCACTGACAAATATCGTCAATTTGTTATAAATGTTCATGAAATTGTCAAAGAAACTTACCAAATTGATGACTACGATGAAATTGATGATGAACTTGTAGATACTTATTTTGATCAACTATTACGATCATGCAACTCTACTTACAAAGATCTTCAACATGAAACAGTAGACATCGACGCGTTCACAGAGGCCGTAGTGACTCTTAGAATGCTTGGTGCAAGGTATTTCTCGAATAATTTTGCTACTTCACTTCTTCAATGGGTAAACAGAACAGTACCGCAACCTACACAGAGAGACTGCAAGGAAGTAACTACTTATTCTCCACCTACACGCTATCCAAAGTTTTGGCCCTACATGTACAAGTGCGTTTTACGTGGCAAGTTTCATCTGGCATTAGCTTCAATTCAGATTTCTGATATCGCAAATGAAGACCCTGCCGCAATCTCAACCCTCGATAGGATCATTGATCTACTGAAAACATGGTCAGAACCTAGCGACTCCGGCATGTTAGACTACGGCTGGCGTGTAAAAGTAAACGAACTGGCTGAAGACGTCTTAGCAATCCACAATGACACTTCTATACTAAATGTTCAGCTCAGAACACTTATAAAGATCCTCCAAGGCGATTTCGATACTATCATTTCGCTTTCAGAAACCTGGTTCGAGGCGTTGGCGGCTTTATTCGTCTTCCATGATCCAACAGTTAGCAGATTGCCGGAATATTTATCAAAAATTGAACCATTTCTTCCCGTTAAATCGTTCCAATGGGAGAATGCAGCTTACGATATCCTTCAGGGCAAGATTGCCCGCGCCTTAGCACAATTAGGCACAATGGATTCGGCTATTGCTGCTGCCGCTGCAGAATTTTGCGACAGAAAGGGCCTTCTAGACGCTTACGTGAGTTTTGTTCCTAATACTCAATCAGATATACGTGGCAGTCTGATCATGCAACATGCTATTGAATGCCTCAACCATCCAATGACTTATTTAACAGGCATATCTTACTTGAAATCAGTCGATCTGCTCGAAGCTAAAAAGGCAGCTTCTGCTTCTATTATACACATTCCTTTAAACTCATCAGAAGACGCTGCCACCTTGTTGCAAGTATGCGATGATCTCCAGCTAAAAGATGAAGCAAAATATATAACAGTGATGTGGACTGACAAACTTTACTATAATGAGCAAATAGGAGAATCAATTCTGTTTGCTGCATCCGTTGGACAACTTGACCGTGTCAGAAATTTAATGTGGAGGGCTTTTGAGCATATGTTGGTAATCGGCGATTCCGTATTCAATAAGGATATCATTCTATCTCAGATCTTTCAAAGTCCAAGCGCGAGTCCACCACAAATAAGAGAAGCGATTGTCCCGTTAGCAGTATTAAACAAGATTTATGAGGCTAAACATGCGAATGATCATTCAGAGATACTCATCGCTCTAAGGAAGCTGATCACATTCCCTTATATACCCTCACATCTGGTTTTACTACTCCTTTGCGAGTTTATTCCATACATGGGCGAAGAATTCGCAGATCAGCTCGAATTAAGTTACGTGACAGATATACTCACTACATTAGAACGAGTTAAAACTGAAACCAGTTTGGTGGATATCGCGTTACAAAGCAGAAACCGCCGTGAAACTATTGATGAAGCTGCTGATGTTTCTGCTTGGCACAAATTCGTCACTGGTGATACAGCCGAAAGTGTTATAAAGCAATTACGTACACAGATCAGTCGACAGGTGGCATTATGCTACCTTGAAGGGAGTTGACTGCTCCTTTACGCCTGAAGCTCTTTAAGGCGTATAGCTCTTCCATTAAAGTTTGCGTCACGTTTCATTAACACCTATGACCGTTGCAAGACCCATGCCTTCGTTGGCTTGTGATTTCAGGTGTCAAGGAATCGGCATTTCTTAGCCACATAGTCATTCAAAGTTAGTCGATCACATGTCTTAGTCTCATCTTATAATCCATACTGATAAGATAAGCTAGCACTTTTTCACTTGAGCCCTGAAACCTCACTTCTCAGCCCAGCGATCTCAGTACCTCGACTGAAACACGATCATTTTTGCAATATCCAGATTACCATAACAATCTCCTTATTTTCCGTTCATCACAATTATGAAAGATACTAGTTTCGCTGTTGTGCCTCATGTGCCAGTTTCGCTATACTTTTTTGTCGTACAAACGGCCTATGGACGGCAACGCTTTCGCATTTTTCGCCGAAGGGGACCGACAGCCTCATTACCGTTGAACCAATGAAGTGAATGTTTAAGCAAACGGAAAGCTTATTTAGCTCGACACCAATACAGTTTTGGTTTGTTTGAGTTTTCTTTTAAGCCCTTATGAATTCAAAGTGGAAACGGCGGAAAACTCTGAGAGATTGGCCATCCACGTCCTCAAGCTTAGTCAGATCTGTTCGTCAAGCAAATACTTATGTACTAAAGTAATACTTCTGCTAATGTGAATTCTGCATATGACACATTGCATAAACTCCTCAGATTTTTAATGAAAGATTTGTGTTTATTGATACGCCACTATTGATATCGAAAAACCTCTATTAGTGGCCCTTAAGGGACAGGGTTTTGGGCTGGCTAGTAAGAATATTTCCTTTTAGCACATTTCCCTATTAGAGTTTTCTGGAGCTAAAATATATATGTGTTGCTATGGATACAGCGGAAACCACCGCATTATAAGGCCTTGTAGGGTATAATACCCTTGACCCGGCATTGATTAGAGTTTGCAGGCAAAAAAATTACCCCTTTCACGGAGAGAGCTAAGTAATAGAGCTTGTAGCTAATTCTTATTACAAATTATTAATTATTTATTTATTTTTTTATTTTGAAATATTATATAAGACAATATATTACTAATATTATTTGATGTACTTTGTTTATGCTGATGATCGGTATGTGCCTTGAAAGGTATACTGAACGTGCGTGCCAGTATCCCGAGATGTGTCAAACTTTAATAGTGTAATTAAACATTAGCTTCTGAGGTTTCCCCATTAGGTAAGAACCCTAACTAAAAAGAAACGGTAAACCATCAAACACATATTTTTTGTGTTTATATATATATATATATACCGCAGAATATACCTCGCTAGTTACCTACTCAACTTTGAAACAGGCATTTTATAGACATAGAGTATAAATTTAACTGGTTTTTACTCATACCAAACTATCAGATACAACCTATAGACGTTCAGATCGTAAATTTTATTCAGTTTTTATTACATATCTTTTTATCGTTCCTTTTTATCTGCAATTCAGATCACCAATGACCGATTTACTACTTTCTCCTTCTGTCAGTGCACAAGACACATTTTTATCTCGCCGCCGTCGAGATCGGACTGCTTCGAGAATCCGAGGTACTAGTGCTTCACCATCACCTGCCCGTCGCGCATTCTCGATGTCTCCGGCACCTTACCGCCGCCGCCGAAGCTCTATACTTGCTGAGCCTGGTTCTGATATGAACGAGACTTTAAGTCAGTATCTTCCTAAGCCTACACCGAAACAAGCTGCTGAACCGATTGTTGGATCATATGCGTTAGCATTTGACATCGATGGTGTTCTTATGCGATCTGGCGATCCTATTCCCGTTGCTCCTGAAGCGCTGCGCATGCTGAATGGCGACAACGAGTACAATGTTCGTGTCCCGTATATTTTTGTGACTAATGGTGGTGGCAAGACCGAGGAGCAGAGATGTAAAGAGTTTTCCGAAAAGATGGAGACTCCTGTTTCCCCGAATCAGTTCATTCAGGGACATACTCCTATGCGTGACTTGCGCAAGAAATATGGTACCGTTTTAGTGGTTGGTGGAATTGGCGAGGCCTGCAGACAAGTTGCTGAACAATACGGATTTGCTGATGTTGTTACTCCTGGTGATATTTTGAAATGGAACCCGAACGTGTGCCCATTCCGTACATTGACTGAGGAAGAACACAAGAATAGTCGTTTCCGTGACTTTTCGAAAGTCAAAATCGAAGCTATTCTTGTGTTTGCTGACTCACGAGACTGGGCTGCCGATCAGCAGATCATTTTGGACTTGCTATTGTCTAAAGACGGTGTCATGGGTACAGTTTCCGACACGTACGAGGAAGGTCCTCCTTTATATTTTGCGCACAACGATTTTGTATGGGCGACAAACTACGACCAGTCTCGTTATGGTATGGGCGCGTTGCAAGTTTCTATTTCTGCGCTGTACAAAGCGCACACAAACAAAGAACTCTCTGTGACGAAGTATGGTAAACCGAATTACGAGACGTTTAAGTACGCTAACAACCTGCTGGCGGAATGGCGTGAGAAGATCTTTGGACACAAGTCTGATCCTACGACCGTGTACTTTGTTGGAGACACTCCCGAGAGTGACATTCAGTTTGCGAACAAGTTTGACGATACTTGGCATTCGATTCTTGTTAAGACAGGTGTTTATCAAGAAGGAACTGTGCCTAAACATAAGCCCAAGGTTATTGTTGACAATGTCCTTGAGGCTGTAAAGTACGTGCTCGAGAGAGAGCATGGCGTGCATGAAGAAGAATACATTTTAGAAGAAGACGAAGAAGATTTGGAATAAGTTGCAGGATTCAGCTATTCATTCTTTTCTAGTATACATTTTTAGAGTACTATGCATTTTTTTTTTTTCTTATTTAAGGACTAAGAAAAGTTCTCACCGTAATAAGTAACCTTAAACACCTATGGACCCATTACTGGATATTTGCACATGGAAGAAGTACGATGAAAACACGCGGAAGAAGATGCTTGCGCTGCTGAAGCAAGGGATTCCTGCTACAGTGAGTGGTGAGGACGAGAAGACACCGTTACATTTGCTGGTAGAGAACTTGCCTGTTGATGCGAGTGATGAGGAAGTGCAAGGATGTTGTGAGATGATCCAGATGTTGTTCCAAAGAGGTGGCGGATGGGTGCATTTAGATTGTAATAACGAATCACCTGGGTGTATAGCACTTCGTCGTGGAGTAGCGCGATCGGTATATGATATGTTCGTAAATGAAGGAGTACGATCAGAAGTCCTGCTGCGGAAACTGGGATCGTTGATGGCAGTGGACAGCGATTCTGAGACTGCTCAAGAGGATGAAGTGGCTTTGAATACAAGCAAGTACCTTGAAGACGAGCTCCAATACAGAGAACATGATTTAATTACCAGCGAAAACGATGGGGTTATGATGGACTGGGAAGACGGGATCATGAAACGCAGTGCAGAAATTTTATGCGCGAAAGAGCACGGCTGTGTATTGAATGTAGGATTCGGTATGGGGATAATTGACCGATACATTCAATCGCACAAGCCATCAAAACATTATATTGTAGAAGCACATCCACAAGTACTGCAACGAATGCGTGATGAAGGATGGTACGAAAAAGAAGGGGTTGTGGTGCTGGAAGGCAAGTGGCAGGATACATTGCCGAAATTGCTGGAGGAAAATGTGGTGTTTGACGGAATCTATTACGATACATTCTCTGAGAATTATGAGGCACTTTTAGAATTCTTTGAAATTGTTGTGGGACTTTTGAATGGTGACAATGGTGTGTTTTCATTCTTCAATGGACTCGGCGCAGACAGACAAGTATGTTATGATGTTTACTGCAAGGTCGTAGAACTAGACCTAGCAGAGTTCGGACTTTCTTTAGAATACGAACCGATGGAAATCAATAAACAATCTTGGACACATGTCAAACGGTCTTATTGGAATGTTAACCCTTATATGTTGCCTATATGTCACTTTTAACCGCCTCTTAGTGCAAGTACTAAATGCAACGTAGCCCCACCTTGTATACCGTAATGACGCGCATCTTCCATATCGTTCATTTGTTTGCCACCAAAAATAAGTCGTTGTTGAGAAGGTGGTATACCTTCTTTCTCTTCAACTTTCTCTTTAATTTGTGATATCTGTCGTTAGTAGTTGGTCCGTCAACTTCAAATTCAAATATTTACCTTGTCTGATGCCTCAATATCAAGTGAGATCTTAAACAATGTTAGTCTCAAGATTTCACCATTATTAATATTTTAAACCTACCTCTTTTCCAGTCAATGTCTTTTAGTTAGTATTGATTATTCAGTGTTAATAATTATTCACTTACCTTCACTTTGACCTGCATGGTTGTGGAGTGCTGGGAAAAATAGGCCCCCAGTAGTGCAACAAAATCACTTTATAATAGCAAAAACTACACTAGAAAGTCACTTATTCATTAATTTCATTCAATTCATAATAATAATCTCAAATTCATTTATTCATCGCCATACGAACTTCACGCCGCGCAAGCAAACTTTCCTCTAGCTGAATCATCCATAATCTCTCCAACTCACTCACGTCAACCTTCCGCTCATACACCAGCTTCTCACCAGCCAGCCGCCTCATCATCCGCTTTTCCATATCAGTCACATGCCAACATACTTCCTTTTTAATCTGTATCCGCCGTCGTAACTGTTTAGGATCATCTTTAAACACATACGGGTTTACAGTCGCCACAAGCGGAATGTTCTCCTTGTCGGGATACCACTCAGACGGCGGCGCAGGCAATAGTCCGCTCTTTACTATCGGGTTTACGACCAAATCCAGCTTACGTGCTTTCGATTTAACTTTCTGCCACGTACGCGCAGCTTTTAATGGTTTAACATCTTTGCTATACCATCTTATCATGACTTTGACAAGCTCTTAAAGTGAAGCAAGTGTGTCTCTCTTGGGACTGGAAAATGTTAGTCCCAAAACAACTCAGCTTCATCTGAACTAAAGGTACAGGCCCTCAATGGACTCTTCAAGCTTGTTCTTCATAACACGGTCTCTAGCCGACCGGAAATCAGACGCTGTAACACGCATCCTTCTTTCTCTTAACGCTAGCAAACCAGCTTCCGTACACATGGCTTTAATATCGGCGCCCGAAAGGTCGTCTTTCAACTGCACAAACTCTTCCAAATCAACATCAGATGCCAGCGACATCTTAGAGGTGTGAATCTGGAAAATCTTTCTTTTCGTGTTCTGGTCAGGGTTCTCAAACAGAATCTTTCGGTCAATTCTTCCCGGCCTGATAAGCGCAGGGTCAAGACTTTCGATCTTGTTTGTAGCCATAATCACTTTAACGTCACCGCGATCATCAAATCCGTCTAGTTGGTTAAGTAGCTCAAGCATAGTTCTCTGGATCTCACGCTCTCCGCCTGAGGATGATTCATATCGTTTTGTGCCAATAGCATCTATTTCGTCAATGAATACAATTGAAGGTGCGTGCTCAGCAGCAACTTGGAAAATCTGTCGGCACAATCGCGGTCCATCGCCTAGATATTTCTGAATTAGTTCAGAGCCGACAATTCTTAAAAATGTAGCAGAAGTTTGATTAGCCACAGCTTTAGCAAGTAGTGTTTTGCCTGTGCCTGGGGCACCATACAAGATAACACCTTTAGGCGGTTTAATGCCCATCTCTTCGTAGAGCTCAGGATGTGTCAAAGGAAGCTCAACAGCTTCTTTAATTTCTTGAATTTGCGATTCGAGACCTCCAATATCAGCGTATGACTCTGTAGGCGCTTTATCTAGTTTCATAACACTAACCATAGGGTCGGCGTCGTCCTGCAAAACTCCTACAATAGATACCGACTTATGGTGTAGCAACACCGTACATCCAGGTTCGAGCAAGTCCTTATCAACAAATGACATTATAGAAACGTAATATTCAGGTCCTGTAGCTGAAGACACGATTGCATGATCATCATCAATAATCTCCTCTAATGTGCCTACACCCATAGGACTGCCACGAATCTCATCAACTTTAGACCGCTCTTCAGCCACACGATCATCTGTAGATTTCAGTTGTTCTTGGTTTCGAACAAACTCTTCTTCCATTAAAAGATGATCTTTAACGCGTTCCATTTTAAGAAGTTTTAGTTTGCATCTCGTGGAAGGGTGAATCGCGGGTAGTCTATTAGAAGCATCTGGACCTCTCCTCTTCTTCTTACCAACTCTAGTGGCGACAGGAGGCTCGTATTTTGGTTTATCCTGTTTCTTTTTCTTTTTACGATCTCCATCGCCAAATATATTCGGTGGAAGACCAAATTGACCACTTTGTCCTTGCCCCATATTGCCACTGTTGTTAATGCTTGATGACTAGGTGTGTTGAATTGGTGAACCGGGAAATAATAGAAACAACCCTGAGCCCTTCCACCATTAGTCAAACCTTCGACAAACACAATGGCATCAAATGATGAGATAATACAATTGGCTAAACGTGCCGCAGAGAAATTAAAAATTAATGATACAGAGACTAATCCACGTGGAATACCTAAAGCACCATTTATCGATCAAGTAGAGAAGTTTGTGGCAAATGCTAATGAGGCTGAAGCTATGCTACGTATGCTGCAATCGATGCTCGATAAATACCAGTCCATGGAAGCAGTGACTTTGCAGAAGAAAGCATCTTTAAATCAAAGGGTTCCTGATATAAAAGAAACTTTACAAACAGTCCAGTTTCTCAAAGAACAGGCTGCGGAATCAAAGTCTACTGTCACCACCTATGAGCTCGATGAGACCATGCATGCTCATGCGCAAATAGACCCTACAGACGCTGTATGTTTATGGCTTGGCGCTAATGTTATGCTTGAATATCCGATTGATGAGGCAATCGAGCTTCTTACTGAAAGGCTGGATGCTGCAAATAGGAACCTCAAAGATTGCGATGAAGACTTGGAGTTCCTACGAGAAGCCATTACTACTGTTCAAGTAAACACTGCTCGTGTATATAACTGGGATATTCAAAGACGGAAAGCCCAGAAATCAAGTACTGCGAACGAAGTTGCCGTCTAATTCAGTGATTACTAAAGCGACGCTAATGTTCACCTATGCTAAATAGTCTGCAGAGTCTACTTCTGATTATCACAGAGCCTTCAGACTGTATGAAAACATACAACAATACTGGCATGAATAATTTACGCAATATTTAATGATATATTACTCATATAAACGTTCTGTTCATGTCAACATGTATATTTATCGGATGAACAGGGTTAGGGCAATAGAGTTAAATGGGTCGTTAATTTATGAGGTTCTGATCTACCGACATACATGGACAATATTGTCGAGATATCGGACTCATCTGATGATGAGATCGTTGAAATTTTAAAGGACGAGGTCAATAATGCTACAAAGTCAAGTATTCTTGGGTTAGACAGGGCTGCGATGGAACGTGAACGACTAGCGCGTAGAAAGAGGATGGCTAGCGAATCAGAACGACAAGATGGCAATATTACGAAAAGAATTAATAATGGGTCTTCAAGGCCGGTAATTGCTACTCTTTCATCTATAATGGCCGCTGAAGAGAAGGTAGAATTATCTACACGGCTAAATGAACGATTCTGGGACGGAGTAGTCCTAAAAATTGCCGTCCAAGGCTATCCACGGGAGGACGATATCACGATCGAGGAGCTATGGGACGCAGAGCACATAGAACATGCCGTTTTGTCTTCCTTCTGCACGCACTACCCGTGGGTATTGTCTAAGCTGTGCAAGGGAATCAGGAAAGATCTGACATTCATCACAGTAGACGATGCCATGAACGACAAGGACGTCATGGACCACGCTGGCAAGCATTTAAAATCGGTCAACCAAGTACGTCCGTATTTGGGTGGTAATGTACGTACAATGCATTCTAAGTTGCAGCTTCTGTTCTATAAAGACCGGCTGCGGCTGTGTATTCCTTCTGCGAACCTCACGGATTACGACTGGGGTGAAGCTGGCGGCGTACTGGAGAATATAGTGTTCATTCAGGACTATCCACGCAGTACTGAGAACAACAACACAGAGTTCTGTTTCTCATCAGACAGCGACCGATGGGACTCGTATGATGATTTTGAAGGACAATATCAGCAAGTCAAGCAGCCGTTCCTTCGCTCACTGGTCCTGTTCTTAGAAGCACAAGGGGTTGACTACAATCTCGTGTCTGAACTTATAGAACAAGTGGACTGGTCTAAAGCAGAAAATCTGCGGTTTATACACACAATTGGTGGAACTTTGCCCATGGAAAAAGAGGCCTTAAGGACGCGCGACAAGGCTAGAAGCCAGTGGTCAAGCGACGACTCACATCGATCACTAAACAGAGTTAACGACAGCATCAATGTGGCGTGGCAAACAGGGTTTTTAGGACTTACTGAAGCCATAAACTCGCTGAAACCGGGATTGACAACAATGTCGTCTATGAAGTACATTACTTCATCGGTAGGCGACCTCACTGATCTGTATTGCTACACAATATACCTCGCGGCGCACGGGGTTGATTTGTCGTATGGCTGGAAGTATTTCCCTGGTCCCGGCCGCAGAGCGGTTAATTTAAACAGCACAGAGTCTGAGACCCTTAACGGACTTGAGATTTTTTTCCCTGCTAGAGCAGATGTCGAAGCCTCTAAAGGTGGTGTTGATGCGGCAGGCACTATATTTCTATTGAACCGGTTCTGGAGTTCGTCCAGTTTTCCTCGAAGATTGTTTCGACCATTGAGGTCAAAAAGACAAGGATGTTTGAGCCATTCGAAGATGTTCTGGACGGACCATTTTGTTTACGCAGGAAGCCATAATTTCTCACCCTCAGCATGGGGTAAACTGAACAAGAATGGTACTTTCTCATGTGCAAACTGGGAATGCGGTGTACTTATTCCAACTGATTCTGGTGTATTTACGTGTACACCAGTAGATCTTGATATCAAAGACCAGCTTAGACACCCGTTCATGCAAAACGAGTGATAAAACTTCTGAAACGAAGACAAGAAGACTATTTACGAAGAATGACGCAACTACGAAAACGTACAATAAAACTAAACACTATCACTCAAAAATAACAAAACTAAACAGAGTCTTCAAGGTATTTGTATTCGAATTGAAAATTGGCTTTGCGCCTTTGCAGCCACATGCCTTCATAATCAAAATACCGGTAAGTACCTTGCTCATAGTCATCAGTTATAATGTCAGGCTCATCATGCCTTTGAAACCATGTTAAAAATCCTTTATGATACCTCCAATTCTGACGTTTCAACTCCTTGGCCGCTAAGTATTGCTGATACGTCCCCTGACGATAGTAGAAAATGTAAAACAGAGTTTCGAAATCCAGTTTGCTATAGAGCGCGGGGTCATCAAACACAGCTAGCGGTACCTGCGGATAATATGATGCCATCGGATAAGGATTTTGAGGCCTGTAATGTTTCGGTTTCTCTGCATCTCTAGAATCTGGGCAATTAACTAGCGAACTTTGAAGCAAATCTGAGATCGAAGAAATCGGCGGAGGGTTTTCGGCCCGTTTCTTTGCTGAATCTAAACTTGATATTAAGTCTTGTAATCCTGGTGGTAAGTGTGCAAAAGAGTCATCAACTGAGGAGAGTGTGTCTGCACGAGTTAAATCAGGAGTCCTTGTACCGACTGTACTGTCAGTAGCGGACGATTTGTTTGAATCATTGGGTTCGGTTCGATCGCTAGCGCTCTCGCCTTGCCCGTATGAAGAATCTTTTCCGGCGAATAGTCCAGCAGATGAAGCGGCAACAGCAGCTGCAGTCAAGGGAGTTGTACCGTTCGACATCGAGCCACTGGACGCCTTATTGGCATTACCGGAGCTACCACTACTGCTAGTGGCTTTGGAGGCGGGCGGGGGTAACGGGACCAGGCCAGTTGAAGCAACTGTGCTGGTAGTTGTGTTGGCAGCAGCGGCAGCAGCAGCTGCTGCAGAGGCGTACTTGAGTGTTTCGCCAACAGTACTAGCAGGCGGCACAGTAGGCTTTGATGATGATCCGCTAGCAATAAAGGCTGAAGCGGTCGATGGAGGCTGTGGCGGATGCGGGAGGTGCGGCTGTGACTGAGGTTTCGATATCGACGGCGAGGCAGTTGCAGCAGCGGATAATGGGCCTGAAGGTCCCCTAGACGGTGGTTCTGCTTTCTTGGTGTTTACAGCTGAAACCGCAGCGGTGTTATGAGATGTTGCAGACGATGAAGACGGGGCACCTGAAGCCGCCGTTACGGTGGCATTAGATGCGGCTGGAGCAGTAGAAGAAGAAGATACTGGAGCAGATGTTGCTGAATTAGAAGTCGTTGATGCAATAGCATTAAGGCTATCGGCTTTATCTGGGTCATCGCGGCGCTCTGCGGCGGTGTACCCTAAACCGTCTTCATCATCTTCGAGGTTAAGTTCATCATATATTTCCTCATCTTCGGCGAATTCCAATTCTTGATTTGATTCGACGTAGTAGGTGATATCTTCCTGAATGTCCTGGATCTGAGATATATCTAGAGCATCATTGTCCAGCATACGCATAACAACTTCGAGTTTCTTTATATGCCATTTATGACGCTCGATGAAATGGTCAAGTTCTGATATCCGTTCCATTTTGGCGGTATCTTTGCGGCCTTTCTTCATTGTAGACTGAATACTTTCCTGCTCAGACTCGAACTGGTCAATCTGGCTTTCGAGATCTTCGATGATTCCATTGATCCAATTATTCATTTCAGCCTTCTCCTGATCCCGCGGATCAGCCTTCGCTGAAGCTGTAAGACCTTCTCGTGAGTATGCTTTTGTTTTCATTTCACGTTCTACGGCCTTAAACCGTTCCATTTCGGTTTCAATGAGTTTACGGTTGTCAGCGAGCGATTTCTTGTCCTTAACATCACTACTACCTTGCCACGTTTTTATTTGATCGCGCAACCGTTGTAGTTTCTTAATTTCACGTTTCAGATCTTGTTCAAGTTTGTCTTTTTGGCTCGGGTTCGTACATGACTGCACTTTCTCGTAGAGTCCATCAAAGATGGCGACGCCTTCGGCCACCCGTTTGAACACGCGGTCAATCTCTCTTGTTAATGTTAGTAGCTGGTTATTTTCTTTTATAAATAAACGAGGAAAAATTATATTAAACCAATCAGATTAGTCCAAATCGTACAGCTTGGCGCAATGATAAACATATTAGATTATCAACGAGCGCGGCAAGGCTATTATATAGGTATTACTTACTGTTGCAGCTTTCGCGCAGACATAGCGGTACACGGAGTTTATGAAACCTGTCAAAGATGTTGAAATCTGCTGATATTGCCGTAAATATATATTATTAATAAAACCAATAACCGAAAAACGAAGTTCTCCGGTAAACAAGTACTGTAGGTTTATTTATATTTTTTTCTTTTTTTTTACCGATAGTTATCTTGTGTGAATTGGTGGTGATCCTAAGGATTACGCAGGGTAACAAACCCTTAGGGCTCCTAGGAGGGAGTTGACTTACTCCCCAAATCAGGGCCATTATAGTCAAAATTACTGCAATAGAAATCTCTATGTACCGATGTTTCTTCAGACGATGTATTGGTTTGACGCGATATAATGTGAAATTGCATTACAAAGGATACGCTAAACGTGTTGATCCAACAAAACCAGATCCTGAACTCATAAGTCGGATTGAAAACATTCCTATTGATAGGTACCGTAATTTCTCTATTGTTGCACATGTAGATCACGGCAAGTCTACGCTTAGTGATAGACTACTTCAGTTAACTGGAACTATTCCTATGAACAGTGATAAGCAGTTTTTAGATCGCTTGGAAGTTGAACGCGAGCGTGGAATAACTATCAAAGCTCAGACTTGTACTATGATATATTCTTACAAAGGCGAAGACTACCTTCTAAGTCTCGTCGACACACCTGGTCATGTAGATTTTCGTGCTGAAGTCTCGCGCAGTTATGCATCTTGTAAAGGAGCGCTTCTTATAGTTGATGCATCACAAGGAGTTCAGGCACAAACCGTTGCGAACTTCTATATGGCATACGCCCAGGACCTTAAGCTCATTCCGGTCGTTAACAAGATCGACCTGCCGCACGCCGATATTGACCGCGTGCTAGACCAGATCGAAGAAATGTTCGAACTTGATAGAAATGAGTCTATTGCTATATCGGCGAAAACAGGTCTCAATGTCGAACAGATCCTTCCTGCCATCATCGAGCGCATCCCGCCACCATCGGGTCTTAAAACCGACCCACTTAGATGTCTGCTAGTCGATTCCTGGTTCGATCCATATATGGGAGTTATTTTACTTGTATATGTCACCGACGGTTCGCTCAAAAAGGGCGACAAAGTCACTTCAGCATTCACACGAAGACGGTATGATATTAAAGAGGCTGGGATCATGCATCCAGATAGAACCCCGACCGACGCGCTGGTCGCCGGCCAGGTTGGATACATTGCACTAGGAATGAAAGACTCTTCAGAGGCACATGTAGGCGACACTATTCTACACATCACCGACATTGACAAGGTCCAGCCTCTTCCTGGATTCGAAGAATCGAAACCTATGGTGTTTGTGGGCGCATACCCTGCTGAAGGTACTGACTTCAAGAAGATGGAAGAGTCTATTGAACGACTAGTACTTAACGATAGATCGGTAACAATGCAAAAAGAGACTTCTGTTGCTCTTGGTCAAGGCTGGCGTTTAGGATTCCTAGGAACGCTTCATGCATCAGTATTCCAGGAGAGACTTTCTAAAGAATATGGAACCTCTTTGCTCATTACAAAACCTACTGTTCCTTACAAGGTTCTGTACAAGGACGGAAGTGAAGTCATAATAGATCGTCCAGATAAGTTTCCGGATCTGGCTACACAAAAGACGAAAGTAAAACAGCTGCTGGAACCTATGGTCGACACAATGATGACGTTCCCGCAAGAATATATTGGGAACGTGATATCGCTTTGCGAAAACGGACGTGGTACGCAACTCGAGTCGACATATTTGAATACAGGACAAGTACTTTTGCGGTACAGGATGCCGCTAGCGAGTCTGGTTAACGACTTTTTTGGTAAATTAAAAGGAATGACAAAGGGGTACGCGAGTTTGGATTATGAAGAGAGCGGCTACGATGAAGCCGAGTTACAAAAATTAGACTTGTTAGTTAATGGAATTGCAGTTGATGCTTTGTCGGCTGTAATGCATAAAAGCGAGGTGCAAGCTGCAGGAAAAGAATGGACAAGCAAGTTCAAAGAGTTTCTAGGGAACGAACTGTTTGAGGTGATTATTCAAGCTGCAGTTGGAGCTAAGATTGTTTCAAGGGAGAGAATACGCGCTAAAAGGAAAGATGTACTGCATAAACTGCATGCATCGGATCTTTCACGTAGGAAGAAACTGCTCGAAAAACAAAAAGCAGGTAAGAAAGCGATGAAGGAGATTGGAAGAGTGCAGATCCCGCATGAAGCATTTGAAGGGTTTCTTGCGAATAGGTAAGTTTTGTTTGTTTTCTCAGACCGCTTCGGGATCGAGTTTGTATGATACAGATGTTTCTATTTTCTGATTAGAAGTATCGAAACTGCGCAGTTTGACAAGTTCCGCATCTGCGATTTCCTTGGCCTCTGTATCTGCCCATTCAGTAGGCACTTGCGCGTCAGAATTTGTATATACTAGGACGTTGAATGTGTATTTGTCTTGTAGTACCGGTAAAAAAGTAACAGATGCAGTGATTTGTCTTATTAATGCACGAATATCGTTTTGTATATCTTCTTCTGATCGTTGTTGTTGTGAGTGGTCATCGATCATATGAACGTCAAATTGCCATTTTTCAACAACATCTCCAGTGTCGACATTGGAAATAGTCAGTACAAATTTCGATAGTTTGCCTACAGTAAGCCATTTACTTATTTGTCGTAAAAACCTGCGAATATATGTCTTGACTTCAGGATCAACGCTAATGAGCATATTTAGGCCATACTTCTTCACATTCACGAAATCTTCGGGCGGATATATACCCCGCTGATAAAGTATCGAATTTACTGAATATTCAAAAAACTCCGCTATAATTTTAGCATCTCCTTTCAGCGATAATGACTTTGACATTGCCGCTTTTAAAATAAAAAAGAGTGTACAATTTGTCAACATTCGTGCACGGGTCTCTAATCAGATATAACCCAATATCAAATACCCTAACCTTGATAAACAGCAAAGGTCGGTAAAGCCAAGTTTGTATCAAGAACCTCTTCTTCTTCATAACCGCCTGCACTGCAAAATAACACCATGGAAGAGGAAGTGCTTATTAAACAACTGGGGACTTTATCGACTAAGCTTATGGAGGCGATAAATCGTCAGGGCGATCTTGAGAATGCATTGAATGCTGCCAACCACAAACTGGCCATTAGTGAATCAAAAGTGTTTGAACTAGAGTCTAAAGAAAACGAGTTCCGTCGAAGATTGAATGAGGGATCTTTGCTTGACCGCGAAAACGTTGATCAACAGAAAGAGACACTTATGAAACTTATAAACGATTTGTCGGAAGAAAAAGGTGAGGCTCTGAAGGCAAAAGAAACAGTAGAAAATGAGCTTGAAGACCTTTCTCGTAACCTGTTTGAAGAAGCAAATAAACTCGTTGTTTCTGCTCGATTAGAACGTGAAGAAGCTTTAAAAAAATGCGATCAGTTATCACAACAAATAGCTGAACGTGACTCTCTTCTAGAATCAATGAACGCTCAACTCTCTGACCTCAAATCTATCCTGAAAAAGCAAATTCATGTGACTTCAACTTCTTCTTCTAGTACATGGATAAACAATGACCCTGCTCACCTTAACGCTATTTCATTTGATGAATTACAAATATCTGCTGAGAGAAAACTACACAATGTTTCCGCATCAAATGATAACAGTGACGACGACGGCTATGCCACTGCCGAATCCACTGCATCTACTGTCGACAACAAAGATGTTGCATCTCCAACACTTGTGGCTCCTGAGTCTCCAAATACTGCCAAGAACTCCATAATACCACCGTCATTCCCTACCTTTTTTACTAACTTGATCCACCCTGTTTTACGCTTTGACATAACTCAGTACCACGACTTTCTGGCGTCTCTCCCTCCCTCCAAAACTTCTAACGACCCCACAACAATTGCTTCTAACTCATCGACAGCACAAAATGACCAATCAACTAATAGTTTGTCTTCTCTAACTGAACAAACAAAGTCGAATTCTTTCTCAATAGGGCTCAACTCTTCAGCATCTTCTTATTCTCTGAAAGAGACAAAATACTATAAGCGCCTCCTATCAGAAGACCTCGAGCCCACACTTAGACTAGACATTGCCCCTAATATATCATGGTTAGCTCGAAGGTCTATTATGAATGCTATTATAGATGGTTCGCTGCTTATCGAGCCTGTCTTTGAACCAAAGGCGGCTACTGAAGAGTTTCGACCTACTACCTCCAAACTGGAAAACTCTGAAAAACCGCCCATGACCGGTATAATTCCTTTAGATATTGACTCGTCAGTGTACAATAATGATTCGAGCAGTTCTGCAGTCACACAACGCCCTGTTCTCACACCTTGCTCTTTATGCGGCGAAAGCAGACCAGAAGAAAAGTATCTTCGAAAATACTTCATGCGCGTTTCTGCCAAAGAAGATGCTACTAAGTACTATCTTTGTCCGTACTGTGTTGCACGGGTGAGAGCGTCATGCAATCTCATGAGCTTTCTTCGCGCTATCAGAGACCGCGTATGGCGCGTTGACACTGAAGAAGAACTACGTAAAGCATGGGAAGAAAGCGTGAAGCTACGCGAACAAATGTTCTGGACAAGAATTGGAGGTGGTGTCGTCCCTACAGAATCACTGTCTATCAATCAGTAACCTCGCTGTAGAGAGCATTATGTATTAATCTAATGTTTTTGTAATCGGGCTAGCTGCTCCATTAAAGATTGTAGTTGCGACGCCTGTGCAGGAGGGTTCTGAGGAACAGTGAACCCAGATGTTTGACCATATGGCGACTGCATATTATAAAATGGCAATGGTTGTATAGGGGCTGGGCCTGACATCTGAAACTGATTTCCTCCTTGTTTCATAGTGACCACCATGTTAACGCCCGCAGGTATCTCGACATTCGTAAACTCTTTGTAGGGAGGGCTCTGACGGTCAGATATAGGCGTCAGCATATATACCGATATTTTATTTTGAGATTGTAATCGAGAGTCCAACATAATAAGAGCAACAACTCCTTCTCGACGAAGAGCAGTGATCGTATCTACAAATGGTTCCTGCGGCTGACGCTTGATGTCTGTAGTGAGCAGCCGTTCACGGAGCGCATTCTCAACATAATTCGTAAAGTTCTTATCGAGATCACCGTGAAGGAGAATCTGACATTCAGGAATTTCGTTAGGAGGTCGATTGCCCAGGCGAGAGACAGACCGCATAGGAGATCGGCTCCGGTACGTAGAAGATCTACTGTCTCTAGGCGACGGAGACCGTCTCGAGGAGTTTTGGCGCCTGCTATGCCTGTCATCAGAATCTCTAGAATCTCTGGAGTCTCTGGAACCTCGAGATTGCCCTTGAGGCTTTGAAATTTCAAGTTTCATCTCACGGTTTAAAAGATAGGCTCCATTTTCGGCGCGCTGGGCATTAAGACAGTCGTTAGGTTTAACAAACTGAACAAATCCGTAATTTGCTTTATATGTTATTTGAGCTATCTTACCGTGTTTAGCAAATATCCTCCATAGATCACTCTTAGTGACTCTGGTTCCAGCCAAGTTGCCGACAAAGAGACGCGTACCGGGTCCATAGTAGCTCCAATCGCCTCTAGCAACGTATTCTTCCTCACGGTCTAGATATTTCTGGTAGTCATCACGTTCCTGGTCTGTAAATGGAGATGGGTCGGGGTATTCTGGTAGTTTCTTTCTATCGTTGTAGGTGGTTTGGCGATTGGGGTAGGAGTTGGCAGAAGAAGAAGAGGAAGATGATGACGATGCAGGGGCAACAGGCATTGCGGACGCTACAGGGGTAGGAACAGTAGGCATAGCTGGGATTGCAGGTATAGCTGGGGAGGAAGAATGACCAGTTGCAGGAGGAGTGTTAGCTACGCCGTTTGCAGCCGAGCCGATTGTAGAAAGAGACGCCATGATCTTCTGGAAATCTACACGATGGGACACATTCTGGGAATTGTTGACTGGAATTTCAGATTTAGTAGGTTCAGATTGAGTGGGCAAATCTTTGGATTTGGATGGAGAAGGGTCAGAGAGGTCAGGGGGCAGTTCAGGTTCGTAATAATCGTCATCGTCACTTTCGAGTACATTGTCATTCTTGGGAGATGGCTCTATTGCATTGGGCATGGAATCTTTGGATTCTTGCTGAGATTGACTCATTACTACGACAATCCGCAAGACGTTTCAAGTAGACGAATAAATTTATAACGTAGAAGTGGATGGTAAGGGGGGCGAAAGTGGTAAAGGATAAGTTTAAAGTCGGTGTGACAGGTCAATGTAAGTCTCTAGCAGTGCCCTATATAGGGTTAAGGGTTAATATAATAATTAGGTCTAACTTAGGAGAAAATTCTTGATTAAGTAGATGTTTAGGCATGTATTGCGCAGAAATATTTCGAGCAAGAAATATAACGCAGAGGATGTAAAACGAGCTAAAGAATGGATTAAAAATATAGAGGTTGATTCTGTGCCTGTAGCGGAGTTCTCCGTAATAAGGTCGAGATCGTCAGGTCCAGGTGGTCAACATGTGAACAAGAGTACGTAGCACACGCGACTATGCAAATCAACATAAACTAACAAAAAGCGAATAGTAAGATTCAAATAAAACAAGACTGGCACTCGATTAAATGGATACCCGAATTGTGCAAGGAAATGCTGGAAGAGAAGGGGTTTCGGTATCTGAAGGGTAAACAGCTGATAGTATCTTCGGAATCCTCCAGAAGTTCAGAAGTGAATCTTCGGGACTGTATTGCGAAGCTTGTTAGATTGCTAAAGGATGAGATCGAGTTTCCGAAAGAGATAACTAAGGATGAGCTTGAGAAGATTGATCGCAATAGAAAAAAAGCTGATTTGAGACGGCTCACAGGAAAGAAAGAGAGATCAATGAAGAAACAATTCCGAAAAGTCGTGGATATGTGAATCATTATTTCGAGGTTATAGCAGTCATGATTTGGAAGCTATAGAGTCAGCAATTGCAGTTATAGATTCTCTGAGTTCGTTGTTAGTGTCATCGGTGAGCAATGAAGTCAAATAATTAGAATACTCTGTAGCTATATCGAGTGACTTCTTCAGATCAAAGGCTCTCTGGGCAGATATCCTTAGTCTTTTAACGAACTCAGATGTATTGAACGGTACCAATTGAAGAGGTGATATGCAATACAAATAAGCCAGATCAGTACTTGAAGAGTATTCGGTGAATGCTGTTGTTATGACATAGTCATATATTGGCCACACATCTATAGTCGAGTCAGCGAATTCACTTATTGTTTTGGCGTATGCTTTTGTGAAATTGAAAGCGGATTTTTGCGATGATTTAAATACTTTCATACCTGAATCATAAACAAGTTTGACGACAGATCCTTGCAAAGCTGGATTTTGGTCAACACTTCCTAATACGTTGACTTCGATATCAGGAAGATCGAGCTCAGTTTCGGGCAACAGAAGAGTTGATTCATTATCGTCATTTTCTTTTATTTGAGTATCTCCATTATCTATGCCTAAGAGTTTTCTTCTTAGAAGGATTTTAACAATATATGACAGTTCCAAATGACCATAAGCGCACCATAAATCAATAGAATCATTATTGAACTTAAGACCAGTTTGAAGTAATCTTCTTGCTGAAATTATATCTGAATTATCATTTATTTCGTAGTTTGCTGCAAATATCCACAATTCAGGTTTTGTAGGATGTAATTTCAGCATCCTATTTATTAAATGATTAATAATTTTAAACATTTTCTGTGATCTTGCGTATTCTATTGCTTCAATCCATAAACTAATATCCCCCGGAAACTTTCTCAATGCTCTTTCAAATATGAAATTGATTCGACGTGCACCTGACCAATTAGAGATAGCAGATTTAGTGTCTAAATTCTTTTTAGATCTTCTTGATTTCTTTAATTCTTCAATATTCTTTTCGTATTCAATATACAACAAGAAATCTTTCACTTTCGATTCACGAATATTGATCCTATTCTCAAACTCCATTCGTTTCTTAGATATCCTATTTAGCTCATCTTTATTAAATATTCCTTTCTTTTCTAGATCTTTAAGCTCAGGTATCGATTTTTCTATAAAGAAACGTGCTTTTTCAGACATTTTGTAATCAAAAAAAAAAAAAAAAATTCCTGTCGATTATCTGCTCTTCGAAGCAAAAAATTGCTTTTTGGGAGGTTATGGACTTTCCCGCCCCCACTCTGCTAAGCAAGAAACCACAATTTTTGCCAATGGACGACCCTCCTAGCTCATCGATAAATACTGAACAGCTAAATTTTTTAATGAAAGAGAATGGGCTAGTAGAACTAGGTCATCTAGCTAATTGGTCTGTATCAACAGCGCGGTCTGGTTGCGACCAACACGCGTTAAGATCATCTGACATTAATAAGTACTGGCAGTCTGACGGACCTCAACCTCATTATCTGGATATACATTTCTCAAAAAGAGTGGCAATACAAAAAATTGCTATATATGCAGATGTTACTCAAGATGATAGTTATACCCCGACAATAATAGAAGTACTGGCCGGCACTGGACCTAACGATCTCTGTGAAGTACTCACTGTAGATCTGGGCGAACCTCTAGGTTGGTCCGTAATAGATTTAGGTGTATCAAGAGAAGATGGTACTTTGCAGACATTTTATATGCGAATAATAATTCTTCAGAATCATCAGGGTGGCAAAGATACTCATCTAAGGGGTCTGTGGATCTTAGGTCTAGATCCTCAATCATCTAGAGATTCCTTTAAAATTTCAGACATCCCGTTCACTTCACAGGCGTTAATACAGGAATCATGTATTCGCTGAACTATTATTGGTTTATTAGCTTTAATGCATTTTCGCTTAAGGTACGACATGAGTCCCGTCTCGTTCCGCCAATTCTGTCTCGATATAGATGTGCACCTAAATAAAGTACTGTCCCAATTTGGCAAAACCCCTCGACCCCATATTTATTCCTTTCCCAATTAGGTATGGTGTTTACATAGAACTCCTCATATTAGTATATCCCGTTATACAATACGAAGCTTACCTTCTTATACAGCTATTTCTTTTACCAGCTTTCCTGCGTTTTGCTCATTCATTTATAAGAATACGACAGGATTTCTACAGATTGTTGTGTATTTCGATATCGATTTAGCATCGATTCTTCCGAATTGAACGAAACCGCAACAATCATTTACTGATCCTTTTCTTTTATTTATTTAAATCGATCGATCTTTCTCAGCCACTAATTCCACATTTAAAAAACTATGGATGAGCAGCATCTTAGTGACTTTATCACTAACGAATTACAAATACATGCAAACGAGACTGCAGTAAATCATAATGCTAGCCGAAGCGAAAATTCTCAGCCTCCTCAGCACTTCTCGAGAAAACCAATAGGCCATCGACCTAGCCTTGAAGAACTAAACTTCGCAACTAGAGAACTATCTTTATTCAATTTAAGCGACTCTCCGGAAATGAAATCTCATAATATTGACACATCTCTGACTAATCTGCCGCCTATCATGGAAGACGATATCCAGTTGCTCGATATCCCTTTCGGATTTAGCACCTACGAGGATGATCATATTTTAAAAAGACATGTCAGTATATCCCCTCGTAATACCAGAAATAGTTTTGATATCAGTTTGCAACAAGATTTGCGTTCTTCTGAAATGATTTCTCCATCTCCTAATCATCATACAAACCGTCATCGTTCAGAGCCATTCCAATATGGTATACAGGGAGTAATTCCGGGAACAATGCAAGAAGCTACATACGATCATGGTTTTGAAACTGAAGAGTCAACCGCTGACAATATATCGCCTGTAATTGGCTGCGATGTCGCTAGCTTCACTGCTTCAACAGAAGTCTCTCCTGCTATGTTCTCAATCAACAAGTTTCCTACAACGAATCTGCAAGACTACCATCAGCAGCCCTCATTAGAGCCATCAAAAAACGATGAATATCTTGCTCGTCATTATAACGTCCCTCATGTCAGTCATGATGCTCGTTTAGACGCTATGGAACAGCCAGCACTTGAGCCTCCGTCTACCCCTCACAGAGGTCGCGCAGGTCGCGATTCTCCACTGATGTTTGAATCCCCTACGTTTTCTTCATCGCCTACTTTATCGAATGGACCGTTCTCTCCAGGAAGAGAGCGAACATTTATTAGTTACCACATTGACAGTCCAGAATCAAGCCCGACAAGAATCAGCGGCAAAACTATTATGTCTCCTCCGAGAGATATTTCACCAGGACGGTTTTATGGCGAGCTCGATACTCCTGCAATTGTTCAAAACTACCTGAATGGCCCGGACTCAGAAGGAAAGTATACTTGCAAGTATGAAGGTTGTCTAAAAGTATTTAACAGACGATACAACGCTGTTTCTCATATTAAAACTCATTTGGAATACAAACCGCATATCTGTCATGAGTGCGGGGCTGGATTTGTGCGGCATCATGACCTAATACGGCATGAAAGAATACATAACGAAGATAAGCCATTCAAATGCCCCTGTGGAAAAACGTTTGTCAGGCAAGATGCTTGTATTAGACACCGTGCTCGACAAATATGTAAAGGCGGAATGGAGGTGCCGAAGTACCCTAAATCTCCTAGGAAGAAGAAGATCAGAAAAGTGAAGTCTATGCCGTCTATAAAGAAGCAAGCATCAATAAAGGAGCTCAAAGCTAAAGCTTCTCAAGTTGCATTAACGAGCAAGGAGGACTCACTAAGACGCGGAAGGCCACTTGAAAGCCTTGAACCGCTTCCACCACTTCCAATCAGATTTAATATTGGAGATCAAAACGGTACTGTTAAGCTACAGGGAATTCGCGACAGTCAATCTTTAGGTTTTGATCATGTGGGAACAGAGGCCGAAAAGAATTCGCCAATTCATGACACAGATGAGACTTCAGAGAGTTTGTTTGGGCAGTTTGTTGAAGCTTATGGAGATCCATTGAGCCCAAATAATAACTTTGTGGAAGATCCGCTGTTTGATATCTGAAAAGAAAGGGGTCAAGGGAAACAGGGAAGAGCAAGAAGACTAAGCCTTTTATTGTTTTTTGGTTTTTATGTATTATTTTTTATGTATTTTCGTTATTTATTTGAGCATTGGGTATTATTTATAATTAAAAATGTGTCATTTTGTAGGTAGTAGACATAAATAATGCATTCTTCTTTTAAAGAAGAGAACGAATGAATCTAACAACATCAGTTCTATTCTCTTTCATTGCTTCTTCCATGACATATATAAGAGTTCCTTTTCCAACTTTTTCTTCTGATCTACGATTATAGATCTCCTTAATTGCTTGATCAAAACTCTTGCAATCAGCCATTGTACGTAAATGAGTATTGATAATTCTGAACCTGTCTTGAATCAGTTTCGCGGGCAAAAATTTGCGAGATTGTCTTGTTTTCAGCCACATTTCATATTCCACGCGGACCACATTAGCCAGACGTAGGTCCTTTTGAGTATTAGCAGCCATCATTAGACTGCGGTATATAATACTATTTCTGAGGATTCTGCTGCCATTTGGCCTATCTTTAAGAGATTTCTCTTGCCGGAAGGATATCTTCTTGGACGTCTTATCGCCATAATAGCAAGCAAAAATATCAGCCTGAGAATAGAAAGGAATTTCTGTGAGACGCTGCACTTCGTCAAGGTAGGACTTATAAGAGTCATGCCTAGAGACAGCTTCAAGATAAAGGGAAACAACATGCGGAGAAATGAGTGAACTGTGTTTCTCTTCGAGGTATTTAAATATAGCCCTGCATTCTGCATACATAAGTGTTCTGGAAGGAAACGTCTTCACGTCTAAGAATGGTGGCATATTCTTGGAATGCAGGTTCGGTGCAGAAACCGAAAATGTTTCTCTAGCCTGATCAGGTATGAGACTGGTAATCTCTTGTGTTCCGGCATTGGCGTATGCCATCATTAAATACGAGAACATTATGCTATCAGGGTATGTGCTCGGCTTTTCACAGAGTTTTTGGAAAATTTGTCTAACAAATTCGAGGTTTCCAGTAAGAGCACACACTTTTGTTAAGCACCTCATGGCCCTAATATCAAATTTGAGATCGTTTTGCGATATCTTGACAAGATAGTCCCATGCGTTCTGATAGTAAGTCGGACTAGTAAGACAAGCTTCAGCGAGGTTCAAGTATGTTTGTGAATCAGGGACCAGAGGATCAATAGGTCGAGTTGTCATCTCTTTGAAGTAATCTATAGCCTTCTCAGGGAGACATCGTTGTGCACAAAGTTCAATAATGCTATTGTAGGTTTCCAGGTTTGGTTGATCTGCCACAGCCGAGTGTTTTAGTCCTTCGAACGTCTCAAAAGCTAGTTCTTTAAAATCCTTATGTGGAGCACGCAAACAAGCAGCTATAAAATGTTGATATATCACACTTGGACATCTTTGGCCTCTTTGTTTATATTCATACGCGATCTGTTCAATTTTCACGTGTCGACCTTGATGAACATAGGCTTGGGCAAGGTAACCGTATGATTCGTCAGTTAGCGGTATTTTTAGATATTTCATCTTGTTAAGCAACCGTTTAGCAAACCCAGCGTGATTTTGACATGCAAATATTCGCAACATTGTGTTACAAACATCTGTGTTGTGCGGCAAAGGTAGTGTTTGTGATTTTATAACACCGTTCAGAACACGTTCAAGTTTTGGGTAAAACCATTCAGAAAAAGCATTCAGGATCTCAACTAGTTCTTCATTAGTGAACTGAAACATGTTTTTTTTAAGGTGGTCGAGCATAGTCTGTTGCACTATTATAGTGTTATTGTCTCCTCCAAGTTTCTGGATCAAAGCAGGACTTAATCCAAGGTCTTTCCGTTCAGGCCGTTTTTTGTTCGAAACATTTACAATCACATTGTACAATTTATCGACATCTTTAGAATCAATCGCGTACTGTGTAGGTTTTTCTGATTCTATAGCTTTGCGGGCAGCTTCGATGCTCTGTGTAGCCTTCAAAAGATCATTGCTGATCTTTATTGATTTAGGCAAAGGTACTGTCGATGTGCGCGTCAAAATTGACGAGAATTTTCGATTGAAAGGTACATAAACTCTCGTCTTAAATAATTTAAGCATGAGGAGCAACCTCGACGATTAACAATCAAGTCTTTAGACAGTAATTCAGTAGTAATAGCAAGCTGGAGCGGACTCAAAAAAAAGCTTTGACTTAGCAACGGTAATTAAAAAATACCCTAGATTTGGGAGTTGTCGGTTGCTAGCTTTAATATATAGGGTTGTGACTGTTAAACATTGGGAGCGGGACTGTACATATGAGTACGCACGCAACTTGGAAATACTCTCCTTACCTCAGACTTATCATCGGAGCGAACGAAGCACAGGTTATTAATTTTAGTGACCCTGCAGACAATCCGAGATTAATCAGTATGCAAATCTTTGTCAAGACCCTTACCGGAAAGACTATCACCCTTGAGGTGGAGTCTTCCGACACTATTGACAATGTCAAGTCTAAAATCCAAGAAAAAGAAGGAATCCCCCCAGACCAGCAACGTCTGATCTTCGCCGGTAAGCAGCTTGAGGATGGACGTACTCTTTCTGACTATAACATTCAAAAAGAGTCTACTCTTCATTTGGTGCTCCGCCTGCGTGGTGGTGCTAAGAAGCGTAAGAAAAAAGTCTACACCACCCCCAAGAAGATCAAGCACAAGCACAAAAAGGTCAAATTGGCTGTTCTCAAGTACTATAAGGTCGACGGTGATGGAAAGGTCGAACGTCTTCGCCAAGAATGCCCTAACTGCAAGTGCGGTGTCTTCATGGCCAGTATGAAGGATAGACACTACTGCGGTCGCTGCCATCTTACTGTTGTTAAGCAATAGGCCTAATGTCTACGAAATAGTATGATTTATTTCCATAAATGTTGATAGTAGTTTGAATCTGTAGAGAATTATTTCATTATGTCTTAAAAAGGCTATTGCTGTGGACCTTCCTTAACAGAAGATCTTCCGGCTTTAAGCAGTTCATCGCACAACAGCAAGTTCGAAGCGATCGAGCTCGCAGATGATATAGAGTTGCGTAAAACCCGGAACGAGTCATAAATACCTTTATCCATTGCATCGCATGGCAAACCAGTCTCTAAATCGACGGCGCAACCTTTTCCTTCGGCGCGTGCATCCTGGCAGGCAGTCAATGAGTCTAAAACATCAAATCCGCCGTTGGCTAAAAGTGTTTTAGGAATTACGAGCAAGGCTTCAGCAAATGCCAAAACTCCGTATCGCGCTTTTCCACGAACAGTAGGAGCAAAATCATTTTGCAGATTAGCAGCCGCAGCAATCTGGAAACTGCCCCCACCAGGTACAACACACTTGTCACCAATTGCATTAGCCACGCTTCGAAGCCCATCGCGAACAGCATCAGTTATCTGAGCAATTGTGTGATTATTAGGACCTTTTATGAGAACTGTAACACTTTTTGGGTCTTTGACCTCTTCTACAAAGGTGTATTTTTCTTCTCCAAGTGTAGTTTCATACACAAGTCCTGCATAACCCAGCACTTCAGGGGTTAAATCATCAACACTATTCATGGCAGTACCTCCACATACAAGCTGTAAACGTTCCATATTGCGTCTTTTAGCTCGACGTAGTGCCATTATATTATTCTTCGCAAGGAAGTCAAGAGCTAGCGGGTCAATACCTTTCTGGTTGATAATCACAAACCCCTTCGAGGAATCTTCACCACAAACTTGATTTTTCAGTGCGACGATCTTTTCTAGTTTAGCATTAACAAAATCTCTTTCGCTCTTAACAAGTGATTCTCTTTGCTCAGCTGAACTGTAAAAAAAACCTGAGTTAATTTCGCTCTTTTCATACTCCAAAGATACATTAAGCGTGAGAATAGCGGCGTTGGTGACACGTCTAGGCATATCAGGATGACGAGTACCGTGATCCAAAACCAAACCACGCACGAGTTGGGTTTCGGAGCCTAATTGATGTTGCATTTTCATAATTTCAACCATATGCAAGTCAAGTGGAGTACCGGGAGTCCATATAGACAAGACGGCATCAGTAACGATAGGAGTCAGGCTTTCAGATAAAGAAGATCGTACTTTTGTGTCTAAGGAGCTTCTAGCGACACCGAGCAGTAAATCGCGGTCTATTTCTTTGTCGATCTTGTATGATTTCAAAAACTCAAGAGTCTGTTGACGAGCGAGGTCAAATCCCTCGACAATGACGCGCGGATGGAGGCCTTGAGAAAGGTAGCGCTCAGCCTGTTGGAGTAGCTCTCCGACGTACAAGCACACAGAGGAAGTTCCATCTCCTGTAACTTCATCTTGAGCAGCAGCAGCACGAGCAATCATGACAGCAGTAGGATTTTGTATTTGCATTTCCGAGAGCAGAATTTTGCCATCCTTAGTGAGTTTTATTTGACCAGAACCATCTACAAGCATTTTCAGCGTGCCTTTAGGGCCCAAGTTGCTGGAAAGAACATTTTGCAAACCTTGAGCACTATTTATATTAACGGCCAAAGCCTGCTGTCTTCGTAAGCTTTCGGCTTTTGGATTCAGTAGTTGCACAGACATATTAATAACAGTGAATATTAAATAGTGAACGTTACTTAGAGGGTTTGGTTATATAAAGGTGTACTATATTCATCAAAAAGGGTAACTACATAGTTGGCATAGCAACCTGAAGCAAGCAAAAGTGTGAAGAAAAAATTAAGATCTCTGAAAACCCTCCCTCTAAACGAAATTTTCGCTTACTTATAACTAAGGGTATTTGTTTTTGCGAAGATGTCTGCAGTGAATTATCTTCTTTATGAAGATGCCACTGGGTATGCATTGTTTGAAGTAGCAATTCAGCCTGACACTATAGGGTCTAGACTGTCAGAGGTTCAACAGGCAGCTTCTGATTTTGGCAAGTTTAGTAAAATGCTGCAACTTGTCAGTTTTGCCCCATTCAAGGGCGCAGCACATGCATTAGAAAATGCCAATGATATTTCTGAAGGTATTGTTAATGATTACTTAAAGACATTTCTTGAAACGAATCTTCCTTTGTCAAAAAAGAAGAAATCCAAGGCTGTTATTGGGATCAGTGACCGTAACCTAGCTGTAGGGATCAAAGAAGCTCTTCCTGGCGTAGAACCATCTACCTCAGAAGTGGTTCAAGACCTGCTTAGAGGAATCAGGTTCTTTGTTGCAAAATTCTTAAAGCAACTTGAGGAAACCGATATAGAAAGAGCACAGCTCGGTTTGGGTCATGCCTATTCGAGATCGAAGGTCAAGTTCAATGTCCAAAAGAATGACAACCACATTATCCAGGCAATTGCGCTATTAGATCAGCTTGACAAAGATATTAATACATTTTCTATGCGTGTCAGAGAATGGTACTCTTGGCATTTCCCCGAACTTGTAAAATTCGCTGCTGACAACTATACTTATGCTCGACTTGTTCTGCTTATACAAGACAAGGCTTCCTTAGATGATTCCAAACTACATGATGTTGCTGCGCTTGTTAATGATGATGCTGAAATTGCTCAAAATATTATCGATGCTGCAAGAATGAGTATGGGTCAAGACATTTCCGATGCCGATAAGGAAACAGTATTTGCTTTTGCGGAGAGAGTCATCAAGATCACAGAGTACAGACAAAGATTGTTTTCTTATTTGTCAGAAAAGATGAAAGCTATTGCCCCTAATCTTTCAGAGCTTATTGGTGATGTTGTTGGTGCCCGTTTGATTTCAAAAGCAGGTTCGCTGACCAGTCTTTCTAAGTACCCTGCATCTACTATTCAAATTCTTGGTGCCGAAAAAGCGCTTTTCCGTGCTCTTAAGACGAAGGGCAAAACCCCCAAATACGGATTGATTTATAATTCTTCTTTTGTTGGTAAAGCTGGTGCTAAGAACAAGGGTCGAATTTCTCGATTTTTGGCTAACAAATGTTCTATTGCTAGTCGTATTGATAGTTTTGCAGACGATCCTAGTAATGTGTTTGGTATTGCACTGAGGGAGCAAGTCGAAGAGAGGTTGAACTTTTACGTTACTGGCGAAGCGCCGACGAAGAATTCTGAAGTTATGAAAACTGCTATGGAGAAAGTATTGAAGAGTGCACCTGATAGTTTTGATATAGATATGGACGAATCTGACGACGAATCTGATGAATCTGATAAGTCTGAGGATGAATCTGCGGATGAATCTGCGGATGAATCTGAGGACGAATCTGCGGATGAGTCTGATGAATCTGATGAATCTCAATCTGAGACTGAAACTAAAGCCAAATCAAAGCCTGTGGTTAAATCCGAGTCTGAGTCCGAATCTGAGTCCGAATCTGAATCCGAAAAAGAATCTGTATCTACATCAGATATTGAGACTGAAACTAAAGCCAAATCAAAACCTACGGTTGAATCAGATTCAGAGTCCGAATCTGAATCTGAATCTGAGGAAGAGACTAAACCTACTGCTGAATCTGAGTCTGAATCTGATGAACCTGAAACTAAAGAAGACGAGAAACCTAAGAAGAAAAAAGGTCCTGGTTACGAAGCATTCAAGAAAGCTCGCAAGGAAAAGAAAGAGTTGAAGAAACAGCTAAAGAAAGAGAAGCGCGAGAATGCGAAGATTAACAAACCAAAACGAAACAAAGATAAATATGATCCGGTTCTTCGAAAGCAAATGAAGTACAAGCAGAAGAAGAACCGTGTATGATTATAAAATAATTAGGTGATTACATAGAGAAATTGAATTGTATTGATCCATTAGAGGTACATATTGCTAGAAGTGAATACCGAATGGTAGTCTGAAGGATTGAAACTAAAAACGTTATTAGAGATTTTGTTTAAAACGCTGACTAGAGCCGAAATAGATTCAAATGAGTAAACTTCATGACCTGGAATGCCGTTTGATTGTACTGTTAAAGCTATATGAGGAATGTTGTTATACTCGCAAGTATCTAGTAAACCAGCGAGTATACCTGATATATAGTTTGGAGGAGCCAATTGTGGTATATTAAGAGTAGTATTAGCAGCTGATGTGGCAAGATATTGCACATTGTTTGCGTTAATATCATCGATAGGTGAAATCGAGACTATCAAGCTAGCTCCCGAGAATGCATGGAGCAACTTTGAAACAATAAATTTGATTGCCTCAACTGGGATTTGATGAATTGGCAAAAATATAAAAGAAGTTTCATTAGAACAATAAACTGTAGATTTATAATTAATTGTAACGGATCTAGCGATACTTTTAACGTTCAAAGTAAGTTGAGAGATTGGCGAGATGTTTAGTAGAAGTGGCAGATTATGTAAAGATTGTGGCAAAACAACAATTGTTTTAGATATTAAATCAGGTATTAAAAGATTTGATTCAACTGTGAAATCAATATCAACAGATTCATCATCTGAGAAATCATCCAGTAAATGTCTTTGTGAATAAGTTTCGAGCCACGGTTTTAATTGCATAGTTTTTAAGCTGTGAATTTGACTGAGGAAGGAGAAGTGGGTCAATATTGTGATGGTAGTCAACTAAACTACGACACTACTAGAAATGGATGAATATATGCAAGAGTTACATAAATTAAAAGAGTGTAAGTATTTATAAGGATATATTGAATTTATTGATACTAATATGTAGCATTTACGAAATTGATTCAAGTACGACAACAACTTGAGGCACAGTACCAAGAGAACAAGATTCTTATTGAAGAATTTGAAAATCTGAAGCCAGAGACTAAAATATACAGACTAATTGGTCCTGTTATGGTTCCACAAGATTATGATGAATCTAAAATTAATGTGAAGAATCGTATTGATTTTATTGAAGGAGAACGTAAAAGAGTTGATACACAATTAGAAGATATTCAGAAAAAGATGTCAGATATTCAATCAAAAGCTAATGAGTTACAGTCAAAGTCAAAGTAATATATAATATATTTTAAATCTATATTTATAGATATAATATCGCTGTAAATATATATATAGCCTTGACATAGAAGTGAAATTATAACTATAGATCTTAAAAGATACTCTAAACAGAACTTTTTTTCCTCTTTTTCGATATTTTATCACTCTTTGACCGTTTTTTCTGTTCTAAACTATATCCCGTAGGTATATATCTAGTACGCATTCCTTCTAATTGTTTTGGCATCTGTTGCGGTTGTATGACTTGCTTATAGTCGATCTCTGGCAAATTCACATATTCAATGATCCGCAACCTTTTCACTACTTCTTGTTTAGATACTTTTAATTCTGCACTTTTCCCTATTAAAACACCAATATTTTTATCTGTTTCAAGTTCTAGATTCGCTAAAAATGTCTTACCTTTAACTTCGAATCGGTATTCGCCCTTCTCGAGCTTTTTTACATCGATTTTCGGTAAATCTTCTAATTCAAGACATTCAGGTACTTGTACCAACCATATTTCTTTATTCTTAATTTGTTCCTCTTTAATACCACCTTTTTCGTATTCTTTATATCCTCTAGGAGGTTTATACGCCAACTCTTCGATCTCGTCAGTCAATGTCATATATAATAATGCAAAAGTGAAGATTTTCTCCTCCCAATAATACATGAAGAGATCAACGCCGTTAAGTGCTTATGCAGTACAAAAACGTCAATGTATAGATAAAACACATACAGATTTAAATTTAATCCAGTCATTAGATTCTTCTTCTGAATCGGAATCGGAATCAGAAGATGGAACTTATCATATAGATCGCTCCATCTCTAGATGTGATCCTTTGTCCCATGATCACTATTATGTCAAAGATGAAATCACTTATATAACTATTCCCGAAGAAACATGTATTCAATTAACTGGTATTTATGAATTTAAAGTTGTCCAAGGTATTATATTTATTTATTCTACAGAAATTTCTTCAAAAAATGATTGGCAGCAAGTCGTTACCCTCGAACAAGCTTATATCCCGACAATCAAAGCTGGCCATGAAACTGTTATTATTGCTGTCAGATCAGTTCTTTTTAACCCACAAGCGTTTCCTGTACCATTATTCAGTGGTGAACCATTTACTAATGGTGGATCATTCTCATTTGTCTCACAACGTTCTACAATCATGGCTATTAATTATCAAACCCCTTTGTGTAATCCTGATATTGATGATCTCTGCATTGGATCAAAACTCGTGGTAATGGGTGCTAAAGGACATGGCAAAAGTACTTTCTGTCAACAACTAATGAATAGTATTACTGATAAACCAATTATTTATTTTGATCTTGATCCAGGCCGTCCTGGGTTCACTCCTCCTGGTGTAATTGCAGCAACACGCATCACTGGTCCATTATTCGACACTCCTTTTCTCAGACTCTCAAATAACTTTAAGAATCTTGAAACGCGATTATTGTCATTCACTAGCGCAAAATTTGATATTGATAATTATATTAATGCAGCTAAAGATCTGTTTAATTCTGTCGATACAACTAATGCAATTACAATTGTTAACTCTCCTGGTTGGATCCGTCCCGCAGGTTTATCTATTCTCTCAGATGCAATGTCACCAATATCCAATGATATCACTCATGTGGTTTACATGAAATACGAATTCGAATGGTCTAGTCCATTCGTAAATGCAACATCTCATGAAGTTCTCGATTTACCCACTAATACCGCGCACACCGTCAATAACAAAACTGCTAGAGATTTACATTTATCTTGTCATCTTCGAGATATTTGTAAAAATAGAAGTTTCAACTTGCCTTTATGCTACACACAACCCAAACTGTTCTCTTATGACGAACCTAGCAATCATCTTCTAATAGCAGGTGCGTATTTTGCCGATCCTGGTCTTACAATCACAGATCCTATATTATCACTAAACGGGGCTGTTGTATCACTGGTATTTGCTCCTGAAATCACAAGTAATAACGCCAAAAATAATATACTTGTTATTCAAGACTTGAACCTGATTAAATGTGAGTTCATATGTCATGCAGTTGTTCATTCATTTCTCCTCGACAAGAAAGTGCTTCGAATTATTATGCCTGGCAATATTACTGCAATTCCTGAACATAAAAGTCTTGTATTAGTAAGAGGCGATCTGCAATTGAATGAATGGGACAGGTTCCCTGGATTCATTGAATCTTTAAGAGGTTACACAATTCCATATACCTCTCCGATCATGCATCTTCCTGGTGAATTACCATGGCGTCCTAGGCGAAATATCGGACGCCGTCATAACTAGACGAGTTCTTTTTTTTTTACGCAAACCAAAAATAGTTAATAATATAAATATCATCACAGTATTTAAAAAGACATAGGCTTGACATCATCGGCGATCTTGAATTTAGCTCCAGTTTTAGCAGTCACTTCTTCAATTGATGATTCAGGAGCAAATTCGCGTAAAGTAAGACCAGTTTCACGATCCACATCAAATACAGCAAGATCAGTAATAATTCTGCTAACGCATTTTACGCCTGTCAGAGGGAACTCACAGGAATCGACAATCTTAGGATTGCCCTTGCGGTCACAATGTTCCATAGTGACAACAACTCGAGTCATATCAGGGTGAGCAACAAGATCCATAGCTCCTCCCATTCCCTTAAGTTTTCCCGGAACCATCCAATTGGCGAGATCACCATACTGAGAGACCTGCATGCCTCCGAGGATAGTCATATTAATACGGCCTGCTCTAATCATGCCGAAACTTTCGTCTGATGAGAACACAGTGCCACCCTGGGCAATAGATACAGTCTCCTTTCCTGCATTAATAAGGTCGGGGTCTTCTTCACCTTTGAGCGGATACGGTCCGAGTCCTAGGATACCATTTTCTGACTGGAGGATCACAGCGACGTCAGAGGAGAGGAATGTAGGTGCAAGCATAGGGAGTCCAATTCCTAGGTTGGCGTACATACCATTTTGGAATTCTTGTGCAGCACGACGAACAATATTCAGGCGATTAATACTATGTTTAATGCTGGCAGCGGGATCAGCACCTGGCTCGCGAGTAGTAATGCGTTCACAACGTTTTGGTTCTGTAGACTTAACGACTCTGTCTACGTAGATTCCAGGAACATGAATTTCTTCAGGTTTAAGAGCACCAGCTTCAACAATTTCTTCTGCTTCAACAATAGTTACTTTTCCAGATTTGGCAATTGGAGCGTTATAGTTTCCAGCAGTGAGACGGAATACACAGTTACCGAGGGTGTCTGCCTTTTCTGCATGGACAAACGCGAAATCAGGAACAAGTGAATTTTCCATGACGTATTTTTTGCCGTTAAACTCGCGAACTTCTTTGGGTTCGCTCTTTTGTATGACAGTTTTGCCGTCTTTAGACATTTTGATAGGCATTCCGCCTTCTTGGACCCAAGTACCATAGCCTGCCGGAGTGTAGAAGGCAGGAATACCTGCACCACCAGCTCTGAATTTTTCAGCGAGAGTTCCCTGAGGAATAAGTTCCAGTTCAAGCTGGCCATTCATGAATCTGTTTTCAATTCCGGCGTTCTCGCCGACATATGACGCTACGACTCTCTTGACTTGTTCATTGTTGACGAGTCTACCGATACCAACACCATCAATTCCAGCATTGTTGCTGCTTACTGTAAGATCTTTAACTGTATCTGCACGCTCTCCAAGTTTATTTATTAATGAAAAAGGTACACCGCAGAGACCAAATCCGCCAATTCCAATAAACGAGCCTGACTTGACGTCGTCAATAGCGGCATCAATAGTATCGTAAACTTTGTTAACATTTCTACTAGATGATGTGACTGAAAATGATCTGAAGATTGTAGGTAAAGTACATTTAGCACAAAAACGTGCTCGAATTGTTATCATGATATTAGTAATATTAGAAAGAGGAGTGAATCGATATGCTTAATATACTTAACATATATATAAATCGGTGAGACCCAGCCGCACACGATAATTAAAGTTTCGGTGTCTAGTTTTCGGAACTACCGCGGAGCAATAATGTATGTAAGGTACTCTTACACTTACCCCTCAAAGTTTAGAAGGTATATATTATCATTTAAGATATGAATATTATAAAGTATGATTAGTATGTTAAAATATTGAAACGATCTGTATTGTATGGTGGAGGAAAAACGCTTTAATATCAAATAACAATCTCGGAATAAGATGGCCGAGTTCGATCTCCCAATAAAGGCAAGAGAAAAACTTCGTCTGGTACTTGAAAAAAAAAAATGCTGAGATTATTGAAAAATGAACCTGTGAAGTTATATAATCATGTTTTTAATAAATCTATTTTAACTAATTATACTATTTTACGGTTATTTAGTAGTACAAATGTGACGAATTCTGGTGGCAAACGATCAAGGCGACAGGATCGCAGAGGAAATAGAAATTATATGGATCAAGATTTCAGAAAAAGAAAAGATAATAAACATAACCGTGAACCGCCTGTGAGTTTGTCTGGAGGCAATCGAACTCCTATTGCTCAAACACGTTATACTCCATCATATGCTCATTTGTTCGAAAAACATGTTGAAGTGAAATCTGAGTCAACTCATATGAAGATTGACTATAGTGAAATAGATTTTGATTTGCCTGAAAATGCACGATTGAAAGCTCTTCTTAATAAATAAATTTAAGAATAGTTTGTTGCTAATCTAGGCTTGTTACATTGAGTACATATACTCTATAATCGGATTTGTAAATATTGTGAACAACTATAGATATATTAAAAACACTAATAAATTCAGACTTAGACTTCGACAAATGTATCGATTATGCTGGAAACCATACTGGAAACCATGCTGGAAACCTACACAAATTAATTTAAATGGTATAAGATTCTATGCACGTCAATCGACAAAATTAAAAAACCAAACAAGATCACCTATAATATTGCCAGAGTATATTTCTGTAAGTAATCTAGCAAATATGTTAGCTGTAAGGTATGAAGCACTGTCTAAACGTATGCTTCGTTTAGGATTTAGTCAAAGCGAGACTCAACACAACTATTCGCTTGATAGGGATATGGCAACTTTGATCTCTGAAGAGTTTGATGTGCCAATAGCATCAGAATCATCTTTAGACAAGTATGACCTATTCCCTCAACCATATCCAGACAACAAACTACTCAAACCGAGACCTCCTATTGTTACTATTATGGGTCATGTTGACCACGGCAAGACCAGTTTACTTGATTATTTACGTAAATCATCGATCGTATCGCAAGAATACGGTGGTATTACTCAACATATTGGTGCGTTCTCAGTACCGTTGAAATCCGGCAAAAGGATCACTTTCATAGACACTCCTGGTCACGCTGCGTTCCTCAGTATGCGTGAACGTGGTGCCCTTATCACAGATATAGTCGTTCTTGTTGTCGCTGCTACTGAATCTGTGATGCCACAAACAATAGAGGCTATCAACCATGCTAGAAAGGCTAAAGTACCGATCGTCGTTGCAATGTCAAAAACTGACTTGCCTGGCGCCAACATAGAAAAAGTTACAAACGATTTGCTCGCTCAGAATCTCGAACTAGAGTCGATCGGTGGCGATGTACAAGCTGTACCGATCTCAAATGTCACAGGTAAAGGTATCTCGGAATTAGAAGACGCTATTATCGCTCAGGCCGATATGCTCAACCTCAAGAGCCCCGTGCTAAATTTCCCCTGTCAAGGCTGGATCATTGAGGCCAACATGAAGAAAGGATGCGGTAATGTTGCTACTGTTCTGATCCGCGAAGGTCAACTCAAAATTGGATCAATAATTGTTGCTGGTACATCGCTTTGTAAAGTCAAAGGCATGTCGTCAGCACAAGGCGTCTCACAGAAAATTGCAGGTCCTGGCTCAGCCGTGGAAGTAATGGGATGGAAAACACTCCCCGAAGCCGGTGATCAAGTTCTACAAGCGAAAAATATGGAAATTGCTCGCAAAGCCATAGATGTACGTGAAACACGTATCGCTATGAAATCTCAAGCAGATATCCTTGTGAAAAGAAATGAATCATTAGAAAATGCGCAAGAGCCGAATACCACTACCGAAACCGAAACCAAACGGTTACTCAATTGTATTATAAAAGCGGATGTTTCAGGATCAGCTGAAGCCGTAAACCATATGCTCGAAACTCTCGGAAATGATAAAGTTGGCGTCAGAATCATAGAAGCAGCAGTCGGTCCTGTTACAGAATTTGACGTATCTAGAGCCAAAGCTGCAAATGCAGTGATATATTCCTTTAATTTGAAGAATGAAAAGGATGTCATATTTCTTGCCGAACAAAATAAAGTGATAATTGCTGACTTTAATATTATCTACAAGCTAGTGGACGACGCTACAGAGCGGCTCATTAGTATGTTAGATATTGAATACGATAAAAAGATCTTAGGAGAAGCAGAGATAAGAGCTATATTCCCTATATCAATTGGAAAAAAGACTATGAATGTCGCTGGATGTCGCATATCCAATGGCTCAATACAGAGAAATAATCTTATCCAAACGCTGAGGAATGACAAAATCTTATATGACGGTAAACTCTCCTCGCTGAAAGTGATGAAAAAGGATATTGATGAAGTCACGAAAGGAAATGATTGTGGAATGGCGTTTGAAGACTATACAGAATTCAGTGTCGGTGATATAGTCCAAGCATACGAGAAAATTCCACGGCCACGATACTTATGAAACCAATAACTTCTTGTAAATAGCATATACATACATATATACATACATTTTATAATGATTTCACATACGATTTGTTATTTGTTCTTCCCACTGAACGCCAACCCATTCTTCAGTATACTTGACCTTCTGAGAAGCGTCTTTTTCGGAAACACAATCTTTTGAGCATGTCGCCACGTATATTGATCCCCAGTCCATACCGTTAAGAATCTCATCTAAAGGCAAGTCAAATTCAAGTTCTTGAATCGCTTGCGGCATCACTTGCAATTCAAATTGCCTTGGCGATTTGCACAATGGACAAGGCGGAAATGAACCTGAAGCTAACGTTTTCGTAAGAGCATCGCGATCAGAATAAATAAGAGGGTTTCCACCACGGTTGTACCTAATGACTTGGTCTGGGTTCTGCGCAACTCTGTCTGCAAAGTTCCTAAATGCCTTATCTGAATTATCCAAGGACTCTATCTGGCTCCTCGTAGACTCGTTAATATATTCATTATCGTCATCATCTTCTATTTTGATCTTACTCAGATCGATTTTATGATCTGATAGAACAGGATCTTTACTTAGCCGCTCTTTTTCCACTACTAAAAAAAACCCTGGAAACGGTCTTGGATCAATGGGCCAGTCAGATGTTTGTGGCTGGTCAACTGGTTTGTTTGATCCAGCTTGTAAATTGTTTTCTTCAGTTTTAGCAGGCTTCAAGGAGCTTTTCAACGGTTGTGAGTTTCCAGCAAAGGGGTTTGAAGTTTTTGAAGAATCGAATAAATAAGATCCTAGCTCAATCGACTGATTCTGAGGTTTTGCAGGTTCTGTTTGCGATGCTGGTTTTGATCGATCGATGATCGCCCTAATGCATTTCACAGAATTAATTTTGCGGCGACAAGAAGGAGATTTGCAAATGAACAAGTATATAATTCTGTCATAAGTAGTACTAATTTCGGCATTTATCTGCGCAAGTAAAGAATAAGGATTTTGGCAGTAAGGACATGTCGCGAGTGAGGAAAGGGGAGGAAAAGAAGAAGGCCAGAGCGGGAGACCCCCTAAACGGGAATCTATATATCTTGCAGAAGTATCTGCAGGCTCGTCGATATATGCCAAATATGTAGGAGTAGAATAAAGAGAATCAGGTAAATCTGAATCTGAATTAGAGTTGTAATCAGACATTAGCTATGTATTTTGAATGAATATGAGGAAGTAGGGGGGAGAAAAAAAAAATGGAAGTAGAATGATTGGGAAGTTGACCAAGGAGGAAGGCATCAATTCATATAAGGGGTTGAGAGGTCAAGTTTTGTTTGCGAAGGGATGTTTGTTTGTTTCTTTATTATGGCATATTAGCCAAAATAAATATGAATAACCCATTTAGTTATGTTTCCTGAAAAGAGAGAAACAATATAAAGAATAAGATAGATAAGAATGGGGGAGAGTAAGATGGTAGTGTGTTCAAGGAACGGTAAAGCATTGTAGCCCAAGAAAGTGAGAAGAGTATAATAAGAGAAAGCAAAGAAATAAAGAGTATTACTGAGCAATGTAGAAAACCAGGAATCGTATGTGAGTACCGGTAGTAGTATGAATTGAATAACATAGAGGACTAACCATATTATGAGGAAAGAATTGCAATGGACATCAAAACAGTAGGCCCATTCGAGTTCGCCAGTAGGTATTATTCCACGTTGACCGGACATTAAAAAGCGATGAGATATGAGCCAAGAGACTGTAGATACTATTAGGCCAATAAATACGAAATCGACGACGACCATGTAAATCATTAGACGGAATATAGCGAATATTGAGGGGCTAAAGGCGACGCCCCATGCGAGCGCGCTTAAGACAAGAAAAAGGCTTAAAAGAACAACAAACGAAGGATCATCGCGAGCCCATCTATTTTTTGTTTGTTTGTGATAATAGATTGATCTATAAACGCGTCGCGGCGATAGTATAAGGTAGCAAATTTCCCAGATAGCAGTTTCTAGGTCTAATGATGGCGGATTGGAAAGCCGTTTTATGAATTTAGGGATACTAAAAGATTTAGACGGTAATCTATTTTGTCTTGCATAAGCTTGTGATCTTTGAGAAGTTGAGCTGTCCGATAAAGGCAGCAATGGCGCATTTCGCTGAGACATAGTGTCAAAGGTTAAGTTGCTGTTGCGTATTTTGGGTATCTTTGGTAAGCCATGTAATGGCGAGATTGAGCAACGGCGAATAATTGATATTTTGTGGCACGTATTTTGACAGTAAATTACTATAAGTATCAAAATCATCACATGATCCTTTATTTAAATGCAGAATATGTGTAGGCCAGTCTGTAAGTGCATCAAAGATATGAGTAGCATACACCACAGTAGCACCGCGTTCTTCTGTCTCTTTGCGGAGGAAATTCATTAGTTTTAGCCGCACTAGTACATCTAAATCAACTGTAACCTCATCCAATAACAATATTTTCCATGGAACAAGTAATCCCATAGCTAATTGCACACGTCGACGTTCTCCATCTGATACTCTATTCATATGCCAGTTGACATCGACATCTAACAACTTCACTAACTCGTTGCACCGATCTTTGTACTCTTCAGACCCCATAGTCTCTAGCAATATGTTGACGGGCATATCATGGCGAACAATTGGGTTGCTTATCCATTCAGTACCAAGGTATCTGACACCCTCGGAATTGCTTCGAAATGGATCTACTCCGTCAATAGCTATACTATTCACTGGAGCAATAGTCTTGCCACTCAATAGCCTTAGAAGTGAGCTCTTACCTGCTCCGTTCGCACCAACTAGCAGTACTCTTGAACTTGATTCTATCTCGGCATTAACTGCGTTAAGCCCGACAGTGCCATCCTCATACACGTACGTCAGGTTCTTTATAGATATGACCATTGTCTAAAGTCAGAACCTTAACCAACCAACTGGCACCCACAACACGAAAAATGACAGAACTCACACAAGTTTGGTTTATCACAGATGCAGGATCGCCCGTAGGATTACAAACTGCACGCAAAGCTTTATCGAATGGTCATAGCGTCGTGCTCGGATGCCGACCTTCAGGCTACGCTGGCTGCAAGAAACTGCAGGACCAGTTCCAGTGGACTTCACTGCTAGTAGAGCTTGATCCACGTAACAAAGCGCTCTGCCAGAGTGCAATCGAATACATAGTGCGTAAATGGAACCGCATAGATGTTGTTTTTTGCTGTTCGTCAAGCTGTATCGTCGGTGCTGTAGAAGAGTGCGAAGATTGGCATATGGCACGCGCTATTGAGGACAACGTCTATACGCAGGTAAACATTATCCGTACTGTCTTGCCTACTCTAAGAGCACAAAGATCAGGTCATTTAGTATTTGTTACAGGGATTACTGGAGCAATAGGTATGCCAGGTCTCAGTATACTGTGCACTGTCAACCACTGTTTAGAAGGACTATGCGAGAGTCTTGCCTTTGAAATTGCGCCATTCAATTTAAAAGTATCAATTGTACAATTGCCATTGCAGGCAATGGCTCTGTACAAAACAACGTTCACCGCACAGCAACCAGAATATGAAAATTCAGAATCAACACGAGTCCGCAAACTTCTCAGTGGATTCCGTGCCCTGCCCCCAGACTCGCTAACGCTCGGAGTGCGTATAATTATGTCTATAGCAGGAACAGAAAACCCTCCCTTACGTATAGTCGCAGGAAAAGATGCTATTTCGCAGGTCCGCGACAAAATGCGAACTGTCTCTGAGGAACTCGAAGAGTTCATGACCACATGCATTGCTTGCGAAATCAATCCGCCGTCTAAACTACCATTCACAGAAGACACAGACTCAGAATCTGAAAAAGTACCTTCTTCAACAGAACAATCATAACAGAATATTTAGTAAACTATCCACCGTGATTTGCAATTCCTGGTTCTCTACTTCGTTTGTTTTTCGAAACGCGAACTTCGCGGTACTCAACACCTGCCTATATAGTGCACTGTACTCATCTGACGACTGTGAAACGCCTCTTATACGCAGTCCTGCAGTCACTGCTTTATGAAACTGCTGGTCTCTAGTGTCTTGACTTCTCTGGCGCTCGTTTTGGAGCTCGCATTGTCGCTCCATCTCTTTGTCCAATTCTGTTTGCTGTGCGACTTTCTTAAATCCTGCAAGTTTTTGCGAACTTGTATTCAGAAACTTGTTCCCATTACTTTTATTATTACCGGACACGTTAAATTTGTTAAGCATAACTCTTACCGCCCGCACATGCGCCTCGTTGTCGATCTTCTGAATATAAACACATATGTATTTCCCGGCTTGTGAAGGTATAGGTGCCAGAATCGCTTTACTATATATATCTATAGGACATTCTGTAAGCATAAATGACTGTAATAATTCGCTTAACGCGTGCGATTCACTAAAGACGCGCATAAACGGCGGCTCAATTGCCCATAATGGAATCTTATTAGGGTCGATTACGAGTCCTATAGCGATCTGTACGCCACGTAGCAATTTCCTATGTTCCAAATTGTCGCTATAGATCGTGAACGATAATTCAGAGGATACTCCTTGCACGTACAGAGAACAGCGGAGTATTCTATGCATGAACGCGATCCATTGGCCTGGGCTAGGCCGAAATTAGAGTTCACGAAATAGCTTACCAAGTGTAAGCAGAATATTCGTTGCTAGGTAAAATATAGGGTTAACGTAAATTATCACCCTAAAAAGCAGTCCCGCTGGTTTACCACACTAAGGAGTCCCAACAACGCAGGAATACCCTACTTCAGGTTCACCTAGAGTTTCGCACAAAACCAAGTACTCTAATACAAAGAAATGGCTGTTACTGTCGTAAAGAAGCAAGCTTTAGCCGCTAAAAAGGCTACCGTTAAGGGTGTGAACGGAAAGAAGCAACTGAAGGTGCGAACCTCTGCTTCATTCCACCGCCCAAAGACTCTCAAGCTTGCTCGCAAGCCCAAATATCCTCGCAAGTCTGTTGCACATTACTCTCGCGCTGATGACTACTCTATCATCATCGCTCCTATTACTACAGAGACTGCTGTCAAAGAACTTGAGAGCTCAAACACTCTTGTCTTCCAAGTCGATATCAAGGCTAACAAATACCAAATTAAACAAGCTATGAAGAATCTCTATAATGTCGATGCTGCTAAGATCAATACTTTGATCCGTCCTAATGGCACCAAGAAGGCATTCATTCGTCTCACTCCTGATCAGGATGCTATGGAGGTCGCTAGTAAAGCTGGTTTCATCTAAATGTAATGCCGAATGTCATCATGTGTAAAAGTCTATTTATGTACGCAACACGCAAAACGCCGACGTAGATTCACAAACAGCCAACAATCAAATCATTTTAACCATAATTTCTTAATACTCCTTTTATTAATTATTCACTGTTCTCCAGTAATCCTACTACTTTTGTTTTGGCCTATTAATGATTAATCACAGGTCAACTTTTTGCATAATTTACATCCCAACAACTGCCAGTACTTTTACCTACCTACCCTGCATATTGTTACATTGCACCACTCTTACTTATCCACACTCGTGAAGTTGTACTAGACAATAACTAGCACAATGCCGTCAGATGTGGCCGAGAAAAAACCACTGATACATTTAAATGGATCTTATGTCGCTATTGCACATACAGTATTCGCGATATCTGCCTTTGTTGTGGCCCTCGCTACCGGCATGACGCTCCATTTCCATAAAATCGTCCAGAACGAACATTTCGGTTACCCGGATGAATGGTTCCCCTCCGTTTCCGCAACAATTGGTGACAGGTACCCTGAACGATCTTTTTTTCAGATACTTATCGCTGTCACTTCCGGACCGAGGTTCGCGCTTATAGGTCTATGGTATCTCCTGTCCTACTCACCTACTTCTCGTTGGCCCTTGTTAACCACAGTATGCGGCCTTTTACGCACTTTCTGCTGTGGCGGATGGGTCTACATCACATCTACAGATGACCATGATGCCCACGATATCTTCATGATATCTTACCTGTTACTCACCATCCCGTGGATCATCGGTACAATATACCTCACTCCCTATAACCGATCGGCGCTGCTCATTCGCAAGAGAACCGCATTCATATATATTGGTTCGGTCCCTTTGCTAATTTATCTTTTTATCCAGCACAAAATCAAGCATATCCCTGGAGGTAAGTATTCTCACATAACTATTGCTTTCATCTACTAACTCTTTAGCTTACACCTACTATTCCTTCGTGGAATGGTCGCTTGTATTCTACGACGTCATATTTGACGCTGCAACTATCTTTGATTTCTCAACTTTCCAGATTTCTATTACAGATGCATCTGGAATATCAAAATTGTATGTGCACAACTTTCCTTTATAGCATGAATATACCTATCTCATCTGCTTTTTACCTTTTTATACAACAGTACTAACTCATTCTAGCTCGCACCCTAATCAGTTTCGGCCAGCTAATCCGATATCCCGCCTTAATTTCTGCATACACGTCATTAATTCATATGTCCTCTGTACTGCCGTGTCAGCGCTGCCTTTACTCATATGGTACTTCCCTCTGTGGGATATGGGCGTATCAGGCTTCGAAATCTCGTCTCTAGCCTTTGCCAGCCCGGCTCTTCTGCTTAACACTAAAATCAGGTTTGCCGTGTTCAAAAATATCGGTGCTGTCCAGTTCCTCGCCGCACTTTTTGGCTCAACGGCCTGGCTCATCAACCCTCCTGAACTGCGTCTGTTCGCTGACGGCTTAGCTACTGCCTTTGCTCTTCTCAGTTTTGTTGCAGGAATTGCAGGCTCTAAATCCGTACCTGGACTTGCAGACATGAAATCAATTGCCTATCTGGTTGGCTTCCTGCTCACTCTTGCTGGAAAAGTTGTATACAAAACTAAAAATCCTGCCTGGCCAGTAGTTAGACTCGAATCAGGAGGCCTTCATATTCCTTATATGATACTAGCCATCAGTGCTAGCTTATGGACATATAGAGAGCAGGCTTCGGCATCTCAACCCGGATTTGCTGCTCCTGTCAACAGAAAAGCAGAATTTTTTGTCGGTTTCGGTCTCGGTGGGTTGCTGTTTGCACACTACTACTTCTTTGGCGACGCATCTACAATGATCAACTGGGTTTGGGACGGATACCCCTTACACGGTCCTACTCCTGTCCCGTACGGATTCTTTATTGTGCTGGCTGCAGCTCTTGGTACGTTATTTGGAGCAATTGATGCTTGCAAACCTATGGCTACCAACTACCTTATATACGCGTTCAGCCTGTTCAATGTGTACCTGATTTTATTCAGAACCGGATGGAGAGGATTCGTTGGTTCTTTGAATCTGGCAATGTACTTATTTGCGCTGTTTCCCTCGTACTTGCAGGCTGCTAGCACGCTGCGCGTTGGCCAAGTGTTCGGATACGCCTCACTTCATTTCTTGCTGCTCACTCTAGAGCACGTATGGGTTGTCGCTTATGCTTTTGTTCCTTTGGGCAGCTTACTGAGAGAACGAACATGGGTAGTTGTTGTGCAGATATTCGCTTATATCGGAATCGGTCTGTACTACGTACAAAAGACTCAAACTCACGCTAGTTCGAAAACACATAAAGATGGGACCAAAGCACTGGAAAAGTCACTTGACAAAGTCTACATGTATGCTCGCAACGGAATCTTTCTTGCACTGTTCATTACAGGTGCTGGTATTCTATATAGATCGCCGACAAGCATACCTGAACCGTACCACCCAGAAGAACATCTTTTCACGGCTGGAATATGGACAATCCATTTTGGAATAGATAATGACCTCTGGGATTCTACTGGAGAGATGGCGAAGGTTCTAAAAGAGCTTGAACTAGATGTTGTTGGTCTTCTGGAGACCGATACGGAGCGATTCCTTCTCGGTAACAGAGATATCGGTCAAGAGTTGGCAGAAGAGCTCAACATGTACTATGACTATGGTCCTGGTCCTGCTGCACACACGTGGGGATGTATATTGCTCTCTAAGTTCCCTATTCTGAAATCAACACATCACCTAACTCCATCTCCTGTGGGCGAATTAGCTCCTGCCATTCATGCCACGCTAGATATGTACGGCCAAGAGGTCGACATAGTAATATTCCATTCCGGCCAGGAGGAGGACGAGGAAGATAGAAGACTGCAAACGCAAGCTGTAAGTACAATTATGGCTGAATCGCAGAACCCTCTTGTCCTGCTGAGTTATCTTGTGACTGATCCGCTTAAGGGAAACTACAACACTTATGTGAGCGAGTACACGCGCATGCTCGATATAGACCCGACAGACGACGATAGATGGTGCGAGTACATTTTATATCGTGGACTTAAACGTAGCGGCTATGCGCGTGTATCTAGAGGTACGATCACAGATACGGAGATTCAAGTGGGCAAATTCATTGTCGGCGAAGAACCGAACAAATCGAACCGCCGGATCCGTGAACGCAAGGTGCCGCAAGCACGCCGATTCCCCTCAATGTTCAAGGGTAAAGGCGTACGTGAGCACTTCTATCACGTGTTCCCCAACCCTCGTTACTACGAATAAGATTCAAGATGTAATTTGCAATAACATGTCATACTGTTACGTATATAACTTAGAGTTGGCTTGGAGGCGATAAGTTACCCGGCGTAGAGACAACTTGTATGAACATTGAGGCAGACACCACCGTCATATTGCATTGTGCAGATAAATCATGGTGGTAAGTACATTTATGGTATATTTGTAATAATTTTTGTGAAATATAAAAGACTAACAATTAATAGGACGAGTAAGTTTGATAAAATCTTGTGCACTTTTTTGGCACGTATGTTGAGACAATGAATACTAACTAAAGTAGTCTTGGATATCCTTCTACATGTGCTCCAGGATCCAGCACAGGGTACCCCGGTTGCCTTACGAGCGAGCAAAAACAGAAGCTAGAGCAAATGAGAAGCGAGCTCAAGGCTTTAGGATACGAAGAGAATCTTGATGACGCGACGTTGTTGCGGTTCCTGCGTGCAAGGAAATTTGATGTTACAAAGGCTAAAGATATGTTTGTCGTATGTGAAAAATGGAGGAAAGATTTTGGCGTTAAGGATATTGTGGAGAATTTCCACTATGTGGAGAAGCTTGCAGTATCTGAATACTATCCTCAGTACTACCATAAAACCGACAAGGATGGCAGACCGGTGTACATCGAACAATTGGGCAAGGTAAACATTACCGAAATGTACAAGATTACAAGTATGGAACGTATGCTGAAAAATCTTGTATGGGAATACGAATCTTTAGCCAATCATCGATTGCCCGCTTGCTCTAGAAAAGCCGGATATCTTGTTGAAACTTCTTGCACCATCATGGACCTCAAAGGAGTAGGTCTCGGTCAGATATCGCAAGTGTACCACTATGTGCGTGAAACTTCTGTTATCGGGCAAAATTATTACCCTGAACGAATGGGTAAGTTTTATATGATTAATGCCCCTTTCGGTTTCGCAACTGCCTTCAAGATTATAAGGCCTCTTCTGGACCCCGTCACAGTAGAGAAGATCTTCATTCTGAGTTCGAACTACAAAAACGAACTACTGAAGCAAATTCCTGCGGAAAACCTTCCTGATTACTTAGGCGGTAAATGCAAATGCCCTGGAGGCTGCCAATTCTCGGATGCGGGACCATGGCACGATCCTCAATATATCGGTAAAGAAGGTGAGGCTATTTCCGCTGCTGAATACGCTAAGCAGTACTTAGCTAAACAAAACAGCCAGGAATCCAAATCTTGAATTTCTCCCTTTTCTGTCAAACTAATTTCAACCTTCTTTTAGTACTCCCATCATAGATCTCACTTCTTTTCTTCTATACAATAATGCTTGTATTTCTGGAACGCGTTGTTGTAACTGTAGCAATTCATCTATCGGTAGTCTTTCGGTTTCCTGCGGGATCAACGGTTGTGGGTCCTGAATATCAACCGAATCGGGCAAATTCAGTGACACTGGTAATTTGTTCAATACTTCTTGCATTTGTTTTGTAATTTCCAGCGGTTTGGTCCGCCGTAGTTCAGTCACTTCCGAAATCAGATCGTTCGCTTCTTGGAAATGATCTCGCAGCTCTTCCAACAGCGCAGAATCAAATGGCTCAACGCCTTTTCCTTCTAGATCGTCTAAATTAAACGTTGACATTGATTCACCATCGACTATTAGCGAATTCATAGCATAATTCATAGTTTCCTGGAGCCAGTGATCAAGTATAGGTTGCACTTCACTAATACCTTGCTCACGGTCTTCAGCGTCTTTAAAATGTTGCTCAACCCGTGTAGCCAGTTCATCCTGCCATAATTCATAAAGATACTTAAGATCTTCCCGCACTAATGAGATCTTTTGCGGCTCGTTTCCTGATATAATGTTCTCCTCCATGGTTTTGTAAACAGCAGTCGTAGGTGGGTTGATGGGAGGTGTTGATGGCGTCCGATTGGTGGGCAGGTAGGGTAACTTTGTTCAAGCTCTTTTTCTTGGTAGTAAGATCAATTAATTAATCACTGTCGCAATGACACATATTGGTCCGGAACGGCCTCAACGATCAAAGGATCATGTGACTGTTGGTGCAGAGCCTCTGTCTTCTGAAGAAGCCCACCAAGTGATGAAGGAAATGAACAAAATGCCTTTGTTCATGACTGAACTTGACGAATCTGATGGCGAAGGAGGTGAGAATATTCCTCTTGAAGCCATGAAAGCTTTACAATTTGACGACGATTCAGATGCTTACGAAAATGCAAAGAGTTTTAAAGATCAGGGTAATGAGTCTTTCAAATTCAAAGACTACTCGAACGCTATTGCGCTTTACGACAATGCGCTGAAGATCAAGTCTCAAATTGCCGAAGGAAAACGCACAACTATTGAACCTCTCGGCAAACAAATGTCGCTATGGCTGTCCTGTTACCTCAACAAGTCAGCTTGCAACCTTGAACTGAAAAACTATCGTCGTTGTATTAACGACGCTAAACAGGCTTTACAAATAGACCCCAGGAACCTAAAAGCCCACTATAGAGCATCGAGGGCTTTTCTTGCACTTGACAAAACTGACGAATGCTTTGAATTATTACGTCATGGTCTGGAAATTGACTCTCAGAATCTTGCTTTGCAATCTGTGCTAAAACAACTTGCATCGCGGCGAGAGTATCTCGACAGGATAGAAGCGGCCAACCGTGAAAGAGAAGAGAAACGAAAACTCAATGCCGAAGCATTACTAAAAGCCAAGAAACATTACAAACTTCTATTCCAAAAAAGTTTAGCATCTAATGACTCTATGCCGGCTGGTGATATTGCCTTACTTGACCATAATAATGATCCCGCGACAACCTTTACTGAAGACACAAGCTTGTACTTCCCGGTTGTCATATTGTACCCGCTAGTATTGCAGTCAGATTATATAGAATCGTGGGAACAATCTATCACACCAGCTGAGCAGTTAGAGCAGCTGTTTGAGCAACCAGCTCCATGGGATGAGCAAAATGAATATGCAAAATCTACGGTCGAACTATTCGCCGATACTCCTTCAGGCGGTCTTTTGAAGATAGGGAAGAATATACCGCTAATAAAGATTCTGGAAAACGGCAAAGTTCCTCTATTAGATGGGATTGTTCGTCTGTATGTGACTCCAAAACAAAGATCGTCGGAGTTCATTGTGAAACATAAGGAATCAGTTGAAGAAAGAACCAAGTCTAGAGTAACGATTAATCAGTGTTAATGAAAAGAAATATGTATTGTTATTGTACTTTTCGCCCTTATTAATTTAATTACCATTGTGGTATCCCATAACTGCTGCATATTTCTGCTTCTCTTCACTTGACAACTGATCGGCATGGTTCCACATAGCAGATGATTGTCGAGCACGGTACCGTGATGACAAGTTACCTTGAAATATATCGTCCATTTTTAATGCAGGTAGAGGTCCAAATACTTGATCTGGGTCAATATTTTTCTGTCTTCGAAGGAGTTCTCTCAATTCCGGCGAGTTGGCCCAGTCTTTCAACACAGGGTCACCTTGCTCGTCTTCAGAATCACTGGCAATTTCTGGAAGCTCTGTCTGTTCGGCCGAAGGTGTCACAATTTGTTTAACAAACCTCTTAGGTGTAGCAGGATTTTTGGATACTTCCTGAGAGAAAACAGCATTCGTCTTAGGAGCTAATGTCGATGAAAACTTGATTGTATCATTCGAGATTTTAACAATGTTATCCATAATCGCATATTTAGTATCTGATTTCCCTTGCTGACTTGTTAATAATGATTTCATCATGCTAGAACCATTAGTGGTAGCACTAGACGGTTTGCGGATGGGTTTGATATTGAAATTAGTGGTGTTTGACCGAAGCGTTGAAGGGGCTGTAGACGTTCCTGGTACAATTTTTCTTATTTTGTCTCCTGTGGCTCTTCGTTTGGAACTCACCGGCTCCTCATCATAATTTCGTTTTATCGCTTGATCAATTGGCTTTACGTCCTGTTCTGGTATATCGTTTTTCTGAACATAAGAAGGTTTCATAAGCCTAGGCTTTCTATCCTTGGCAGCAGAAGAGGAACTTGAAACCGATGCAACTTTTGATAATGCGTCCTCTTTCTGTTGAGCTTGCTGCTGTTGGCGTTTCATATTTTCAACTCGTCGTCTCTCATACTCTTTTCGCTGTTCCATTCTCTTGACAGCTTCCTCGTCCCGCTGTCTTTGTGTTTTCTGAAGTCTAACAGGAACGTGACTAGTTGCATTGGAGATAGTTTTTGGCCTGGTGTTATCAATGGGTCGGTTCTCTTGTTTTTCCTGGTTTTTGACATGCATAGTTTGTCGCTGCTGATCTAGATTCCTACCTGCATTCATTGATACAGTAATCGGGACTGGCGGTGGCTTCGATTTGGATCCATCCTTAAGCACTAGTTTTTGGCGTCTTCTGCTCTGAACTTCATCCTTAGGGGGTATTGGAGGAGGATATTTAGATGTTAAAGGCGAAGAGTCTGTTGCAGATTTTGAAACAACGTATAATGCATTAGAGCCGACTGACTTTTGTCCTTTAGGAGAGAACAATCCATCTGAAGACAAATTTTCTTGGAAGTTTGGTGCTGCTAAAGGCACATTAGGCTGATTGTTTGCAGAAGTACGTGGCTGTACCAACTGAGATAAAGGTCGCTGTATCTTTTGCGATTGTTGTGCAGCAGGTATTTTCAGATTTCTTGTGGGAGATTCTCGCTCAGGTGACTTGGGTCTGCTTAAAGACGACAGGCTGTCCGACATGGTTGATTTCAAAGATTTCACTGCGGCGCCTACAGGAGACAAAAAGCTGAAAACCTGGCTTGATGCTTGCTTTGTAGGAGATCCTAAAGTAGCTGACGGCTTTTGTAAGTTGGAAGGAGCGGTAGGTACAAGAGACTCTGATGGAGATAAATAAAGACTTGAAGATGTGCTCGAAGTAGAATGAGAATCGCGTTCAAAAGGTTGATTGTTTTTAGCAGGACTAGGAGATTTTGGGTGTTTCACTATATTTGAGATTCTATGCTGATCAAAATGAAGTGAGGGTAAAGAATGCACGTTTAGAAATGTATCGGGATTCTCTTTATCTGCGGGTAGTCGATTAGAGGCGGGTACTCTTATGGGTGAGCAACAATTTGTCAAAGGGCCAGGAGTTTTCATTAAATCAGCGATATTGATGTTGTTTAGTGAGTTTTTTGAATCCATGACAGTTGCCATATACTCATTTAGCCATTCTAAGTCGTAGCGCAAAGCATAGGAGAAGTTTTCCACGTCAGATTGAACGAGGGATTTGGCATTAGAAATTTCAGCGTTCATCCAGGGAAGTGACCCATATTGAGGTCGGTTTCTGAGGTCTTCCATGACCAATAATAAGTACAATAGTGGTAAATGTGAAAGTAGTAACAAGTAAAGTAGAATAGTTGTTTATTTTGTATCCCAAGATAGGAAGTTGTATTAGGGTTAATATGAATTAGGTTTCGTTGGTGGTGACCAGCAAGCGGTCTGAATACGCCTTATTGAAGATGAGAAAGAACACATGTTGAACGAGTCTTAACCAATTAAATTAATAATAATAATATGTCTAGTGATAGAACTGGAATGACTGCGCAAGGGTTCATGTAATCTGACGGTTAGTTATTTGCGGAATGTACGAATAGTAGGCCACACGAAATCTTTTGTTAGCCTCGTAAGTGCAAAACGTACCTATTCAATTAGCCAAATGTGCACATATTTTTGGCAATTGTATTCTTTTTAAAGGAATTAACAATCAAAATCGTTAACTTAGATACATTTTTGTGTAGGTATAGTGTAGGGGAGGCGTTTAAACTGTACCGATCGCAACCGCCTCGGAATTTGCAAATATAGAGATTTACCGAGCTGCATATCTTTTAGAAAATTTGTAGCATTCATTCCACGTGTAGATATTAGAGTGTTAAACCGAAATTAACACAGCCAATCACTTAAAATAAACGATATTTTACGCAATCATGGCGATCCTTCTTGTATTTGCAAGAAAGCCAATAAAATGTGTTTTTACCCTTAACCCTTAATTTTATGATGAAAAAAGAATATTCGCTGGGTGTATGTATTTAGCGGTAATGGCGCTATTGTGACGACATAACACTGTTCATTCGATAATAATTTTTGTTATTTCTTAAGTATTATAATATATATAATTGCAATATAAAATAGTTAAGATTCGTCTGCCATTGTATCCTTAAAAGAGGTCGGACGGTAAGAGTGCATTATTTTTGAGTTAATCACATGTAGATAAGCAAAAGTTTAACTACGATACACCTTGTCACATGAATAAATATTATACAAAATAGGGGGGTTATATAAAAATCTCCTCACAAACCCGGGTTCCCTTTCTTTCCTTTCATTATTCATTGATCTCGTTTTCAATAAACACTTCTGGTTATTCAATCTTTTTTTTTTTAATTCTTGTATTCCTTTTCTTCATAACCTGAACTATGCCATCTGCTTTTTTAGCGCACGTATATTCTTATCCTGTCGTGGCATCTACAACGGAGAAAATCATTGCTTTGAGCCCAGTAAAGGACGCTATTGCTAAAACATCTCCTTATATCGATGCTTTTGCTTCAAAGACTGCACCTCTTGTCCAGCCCGTAAAGCCTCTGTTGGCTAAGGCGGATAAGCTAGGTGACTCTTCTCTGACGAAAATCGACTCATTATACCCTTCTGTTAAGGCCAAGATCGATAGTACTGAACCTATAATTGTCGAAAAGCTAACAGCTGTCGATGGCAAAGTTGCTCCAGTTATCAAACCGCTAAATGACTCTTTCGAAAGTATTGTTACCAAATATTTGCCTAAGGAAGGTGCAAACCAACTGACTGTAGAATCTTCTACTGAAACCTACCGCACCTATCTTATCATTCTTGAAGCCATCAAGCGCATTCTCCCATTTTTATATTCTTCAGCTGAATTAGCCCAAACAAAAGGCGCAGAAGTTTCTGCTCATGTTAAAGAGATTTACGGCTCCAAGCTCAATGAGCCCAAAGAGAAATCATTCACGACCCCTGTTTACGCGTCTGTTGCCACAGGTGTGGATGTTGCAGGCGAAGTTGTTACTGCTGTTAATGGATACATCAGGTCACGCCGTTCTTCATCTGAAGGGTGTACCAAGAAAGATTCCAAACCTGACAAAGTTGTATCGGAACTTCCTAAGGTCACACAAGAGACTCTCGCTCCCGCTGTGCCTGTTAACTAAACAAATATGATAATCTGATATTCCATGCCTGATTCGATACTATTATTTATTTGTTTATTTGTCTTTATAGAGCATATTTAACCCTTAAATCTCTGGATTTTGACCTCTATTATATATATATCACCACGGTTTGACTAACCTCCTCCCAACGTACCATTTCGCCATTAGCAAGTTTGAATACAACGCCAGGATCATATGTACATTGATATCGTGCAGCCGCATGAATCGGCTTGCATTGTGTCTGTATCAACTAGGCCAAAGATTGGATCTCGTCCTTATAAGCCGAACGACCCCTTGATAGTGAATTCATCCTCAAAGCCATTGCCCTACACTAAAACGTCTACCTTCATCATATCTGTACTTTATCTCTTGAAATTTTTAGTTGCTGCATTAATATTATTTAAATTCATTTGGACATTTGTGCTTTCAGACTTCACTGCTTCGTTACTCCATCTGACGCCGTTCCTTAACATGTTGAAGGATCTGCCACCTATTCAGCACGTTTCATCTCGCTATTCTCCTTTGTTCCACCGCGTGTCTGACATAACTGTTTTCTCGTCGCGTTTGCCAAATCTCTTGCTTATTGCTTTTATTTACTTTCTATTTTCGTTACAAATTTACAAGCAAGTCCGCGTTACAGCCATACGAAATGTCGGGATCAGCATTGAGTACCACTCAACTTGGCTGGGTTCACCCCAAAATACCTTCATTCCCTCCGACCGGCTCAGAGGCATATTTATAAACGAAGGATTCAAGGGCTTGACTGTACAAACATATCTTCTAGCCCTCTGCGACAACCAATCTGCTGCCACTGAATTATTCCCCACTCTCACCCTTCGCAGGCCAGCCGTGGAGCACATTAGACATTACATATGCTCGACCATGCAACTATACAGCTAGTTAATTGTTGAAGATGCGACGACACAGTACAACTCTATACTGTAATCTTAAGATTAATGTTTTATTATATTCTTTTTTTATTATGGATATTTGGATGCTAGTATGCGCCAATAGTGAGAAGGAGGGTATAAACCCTAATTTGGCATAACAACCATGGTTATTCACAGTCACAACCCCTCTATCGTGGAAGCCTCCTCAAGGTGTCCCAACGCACGCAGTAAAGCCAATTGTTCCACTGATACTTCCTACCAGTTTATTACCTTGACGAAGATGGCCTCTATTTTCGATCCTACTAAAGAAGATATCCAGCTTTTAATAGCTGCTAACGCTCACATTGGTGCCAAAAATGTACAGGTCCGTAACGAGCCTTACGTCTACCAAAAGCGCGTTGACGGTGTCAGCGTCATTAACGTCTCCAAGACCTGGGAAAAGCTCGTTTTGGCTGCTCGTATCATCGCTGCTGTCCCCAACCCCGAAGACGTTTGCGTAATCTCTGCTCGTTCTTTTGGTCAACGTGCCGTCCTCAAATTCGCCGCCCACACCGGTGCTACTGCCATCGCTGGTCGCTTCACCCCCGGCTCCTTTACGAACTACATCACCCGATCCTTCAAGGAACCCCGTCTTATTGTTGTCACTGACCCGCGCACTGATGCCCAAGCGATCCGTGAAGCCTCTTATGTTAACATCCCAGTCATCGCTCTCTGTGATACTGACTCTCCTCTTGACTTCGTAGATGTCGCCATCCCCTGCAACAACAAGGGCAGACACTCGATAGGTCTCATCTGGTACTTGCTTGCTCGTGAGGTCCTACGCATCAAGGGAATCCTTCCCCCGCGCACTGTCCCATGGTCTGTCATGCCTGATCTTTACTTCTACCGTGACCCCGAAGAGGCTGAGAAGGCCGAAGCAGCTGCCGCCGCCGCTGCCGCCGCCGCTCCTGCCGAAACTGCTGAGGCTATCGACTTCTCTGCACAACCCGAAGAAGCCGCCGTTGTCGGTGAAGACGACTGGGCTACTGGTGCTGCTCCTGCTCCCGCTGGTGAGACTAACTGGGGCGCTCAGCCTGCTGCTGATGACTGGGCTGCTGAGCCTGTTAAGGCTGCTGCCGAGTGGTAAGCTTTGCCAATATAGCTAACTCACTCTTAATCGATTGTCATGAATCATTCCGCGGTCTATGGATTATAGTTACGTGTTTTGAGTTCTCTCTATCATTTGCATGAGCTATTTTCTTGGATCCTAATTGTAAGTCTTATGGTTTGCGATATAGTGCTTTTCCTCGTGCGGGAAATGCAACATATGAAATGTCTAAAATGTTGTTATATATGTAGCTGTAATAATAAAATATACAGCAGCTGCTTGAGTTCATACCGCACTGCAGACGGCCTTTGGTTTGTTTTTTTTCGCAAAGAAGAAATCAAACAGCAGACCCGCTATTTGCAATGATGCACTCCCAGATATTAAATAAAGCAGCGATTTGAACGCAAGTTGGTCAACAGTAACTCTAGAAAGATACATTACCACAGAAGCTGCCCCTTTAGCAGTTTCCAGCCACAACATTGGCATGATCCCCCATAAGACGTCGTCACCATTAGCTAAATGAATATTGGCCCCAAGCAGGTAGAAATGACTAAAACAATTCACTATATTCCAGTACAAAACAAGGCTCTGATATGAGTATTTAGTGAGCACTTCACATGGTGCCTCTCCAAACTGTTCTATTGTTGAAAGGCATCGAGACTGGAATAAACTTGGATTGATGTCGTAAGTGCAAACACCATCTGAGTCAAACAATACTCTTCGAGAATAGTAATATAACACTTTACATAGTTGTAGTGGCGCTATATCGGTGTCTATACAAAGTTCTGACGCACGGGCAACTTCAGCAGTCGATTGAACGCACCAGCCGTAAGGCTTGGATCTCAGTATTTCTGCATATATCATAGCAATTGTTTCAGTGTCTTGTATTTTAGAAAGATCAATCATGACTGAACCGTAACTTAATATTCCTGTGAATAGTGCAAATGATACACTTTGCCAGGAAAGCATAAAGTATAGTATCCCGTGAATATAATCATTGCAAAGTAATTGTGGTCTTGAATGAAGCCAATAGTCTCTTTCCTTAATGCATTCCTTCAAATCACCTTTTTGCCTCTTCATGGTCTTTGTAAAGAAGCAGAAAATATCCATTGCGACGGTGAGTCTAGTCGTTAAAAAGAAGCATAGCAGTTCCAGGACCCTTTGCCGACAATGACGCCCAAGAGGCATGAAATTCTTCCCTAACAGGGGTATCCGACGAGACTGTTAGACAAACATTTGAAAAAGTCCAAGTCATAGATATCTCAAAAACAAGGAAATGAAAAAAGAACTATTGAACTGTAGCGTTGATGGTATTGAACTCAGATATGACTGGCGTATCCCGAAGGCAAATGGCATCGCACAATCAAGCAGCGACAGCCGCCGGGTGGCGGGGGGATTTGTTTCGCGTCCATAATAAGCGAATCACTTATTTTGCATTCAGCAATTAATAAAACGTCGGATATATCATTCAAATAAACCGAACTACAATATTACCGATGCAATTCAAAACCCTAATCCAATCCACCTTGCACTTAGATTTCGACAGAACCGATCGATGTATTGATGTCATTAAACCTGCTCGGAGACCGGCCAGGTTACCATTGTGCAACGTGTAGAGTAACGTATCATGACTCACTGAGATGGATCGATCACTGCAACTCGAGATCGCACCTAAAAGCAATTGGTCAAGAGCATGTATTGGCGTATGACCGAACGGCGACTCTTGAGGAAGTTAGGATGAGAATTCGTCAACTTGCCGAGATGCAAAAGCCAAAAAACGAGTCATACGACCTTCGGAAAAATATTGCAGCTAAAGAAGAGGCTATCGAAAAGGAGAAAACGCGAAAACGTGAAGATAGGCGGATCCGGAGGCAACAAGAGCGCGCTGCTAAACGATCTAATGACGATTCGGAGTAAGAAATATTATGACAAACATTACTTAAAATGTAGTACCATCAAATGATTTGTGTCTTTGATTTGACAAGACCACCAGAGAAGTTGCGCATGATATGAGAACGTGAGTTCCGATCCTGAATTCTGTGGAAAGCTTGACGCACATGACGGGGTTCAATAGCAGACACTTGCTTTTCTGGTCCACTAAACAAGAAATGATCATGAGGCTTACGGTCTGGAGATTCATATCGCTTGTTTTCAATTGCTCCGACCAATAAAGCCTCTCCGGTGAGAATCTCGACCATGTCAAAAGTCAGAAACCCGAGAATATCCATGATATCGTCATTAAGTCTGCCTTCAACAACTTGCGTAGTACGGGCCCATTCCCTGAACCTCTTAGCTTTACGATAAGTAAAAGATGCTTGGCGGCATTCTGACCAGTGAATGTATTCTTCTCTTGTCATTTTACGGGTCTTTTCGTCTGCAACTTTTAGTCTCACCATTGTCGCTAGGTTCTCCTCCTTGTCAAGATCTTCATCATCGTCATCCTGTTCAGGTACACGTTCTGGAAACATACAGACAAGTTCCCAAGAAAGTCTAAGCGATTTCTTTTTGCGAGTTTGAGCTGTACCGGCAGCTGCACGTTTCCCGGGAGCGACATCGCCTGCTGCTAGTTCCTCCTCGTCTTCCTCCTCTTCTACAATATCAGCGTCACCGCCATCCTGTTGGCTTTTAGCGCGCTTTCGAACGTCTTTCCAGCCGAGAAATGTGCGCAATCGAGATATTTTTGCTTTATCGTGACGGATCTGGAACATGAGATCTTCAGTGGATATACTGCGTGCACCTCTGCGGCTAGCCAACTGCCCGGCCTGACTCAAGATCTCAATGACTTGCGATCTCACAATATCCTCGATCAACGCGGTAGTTTCCGGTAGTGGATCATTAACTTCTCCTGCAATAAACATCATCTGCTGAATTTCTACTTTGTATTTGTATTTGTCTTTGTCCTTATCCATTTTGACGGGGTTGGTAAATGGTAAGTAACGTCGCTGGGGAACCTTCATGGTTCACCCACATACACACTCAGACAATGAAGAAGATCAGCGATTACACGAAATGGACACATGGCGATCTTATAAGAAGAATCAATGAGCTCGAAAAGGCTATTGGAAAGCGCATGCCTACTGTCGCACCGAAAATCACGAACACTCCTGAACTCGAAGCCAAGCTGTTTGCCAATACCCGCCATGTTGCGCTAAAATTTTCGTACTTCGGATGGAGCTACAATGGGCTGGCAGTTCAAAAAGAGCCGACGCCGCTTCCGACAGTCGAAGGTACAATTTTAGGAGCTTTGGCTAGATGCAGATTGATCCCGCAAGCGGCAGAGTACGAGCCCGAACTGGTCGATTTCAGTCGTGCCGGACGTACAGACAAGGGAGTGTCAGCACGCAGTCAAGTAATCAGTCTTAAAGTACGGAGCTTGCTGAACAGAGAGCAGCAGATGGACCCGACATTTGATGAACATGAACTTAAGTACACACATATGCTGAATAGTTTACTACCTGAAGATATACGGTTCTACCAGGAGTGCCTGCGGCCCCCAGCAGGGTTTGATGCACGGTTTTCCTGCAAGTCTCGGCGATATCGGTACTTTTTCTTTGCACATGATCAATTTGGCGCGCCTTTTGTGAATATACATCAGATGCAAGTGGCCGCTGCGCTCTTTAAGGGTGACCATGACTTTAGAAACTTCTGCAAGGTAGATGGATCAAAACAAATCACGAACTTTGTAAGAACGATATATGATTCGCAGATCATCGAGATCTCTAAAGATGCGACGACAGGCCGGACATTGTACGCATTTGATTTGCATGGAAGTGCATTCCTGTGGCACCAGGTTCGGAGCATGATCGCGGTCCTGTTTCTGATTGGACAGGGGCATGAAGAACCACGAATTATTGAAGAGCTGTTTGATATAGACAAGTACCCGGGTAAGCCAGGCTACATTATGGCTGAGGACTTCCCCCTGGTGCTCTGGGATATAACTTACGGTGCAGATGTTGTGTGGCAAGATTGTTCACGGGACACAAAGACCATGCAGTCGCTGAGTGATTGTTTTTATAACCAATGGTATTCGACGGCTGTACGAGGAAGCATTCAACACCAGATCGGATCGACCGTGGTACAGTCAGCGCCAACCCAAACACATATGCGCATAGTGACTGGTGGCGGACTGGGCTGCCCACTACGCAAGTACGTGCCATTGAAGGACAAACCTAGAGGACTAGAACCTGAGGAGGTCAACATGAGATTCAGAAAAAGAAAAATAAGAGATGATTAGCTTAGCGAAAAACAGTTGAACTGTTGGTAAAGTTCTGCTAACTCAGAGTTTAAATGCACCTTATTTGGAATAACATTTGCACGACATAACTCTGATCGAACTATTAATAATGTCTAAAGTCTGTTTTATAAGATACAAAGTATCAAGCGCTGAATTAAATGCTTAATTGATCGATCAATTAGCACCAAAATATTGGTGCTAGTCAGAATGAAATTATCTTTAATTGCATTGCAGCAAAACTCAATATACAATCAAGGGAAGCTGCTAATACTACAAGGCGAGACTTTCAGGGGCCATGTGAGAAAGAGTTATCTAGAAATCACACGTTGGTCATTCACCGACTTACCTTATGTACAACCGCATATTGAGAAATTATGGCTCATCAAAACAGTTATTGCGTTATATGCTGCCGAATATATCATATTAGGAATCTTTGCCGCGGTGGAGTATGCGCAAGTCAATAATGCCCAAATTTCTTTTACGCTCTATCATCTGCATTAAGATCCACAGAATTAACCAGGAACTAACTCTATTAATCGAAGCCGATGAGAACATTCGCAACAAATAAAGCAGCCTTTATTTAAGTGCTCTTATTCGTGCTGATAACGTAAAAAAAGGGCCGCTTTAGGTTACGCATCTGATATCCTAGCACCCTTAAAGGCCGATCGTGCATAATCCTCATAACATCCAAACATTTGGCCAAACGACTTCGCTATTGCCTGCGAATTTCGCAAGATTTCCATTATTCTCCCCGATTTTTTGTATCCCTCTAGCTAGCCAAGTTCTCTGCAGCATTCCGGCTATGCCGTAGACCTGCAGGAGCAAAATTAGCGTTTACATATAACCTTATATTATAAATTTGAACCAACATTCCAATCAACTTCATCCACCTTGTCGACCAATCCGGTAAAACTATGGGGAAATATGCGTAATTCTGTTGATGGTTACTGTGACAACCATCAACAGGCTTGTATGCTGGTTTTTTTTTGTACGATTGTTTAAGCGTCTCATACGAGCGGAAAACTTTACGGCCGTACCCGCATTGAACCGCTAAGAACGCATTACGCATCCTGCGCTGAAACCTCGGTATGAACATCGCATGCATAGACTTGAAATATTGACATTCACAGAATTTATCGCCAATGATCGCTACCTATCAGTAATACTATGTCAACAATTAATTGTTTGTAATACCGAGTCTGAAGCATTTCCGATCACATTAATAATCTGAACTAGCTTCTCCCTAATGCTTTTATCGGAAATCCATAGCGATTTTTAATACAGCCACTCATGCGCTTGAAAATAAAAATATACTTTAATGTTCTCCTCATTCGGCTTTTACAAACTCTAACTTTAGTGGCAAAAATAAAAACATGAAAGGAAAAAAGTTTTCATAACCAACTTACTCTTTTACTCAAAGTTCGCAGCAAGGTTTAAATCCTCCTGCCAATTCTAATCTTCCTTCTTATACACTTTCTGTACGAGAAACGCGAAGAGGTTGGACAAACATACAGCGCTTCAATCCTCTTTCAAGCTATTTGTTTCTAAATCTATCTTCTTCAATTTTCCCCGTTCATCCTTCTTCCCCTTTTTGCTCGAACATACCCTTTGACGTTAACCTTTTTTACGAACAAAGGCCCGTCTCTCCTTCTTTGTCATCCTTCTTGTCTCGTTTCCGAACTTTTATTTTAAACAGTCTGATTGAAACTGTTGCGTTCGACTGCACATCTCACTAATCGCTTGGACTCAGTAAACTAATTACTAGTAAATTGACCATCGATCTGCACTTGACCTGCTAATATCGCGCGCTTCATCTCTAATCTATTGGTTGTCAGTTTGTCGATAACAATACAGCTTTATCGTCAACGGTACTAAAACAACAATTCCAACAAAACTATCAATCTTGATTTTGTTTTATTGGCTGGATTTATCCCTTGAGATCGAACGTACTATTCTATTCGAGTAACCGTTCCATAATCTTTTTCTCGTTTTCGGTCCTGCATATATATATCAATTCGAAAGGATATTTCCTTAACACACTCCCCCCTTACATATAGACCTACTTAGTGTTGCATTTTCTTCACTAATGGCCTCTAACGTATCACAAGATCCTCAACGCGACCAGCAGCTTCAGAATCCAATGACAGCTCACTCCGCATCCACAAACCGTATGTATGCCGGATACTCAGCGCCGAACTCAAACGTGCTTGCTCCTGTAGGCCTTCCACAGGCTCCGCAGAATCAAGGTTTGCAACCGACTTTTACCGGTTTTGTCTCTTCAACTCAGGATGCTATACTTCTTTTCCAGGCCTGCTTGAATGGTGTTCTGCAGCAAGTATCTCGTCGTCCTCATGATCGCGAACGGTCCTTCCTTATCAAGTCGGGATCTATTTTTATTTTTAATGAGGGTTCTTCCGGTATCAAGCGTTGGACTGACGGTATTGCCTGGTCTCCTTCACGTATATTGGGCAACTTCCTTGTGTATCGCGAATTGGAAAAACCTTTTGCCCCTGGCGAGAAGAAGCGTGCTACGCGTCGTCGAAGAGCTAAGAAGAAAGGTGAACCTTATCACATGTCAGACGCTCCTGATGTCATGGAACATCGTGAGATGCAGGTAGCAGCTGCCGCTGCAGCTTCTGCCTCCTCAAATCCAGCATTACGCCCTAATGACCGTGGTCCTGGTGGTGACGTGGATGCTGAACGGGCCTTAGTCGGTTCTCTTGTTGACTCGTATGGTTTTAAAGAAGGTGGTCTCATCAAGAAAACACTCTCTGTAACCATCAATGACATTCATCATCACCTGGTCTCTTATTATCGTCCAGAAGATGTTGTGAATGGTTCTTTGAAATGCCCTTCTGATTTCCCTTACCTTAAGGAACTTCATATTTCTCCGGAGTTAACGCAGCGTCAGAACTTCAGAATACCTCCAGATGGTTCTGCAGGTATTGAACGTGTTGTTATTCCTCAATCTGGTGGACAAAGTCAAAGCCACGGTCACAGTGGTATGTACCAGGGAGGTGGTGCTCCTCCTACCGCTCCTGTGGGTGCTTACGAAGGCTATGGTCAAGACATGACAGCTAATGCTCCATATGCAGAGGGATATGGTAAAAACTTTTTCGGTGGTGCTTCTAATAGCATTGTTGGCCCAGGTGGATATCATCAACCGACAGCTCCAGTCCAACAACCGTACGCTGGTTATATGTCTCAGGGTGGTGCTGTGGCGCCGAACATGTATGGAAATATTAAGCCTGATTACTATGGTTCAGGCACCGAGTATGCAGGTCAGTCTTACGTAGCTGGCGCCGGCGGTGCAGGTGCAGGCGGTGGTGGCTGGTACGATGCCGGTCATCATGATGGTGCAGGCGGCCACCTCAGCCAAATATCACCGGCTCAGCAAAATGAGTATTTAAGACAACAGCAGAATCGACGAGGTTCATCCGTGCATAATGGTATGCCTCAACAACCCCCGTACGGGGGACAGGCTCCTCAACAGCAGCCCCCAAACTTGCAGCGCGGCCAGGCGCTCCCCCAGCCGGGCCCAGCGCAACAACAGGGGGTCCAGGGCTCTAATTCTCAATATGAGAGATATCAGCCAGGGTCTGGAGGTGCACAGTATGGCGCCGGTAATACTTACAATGCCGGACGTTCAGGTGAGTACCCCAGTGCTGGACAGCCGATAGGCTATCAATATTCTTATGGCGGTAGTGCTGGCGGTGGCGGCAACACGAGCAGCGGTGTCGGAAGTAATGCTGCTGGCAGTAATGCTAACAGCGGTGGTGGTGACGGTAGCTCGAGACCTAATACCGGTGATGAAGGCAACTGGCGTGGAACTTGGAATGGACCTGGATCAGCTAGTGGAAATATATCGTCACAGCCTGCGACTGGTGCTCAACGCGGTGCACCGGGTTACGAAGGATCAGTACCTTCATCTGGTTCGCAACAACCTTCTGGCAGTGGAGAAATGGGTGAATGGTGGAACCAGTCGAAACCAGCTGTTCAGACAGCAGCACCAACTGCGCGTGGAAGCTAATACAGATATTAGACTTCTTACGATCTTGGAATGTACTTTAGTTTTCGTTGCATCAACTCTTCTGTGACTTGGTTCGTTCTGTGACGGTTTCTTTCGATTATTTTATTTGCTTTTGTTTGTCTTATTTTGCTATTGTTTTCTTGTTTTTATAATATACACAGTTTGTCTTTATTGATTCCGAACTGAATGTAGACATTCTTGATCCGGTTTCATGTTCATTTAAATAATCTTTTAAGCTTTTAGTAGCGTTCATTGCATTAAACTAAAACGTTCGCGAGCTTGTGAAGTGTAAAGTTCGCCTGAATGGAAGGTTATTCTTCTTAGACTTCAATCAAAATATGAACGTTAACTTATGAATGAGAGTTCAAGTGCAATTACTAATCTTGGCCTGAACTTACAGTTAGGCTAAATTTCATTACAGTTGACTTGTGATAAGTTTCAAAAGGTTCATCTAAAGGATCGAATAATAAAGTCAACAAATTAATTTTAGTCAAGGGAGGTATTTCAGTTTCCAAAAGCTATAAACAAATGGACATGCCGCAAGAAAAATGAAGGTGTAAGGTAATTTTAGGGTTCAGGGTAGCACGTGATTTGAAGCAATTTTTGATCTTAAGTAATTGTGCAAATCGGCATTTTACTTACATTTATTTGCCATCTTTGTTAAATTGCCCTCTAAATTGTTATATTGTGATCAAGTGTGATCTTATTTTTGTGAATTTTGGCTTTTAATTGTAAGCGTCAGAGGAGAATGAAAGCGTACTACCACGACGAATTGCCTGGTGATCAGCGTGAAATGCACGATAGTGGCCAACCAGTCAATGAGAGTATGCTTGAGAAAATAGGTGTATTTTACAAATATGCTGCTCCTACGGGATCTGGAGAAGTTCCTGAAGAGATTGAAGCATTGGCTAAAGAGCGCAATTATAAGAACCGTGATTGTGTGACTATAAGCCCCAGTTCTTTTGGCGATTCCTATAAGGATAAAATCAGCATTTTCTATGAGGAACATATTCATGAAGATGAAGAAATCAGATACGTTGTTGACGGAGATGGATTTTTTGATGTTCGCAGTTTAGACGATCGTTGGATTCGATGCTATGTCGAAAAGGGCGATCTTTTAATCCTTCCTGAAGGAATATACCATCGATTCACGCCTGCAATTACTGATTACATTAAAGCAGTGCGACTCTTCAAAGAAGAGCCTAAATGGATTGCCTTACCTCGTCCGCAAGAACAAAACCCGTCGAGAACCTCGTACCTGAACAGCATTGCTGCTTAAGGAACTACAATGATATGGCATATAAAACTATTTATTTAATATAACAGCATAAAAAATGTAATTCAATCATTATTAGTCTAATAAAATACTTCTCATTGGCATATAGTGGTCGTATATTACAATGGTGAATTGTCCTCACTTTCGACTCTACATATACCGAGCCCACGCTTGTTATGGAACAATCGAAAGATAATGAGAAAGAGGTCCATTTCCCGGATATAAATATCAGATACTTGCCAGAATCATGTGGATTTGACCAATCTAGGCAATTAGTATGGGTAATAGTCGGAGCCACTGGTCATTTCGGGAGCATGTTGACACGGCGGGTGCTAGAACATGGCGATTTGGTCGCGGCACTGGCAATCAACGTGGTACCAAAATCAGAAGAGAATGTTGAATGGTTGCAATGTGATATTCGAAGTATGCAACAGGTCCAAAATACCATCGAGAAGGTGATTCAACGGTTCGGCAGAATCGATGCTTTTGCAAACGCTTCAGGAATAGCTACAGCAGGTGCATTTGAAGAACAAGAAGACTGGGAAATATCTAATCAAATAGAAACTAATGTGATCGGACATTGGAATTTGTTGAGATGTATAATTAAACCTTTAAGGACTAATCCTAGACCTGGAAGGATCGTGACTCTTTCTTCTACGGCCGGTCTCGTCTCTCACCCAGGACTCGCAGCCTATTCTGCCACAAAATGGGCCTTAGAAGGTCTTACAGAATCTCTTTCTCATGAAATGGATCCGTTTTCCGTACGTACGACACTTATTCAGCTTGGAAATGCAGTAGTAATAGAACCTACTGGAGACCCAGATATCGATAAGATTCAAAGAACGCACTTCGATATTAGGAGTAGGATGCCTGAGTACAGAGGCACACCATCAGATTACGGCACTGTGCTAGCATCTAGAAACCCGACAGCAAACAAACCGTTTAACGAACGACATGCTGTCAGTCTTCCTAAAGCCGCTGACATTGTGTGGGAACTAGTTCATTGCCAGGACCCTCCAGTCAGGCTGGCATTGGGTACTCAGGCAGTTGACACTCTCTTAGACAAAATGCGATTTGCTGTAGAAGAAGCTGAAGACTGGAAGTTTCTAAGCGAAGGTGCATAACTCTATACACATTATCCAAAGCAACCGCTGCATAGAACAGCATCTCACGAATTCTTTTTTTTTATGACTACCAGCACGTATTGAGCAAATTAACGTGCGAAATCTTAAAGAACATTAAAACTAACTTGATATACCTGCTACAAGTAGCGAAATATGTATATGTATGACGTAATTCTTTTGCACATATCTGAACTTGCCAATATTTCTTATTTGGGAAGTCGGTTGTAACTGTCAAAACAGAGCTTGATTTCCACCCTTAAACCGTTAGTGCCGAAACATACCGAACGATAATTTTACTTGCTTTGCACCTACCACATTGTAAATTAAGCATGAATATAATTTTGTAAATTTCATTTTTTAATGCCTTGAAAGAGCGATTCTAGCTATTGTGCTAGCGGGAAGGATACATTACGTCAATTGCTGCAGCTACACGCAACACGCACTTGCGAGTTCTTCTTTAGGCTAGTATTGTTTAAATTCAAAATATCTTGTGCGAAATCACATGCGAACAAATCGAAAAACATAAAAAGCTCAACTATAATATCTGAGTCTTAATAATGAGTATTCGCTTCACCTCGATGGTCTACATTATCATTGACCACATGCTTTCTCAAACCGTACCGCTAGCTTTTATATGACAACAAACAAACTATGAATTTATGATTTGCTCTCATACATAATGTTGTCATTCATATCAGTTAATTTGGGCTATAATTCATGGTATACGCTATTATTGCAGACGATAAGGGTTCTTTATGTCGGATAATACTGTTAATACGGCTATGAAAGTTCCAAAAAATTGGCGAATCGTTACCTTTTAACCTTATTTATGGAAGAACGTTTACGAGCCATGTTTGGTATTTAAGGTTTTCATAGTAGCCATTTTCAGCCTCTTACCCTTCGGTTTGGAGGGGCTAGCTAGTATTTAAGCTTTAGCCATTTTAATGGTTGCACACACACCAACAAAACCTTCAACTTCAACTCTACTTTACCTTCTCGCTCCCCTTTCAACTTTCTTCTTCTGTTCACCTTGATAAACAGCATCTTATTTGATCGCTTTTGAGGTTGCTGCTGATATATACTTCCAAGTTTTTATTAAACAGCTACAGAAGCACTTATTTTCGTACTCTTATAACCCTACGCTAATATATATTTGCTTCTATTTCATTGCCATTACGAAGTCACTGGCCCCCCTTGTCAAATTTCTCCTTGCCTTATCACCATCAGGCAAACTCAATTATCAGACGCTTAGGCAAAAAGTTTCTGATTTACGTGGTTTTGTGCTTCCAATTTGCGCTTTCCAGAAAAGTAACTACCTTTTACTCCAATAACAACACGTCGTTTGGTCCGGTTCAACTGGATTCGCCAACTTGTACGCAATTACTACATCACCGCCAAATTACTAAGGTTTTACTGGTAAGGTTCATTCATATTTGAATTTTAACCCCGGGTCTTTATTATATTTTGGGGATTATTTGCTTATTCGGTTTCTTCTCCCCATTGTTCCTATTTGGTGACTCAGCCTTTGCGGTTCTTACTCACATATCCTTCGCGTTTCGGGAAAATTATAAGCCTGCTTTGTTATATCGGTTAGTTGCAAATAATGTCTTACTCTCGCCCTATGATACATCCTAGTGCTCATGGGCAACGGGTAAACGAGTTGTTGGACGCAATCAAACATGAATTCGATTCTATAACCTCGGAAGCATCTGTTTATAGAATGCACAAAGATGAGTTGGACCATAAATCATCTCAACAAGTTCACGAAATGCAACAAATTCGTCAAACTATTTACGACTTGGAAACTGCGCACCGTAAAATGCAAGAACGTTATGATGAAGAAGTCGCTCGTCTTAAGCGCGAGCTAGAGAACGCTCTCGCCTCGAGCGGTTCCTCTGGTCAGGGACAAACTCAACGCCAGCAACCCGTCCCAATGCCACATCCTCCTGTATTGAGACACTTCAACACTGTCTTTGGTGGAATTATGGGAAACCAGAGTAATGGCACCAACCAACCTCCGACTCACCCTTCTCAACCACAGCAGCCGCAACAACAGGTGCAACAGTTGCAGCAGCCACAACTACAGCTTCACCAACAGCAGCAACTGCAACAACATCAGCAGCAACAGCAATTACAACAACGGCTGCCTCCTCAGCCTCAACAATCTCAACAACAGTTGCCGCAATCACAATCTCAACAAACCTTGCACCCTCAGCAACCTCCTCAACAAGCTATCACAGGTTCAGTAGATCAGCCTATGCCTCAAGCATCAAACTCTTCTACGGGCCCTGATGGTCCTCCTATAGTCGATAGTGGGTATTATAATGCTTATCCACCTGGAAATAAGTCTGCTGTTGCAGATGCCACGGGGACTAGTAACGTCAATGTCCCAGGCAGTGCGCGTGCTTCTGGCCGGCCTGAAGAAAAAGCAGAAATTGCTCATGACGGAGCTGCTTCTGATCCGGATAAACTGTATAAGAAGCATGAGGGTGATTGGTACGTATTGTATAACCCACAGGCTCCGCGAGTACTCGATGTCAACTTAGTTCATACTCTGGAACATTCTTCTGTTGTTTGTTGTGTGCGTTTCAGTGCTGATGGTAAATTTGTTGCTACTGGATGCAATTTTTCTGCTCAAATATTTGACGTTCAAACAGGTCAGAGAATCTGTGTATTGCTTGCTGATAAAGGCAATCGTGAAGGAGATCTGTACATTCGTTCTGTTTGTTTCTCACCAGATGGCCGCTATTTAGCGACTGGGGCTGAGGATTGTCAGATCCGGGTCTGGGACATAAAAACGAAAACTATTCAGCATGTGTTTAAAGGACATGAGCAAGATATTTATTCATTGGATTTTGCGCGAGATGGAAGACGCATTGCTTCTGGATCCGGTGACCGCACTGTGCGACTGTGGGATTTAGATAACCAAAATTGTCTTCTTACCCTAACTATTGAAGACGGTGTGACAACCGTAGCGATTAGTCCTGACGGCCGATTCATTGCGGCTGGATCACTGGATAACAGTGTTCGTATATGGGATGCTAATACTGGTCTTTTAGTTGAAAGGCTGGAAGCGCCAGGAGGACATTTGAACTCTGTATATTCCGTTGCATTTGCGCCTAATGGAAAAGATCTTGTCTCTGCGTCGCTTGATAAAACCATCAAGTACTGGGAATTGCAATCGGCTAGAGGGCTTCCTACGCATCAGGGAGGTGTTTGCACCAGAACTTTTACGGGACACAACGACTTTGTTTTATCTGTTGCATTGACACCTGATGGACATTGGGTGTTTTCAGGAAGCAAAGATCGATGTGTGCAATTTTGGGACCCCGTAACGGGACAGAACCAATTGATTTTGCAAGGACACAAGAATTCTGTTATTTCAGTTGCCCCTTCGCCTGCTGGGCATCTTTTTGCAACTGGATCCGGCGACTGTCGCGCCCGTATATGGCATTATACCTATGTCGATGGACGGAGGTGATTGAAAGAAATCAAATAACAAGTGTAAATTATCTATCCGAGTTCGCGTTTCTTGGTTGAAGACTGTCGTGAAGACCGCGAGCCATCCCCCCGCTCCGCAATACATAAACGCATTTGTTACCAGCTCTTCTGCTACCCGTTGCACTTGAAAATCCTTGTCTTTTTTTTTTTTTTTGGTCACGAACAGTAATAATTATGCCAAAGAGTAGTTTGCTTTTTCTTTCAAGATCGGACTTGCCCACGTTTCTCTAGGTCTCTCCACCATCACGTGACTGAATACCCTTAACTGACATAATTATCGGCTAAATTGCTAACTGTATTTACACCCCCCACCATCGGTTATAATCTGTACACCATCTGAAACTGACGTACTGTGATCAGTGTGACTGTATATTTAAGCCTTTGTTTCCATAGTTTTTCTTGTGGTGCCGTTTGTATCGCAGGTTATTTACTCGCTCGTGAAGCCTGCTGATTGGCCGGTCTCTTTATCTACCCGAGACCGATCACGGATATCACTACCGTCGTAATCACAAGTCCAACCTTTTTTCAAGCGCAGCAGGCTTTTCTGTGCATTAATTTGGCTGTTTTTACGCTTAATAGTATTAATAAAGTGTGTTTTATTCTATTTATAGTATTACTTTTGTGAATCTTCGAAAGTGGAAACAGTATGGAGTTTTCTGATTTGGATGGCGTCGAGTTTCCCTTTTTTCCAATATCGGAAGATCACGGTCAACCCCTTGATCTGAGCTCTGTCTTTAATATTGACGAGTACACCGAGAAAGCTCCTTTGACATTACTCGGAGGTACCTTTGACGTGAATGTGTCTAGCCCTGCACTGTCTGTGCCGGAAGCGAGCTCTTATCAATCATCCGATGCAGTCTCCACTACGAGTCCCTCTAGCCGCACATCTGGCCAGAAATACAGCCCTACAGTTTTTGAAGTTTCTTCTCCGCCAATGAACTCATCTGCTGCTGAAAGCTCTCTGGGTGTTAAAATTCAGCCATCGACCGCCATTGCTAGTCCATTTGCGCCTATCACCGCGCAGACGCAACAGCTGGCAGGTTCCGGTTCTTCTCTGCACGTCAGCGATCTTCCTAGTACATCTGACCGTCAAAGAAATCAGTACTTATCTGGTAAAATCCAGCGCTCCCTCCCGGGTGACGACAAGCAATTCATCCAGAAGCAAGACCTAGACGTGCATGCAGGAATGCATGCACGTGGCACGCAAGAGAACCCCGACCAAAGATTCAGCCAGGCCAGTAGATTAGATGTTACTGTGCGTCCTCAAAACTTTGAAAAAATGCAGGTATGTGATCTGTGTGGAGCAGAGTTCAAGAGCCCCGGCGCTTTTCGAAACCATCGTGCTGGGCACGAGCAAAAGAAACAGTTTATCTGTCGCCTCGGTAACTGTACAAAGGCGTTTACGCAATCAGGAAATCTGAGGTCTCATCAGATAAAGATTCACGGTGATATCGTCAGACAGCTTACTCAGCGCTTCGAGCGTTACTCGGAAGATCGGCTGGTCGAACTTCCACCTAATGAAAGAGACTTGTTTTTATATTTTATAGGCATCCACAGGAGATCTCGTGGGCCCAAGCCGCGAAATCGCGACGCCTCTTTAAGTTTCAGAACGACGTATCCTAATACAGCCGGTGTAAGGCATATACAAACGATTGGCATGTCCTCTATGGGTGTATCCGATTCAATGACTACTACTACGCGTTCTGGTGACGCGAATGATATACCCCAATACGATTTAGCTACTATTGTGGATGGAGTGGATTTATTGAGTGAATTCGAGTATGGACTGAAAGAGTACTATGCCCAACCTGCTGGTGCAAGTAGAGTTGCAGAGCCAACTCGCCAGTCGGAGCCGAGTTTAGCGAAGTCTGCTCGTATGACCTACATTAGACCTGACAGAGTTGTTGAGTCATCACTGGTTGGTGGACTTAATAATGATGTTGGTGGACTAATAATTCCACAAGAGCAACTGGATGGTTTACGACATACAAATGCAAGGTATATTATGCCTTCGCCTAATGGAATGACCAATCCCGAATTTGACTATTTCGAAAGCGGTACATTTTGAATATTTAAAGTGATTTAACTTTCGAATTGGTGCTCTTTATCCGAATTTTTTGTTGTTATTTTATTTACTTATATATTTCATTCATTCGATATAATAGGTCATGTAGTCAAGTAAGATATCGTATTCTCGTAAACGGCGAATGTTATGCAAGTAGCGGGGAGTACCCTGAGAATATTAGGGCCAATTCCTCTATAGAATCCACGGATGCCTGAGTCTCTATAAACGTTTGATATTGTGCGGGCATAGCGGCCTTGTGATGAAGATGGAAGAGAATTTTCGTATTGGACTCTTGCACGAACGACCTGATAGGGATACGCTATTGACGAGGATGTTATTTTTGCAAGTGCAGAAATCGTCAAAACGTCTAGTGTAGATAAATTGTCAGATTTGGACGCTGTTCTGTAGGCGCGGATATGTTCATAGACTGTAAATTGTAGGGCTGCTTGAGCCACACCAAATATCGATGTAAGGTAGCCTCGCCAGAACCCAGTAATACCTTCTGTATTGTACAGGTCAGCTGCAGTTTGCACAATGCTAGCATATCCAGTATCTCCGTGCATGGAAGCAAGTACTCTAGTCTTTAGGACCCAAATTGGGCTAGTTATAAAAGATACAAGGAGCCCGGCTAGTCCTGAACTAAGAAAGTATCTTCCTGTGGGGTCAAGGTCTGCTGAAAATACTTTGAGTCTATCATAAGTGGAGAAATAGAGCGCCCAAGAGAGAGCATTTCCTGTGACATTGAGCCCCACGCCACGATACAAACCTTTAAAGAAACCGTACTTAGTTGCAGTTTTGTAAATTGTGTAGTAGCTTGGGTAGGCTGTCTGAGAAAGTACCTGCAAACGGACTTTGATGAGATCCAGGGGGTGTACTATCAATGTAGTGGCAATGCCAGCAGATAGACCGGCTATTGCTGACGGATCGATGAGCTGAGAAGACGAGCTCCTAGAAGACATGAACACATCGAAAATAGAGTTGGGTGAGAGGGGTGTTCAAACATAAGTATGCAAGAGATATACAAGAGATATACAAGAAGATGTGTGTATTTACAATCTAAATATAAGAATAAGTAATAGCTTTAGTGGCAGCTATTTACACAGGGAAAGGAGATAAGATGCGGAATAAGTTAGGTTTAGAAGCAGAACCTCTCCATCCTAAGTATAGTACAAAGGGTACCCATCCATAGTGAATAGCGATACGCGAAAGGTCCCACAGACGAGCAAGACGTTCCTAAATGTTAGTAAATCAGTTTTTTTAATATAGAATAAAAAAAAATACTTACTCTTGTTTCTTCTGATAATCCGAGAGAAAATGCCATAGGTATAATAATGATTGGTCTTAAGAGTTGTTCAGGTGATGGTTGTTTAAAAAAAATAGCACCAACTTAAAGTAATAATATTGACCAATAAGAGTTCCTCACTTCAATTTTGGTCAATTACCTACTCCACCACTGACAGAATGGATGAGTGTAATGCAAGGGCATGTATATGGTACTTTACTGAAGGACTTATAATTGGGCAATTATCTATGGTCGTTCTTGTAATTGCCTTTATTAGATTTTTTATATTTACTGACGTTCCCGATCCTACACCATCCTTCTTTAGCTATTTGATTCCAAATTTGCGATCTTTCCAGCTCGGTTCAACGCTTTATTTTCCTTTCACCAATGAACCTGTGAAATCTGCAGATGTAGCTGTTCCTGAGCAAGAAACTAGTCGCAGAGTTGCAAATACAGCACCTTCAGTACTACGACGTACTCCGAAAATGTCCGCCGCTGATATCCTTGAAAAAACCTATTACAATGTATCTGAGCATACGTCTGAATCGCTTGACTGGCTTAATGTCCTGCTCGCACAAAGTATAGCTAAACTCCGCGACGATGCTCAACAAGACAACAATATTCTTAAGTCACTTAATAATTTCTTGAACAATGAACAGTTCACACCTTCTTTTGTCAGTAATATCAATATCACCGAACTGTCTATAGGCGACGATTTCCCGATCTTTTCCAATTGCAGAATTTGTCCTAGCAGAGACGACGCAACTCAGCTGGAAGCATTAATGGATGTAGATCTCATTGATTCAATCACACTAGGAATTGAAACTCGTTTACTTCTGAACTTCCCGGCTCCATTCATGGCAGCTCTCCCTGTATCCCTGGCTGTCACACTTAGTCGCTTTTCTGGCACTCTCACTGCCTCCCTCAAACACGCCACAGACGATGGTAAAACTGCATTCACATTCTCATTTAGACCTGACTACCAAGTGGAATTTAGTATACGTTCCCTTATAGGTTCCAGATCAAGAATTCAAGATGTCCCTAAAATATCTCAAATTGTCGAATCTAGAATTAAAAAATGGTTTAATGAACGCTGCGTTCAACCAAGATTCCAAGAAATTTCACTACCCTCTATGTGGCCACGCAGTAAAAACACTCGCCAGCAGTCACAATCCTACGCTACTCGTCCTTTTCAATTCTCTCCTTCTTCTGCATCTGCAACTGTTTCGGCTTCAACCTCACCTGTCATAGACTCGACTCCAACATCTCCCGAGTTTTCTCCTGATATGCGACCGTTATATAGCCCTTCATCTGCACCTACAAACGGCAGAAGCACAGCTGTTGAACAGCTCGATCTTTCTAGCCAAAATTTACGACCAACGCACCTGCATGCACAATAGTTTACCGCTCGAACAAACTCTGACGGCTTTTTTCCTTTATTATTATTACTACAATAACGGAAATTCGATTTTCGCTCATTATACCTTCTCCAACAAAGCCTTCAATTCCGGGTTAGACAAGTCTAACTCATTTATCTTTGGTTTGATCGAGGAAAGCGATTTGCTGTACCTCCGTATAAGACTTCGAGCTTGGTTCAGTTTCCACCATCTCACCCATTCGTCTTTTTCTTCTTTCAGTGCTTTATCGCTATCCTGTAAAATAAATGACATGATCTCCTGAAATTGTTCCTCGTTTTCAGAACTGGTTACTGCATTAAGCAGTCTCACAATAAGTTCCCAAATATTGAGAGACCCAATGAGCATAGACTCATACAATTGAATAGATCTCACTTCATCATATTCATAATCTGAAGATGAATGACCAAATATCCAATGTAATATATCAATAGTATCAATTAAATTGAACGCTGCAAATTTTTCAACTATCTGAACTCCCACACCAGGCGAATCTTTCCAGAAATTCATAATACTATCAATAGCTGTAACTCTCAACTCACTTTCCGTTCCAATGACAGCCATTAAACTCGACAGTGATCTTTCGATGCATCGAGAAGCATGAGATAACGATCGTGATCCAAGAAAACATACACTGGAAACAATAATTCTTATCAAAAGGCTCTCCGGTGAACTTTCATTTACTAGCTGTTGCTTCACCTCCTCGAAAATCTCTTTCATTTCGGCCGGTTCTTTGCGTTCTTTAATTCCTTCTAATACCTTTTGCCCTTGCTCATGATATTTGTAGTCGTCCTTGCCGTATTTGAACTCGACATCACCTCCGTCAATAACAAAACTGGTAAATTCGGGCGGTAAAGTCTCCAAAATTCGCTGAGGGAAACTGAGTCGCACTTCTTTAGCTATTACTTCGCGTATAGCAAGACGACGAGGATGAAATTCCGGTAATTCAAGAGCGCTAGCCCATTCAGCCCATCGCCAGGTATATGTGAAGTTGCTCAAGTGGTGTCCGAACCAGCTGATATACCGCATGAATATGTCAACATCAAATTGATGGAGGTTGTTGAAAATGTTTCGTATAGCGCGACCAAAAACAGGTGCTATAGCGACAGGTGCAAGCATACAAAGCTCTATCAGAACTGAGTGATAATATACAGGTGTCAAAACTGGTTTAGGCAATCTAAGAAGTTGGTTGAACACCGTGTCTGCAACGAAATCCTCTATTTTCCATGTAGGGCCTTCAGGGCTAATAGCATCAAGAGTGGTGGCTGGAGGAACAAAGAAAGACGGTTTGAAAAAGAGGTCTAATGAAGTGATAAGTCTGGCGACCTCCATTCTATTAAAATCTAGGTTTTCCAGCAAGTCCACGGCATTGTCACGTAATAAGGTACAAGCAAACTGCTCAAACTGGGGTGTAGTTTCAATTGGCTGGGGAGAGAACAGTCTGAAAACAAATTCTCCATATTTGCTGCCATGACCTTCAGACGGTTTCATGTCACCAACTTCAGGCAAATCAATCTCATCAAGCTTGAAAATGCTGTCCGACAACTTCACCTGCTCGGCAGACCAAGGTGTAGGCAAAATCTCAACATTCCATTGATTTTGATCGACCTCTTTTAGTTGTTCTAATAGCGACTGGAATACGTCGACGGCGGTGGACTGGTATGTCTTTTCTTCAGATTCTGGATATTCCACATAGGGGTAGTTCAGAGAATCGGAAGAGACGTTAGTGAACGGCAGGTTGGCAATGGATTTGTATAACTCAGATACTTTCGCCACAGTTTCCTCAGATCTATGGCCCAAAACTATATATGGTAGTGTCATAAGTATCACATATGATACCTGTCTTAGCAAAGTCTGGTCAGAAATGGTCGATAAGATGCCTGTTAGCTTGTCGACGAAAGCCAGGAGACTGTCACTGTCAAGGAGACCCGGCTGTAAACATGCAGCAAACCGTAAATATAGCTTCAAATCGTTCCATAAGCTGCCCTGCAAAGCATTTTTAATAGATTGATTCATTTCGTCGACGATTGCTTGACCTACTTTGGGTTCAATAGCAGCCGCGCTCATTATTGTCGTCGCAATCAAAGGGATCTTAAACGACTGTTCTTTGCAAAGAACGAAAACAAATTTTTTATTAGATAATTCAATTTCAGGCAAAAACATGTCTTTAGGGATATTTTGAATTACCCTAGATATATGATCGTAAACATCTTCGTCGGTATCATCACCTATGCTCGCTAATCCACGTCTAAATCTAATCTGTGCCTGCTTCCATACAGGCCGTCTAGGTCGATTAAACGTGCGATTATTTTCATAATTATCTCTTCTAATATCTTGCGGTTCATAGTCATATGACCGTTTCGTGCCCCGATTGTAGTCAGACATCTGGTCTTTTTGTTTTTTTTTTCCTTTTTTTGGTGAGTTGTGATCGAAGGTGAAGTGTACTACATCGTATCCTTCCCAGCAAGGATGTGCCCTCCCCACAGCTTGTTTAATCACTATTGCGATATCCAAACTTCACCGCACCTTCTGTCTGTTCAGGATACTGTCGCACAAGATAAAAATATGTCAATTGTTTATAATTCTCTTCGCTCTGTTGGTATTTCGCCGTGTTTGATGTGTCGGCAATAGCTAGCCACGGTTCTCCAAGCTTAAAATCGCTGTTCACATAGATATCTGATATAATTGACATATTTTGCTGTCTCCATTTTCTTCCGTGAAATGCCATTTCAGCTTTGAAAATCTTGAGTGCGTATTTCCGTAATTCTGGGTGATCAACAAAAAGATAATGGCTTAACGATAGTGTATGGTCAGTACGCGAAGATGCAAACCTCACCAAGCGGAAAGCTTTCTGTTTTATTAACTTGTGCATAATTCTCAAAAAATCAACAGCCCAAGTCAGTCTCAGCCATGAGAAATATCCGTCATCGCCTTCCGGTATGACCAGCTGGCTGGCAGTCATGTTCGGGATCTTAAGCACTGAAGTCAGCCACACTGAACTAGGTCGCGTTGAAGCTAATAAGAAAAACGCAGGAGGATCTCGAAATAACACCTGAGAAAAAATTCTTAGTGCTCTAGAATCAACTAAAAGCGTGGCCATATACTCAAATTTGAGCACATGACTTCTTTTAGACCATTTTAAAAACAAAAGGAGGTATTCCGAAATAGATCTAAGTACAATATCCTGTGAGCGAATAGTATCTTCACTAGCATAATTCATTGCACCATTACCTTGTGTGTGATGCGTATTTTTCTCTTCGATATACTGAATGACAGTCAAAAGAGAATCAAGAATCATGGCTACCATAGAGGGTAAGTACCGCAATGAAGAAGCATATAGCGATTCGATCAGATCCAAAGTATCGGAAATGTAATCATCCGTACATATCATTTTGCTTACCTCTTTTGGGAGTTCAGACTTGAATCCTTGATTGATATTCCATTTGTGAAGTATAAACTTCTCATCAATGATCTGTTTTTGAGAAGCGGACATGTACAAAGACGAGTTGAGTAGTTCACATGCCTCTTTGATAGAAGCTGGTGCCTCGCCCTCTCCAGAGAAAAGAAAAGGATAGTCTTGGTTTGTTTGGAAAATTCCTTTTCTAACCTTATGCCCACCCGGAGAGTGATCCATCTGATTGTTATTGCTCTGAGACAGTAAAGGCTGAGACGAGATCGTCAGAGAATCTGAGTTGTGCGCTAGTTGAGCAGAAGAAGAATTAAAGGACCGTCCTTCAAGGATCTCTATAGGTATCGGGTTTGCAGGTGGTGTCAGGATAGGATACTTTGAAGTGATCTGGTGGCGGAAAGAACTGTATGTGAGAAGAGATGCAGACAAGTCAGATTTGGAGTCCCGGTTTTGTGATACACCATTAAGTTCATTAAGAAGTAATCTAGATTTCTCAAGATCATCAAAATTTCCAAATGCATATTGTATTAGGGTATTAAGGAGAAGGAAGAATTGCTGCAGTGGGATATCGACATCTGTGATTGCACAAGCATCAGCCATTATTCGTATCAAAGATGATAAGACATCTGTAGCTAGTCGTCTATAGCGAATAGGTTTAGGCTGATCGGAATGGAGAAGAACTTGGAAAATGACATATAGGACTGACATGGTAGAAAAAAACACTCCTCTGGATAGGTGTATAGTTTTAGTAGACTCTGGAGACGATATATGGAGAGATTGAAGATTAAGGGTAGATATTGTGTGCTTTGAAATGAGCAAGCTCATTGTATCAAGGAAGGTAGGTAGTGACAAGCAGAGAGCCACGTCGTTTCTAATTGATGAGATGAGCTCTTCTAGAGAAGAATATGTTCCAGATAACCCGAATAAGAGCGCAGATAAAGCTTGAATTGCTAAACTTATTGAGTTCGTAGACGAAGAGCGGCATCTGGAGAGTAGGGTGTCGATAGTTGCTAGTTTAAGATCAGGAGACAATGATTGCCAGTCAGACGAGTTAGTTAGAGAATTGAGAGTCTTAGCGGAGTTTTTCTGGATATGCGATATTATGAGGGATTCAGATGCAGAGAACCAAAGGTCAATTTCTATATGCAAAGATTGCATGTGTGTGTATTCTAACTCTAGAGGTTTTGAAGCGGAAATGGGGAGATCTGAGTTGTATGCATCGGGCCCGTTTGTGAGTAATTCAGAAACGATATCTGGATCATTCATTGTTTTTTATGGTCAATCTCTTCAATAGTTTTAGATATTTGTAATTTTGTATCTTCAGAAAGAGCGGGATCCTTTAATAGAAGAGATAGTTTCTCTATTTGGCGGATATGTGCAGACTTACGAGCCTTTTTTGTTGCTTGAGCTTTACGTTTGCGTAGTAGATCAGCTTTTAAAAGGGAATGACTCTTGTCACCGTTATAGTGTATATCCAATGCCTCTGCAAGTCTGTAACGGGCTATACGGCGATTTTCTTCGCGGGATCTAGAATCCTGGCAATAAACTATGAGACCTGTTGGAATGTGCTTTAGCTGTACCTTGCTATTAGTCTTGTTAATAGCTTGGCCACCTGGACCTGAGCCTTTTATGAACGATTCTGTTATTTCAGATTCGTCTATTATCCTTGGACGAGGTGGGAGCTGTTTTCTGGCAAGCAAATGGGTGCAAGCAGAGAAGCGGCGATACCACATTGACGTGGGGTGTTTTGTTATAAAGTGGGATGGGAAAGGTTGACTTTTATACCAATAATAAGGGCATTTTAATCTGATTGTTTTTTTAGACTAAACCTGATTTTATAGAAGGAAAATGAGTAAACCTATTAGTTTAACCGGTCTAATTCGAAGAAAATGTTATCACATTTATACTCTAACACCTGCTGTTTTATTTACGCAGAAGGAGAACAGGATCATAGGTATGTATATATGAAACGATGGTTTACGAAGTTATGGACGCTTTATTAACAATATAAGGATCAATTCTACTGATATTAAGTAGTTTATTTTTGTGGACATTATATACATATTTTCCATATGGTATTGACACGTTAATTAGTAACATGAACTATTATATTACGGGTAATTGAAATATATACTAACGGATGGACTACCTAAAACCCCTTTGTAGAGTTAGACTTTGACTTCACTAGAATATGAAAGTATACATTGTGCGACACGGAGAGACTAACCACAATCTACAGCGGATCTATCAAGGTCAGTTGGATACAGAGATTAATGCTGTAGGTAAGGATCAGGCTAAAAAGTGCAGTCGACGTACGGACTTGGCCGATGTAGAGTATGTATATTCTAGCGATCTGAAACGGTGCCGAATGACTAGCGAGCTTTTGTTTGCCAAGCACAAAAACCTTGGGCTCATAGAATACGATTCGCGACTAAGAGAGAGGTACATGGGTGCCTTGCAGGGGATGTCTATAGACGAGGGCCGTGTTCTACTAGCCGCTGAGCATAAGGGTACCTCTGATTATGGCGAAAGTAAACAAGAGATGGATAATCGATTACTGGACTTTTGGGATTCTGTTATTAAGAAAAATGCGGCAGATAAAAAATACGAGAAAATATGTATTGTTACACATGGTGGTGTTATCAACAAGCTGCTTTCACTGTTAGTGAATGAGAGACGAACATATGATTTGAATATCCCCGAAAGCTCAATAAGAGTGCCAGGAAATACTTCAGTAACTGTTATTACTACTGATATTGATAGTGACGGTGAATTATATGGAACTATAGATTTAATGGGCGATATAAGTCATTTAAGTTATCACGATATGGTGGATCAGGAACTTAGATAATGATCAGTTTCAAGAAACGGAAGAAATTTGATAAAAGTGAACCGAAATTTAACAAAAGTGAATCGAAATTTGACAAAAGTGAATCGAAACTTGTATATAATTCGGAAGACACTAAAGAATTAAATATAAATAATATAAATGAAATAGAATCTGATGATATAATACATGTGGCTAAGAAACTGAAACAAAAGAATGTACAACTGTTGAAAAAGGGGCAAAATGATTTAAAGAACGACACTATATCGGAATTTAATAAAGATGATTCTGAAAACACCGATCATGTAATTCAAACAAAAAATAACGATGATTCTTCTATAGAGAAAGATAAACAGAATGAAATTGAATCGATAGAATCTAATGATTTAGTATCTATTGATCCTACCTACAAAGGGCAAAACAATTACAAATCATTCACTCATACAAATTCCAAAAAACTGAAAACATATTCGAATATTGATTTAACTACATACACAGATTATCAGCCAGATATATGCAAAGACTACAAACTAAATGGTTATTGCGGATATGGCGATAACTGCAAGTTCCTGCATTTGCGTGAAGATTTCAAAGCCGGCTGGCAATTAGATAGCGACTGGGACAAATTTGTTAAATCATCAAAATCTATATCTGACCCAAAAAAGGATATAGAAATCCCTTTTAAATGCGTTATATGCAAAAATGATTATACTGATCCTGTTGTGACCGCATGTGACCACTACTTCTGCGAATTGTGTTTCCTTAAGAGATCCAAGAAGACAGCATCATGCTTTGTATGTGGAACAAACACCAACAGATCAGCTAAACCAGCCAAAAACTTGCGCGATCTATTAAAAGCATGATTTTCTTGATTTCTTAGAATCCTCTAATGACATTAATAATTAACGCTACTCTTTTACTACTTATTACACCTAGAACCTCTCTCTCCCATCCCAGCCCCCACCATACACAATGAGCTCACCACAGCTGCCGAAGGAGTCAAGACGCGTCAAGGTCTATGAGCTTGTGGATTCTACGTGGGAAGACCGCGGTACTGGATTCTGCGGTGGAGAAATGCAGCACAATGATGCCTTTATATTCGTAGTAAGCGAAACTGACCCGGATCAGTACTTCCTCAGAACAAAGATCTTTCCCGCGGTCGAATACCAGAAACAGGACGATACCTTGATAGTATGGACTAATCCTGACGATACTGACCTCGCTCTTAGTTTCCAAGAAGCACAGGGCTGTGATGAAACTCATGAGTTCATCCAAGCAGCTCAGAGACTCTATAATGACTCCCCAGGCGACACAAATCCTTCAGATATAATGTATCTATCTACCGTCAGCTCGATGCCCGATGAGCCCTCGCCTGAGAACCTCTCAAAGATAGAATTTTGTATAGACTATGCATTTCGGACTCAGTTTGGCAGAGACAGTCTTGTTCAGTTCCTCCAGAAACCTGGCTACCTAAGCAAACTACTTGGTCTGTTACCACAAGCAGAACAACTCTCACAAGCCAACCCGGACGACGTCAAGGATGGCAATTCTATGCTCTTTATATTAAATAGAATATTAAAAGCAATATTTATTTTGAATGACAGCGAAATTGTTGAAATATTGATCAGTGACGAGAACTTTACTAATGTTTTAGGTGTACTCGAGTATGACTCCGAGTACCCGAATTACAAAGCGAATCATCGCTCATTCATCGAATCTTACAGCAAGTTCAAGCAAGTTGTACCAATACCAGATGAACTTATTTGTGAAAGCATTGTTCATACATTTAGACTGCAGTATCTAAAAGATGTCGCTCTAGTACGTCTCGTTGATGACAATACATTCACACTTCTCGCGTCGCTTATATACTTCAGCCAGGTCGAGATTATTCAGTACATTCAGAACTGCGAGTCTTTCATAACTGAACTTTTTGGCCTTTACACAAATTCTTCTACACCGCTGGAAACTAAGCGGGATGGAATACGTTTCCTTATGCAATTCGTATCTACAGCTAAAGCTTTGCTGGCAGAGCAGAGAGCTAACATCTATGCAAAGTTTTTAGACCATGGTCTTTATCATGCCATAATATTTGCCCTTGATGATTTAGATACCTTTATATGCTCCTCAGGTGCAGAACTTATCATGGCCCTTATTGAGGATATCTCATTTTACATGAAAGACATATCTTTAAATTATAACACGTCTAGGAATTCATTTGACGCCAGAAAACTCTTGAAGAAAATGGTCACTCTTGTTGCTAATAACCATACTTTAAGCACCAAAACGCAGATTCCTGAAGCTATACGCATTTTTCTGACTGCTGATCTTCCTTTTTCTGATCAAAGTCCTGATCCTGAAAGAGGTGCATCCGACACAATGAAATTTTATTTAGAGCTACTTGAAAGCCTTTATGATTCTATACTGAAAATTACTCCTGAAAAAACTGAGCATATGTCAATTACAGAAATAGCTTTTACCTCATACCTTTGCGACTTATTTTGCGTATGCATTCGAACGGAAAAGTCATATATTCTTGAGTTTGCTAACGAGTCAGATATATGGAATTCTCTCTGTGTTCTACTTCAATCACCAAATTCTCAAGTTGTATCAAGTGCTTTAAGGTGCTTCCGTCATGGAATTGGATCAATGCATGATCTCACAATTGAATGCATTGAGGAGACAGATTTCATCAAATTGGCTCTTGAAATTACGATTTCTAATTTGAACAGAAACACCTTGCTGGAATCTGCATTTTTAGAGCTCTTTGATTCTTTACAAAAAGTTGCTGCGAATGAACCACCATCATCTCCAATTATAAGGTTGTTTAAAACTATCGTTACTGATCACCATGAACTTGTGGATAAACTCACTGTTGGCTCTCTCAATGAAAGGTACAAGACTGTAGAGAAACTCATTGATCGCGATGATACAACTAGTAATCTTAAAATGCTACTGGTTAATATGGAGCAAGAATCAACAGTTTCTGGAACGGAAGAGATTGAAATTTGGTCTCGATCTAATGATTCGCATTCTGGATATTTTGGAACACAAGAGACCGAGTACATAGAAGAGCAGAAGTATCTTATTGAGAGCAATCTGGAAAATATGAAACAAGATAATAATGACAACGGAAAAGATATTGCAGAGCAGGAAAAAAATAGCTTGACTGACTCCTCTCAGACTCCGGTACCATCTCCGGGTACCGAGACAAATTCTAATAAATTAGAGCGGAAACGCTCATTCGAGATGGCCAAAGAAGATGATGAAGAAACGGAAACTCAGCGGAATAAGCGAGAAAAATCGGAACCGACTAATTGATGAATTTATGATATTAAATATTATAACTATGATTGTGCATATCTTTAAAGAACCACTATAGAAAGTGTTGAAGCTCATCTCATACGCCTAAGAGCTTAAATATACACCTTATTAGGCTAAATTTTGCTAGTAGAACTTTTGCTCTTTTTTGTTCCGGCAACGTTGAAAACTTTCGGGTTTATGACGTCTTCAGGGTAGTTGATGAATGTATTGGATACTTGCCAACTGCCTCCATCAACGACGACAACGGCGCCATTCACAAAAGAAGCAGCATCGGAGCAAAGGTATACGGTAGATAACGCAATGTCACTAATAGTTCCCATGCGACCTACCGGCACACTCTTCGCAGTAGCATCTTGATTAGGGCTAAGACGATCCATACCTTCAGTGCCGGCAATAGGACCTGGAGCTATGATATTAGATCTGACACCTTTTGGACCATACTCAATAGCAATTACCTGTGATAAGCTGTCAATTGCAGCCTTAGCTGCCGAAACGTGACCCTGGTATGGGACACCACGGTAGTGAAGAGTTGCTGATACGAAGATAACGTGTCCCTTTGACTTGATCAACTCATCTGAAGCAGCTTTGAAAGTATTGAAGGAGCCCAGAACATCAATATCAATAACAGTTTTAAAAGCATTAGGAGATAATTGTTCAATTGTAGCGAGGAAGTTACCAGCAGCGCCACAGATCAAAATATCGATACCTCCTAGTTGTTCGACAGTAGTTTTGACAGCAGCAGTTAAGCTTTCATAGCTTCTTACATCGACACTGAGACCTATAACTTTTGCATCAGGGCGAATTTTTGAGATTTCAGCAGCAGCTTTCTCTGTTTTCTGTTTGTTGCGACCTATAATAGTGGCATTAGCACCCAATGCCACTAATGCTTCGACCTGCCCTCGACAGATCGAACCGGCACCTCCGGTACAGAATACCACCTTATTCTTAAATATATCAGGTTGGAATAACTTTTCGACACCATGCATGTTTATGGATCAATACGAGTGACCAAGAAGGTCGCTCTTTATATATTTGTGCGAATGTGGGGTAGAACAGTAGCCTCGGTAGATCTTGAGGGAGGAGCTTATAGGTGTCTTACCGAACCCGTTGCCAAGGGGCCCATCACAGTTTGGCCACAATAAGTCCAAAGGACAAGACAGCACACTTCTACACTTTTGCCTAACTTGCTCATTGGATCACATAGCAGATCGCGCTGCGTATATATAGAATATCCTTGATTTGTTAGTATGGTTACAGACAAACAGCTTGAAAATGTTGTCCTTGGATTGGGTGTCATAATGATGTTATTAATAATGGTTTACCAGTTTGCCGCGACATTTACGAAAGAGAGCAACAAGAAGACCCAATGAACCAATAGTTCTCTACGGTGGTATCACTAACCGGCAACGTATTATGACTAGTTATATCTTATGACTTTAAGTACGATTAGTATAAAGATAATTTAATGTAGATATGGTAGATACGTGTATATTAACGAAGATCCGAGTATATGTGACATTTAAGGTTTTTTTTTTTAACGAAGCTGGGTTATGGAGGGAAAAATAGATTTCAACTATTATTATACATTAATATCCTCGGGACATAGCGGTTATGTTGCGCGCGCTTTTATATCGATCTAGAGTAGCTTCTGTGGCAATACGGAGTGAGTTTGTAGTGAAGCGGTATATTTCTGCTTGTTTATGTAATCGCATTGAACAGGCAGTAGCTAGTCAACCGATTGAGGAAGAGCAGCGGCAGCAGGTACGCAAGGAAGACAGATACGTTACTTCGCGAATGAAATACGCTGATTTAATGACTGCTGACACTGAAAGGTTATGGATGAACGATTTTGATAGAAGGAATTCATTAATGGAGATCCGTAACGCCCTAGACTCTTCAGACCCTGTGAGTGCTTGTATGGTTATTGCAGAGAGATCGAATGATCATGATTTTTTGAGGTTTTTGAGAGAATCAGGTATGCATACGGAACTAGTAAACTACACAATGAATCACGAAGATAACCCCGATATTCCTAGTCTTACTGAGCTACTTGAGGAATTCGCTGCTCATTCCTTGCACGAGGTGGACCATTGGGTAAACGCTATGTACCATTACTCCAAAATAGGTCACCCGGATATAGCGCTTGACCTTTTTCAACGACACCTTAAATATGAAGAAACTAAAAGAGAGAAGTATATGAAAGGCGCTGCTTCAGGTTCAAGGCATGCTGCTTCTGTTCTTAAGAAGATGACCACTGGTACTTTCTACTCTCCTCTATCGCAACCTGCACTTGTTTCATATATTATCAAATGTATGCAAGAATCAGTCACTCCTGATGCCTCTGAGGCTCATAAAATTGTTAATATGCAAGTCTATCCTGAGTATAGACGTGTTATTAATGAATTACAGCGGCATGGATTTGATTTCGAATTTGCCGAAAAGGTCGCTCAACAATTAAGAGCTCTTGAGTCTAAATTCATCGACACATCCAGTGCAGCCTATCTAGATCGTATAAGAAATCTCTCGTTTGGACGCAACTTTAACGCTGTTGATGAAAACTATACTCAACTGAAATTGCGAAACTATAAAATGACTCCGGCTGCTTGTTTGGCTTACATGTCCGGATTCCTGGTCTTAGAACGGCCAGATATGACATTCAATGTATGGAAAGAAAATGAAGCGAAACTATTTTCAAAAGATTCACCAGCTGATGTATCATTTTATGAAATCTTGCTCATGGCTACTGCCAAATCAGCCAGCACCAAAGATGAACTACGAGCTGCCTGGGATAACTTACTAGGAGCTGGCTACTCGCCAACTGTTTCTGCATACGACGCATTAATATCTGGTCTTTTCAAAATTGACCTTGTGCAAGAAGCACTAGCTGCATTTGAAGAAATGCAAAACAGCGGCTTGTCTCCATCACAAAAAACATTCAATATTGTCCTCAGTGGGCTACTAAAACACGGTATGGGAGCTGAAGCAGAAAGTTTTCTTGAAGAAGGACAGGCTAACGGCTATACGGCCGATCCTGTGACTTGTAACGCGTTTTTGTCTTCCTATTTGGCGAATCGAAAGTACGAAGGCGTTTTGGAAATGTTTGACCAGATGCTGAAGAATAATATCAAACCAGACGCTGCTACATATACCATTATTGTCGACTGTCTGTTCAAGCAAGCAAGTGAACGCAATAAGACTATTAGCATGGATGATATTTCTGTCATTATTGATCTCATGAATTCAAACAACGTGACTCCACCTATGGCACTATATTCAGCTATTATTGACGGGTTTACTGAAGCTAACAATATGGTGGCATACAAGGGTGCACTGAATTTGTACAAGGGGATTTTAGCTCAAGGACTTAAACCGAACCACTTTGTTTTCTCTTCTATAACTAAAGCTAGACTGAAATACGGCACTTTGAATGAAGCAGAAGAAGTTCTAAGAGAAATGAAAGAGCATAAAGTCACACCTTTACCAAACATTTACAATCAGTTTATGTCATATTTGTCTCGAAGAGATAGATTAGATATGGATCGTGCTATGGAATTTTATCGGGCAATGCTGTCGAGAGATTGCAAGCCAAATAAGTTTACATATTTCTACTTGCTGAAAATAGCCAACATGACTAGAAGCATCAGTGATGCAGAGACCATTATTAAAGATATGCAGAAACGACATTTCACAACAACATCTGATCCGCTAGTCAAAGTGCTCAAAAATCTTCAAAAGTTAGGTGCTAATATTTCAGACGACTACATAAAGTTGTTTGATTAGAGCAAAATGTATATATATATATATATATGTCTAAAACGGAAACAATGAGACCTTCTCTAACTGAAAGTAGAAACCCAGTATTCGTGAACTCTTGTATCGTTAGTAAGTTCAGGATGAAATGAAGTTCCAAAAATTCGGCCTTGCTTAACTGCAACTATATCACCGTTTTTAGTTTTTGCAAGTATCTGTACAGGTTCGCGAGCATTAGCTGCTTTGATGTTTATAGGAGCGCAAATGGTGCCCTGAGGGGGGGATCTATTGGTAGGATCAAGTATAGTGTCAACAGCAGGAGCTCTAATAAAAACACAGTCAAATGGTGTTAATTTATCCTCCAGGAAATCAAGATTCATTGGTTCTATAAAGGATTCATTCTGGCGGCCAAAATGGTTACGGTTTATTCTTATGCTGAGACCTCCTACCAGTTCTTGCCCGTCACGTTTAGTTCTATTGGCTTGATCCGAAACAAGAATCAGACCAGCACAAGTTCCCCAGATTGGTTTGTCGGTATCATTTACAAACTGGCGTAAGGGTTCTAATAAACCAGAGCGTTCAGCAACCAGCGACATCGTCGTTGACTCACCACCAGGTATCACCAATGCATCGCACTGATCGAGTTGCGCTACAGTTCTGACCTCTTGAACTTGATAATCCAGTCCACGTTTAGCTATTACCTGTTTCAACATATGTACATGTTCAAAGAACGCGCCCTGTAAGGCCAAAACTCCTATAATCATCGGGGTTGGTAATAAAAATGGAGTAAATTTCCCGATCTCTTAAAAATAGAGTTTTTGTGTAACAGCTTACCCTTAGCGTACCATACTTTCGACGATAAATGGATGAAGCTGACTATAACGAATCAGAAGACGAGGATTTCGTGCCGCCAAGTGATTCAGACAGCGAAGATGAGCACATAGAAATTGTACAAAAGGAACCCGAAACTGTGAAACCGACTGTAGATGTTGACAAAGTCTGGGAAAGTCTCAAGTCCGAAGTGCCAAAGAAACCGGTGGCAGTAAACGACAAGCCACAAGAAGAGTATATCACCATAACGCGTACTTATGAGTTTGCTGGAAAAGTAGAAAAAGAGACAAAAAAGGTACTTAAATCCTCTGCGGAAGCAAAAGCGTATTTGGACTCTTTGGATGAGAAGACGGCAGCGAACTCTGAAGATCGAAAACCAACGTCAACACTGAAACCTAAGTTGGGCCCTAGACGCGGCAAGAAGAGAGTGTCAATGCTTGATAAAATGGCTAACGAGCATAAAGCAAAGAAAATAAATACATTGGAAAAGAGTAAATTGGATTGGGCTAAATATGTCGATACCGAGAATATAGGTGATGAGCTTAATCAACACAAAAAGGACGGATTTCTTGACAAAAGAGATTTCTTATCTAAAGTCGAAAGACAAAAATACGATGATCTGGTAAATGCCAGGAAAAAGGTTTAGCAATAGAGACTAAAGAGGGGGGAAAGGGATAAAAAATCACAGAAATGTTTTTGTACTTAGAAATTAAAGACATTCAACTCATCAAAACGAGTATGGGCTTCATGTTCAGTTTTTAGTGATTGTGCCCATTAGTAGCAGGAACAACTTTTCTTCGTTTTCTTGCAGCTTCAGCAAGTCTTCTTAAAACAATTTCAGTCGTTTCCCAAGAAATACAAGCATCAGTGATACTCTTACCATACTCTAACGCAGTCTTACCTTGAGGTGGAACATCTTGACGCCCTTCACGGATATTGCTCTCAATCATTAGACCGAAAATATTAGTATCACCATTCTCCACTTGCTTCGCTACTGATTCTGCAACTATAGGCTGGTTCTTGAAGTCTTTATTCGAATTGCCGTGACTGCAATCTATCATGATTCTCGGCTTTCCGGGTCCAGCTATATTCGCTTTTTCAAGGTCGGCATATACTGCTTTCACACTCTCGGCATCATAATTCGTTCCCTTTTTGCCTCCTCGCAAAATAACAAATGTGTCTTCATTACCCTCAGTTCCCACAATTGCAACTACACCGGGTTTCGTCACAGACAAGAAATGATGAGGATGTTGAGCAGCTCTCATTGCATCAATAGCTACAGCAACAGATCCGTCAGTGCCATTTTTAAATCCCACAGGGAAAGACAATCCGGACGCCAACTCTCGGTGAAGTTGTGACTCGGTTGTTCTTGCACCAATGGCTCCCAGTGAAAAAAGATCTGCTAGAAACTGCGGAGATATGGTGTCAAGCATTTCTCCAGCAATAGGAATCTTTTCAGTGATTTTAACGAACAACTCACGTGCAATTTTCAGACCTTTGTTGATCTTGAAACTATTATCAATATCTGGATCATTGATCAATCCTTTCCATCCAACGGTGGTACGTGGTTTCTCCAAATAGGCTCGCATAATGATCAAAAGGTCGTCCTTCAGCTCTTCATTCAACTTAGCTAGCCTGTCGCAGTACTCTAAAGCAGCAGTCGGATCATGGATAGAACATGGTCCAACCACTACAATGAGTCTGTCGTCTCGGCCGTTCAGTACTTCATGGCAGGCATCACGGGCCTGAATGACTATTTCATGTGACTTTTGTGTCTGCGGATACTCATGTTGAAGAAGATCAGGAGGGGTTAAAGGATCATAGCCTTTAACTATTAGATTTTTGTTAGTATATAAGTTCCTAGTAGTGGCCGACAGATGGAAAGCAGTCACAAAGCAAGAAAAATTAAAGCAGCTTACTTCTATGGTTTAGGCATGGTCTGTAAAGCATCGGTTTACAGATACTACCATAGAGATTGAGGCTATTGAAAGCGATGCCTGATTGGCTTCCGTTTCTAATACAACGCTTGTCTGGATAGGAAGTGGAATGATACACTTCGGATCCAGAGAAGGAGTCCCAATATATACCATATCTATATGCATATATAAAATAAGCAAGATCGCGGAATGCGTCCCAACAATACAATATGTGGACCTTGTATGCCTCATAGATACTCAAACTCTGAAAAACAAAAAGGTCATAAGGAGTAAAATTCTGTTTAGCTTTGCTTTATTTGAGGTTTGGCCTCACTGCTGCTCGTTATAAAGACTTACCTCTCCAATCTTCAGATCTATGTCTGTCACCTAAATGATCGTTTTCAATAAACATTTCTATCTGGTTAGTATCTTTAGTGAATTAAAATAAGAGTTATATGTTATATCTAATCATTTCGAATATCATGGATAACTGAATCAAATATGAACTAGAGGGCAGATTTTTTATATGACACATCTCGGAAAAATGGCCTATCATCCACCGTGGTCACTATTTGACGCTAGATAGATATATTACTTCTGCAGGAGACTTACTGTTTAACGGAAAATACTTCAAAAACCTCAGATCAACTCTGTCTCTTTGAGAAACTAACCAGACTGGTTTAAAATATATATATATATAAAAACGTATGCTATGTTCTAACGATAAATTTCTGAAAATATTGTATAAGGATTAGCCAATTACAAAGCTTGATTTTAAATGAGAAAATATAAGCCGCACAATCCCAAAATGGAAGCCGATTATTCTCGTAAGTAAATGAATATTATTTGAAATGTTGAAGCATTATTAATCAATGCGTTCACGTTTAACATCTGTTGGTTCATAATTTGAATCATCGTCATCATCGTAGTCATTAGACGTTTCCTAAAAAGTGGTTGTTAGTGTATGTACTTTAGTATCGTAGATCCCTTTCCGTATGCGATAATCTCGTAAATCAGTGTGCCTCGAAACAATACCTGCTTTCTATTCGGGTTAGATCAAAAATTGCTTTTTGATCAGCAATTATCTCTCTTATATTTAGTACAACGCAATAAACTGTAAGCTTTAGCGATGACTTGAGGATTTTTCAATACAGAATCATATCGACCCACCCTAAAGAACATTACTATTGCTGTTAAGTACTCATCAAAAATGACAATGATACTTGGCAATTAATGTAAAGCAAAATAATAAAAGAGTCTTAATCTACAAGGCAGCATTGCTGCGGGTATAGGTATTGGTTCAAAGCTCAATGCTGGCGGTTTGTGGTCCGAGGTTCGCTAGATCACTTCACAAGATCGACATCGGTGGGATAACGGGCGTGTTTAACAATACTTACAAGTTTGTGTTTGCCTAGCAAACTGTCTCGCTGGTCTTCCTCATGTTTGACCTTATTAGTAGGAGCAGGAGCTCCAGTTTCGTCATAGCAAGTGGCATGGTATATGACACCATCCACTTCCACTGCATTCATCCATACCCAGTCTTGGGCTTTGTCACTCCATACACTTTCAAAATTCTCTTTACACACTGGGCATGGCTCTGACGCCCGTGAATCCGTAAGCGTAGAAACATATTTCTCACGTAGCTCTTTAATACGAGCAGCTTTGATATCCGATTCTGTCTCTACTTTCTTCTTAGGTCCTATGTCCTTCTCAGATATATCTGACTCATCGATACCACTAGCAGACAGCCATTCTTCTACAGACGGAAACCAGGCACGACTGTGGAGAATCTTTTCATCTCGCGACCTAGCATTAACGCGGAAATGAAAGTCTAGATGATTAGCGCGCCTAACTCCAGCTTCAGCTGATGAACTAAATCGCTTCGCACAACTGGAACACTGTTTTGGCAACTCATCATATAAAACCTGATACGCTCCAGGTTTTAATTCTGTTAATGATGCCGTTGTTATCTTAAAGATATTAGAACTAGATTTATTATCGTTTGTAGCCGGCGAAATGGGCTTCAACAGACCGGCTTGTTTCAAAGTAGCCAGCAGCTTAGTAGCATCTACATTCTTCAGAGTGGCACCAGGCTGAGTCGTACCATTCGCATTAGCTGAGAGATTAGAGTTCATATAGCTCATGACATTCGTGTTAGGTGGATTAGGAGCGAAATTTTGCTGGGTTTGCTGAGGAGGATATGCGGCTGGTTGCTTCCAGGCATCGGGATAAGATCCACCGGTTTGGGGTAAGATTGGCATAGGAGGCTGTGCATTAAATCCGTTAGCGGGATAACCAGGCGCTATTTGTCCATAATTTGGAGGCTGATAGGAATTTCCGAATGCAGGATTATGGAAAGCGCCTGGAAGATTCATGTTGGTGGGCATAAAGCCATTATATCTTCGAAGTAGATCTTGCTTGACATTCATCATAGTATGGATATCTTTAGTAAAGAAACGTTCAAGTTTCATAGTAGGATCTTCGGGAAACAGCGTAGGTCTGTGGAACACAGGCTGAAGCCAAGTCAGAAAAAGGCGCTGTATCTGAATTCTGGTCGAGTTATCGACCAGAGTGTACGCTTCCGTTACTGTTTTGTAGATATTATGTGCAAAAAGTTCAATGTAAGGAGGACCAACATTTTTGCAAATAGAATCAAGGAGATATAATGCAGGTAATTTTAACGGTGGTTTGACCCTAGATATGTGTAATTGTACGGCGTCAACGATGGCTGGTGCAAAAGGAACGTTGTTTTGTGCCGTCATTGTGAGGTTGTTAATAATGGGCTTCGAGTTAAAAGTAAGCTCATCTAAAGCAGCCAGGTAGCCCCTTTTAAACTCGTCCATTTTGTTTCCGGCAATGAAAAAGACGGAGTTGATGCAGTTGTCGAAAGGAAAAAAAGAAAGTGATATGGTTTGCGAAAAGAGAGTAGGAATTTAAGAATTGGGTTAGGGTTATATGTTGATTTGATTGTATTGAGTAATAGTAGTAGCAGGCGGTATATTGGTATAGCGCAATCTAGATGAGATAGTGGAATGGAGTACCTGAGGAGTATATGAAAGGAATATCCATTAATTGATTAGACGATGTTGGTAGTAAAGAAACTGGCGGAGAGAGATGAAAAGCGGCCATTAGTGGATGTAGGTAGTGGTGAAGATCAGAGTAGTTGAGTGATATGCAGGCAAGTAGAGTAGCATTAATTTCAAGACAAATGTCTAAAGACGAAATATTTAAAAGGACGCAATCTACAGTGCAGAGTAGAGGCCGATGATTGGCCGTGCAGATAGGAGGGCAAGTAGTCTATGGCCGTGCCTAGGCCGATAAGGTTTTGCGGACACCACCTACGTAGCGTGAAGAAAGGTATTGTGGGGAGGGAAAAATAAGAAGCAAAAAGTGACTTTTTTGACATATCGATACTTTCTTTTATCTTCTTGTTTAAATATTGGCGATTCTACTAATTATCCCTCTTATAATTCGATAACTACTCTATACAAATTGAGGTTTAGATTTTTTTTCTAATTATGTCTCCAGTTGGTAATAAAGACTCTAAAACAAGCGGAGCATCTCGTGTTCTAGGCTCTGCAACTGCTGGTATAGCTGAACTAACAGTGTTCCACCCTGTCGACACTATTTCTAAGCGACTAATGAGCAACAAAACTAAAGTCGCGAACCTGTCAACCTTGAACACGGTCATTTTCCGCGATTACGCTAACGCTAGTGTCGGTCGCAAGCTGCTCTCTTTGTTCCCTGGCCTAGGCTACGCTGCGGGTTACAAGGTCCTCCAGAGAGTGTACAAGTATGGTGGACAACCCTACGTCAATGATTTCCTCAATAAAAACTACGGTAGCATTTTTGAAGACTCTTTTGGCAAGAAAACAGGCAAAGCTTTGATGTCAGCTACCGCTGGTTCTCTGATCGGCATCGGTGAGATCGTATTGCTCCCGCTCGACGTACTCAAGATCAAGCGTCAAACCAATCCAGAATCTTTCCGCGGCCGCGGATTTTTGAAAGTATTGGCCGACGAAGGTTTTGGCCTATACCGCGGCTGGGGCTGGACTGCTGCCCGAAACGCGCCTGGTAGTTTCGCTTTGTTCGGCGGCAATGCGTTCGCTAAGGAGTACGTCTTAGGTCTATCTGATTACAACAAAGCCACGTGGGGCCAAAACTTTGTGGCGTCTATTTTTGGTGCATCGGCATCTTTGATTGTATCTGCACCGTTGGACGTCATTAAGACCCGCATCCAGAACAGAAACTTCGATAACCCCGAATCTGGCTTCACTATTTTGAAGAACATGGCTAAGAACGAAGGTTTCTCTGCCTTCTTTAAAGGACTCGTCCCCAAACTTCTCACCACGGGTCCCAAACTTGTCTTCTCGTTTGCTCTAGCTCAATCCCTTATACCTGCCTTCGACAAACTCATCGCTGGTAAGTAGACCCGCGCTTACGCCGACTTACAGGACTTCACCACCTGTCCTCTCCCTGACTCATGCGATTCAGATCGTATGGCCGAAACAATGTAGATAGAATTTAAAGGGTTTTGTTACTTTTATGTCATATATCATGTGCCCTGATACATATCCGGATATCATACAGTGAAGCTTGCAGCCGGCCCAACCATCATTGTACAGTTACACCTCCTACCTTATATAGTACCATCCCACCCACAACTGACTCTTCCTCTTGCTATATTTCCATGCCGCCTACAACTAGATCCAGTCAAAAACCAAACTACCAATACCATAATTCTAAAGATAAAAAGGGAAAAAATGCAATGGGATCAGGAATTAGAGAACACAATATTAATTTGATACACAAAATATCCACTGGTCCACCGTATTCTCATACTCCTTCCTCTGTTTATATACCTCACAAGACGAACTTTAATCCTCCAACTAATCCGTTAACGCCTGCTGATGGTCTTCCAACATCTGATTTTTCAAATCATTCAAATTCAAATACTACATTCATTGGTCCATCATCTTCAAGTATCCTCTCCTCTCTCTCTCCTCTGAGCGAGCACACTCTAGTCAAATTCTGGACTCCCTCACCATACCCATACAACCCTCCTATTGGCATTCGCCAGGCGAACCCCTTGGCGCCACTACTCCCGCAAATACACAATCTCAAAATGATCTGGGACACTGTACCAGCAAACGATTGCGAATCTCAATGCAATTCCAATTCCAATTCCAATACCAGATTAACTCACAATACCAATTCCAACAATAAGTATACTGCAATCAAGTTCAGTTCATCTGTAGGTCCTTCTATCTGGAACTGCTCTTCACTAATACGTTCTCATAGTGTCGCGCCACACATTCGTGTACCTGAGAATGCTGACACCGACTACGATGTTCGTGTACTCGAGCATATCGGCAAGATTCTGTTTAATTACGATTTTGCAGCGAGCTGGAGTTTGCGAGAACTACTGGATCGAAAATCGGATTCTGCCATCAGAGAAACAGCGTTAAAGCATATAATTGCTAATTGTATAAGCTTGACCATGAATATATTTGGCTCAATTGTTGTCGCACGCGCCTTTAAATTCATGTCCGATTCTCAAAGAGGCCGTGTTGGTCAGGCTTTTCTTTCTAACCTTCACAGACTCATATTCTGCAAAATGGCTCTTATCCCTTTACAACAAGCCTCAAAATTACTTCCTGAGAGATTCAGTGTACGCATACTCAGATATATCTCCAATCACCTCGATGACGTATTGCAAAATCAGCATGCCTCCTGTGTTCTGTATCAGTTCCTCAGTAATAATGCTTGCACAAACCTTGTATACAATCAAGAACAACTACAACAGGCTTTAAGTGACAAATGGATCACTGTGGCCACATCACCTGTCTGCCACACACTGATATATCCGTATATCAAATACGCTAACGCAGATCAGAAACATCAGTGTATCCAATCCTTGATTATGATGTTAGATAAAATTGTCATTACTAAATCAGGTATGCTAACTATGGCATATATATACATAGAATGCAGCTATGTAAAAAGAAGAGAAATTGCGCAAAAATTTGCACATAATGCATTCACCTTAAGCAGCAACCGGTATGGTCAGGCATTTGTGAGAAAAATTTGGAATTACCCTTTAGTATCCTCCGCATTTATCGATGAATATATCAACGCCTTATGTCTTACTAGGTACAATGGCGTGACATATATTTCTCTTATGCTTTTGGCCAAAGGTGAAGACGATGATGATTTCGTTTCATGGATAATTGCTAATGCCCCGGTGAAGTATCTGGAATTGCTAAAGAAAGCATTAGCAATCAGTTAACCTCATTGGAGCAGAACCCGTTTCAAAGAAGGATGCGTATGTGGAGTCCGCTCTCATTATAAACATCCAGGACAGTTGTGCAACAGATCATGCGCAAATATATCACAGTCTAGACAGAACGTGTTGGAACATTTAGGGCATATGCAAGACGTTGTGTTAATGGGTATAGTGCTCTGACATGCATGACATGAAGTAGTTTCAGGGGTATCTATTTCTTTCCATGATTCCAGGGGTACAAGGTGATGGAAAGATCTTGCTAAGTGTGTGGATAAAATCAATGTTAATGAACAAATAGGGCACTCGACAGGGAGGAGTGGAACTTTTGCATTACAATTAGGACAGAGATACCCTCCTTTGGAGAGAGAACTGTCGATAGATGAGAAAGAAGCGACCTCATATGTTTTTCGACTTGGAAACCCCATTTTCACTAAAGCCGAAAAAGTTTGATCCTTAGTGGAGTTTGGTTTGATAGTAGCTGGAGGTGTTGTGGCTTCATGAAGCAAGTCTTTGTAATTGGCTTCATTTAGAATCACACCGTAGTATTTTTCCGAGCCTGAATTGGTTCTTTTGCAGATTTCTGAACATATGAGTACTTGCGCCGCTAGTCCTATGATTCTGACTCGTATTTTGTCATGAACCAGTGCATCGATCGTCTTATAGATATCGCCAGGGTCGTTAGTGACGAGCGATCCGTAAATAATAAGCACTTCCTTGAGTCCGTGAGACGGCAGATGGTAAAGCAATGCTCTAGCCATTTCAAGGGCATTTTGCAGAGATGGGGCACCCCTTGGCTCGGATCGCGCAGAATCATTGCGCAGGTCTCGCAGGGCCTGTGTATGGTCATGCGGGCTGCCTCCTAAAGGAGATATCACATGACTAATGCCGTCTCGCATGCCTAGAATAGCCATTTGAGACAATGGATTCTGTTCGAAAAATTCAGTAACAAATTCAACTGCATAATTGTATGTGAGTATGGCACGCGTTGGACGTATATCCTTTTCTGACATACTATCGCTCATATCGATAACAAGAACCATATGGCGTATGATTCCACGCTGCACAGGCGTGGCATCAACAAAGCGACGCCGTTTAGAAGACTCTAGAAGACCTGCAACCGCTGTTGCTAGCGATCCTGCTTCGTCCTCTTGCACAGTATCCCATGTTCTCTGAATGCGGTCTTCCCATGCATACGGCGCAGCGATTGCACTTTGCGCAGCAGATCTTCGCGTGCCATTACTTCTAGACCTCCGTGAAGACGTTCGAGCAGAATTGTTTAGATTTATACCTTCGTTATCTGATGCAACATACTCCCCGTCAGAATCCATTCCTACCAGAATCAGCTTTTTGTAATGTCTTTCTACTGGCTAGATTGCTCTGCCGGTTTGACCTTTCACTTCAAAATAATCAGGGTTAGGTGTTGCTACGGCCCTCCTTTTTGTGCCTCTTATAAGGGCGAAACAACTTTCCCCCTTAGACACTGAACTTATACTTGTATCGCTATTACTTTGTTAAGTGTAGTAATAGCTATTTTATCGATCAGGTATTTGCATAAAAAAAAAAATAGAATAACTATCGTTTTCAGTGTTTAGTTTATCGCTATTATACGCTTATCCACAGTTTTACTGATTGTGCTGTGTGGCTACAGTGAAGCTACTATTGACTTTCTCTTCCCCCCACATATACACAGATTTGGACAATTACACGAACGCGCCAGACGCCCACTATCGTCCCGCACATTCCACGAAAACTTGCTGGATCCTCGGTATTTTGCTCGTATATTTTTAGATCTGGTGTCTTGATTTTATGCCGCACTTTTTATTGTCCCTATTAAAATAGTTGAAAAAAAGCTCAGTTCGTTACTTCTGCTAGTCGGTCTCCTTTTCCCTTATCCAATCGGCACGGCTAATTTGGTACATTTTGCATAAACAAAATCAACCGACGCACCCTCCACGGTATATCAGAAAGTCACGAATCCGTTATCGAACTCGTAATCGGACCCTTAATAACGCTTTAGCATTTACCAAAGCCTAAACAGTTAAGCGTTCCTGCTATCGCTGAAAGATATCTACCTTTCATTGACATAAGTTTCGCTTTTCCTCCCCTTCGTTCTGATATCATAACGACTGGGTTACTGGGGTCACTTTATTACCCTTGCTATCCCGGTTCTCTTCAATTATCCCGTGTCTGTGAACGCTTCTAATTCATTGGACCAACTCGGCATACGTGCCAGGCGGTCATCTTCGAATTTCCCTATTGGTTCTCAATCAGACTCGTCTTTATCTCTGAGTGAACTAGATTGTGATATTGTAGATCAATCTAATAGACAAGTTTCTTTTGCGTTCCCTGATTTTTTGTCAGACGAAGAAGCCCAATTTTTAAGCTCAGATTCATCAGACGAGGTCCTTGCCGACGATTCGTCTACTGGAGTATACCTTCACAGATATCCTTCCTCAGGTTCTTCTACAAACCCGCGAAAGAGAGTTCATCATCATAAGTACAAATTTGAAATTGCTATACCTGAACCTCAATTCCCTGTCGCTCCTGCTATTTCCCGAATTTTAGATACCATTATGTCTGCTATCGCTGGTCCCGATCCGCATGTTCGCAAATCCCCTGTCGCAAAAGGTCTAGTGGGAAAGCGACTCCTTTATTTTACTTCCATTTTTGTCTCACTAGGTGTGTTCTTATTTGGATATGACCAGGGTGTCATGTCTGGAATTATAACTGGGCCATATTTTAAAGATCAGTTTAACCAACCTACTAGTGCTCAGCTTGGTACAATGGTGGCAATTCTTGAAATTGGTGCTCTTTGTTCCTCTTTAGTGGTGGGCAGAATTGGTGACATTATAGGTCGTCGCAGGACTATTTTATGGGGTGCCCTCATATTTGTTCTCGGAGGTGCCTTTCAAACTATCGCTACTCGCATGTTTGTACTTATAATTGGTCGCGTCATTTCTGGTGTTGGCGTAGGTTTGTTGTCTACAATTGTTCCTGTTTATCAGTCAGAAATATCCCCGCCCCATAATAGAGGCAAGCTCGCTTGCATAGAGTTTACTGGCAATATTGTTGGTTATGCCTCTTCCGTTTGGGTTGACTATGGTTGCTCATATATACAGTCGAACTTATCTTGGCGCATTCCTTTGGGATTGCAATGTATAATGGGAACATTACTTCTATTCGGGAGTCTCATAATATGTGAAAGCCCACGATGGCTCTTAGACAATGACCATGACGAGGAAGGAATGATTGTCATTGCTAGTTTATATGGCCATGGTGATATTTATCATCCTCGTGCGCGACAAGAATACCGTGATATCAAGGAAAATGTTTTGATTATGCGTGCTGAAGGCGAACGGTCTTATTTAGACATGTGGAAGCGTTACAGGCGTAGAGTGCTTATTGCTATGTCATCCCAAGCATTTGCTCAACTTAACGGTATTAATGTTATTTCTTACTATGCGCCTCTTGTATTCGAGCAAGCAGGATGGGTAGGACGAGACGCAATTTTGATGACCGGCATAAATGGCATAGTTTATGTGTTGTCGACTATCCCTCCATGGTACTTGGTAGATCACTGGGGCCGAAGAGTCATTTTACTTTCTGGTGCAGTTGGTATGTGCATTTCCTTGTGCACCATTTCATATTTCATGTATTTGGATATATCACTGACGCCAGCTATGGTAGTTGTGTTTGTTATCATATACAATGCATTTTTTGGTTACTCATGGGGACCAATTCCTTGGTTATACCCACCTGAAATCATGCCATTAAGCATTCGCGCCAAAGGTGCATCATTATCTACTGCGTCTAATTGGGCATTCAATTTTGTTGTAGGTGAAATGACTCCTATTTTACAAGATTTGATTGCTTGGAGATTATATTTGGTTCATGCTACCTCGTGTGCACTTTCCTTTCTTTTGGTTTACTTTGTTTACCCTGAAACTAAAGGTGTACAACTTGAGGATATGGATCTTTTGTTTGGCGATCAATCAATTGCCACCACTCCGTTCGACCAGCGTTCACTAATGTCGTCTGAAGGACCAAGCGGCCCAGGTGCCGCTGAATCAGCCATGTTTGGCGCGAACAATCCTTCACTAGCAGCGGCTCTTGCTGCTGCTGAACGAGAACAGTTTGATGGTGCTTCACTGAGAGCTGGCTCTATTCGCTCTTCTAGGACTGGTGTTAGCATTAGCGCACAGGATGTGGAACCTCCTGAAATATCTCATGACACGGTCAGATCACATACTGACCACCGAGCTAGTCAAGTCCTGAACAGCGTGTTTAGCGTATTCTCAAAAAAGAATAAAGAGAGTGGATACCAGCCACTTGATAGATAAAGGAAATATCAGAGAAAGTGACTGACTGGCTGGAATCTAGCGCAGTAGGAATCCAACTTTAAAGGCGCTTCTCTCGTCGTTGATTCAGTTCAGCTAGCTGCGTACAAATATTTTACATTCTATATCCCAAAAATACACATATGCCAATATATCCATTGTTACTGTATTAGTAAGTAACCCACTGCATTGTTTAATGGCCAGGGTACTTATCGTAGAGCTCTTTAGCATAAATACGGACCGTAACCTGTTTTCCTGTAGTAGTGATAAGATTAACGTCTTCAGTATCAAGGTCGAAATCAAAAATATCCGCATACTCTTTTTGTCGTGAAGATTTCGAAGAAGTAGAAACAGGCACTACGCCGACTGCAATAGTCCACTTAAGAAGTATCTGCGCTGGAGTTTTCGAGTACTTCGCAGAGAGCTCTTCAAGAACTGGTTTCAGAGGATCAGATCCGGTAGGAGGGTGCACAATAGGTCCTAACGGGTGATATGCCTCAACTTGTATATTGTTCTCTTTGCAGAATGGAACAATATCAGGAGTTTGAGCGGTCAAGTAAGGGTTGAATTCGATTTGATTGACATCGGGATGATAGTCAGGATCACCAGTTTCCTGTTCAAGCTTTAAGAGAGGTTCAATTTGAGAAGTAGTAAAATTGGATACACCAATTGCTCTTAACTTTCCAGCCTTTTTAAGGGATACTAATGTTTTCCAAGTGTCAACATCGGAGATATCCTTGTTGTCAGACGGGAAGTGGATAAGGTAAAGATCGAAATAACCAAGGCCGAGGCGACTCAATGAGGCATTGACTGCAGCCTCCGGGTCGGCACGCCCATTTAGCAGTTTACCCGTGACAAATAACTTGTCTCTTGAAATTCCAGATCTTTTGATTGCCTCCCCCACCTCCTTGTCGGTACCGTACATCTCAGCGGTATCGAGATGGGTCAGGCCATTCTCGATGGCGTTTACGACGGACTCAATTAGAGGTTCGTCTAGCTTGTCTGCATCATTGTTGTCGTATCCCTTATACCATCGGGTTCCGACACCGTAGCCAACGAGAGGTATGGTAACGCCAGATGGTAATTCTTTCTCTGGAAGAGTCATTGGATCAATTAATCGGAATTGACGGAAAGGTATGAGTTTCCCCGCCCTTTTATACACCTGCGCCATTGTAGATAAGGTTTGAACCACTAAAGAATGTTGGAAGACGGTTGCCAAGGGCACAAGTTCCCAAACCGTAAATCTAGTACTAGTGCTTATTTTGCCTAATCTCCCTTAAATAAAGTTAACACTACTTAAGATAACTTCAGGCAACTCACAAGTTCCTGAAAACTCAACAACAACTCACTCTACGACATTCGAATATCGTACTATCAGAAGGTTTTAGCCCAGACTCGTAACAGGTCAAGGTTTCCCTGTTTCTAATACTTCACGTACTATCACGTAGTTTCTGTTCATTGCGCTCAAACCCCTAAGCTACACTACCCTAATCCAGGTAGTTCTCCAACAATTTCATATACCCAAAAAGAGAAAACTAATTGTGTTTCTTTGAATAACATATAGTGGCGTAACCCTACATTACATGCTAACATTATAAAGAGACATCAAAATTGTTCCTGATCAGGTCAGACACAATAACAGAGTCACACAGATACAATCACACACAGCAGATTTAGACATCTGCACCACTAGCTCATAATACGCTATCTAAATATTGTACGATCAAGAGGGTTGAAAGCTGAAACATCAATGACAGAAACTCGCGGACGTGGTCGTCGTAACATTCAGAATGAAGCTCTAACTGGAACACTCAAGGACTTTACAGTTCCTGAAGCATCAGAGGTTCCTGCGGAAACCTCACGACCTTCTGAATCTACCTCGACAACTAGTGGAGAGATTCAAGATCTATATAGCAGTTTCGAGGAGATGGAGAACGCCGAAAAGTTGGCTGATTCAATAAGAGACCGCATTAACATTTCTCTTCTTCGCAATGAGAAGAAATACAATTTAGATGCTGAATCCTATGATGATGTCCATTTTCTGCTAACCAGCATACTTAGCAGTGCCAAATCAAGTCAAGATGGTTTAACGATTTCCCGTTGGGTATATGAGGATCCTTATATGGAAGAACATTCAATCATTGCCACCAATGGCCTAAGACTTCCAAGAAATTGGAGATTTGTTGAACATAATGTAGCCCAATCAGCTCTTCTGGCAATTGTCAATTCAGAGTCTTTAAGTGATATTGAATTCCTATTATCTGGCCCGCCTGAATATGCCAATGAACTGGGTACAATTGATGGACGTACTACTCCAACTTTGCATCAAATTATGCGCAGAGCGTGCATAGGTTCATATGCCTCAAGCGGACAAGCTGCTGATGACTTGATGACTCAAATCATGCTTTTTAGGATTGACAACTGTAATCCAACCTTAAAAGAAGTAACAGATGCAGTGGAAAAGTACGTTAGCATGGCAAATAGAATCGATTTTCTTCAGCCTTCCAACTACTACAGTGTCATCGCTCACTTGTTGCAAATCCTGCCAACAAACCACTCTGTGTCAGAAATAGTCTCGAAAATGACTGATGAACTGGACGAGGCTTACAGGAGAGGTGAGCGTGCCCCTTCTATACAGTCAATCACTGACAGATATTTTAAATGTGCCAAATTTTACCATAACAGTGGCAATTCGGCAACTTCCAGGCCGTTTTTACTTCATCGAAATCAGCCTGTATCCTCGTATAAGATCTCCAAGAATTCCAAAAGGAAACGAGGTCGCTCAAATCGGAACACTGCTGGTTCAATCACATACAAATAATGCTTCAAACGAGAACATTCTGCCCAAGAATGCCGCAGCCGTAAGCAGTCGTTATCAAACAGCACTTAGAGTCCTCTAGGCAGTAAGCCAAATGATAAAATGTGGGTCTTTATAGTCAGAGAAACAACCGAACGCACCTTTGACAAATTTAAAAGACCTTGGCATAGTCTACAAGTACGGAGCCGATGAGAACATACATGGATTTACTGACTTCAGTTATCAAAATTGCATGTATTGCAAATCTACCACGGGCTGGGTCTTACTTCAAGCTGGCGCTCCTGTCGCATGGGCCTCAGTCAAGCAAAATTTTAATGCACTTGCCGCAGCGCATACAGAATATATTGCTTTATGTTCTGCCGCCGTTGAAGCTGTTCATCTTAAATAAAAGCTATCAGAAATAGGGATACATCATCCTGAAGGCGTTGCACTCTATGAAGACAGTCAAGCATGCATTGCAGCAATCAAAGGTGACTTCACTAGTACGAAGATGAAGCACATTGATGTGAAAGTCTACGCTATTCGAGAATTCGTGCAACAGAAAGACGTCAATTGCATTATATTGAATCAGAGCTCCAACTCGCCGACGTATTGACAGAAGCACTGCCACGACATGAACACTTTGATCATTTGTGCAAACTTCTTACTGGATCAAATAAGTGATTCCCGTGGTAATGGAATCGAATAACCCATAAACGATTATGGGGTCCTTTATTATACATTTCTCAAGTACATTCAATACAAACTATTCTGTTGTTGTTATCAGAAGCAATAGTGTTATCTAGAGAGGGAGTGTTGGAAGACGGTTCTCAAGGGCACAAGTTGCAAATCGTGAATCTAGTACTAGTGTTATTTCACCTGATCTTCTGAAATGAAAGTTGAACCTGCTGATCTATAACAACATACTTCTGAGCTCTTCCATAACGTACAGTAGAGAATCTAAATGATTCTCTAATTAAAAGTGAAGTGGCGTAACCCTACATACCTACTAACATTATAGATAGACGTCAAAATCGTCCCTGATCAGGTAAGACAAAAGAACAACTTCTCAGCAGATTAGATATCTGCTTCACTGACTCATATTACGCTATCTAAATATCATACAATTAGAGGATTTACAGCCAGACTACATTACAGGTCAAGGTTTCCCTCTTTCTAATACTTCAGGTACTTACACGTAGTTTCTCTCATTGTGCTCAAAACTCTAAGCTGCAATACCCTAATCCAGGTATTCCAACAGGAACCTATAGCACCAGTTACACGAATATGTTAGAGACAATATGTCGGGATTCACCAGATACACTATCCCGCCGCTTGAAGATCATGTAGACTCTTACTCGTTTCAAGATCCAGATGATGACATATTTGCATTAGCTCCCAAAACAGATCCGGATGATTCGGAACTCTACCCGACTGAACTGCCGCCTTATCTTCGAGATCGAACCACAGCGTTTGCTGAAGATCTTACTGCGCCTGTACTGAAAGCACCATTGACACCACAAGAGCTGTCGGACAAGTTTCAGAAGTTCTATAGTGAAATTGAACAATGCGCGCTCGAAAAGCTTAGCGAATCGCATTTCGAGCCGGAAATGCAGCTACGTACCGCTAAAGAGGCTCAAAAAGTGAAAGCTATGATCTGCAATAAAGATAAAATTGCTTTGACTTTTGTTGCTTTGGCACAGACTGACGTATGCACACAACTATATAGTAGATTGATCACTCTCCAGACTTCTGGAGACGCAGAGAAAGACGCAATTATAGCGCAACGGTGTGCATTCTTACGGAAAATATCATTTTCTTTAGAAAACTTGTCTTTGCCTGCCAAAGAAGTTTCCAAACCAGATCTTAATAAATGTGTTTCCATTTTAGCTACTATAAACGATTGCACTACTCCTGAAGCGAAGCTTGATGTTATTGTTAAGACGCATAAAGCAATAGCAGATTTCCACTCGTCTCCTAATGCCGATGCATTGTTACCCTTATTCATCTACACTCTTATCTACATAGAAGTGGATAACATGTTCTCCAATATAGAATATATTAGGCGGTTTCTCTATACTAAATTTCTGAATGGGTTATCGCAATACTGCCTCACTACTGCAGAAGCGGCTTTGCAGTTTGTTATGAACCTGGATATGGCGCAATTTAATTCCGACTGTGAATGGGATTCTTTTATTTCTCACACTACTGTGAGTGATGTGAAAGAGGATAAACCAGTAGCTCCTCTTCCGGCGGTTTCTTCGTCAAGAGGACTGTTTGGCTTTTTTTCATCTCCAGAGACACCCTTTAGACCAATCGGTGCGACTCTGGAGAACTCGTATAGATATTTGTCATCAAAAAAACGGACAGACTTAGAACCGGACAAGAAACCAACGGCTAAAATCGGAAAACCAATTGATAAATTTCTGCGCAAGAATGCGTCTGATATTACGATCAGCGAAGTTCACGAACTTCTTCAGGACTATCAGCGTCTAGTGAAAGAGCTGAAGGATTGTGGACTGTTATGATATTTTTGCATTCGAAAGACGAAATTCTTTCATCAGGATTGAGTCTAAGCATCATGGTGAGTAATTTTAACAGCATTGTGTCGATTTCGGGACACATTCTAAGAATGAATTTTGTTGTTGTTTGATCGCACGCATCAGGTACGTCATGTGGACGCGATAATCTTTCTCCTATAAATGAGTTAAAGTATTGTGGCCAGTTATTCTTGTTCGGGAATCCGAAATCTTTAAATATACGACTAATGACCTGCATTTTAGAGACTGCTGGCGGCGTCTGTTTGGCTGCCTTGAATTCAATGTATACTAAACCGAGCGACCATACGTCTGTCTTGCACGAATAGGGACAGTTAAATAACATCTCTGGTGAAGAATAATTAATTGTTCCAGAATATTCTTGCACATTTGTAATGAGCGTAGCTGATCCAAAATCGATTAGTTTCACAGAACCATGACGATCAATAAGTATATTAGACGGTTTGATATCTCTATGTATAATTCCTATGCTATGAATATAAGAAAGCGCTTCTATAAGCTGTACTAAAATTGTTTCTGCTAATAGAGGCGTTGGATTGATGGACTCGATGTACTCGTAGATTATCGTAGATTCACAGTCGATATAAGCCAGCGGTGTAAGGATATTAGGGTGTGAGAGTTGCTTGATAATATTAGATTCATAATTGTAATCATTAATGTAATTAAATATTTTATATACAGCTTCTTTTGATTTATATGTGCCTTTTTTAATGGTTGAATAAGGTGTTTGAGAAAGGATCTTGTTCATAAAACCGAGGATGATGTGTAAAGGAAAAGTGAACCTTCGATTAATGTTTAACAAATCAGTTTTACGCTGTTCACGACATATTCTGTGGTCACAAACTAAATCAACATTTAGATATAAATCAACTTTAAGCGATTATTTAAGAAATGTTATAGAAACAACTGGACCTATCACGCTTGCTGCCTATATGCGACAATGTCTAACTCATCCGCAGTACGGATACTATACTAGTCGTGATCCTCTTGGCAAGGACTTTATAACGTCACCTGAAATCAGTCAAATGTTTGGAGAAGTGATCAGTATCTGGTATTTTGTTCAATGGGTACAGCAGAATACCCCTAAATCTTCTAGGATTGTCGAAATAGGTCCTGGCAGAGGAACACTAATGGCCGACATGCTAAGAGCATGGAGTAAAGGGTCTAGTCTCAGGTCTTTCCTTGATTCAATTAACGATATAACAATGATCGAAGCGAGTCATCATTTGTTGAAAAAACAACATGCATTATTATGTGGTTCTAACCCGCTAAAAAAGACAGACACTGGTTTTGCTTCTACAACTATAATAGGCAAAAAACCGATATACTGGCACGAAGCCATCACTGACATTCCTTCTGATCTCCCCGTGTACATGATGGCGCATGAATTCTTTGACGCTTTACCGATTCATTCATTTGAAAAGACATCGTCCGGATGGAGAGAACTTTTAGTCGATTATGGCATCGAACCAGACCCGCCATCGTCTCTTTCATTGCCCGGCCAAACTGTCATCAAGACCGCTACACACAAACAATCTACATTTCATATTGTTCAGGCAAAGTCAGAAACGCTTTCTAGCAAGCTACTTTCTAGTTCAAAACGCTTTGATTCGCTAAATATCGGTTCACGTGCTGAAATCTGTCCCGAGGCATTAAACTATGTTGTTCAACTAAGCAACATCATATCTCCATCTGCTCATGGAGCCCTGCTCGTTATAGATTATGGTGCAGATACTATCCCTGCTAATACTTTCAGAGCCTTCTTTGAAGGCAAAGTAGTCAACCCGTTTGCTAACCCTGGAGAAGCTGATCTTACTGCCGACGTTGACTTTGGTGCTTTGCGTGAAGCAATAATAAATCAATGTCCTGAAATGGCCGTTCAAGGACCAGTCGAACAGGGCTCTTTTCTGTTATCTTTAGGTATTCAAACTAGAGCTATGAGACTAGTCGACTCAAAAACAGATGACAATGACAAAAAGAGGATTTTCGACGCATACAAGAGACTTATCGAACGGTCAGGAGGATCTATGGGCAAAACATACAAGGCATTGGCTATTATTCCTAAACAATTCGCATCTACGGATTTATTGGGATTCGGAGGTACATTTGAATAGAATACATTATCTCTTTTACTCATCACTACCCATCTCACTGGCCTCGTGAGTGGCCTCATCTGCTATAGGCTCTTCCTCAAGGCCTCCATCCACAGATACATGTTTGGCCTCATCATCACTTGCCTCTTGTTCCTCAGAAATTTCGGTATATGGATATGTCTCTGGGTCAAACTCATGTTTGATATTGTTGCGAACTGCCTTTTCGGCATCATCTACTTCGTGCACGCTTAGCTCAATCACAGAGACGTGGTTGTTCTTCTGAGCAGCCCCGTACCTCGGGTTTGTTCTTTGTCTCTTCAAATATACACGTCCAGTGATAGGTACGTAGCGCGCAATTCTTGAATCGGTGTCAATATATGTAACAAGCTCCGATATTGCTTCACCGTTGCGTTTGTAATCCATAATGTAGTCACGTTCATGTGTGAATTTATATACCTTATCTGTATGAACCGGAGTTGAAGATTTCTTTTCAGACTGTAGGTCCTCAACGTTTTCTTTCGCCGTATGGAACCTCGAAACGCATTCTTCTTTACCAATCGAGTATGGACGATATAAATCTGTTGACATTATAGCAGGGTCGTTCTCTTTTTCGTTAGCAGAATGTGCTGGCTTGATAATTATGTATTCGAGATCTAGGGCGTTCACGTCTGGCAATAGAGGATAAACTTCTTGCGCAAATAAATGCTTTTTTTTTGGATGCTTTAAGGCACCATCTGAAATTGACGAGTTCGCACTGACAAACATCTCGTCTATGAGTTTTGCTTGCTGTTCCGGGTCGGCAAATTTCTCAGCATTTTGAGCATCCCATTGAGATCTTTCTTTGCCTATATTCAATTCTCCGCGCTGTTTAACCGCTTCGGAGCTGATATACTCCGTTCTTCGTAAAAATGCCACCTGTGGCTGTGGTTTTCCTGAGGAGAGACGTTGGGCCTTGAAAGAAGCGATATCAACCAACAGAGCTTGATCATCAGGATGCAGTATGGCGCCATCTACAGGTCCCAAAGAGCTCAAATCCTCATTAAGGGCTGCAGGTATGTTCAGTAAGTTCAAAGGCATACCAAGTTCTGAATCAATGTCTACATTGGGTAATGTCTTGCCTATTAGAGGTGTGACAAACGATGGTTCCAGGAAAGAATCTATCGTTACAGGTATATCCCTTAATGCTGGTGCACTCGGCGGAGGTGGAAGGGCATTCGAATACCTGATTCGAGCAATATACTCTTGATGCGTCGACATGAAGAAGATGAGTGGTAACTGTAGATAGTGGACGTGGAGAAGTGTAAAATTTCAGGGTTAGGGCCAACCTTCACCGGTTCATTTTTTGCACCGATTCGATCGATCTCATTGATGGAATTGATTGAAGACCCTGAAGAACATGTGCTTGAATTGTTTATAAGTAAAGAAGATGAATACTATTCTGGTGCGGGAGCTAAAGGGTTAGGCGCTATAGACGGTACAGCGTTAGATTTGGATGTCGTAGTGGGTGACAGGACCTATACTGTACATCAGAACCCCGGATTCTTTAACAGTACTGATCCTAGAGGTACTACTGGTGTAATTCTATGGAGAACTTCATTAGAAGTTGCAAAATGGCTTAATTCAAGTCCTAGTTTTTTGAATTTAGATTGTGTTTTGGAATTAGGCGCTGGAACTGGTCTTCTCGCTTGTACTGTTCCTGCAACAACATATATAGCCACTGATCAGTCGAACGTATTAAAGCTTTTAAAAAAGAATCTAAAATTCAATGCAAGTTCACAATCTGTACTGGCTATCGAATTTGACTGGGAATTCCCACAAGAGAGTATGCATGTATTGTGTACCAATTCTTTCCCTCCTATATCGCTAATTCTCGCAGTAGATACTGTGTATAATTACGCTTTGATTGATCCATTCGTTAAAAGCCTTGAAACTATTGCTAAGCAATGGCCAAATGCAACAATTTTAATTGTACAGCAACTTCGTCAATCTGATGTACTTGAACAACTTTTAAAGGCCTGCTCAGCTAAGTTTTTAGTGTATTATGTTCAAGACACTCCGCTACCCCGTACAATCTATTGTTCGCATACATTAAAACTTAAAGAAAGTTGAATTAATGCTAGTCGTTCGTAATGTGTGTGTGTGTTGTGTCAGGTGTCATGATTTGGCATTCATTATCAGCGGCCAGCTCTATTATCTTGCGGGCCGCGTCGCAAAAAGGACAGAAAGTCATCCAGTTCGTGCTGCGTGTCATCTAAGTCTTCTTGTTCATCGGAACTCAGAGAAAACTCTTCAGACTCTCTAACTGCGCTTATTGCATCATTTGCCGCATAGCCATTCGTATTTGCTTTTGCAGACGAAGAGGTATGTTTAGATGCCACAGATCCCCTCCGTATGGATCCCAGCGTTATAATAGACAGTACAGAGTTGGCTATTGATATCCTCCGGTTAGGTGAGTTCTCGTTGGATTGCGGAAGAGAGTTAAAAGAAGAGTCGTTGTTTCTTCCCATTAACTTCTTTTTCATTGACATGATTGACTGGCGAGAGAGTGCTCTAACTCGTCCAAGGTTCTGCCAGGGCTTTTCTTTCAGTGCATAAACCAATGAATCAACAAAACAGTTGATAGGATAAAAGGCAGAAACAAGAATGTTAAGCCAGACGGGTATATGTGCAAAGAGTGACCATATACTAGCCATTACTGGAAAAAACCATATAAGTATATAAGCGGCAGGGTAGATGAACACGTAAGTAAGCTGTCTCTTGAAGACCTCTCTGTCGACTTCTGCAGTATCAGGTTTTGCGCTCTCATCCAAGGATGGAACTTCTTTAGCAAACAAGAATGTTTGTTGGCGCATAGATGTCATTCGTTTTTCTAATTTGAAATGAGAATCGGTTTCATCGTGGTGCTCACTTAAGTTATCAGTGCCATTTTGTGATTGGCGATCCTTCTCAGAACTGCTATGGCTATTATTATTTAACGAACTTTTGCGCTGGTTTTGAGGGTCATCGCACTTCTCATTTTCGCCACGCTTTGTCAACGGTGAAATAATCGACTCATCTGTAACCCTTCTTTCCTTGGTCGCAGCCAAAGAAAATGATTCGTTTATTTTTTTAGCTTGGTGCTTCGTCGATGTCTCTCCGATCATGGCAGAACGACGTGTAGCATGTGCGGCCTTCGCGAAGACAGCGCGTGCGTGGAAATATATATAACCATATAATGCCACAATCAGAATGAATACAATGTAACGAGGCACCCAGGACAGGAACAGGTTCCAGTATATGGGATCACCGTTCATGTAGCACATTGAGCCGGAAAATACATATGTTTGGTTCGCTGGAAATCCAATAAATATTAATGATGCTGTGAGAACAGGAATAGCAACCCACAGAAAATATACGATCAATCTATAGTCGTATATTCCACCTTTTGATCGATCGGCAAAATTTGGATATCGAACGGCGAGGAAGGAATGCACAGCTATTACCAGAATAGCTACATCTTCAGAACGCGTAAATACAAATAATGTATATCCACTGGCAGTGCACAACGCCGTATTCGTAGTTTGCAGTTTCACCACTGCGGGGAGAAAGCCTTGTGCAGCAATCCATGCCGATAGCCATAGTTGTGGTAAAGCTCTGAGGAAATCTGAAACTAGCAACAGAAGTACCAGATGAGTTCTGTATGGCAAACTTCTTTCAGTTCTTGCTTTGATTGCCAGTAAAGTTATCATTATAAGCCCTGATAATAAAGATAAGCTTGAAGTAAGTAGCGACAAAGAGACGGCCCATTTGACTTCGGCGTCTTCCAGGTCGTCACCGTCATTATATAAGTATTGCGAGCCCGCGGCCATTGTGATAATAGGAGATTATAAGTAATTTCGAAGTAAAATTACAAAGAAAAAGTAGAAATTGTTTGATTCTACTTCAACTCCTTTACTGGCGGGCAAGCCAGCATCCAAACAAGAAAAACAAGTAAGAAACAGTTTGACGACAGCCGTCTCTTGAATGTTTTCACTTGTTAATGTACCACTGAACAGTTTAAAGCCGTATGCAAATTTGAAAGTTGGGGCTTGAAATAATCAATAACCTAAATTCAATTTATGAATAGCAAATATAACGCTATACAAATAAATACAAGCTCTTCTACAGGGTTAATTGTGTAGTTTTTGCTCTTTTGACGTATTATGGTAAGGAGCGCTGGACAATAGTATACAAAATCGGTTGTTCGGGCTATTATGTAAAACCTTATCGATGATACAGTTTACATGACTTTTCAATGTACGTCATTTCACATATTGTATCTGTTTAGGTAGTAATCGCTAATCAGATTTATTGTTTCTATAATTTACCTTCTAATAAATATTTCTGTCTAGATATAAATAGCTAGTTAGATGTGACTTTATCATTGATAATGCAGTTTAGCGATGATTCTAGTCAAACCTTATTTCAAGTGAACATTTCGGGTATTGAATATAAATATTATCTGAACACAATATATTTTATTTTAAGATAATTCACAAATTTAATTTAAAGTAACTCATCAATTAAATTTGTGCTTTTAGCTGTTTATTATAGGTGTGAAATGTATTGAGATGAGTTCTGCGAGCCTTTGTAGCCAATGGTACGTAATGCGGAGTACAGTACCGATCCAACCTTATTCACAGCGGTATTATGGGTGATATATACGGACGGCAATTAAATGCACAAATTTGTAGTTATTTCTGCAAATTTTGCCTTATAATTGTATATTTCTAGTATTTATTTATTTATTTTAATTCTTAAATAATTTTTTCAAACTCTTAATTTTCTTTAAAATCAATTAAATTTCTTTCCATCTAGCAATTGCAAATTTGTTATAGTTACTAGATCTACGTTGGCGATCGATCTGTCAAACTCACCTTCCGATACCTTCAAGCATCTGCCATCCAGAATGAAGTATTTTGTTCCTTTAGAATGTAATCCTGATGTATTTAATGAGTTAGCACACTCAATGGGTGTTCCCAATTCAATGGAGTTTGTGGATGTATACTCGCTTTCGCAGGATATGTTGGACTTTGTCCCTCGACCTGTCCATGCTTTGATCTTGGTGTTTCCCATTTCGCCCGCCTACGAGGAATACCGACAAACTCAGGATGCAAATCGACCTGAATACAGTTTATGTGGTGATCAGGAAGACGCTTTGTGGTTTAAACAAACAATAGGGAACGCTTGCGGAACATATGCTCTCATTCATGCATCGCTTAACGGCGATGTGCAGAAATCTTTGATCCCCGGATCCTTTTTTGAAAATTTACTTAAACAGGTTACACCTGCAAACCCACTTCATCGTACAGAGATTCTAGAACAAAGCAAAGAATTAGAGACTTTGCACTCTAACGTTGCTCAATCAGGCGATACTGAAGCTCCAGCGGCGGACTCCTCAATAGACCTACATTATGTATGCTTTACCAAAAGTGCCAAAACTGGCCATATATTTGAGCTTGATGGACGCCGTAAAGGTCCAATTGATCTAGGTCCTCTTGAATCACCAGAATATGACGTTCTCTCTCAAAAAGTGACTACTCATGTGCAAGCTTTCATTGACAGAGAATCGGCTTCAGGTAATCCTAATTTTTCTATGATCGCACTGGTTTCAAATAATTGAAAAAGCTCGTCATTATTATGGTTATATTATATATTAATAAAGCTATTCGCAAAAAGAACCCTCTTTGGAATCTCTAGCTGATCCGGAGAACTGTCCTCGGCTGCTTTCTGCTTCCACCAGTTCCCATTCATCTTCCGACAGCTCAACTACATACTCCCAGTAATTTGAAACCTTTGAACTTACCTCTTCTGTCTTCCTGATAACAGAAGGACTGTGAACTGGAAAGTCTCTCCCATGTGTTCCATCTAAGTTGTATATCTCGTACATGGCTCTCTGCACTTTCGACAAGATCCAGCATTGATTCATGATAACCCATGCTTCTTCGCTATTATCTTCATCCAGATTATCCATGTTATATAAAAGCATTTGAAGTGCTTGTGGAATCTTGGATACCATTCTCTCCACGTCTGTCAGACAGACATAAGTTGTCGATAAAATAGACAATGCCAGGAATCGAGTTAATTCGAGTCGCGCCTTAAGGTCTTGAATATCTTGCGCTGCAAGACTTTTTGCTGAGCAGACAATATCAAATAGCTGGTGTTTCCGACTCTTTGTTAAGAAAGAAAATGTAGCATATATGGTATTGAATGGCGCTTGTGACCACTTCCTATCGGGGTTCCTGCTGTGGTACTTTGCCGCTTCTCGAAAGCTAGCAGCATATTCATCGTGCATATTTAAATGACTGTTGTACTTCTCTAATACGTACCTAAGCCGTTTAGCGCGACAAGAGAGGTTTTGATTTTTCCCAGCTTCGAAAAAAATCAAAGCCGGTACAAAATCTTTAGGGTTGCCTGATCCAACTCCAATATAGTACTCGATAATATCCATTATATCAAAGCACGTAGCAACATCCAGTGCGGTCATTGCGATGTTCTGGATTAATGGCACGTTCTGTTGAATCATTTGGTGTATAGTTGCCCGTCGTAGTTCACGTGGATCTTGAATGCCTCCACGCAGAATTTCCGCTGTAAGACAATTCTCATGGTTCTCCTCGTTTCCACTTATAATATCCTCAGAATGCCATGTAACAATATTATGCAGCATATTTATTCCAAACGCATTGCTCTTGTCATCTTTGTCGCTAAGCCTCTTCGTAATCACCTCGTTGTGGCCTGTTTGCATCAATTTTGACGGGTCTCCAGCAAATATAACAGAAAAGCATCTGTCACTAACGCGTTTGACTTCCTCAGGGTACTCAGAATCAGCAGATATACGCTTTAGTTCATCAACAAACATCTTCTCCGTCGAGCAATACCATTGGTCATTCTTACTGCATGCTGAACCGTTTTTATAAGCTGCGAGTAAAGTGGCAATCAACAGAAGAACCCTTGGTGCTGATCTATTATCTGGTTTGTAGGTTTTGCTTTGTTTAAGCAAAGAAATTATAATGGACCAGTACTTCTTTGGAGTATCCAGGTCGTCATAAATGAGAACAAGTAGTTTGCAAGCTTCATAAAGCGGTTGAAAAGAATACCGTGTTAGTTCGCTTGTGATAAAACATGCCATGACATCTCGGCAAGAGTCAGGTATACAGTCAGGTTCATGACGCATGATAGTTGTAGTAATAGACAGCAATTCAGCCATGTTCTTGTCATTAATGTCACTGCGTGTTTGAATGCAAAGCAGCAAAGCAGAAGCTCTCTTAAACTGCAGCATTCTTGGGAATTCATCCGAGATCACCTTTAAGAGAAAGCAAGCGCTTTGTTGCTTTCTAGTAAATACATCGGTATCCGCGCATATCATGGCCAAGAGCGTACCAGCGACCGCTGGCAGTGCCGATTTTACGCCCTTAAAAGTATCGAAAAAAGGTACCAAAAGTTTTATAGCACTAGCAAAATCTGAAGCATATACAGAACTCTCGCAGATCACTGAGAGTGCATCAGACTCTGTCTTGGAAGACTCCAGTATGATTGTAGAAATCGATTTGGAAGCAAAATCACGTACCTGTTGATCGGAATCAGACGTAAAATCCAACAGCAAACCCATTATTCTAGTTCTAATATTGAATATATTGGATATAGAATTGTGACATTTGGCAAAATATGCTTTCAGCGACTGTATCATCCTTTTGCGAACTGCTAAGCTTGATATATTCATCTTGCACCGAATGAAGATGATGAAGGAGTAGGTAGTGGATTCCAGATCACCACTGCTAGCTTGAACAAGTGGCGAGAATGCCGAAAGCGCTGCACATTGTAATTTGGCCTTTTCACTTACAATTGAATCAAACACAAATTGCCTGATATCCTCATCGTTCGATAGATAATCAAATTTAGGCAATATGCTCCCTATTGCTGATAAGAGTCGCACTTGCAAATCTAATGTAAGTTTGCTCGAATTCGTAACGAGAATTTTTGAATGACTCAGGACGTTCATTGTCAAGCTCTGGTGCATTATAGTAGCAAATTTTCCGTCACCTTTCGCATTAGTATAGTCTGGTTTGTAAGTACAACATTTTTTGGCCCATGTCTCAAACATATCTCTGTTGCCTTCATCAAGGCAGAGATCATAAACAATGAGTAAAGCTGCAAACTTCAAAGCATGTGAAGTGTAAGGAGTTTCAAGAAGACCGTACTCATCACATTCAGAATAATGTGCATTTATTACTGCATTTATATCGCAAAAATCAATAAATTTCTGATGATCTATTTCATAATCTGTAATAGCCACACACAATTTTTTGAATTGGTCGATTATAAAGGAAGCAACAGAAGCATGTTTGGTGTCATTTAAGGTCTCCATAAAGGTATCAAGCAACACCTGAATTATTTGAATCCCAGCCGGGTAGTCTGGTACTTTAAACAGTATGAGCAAATCGTCAAATATAGCGTCTAGCCAACCGAGGAGGCAAGATCCACTATGAAATAGAGAATGCTGCTGCATGGCGGATACCATCGACTCAGAAAAGGCTTGAAGATAATCTGTAGTGATATTTTTCATAGAGAGCATCTGCCTTTCCGTTACTGTGCTGTTTATCATGCATTGAGAGTGGAGTAATTCCACTACGAGTTTTGTAACGGGAAGAATAGTGTCCCCATTGCTGAGCTTGCAATGGCGTTCAAATTTGTGAGCAAAAGGAGTAGTTGATGTAAACGATGGATCTGATACCGTTGTCCATAGTAAAGAAAATAGTTGCATGGCGGGCTCCAAACATAGTTGGTTTGAATCAATGACATTCAAGAGCAAGGTCGCAGCAGTTGATTGGATATCACCATATGAGGAAGTGGCATAACCAGAATTCTTCACGCTCAGGTATGGGCTGAGAAGCTTGATAAGAATAGAAGACAAGCGAATGCGTCCTGACTCAGGGACTTTAATCTTTGGAGACTGAAATAAAGTATTCAAAGCCCATAATGTTCTTACTATACACTCCAATTCGGGGGGAGTGGTCGATTCTAGCGTTTCAAGGAACCTCGATAACGCCCAGGAAAGAGAATCACAAATGCCTATCATCGTAGGTTCTGAGATAGTGTTGAAAGATGACAAAAGTGTTAAATATATTAAACATCTGGTGCAGCAAAGTATTTCTCCCATACGCGTCTGGTTCGTAAAGTTGTTTAACGCAAGTAAACAGATAGCAGTAACCTTGGACAACTCCACTTCGATTCCCTCGATGCTTCTTATCTCAGAAGAGTGAACAAGACGGGAAAAAACTGACTCTATCTGTGTAAGATCTCTCGAAGAAGGGGTTTCTAGAAGTTCAAGGTCATTCAGCAGGCTTTCAATCGACTCTGGTGCATCCAATGTATCGCTGGGCAACTGAACATCTACTGTCGGGCGGTTGTATAAGACGCGCTTGAGAGGCCGCTCAGATTCAGAATGGTTATCACGTTTCAGATGTTGTAAGAAATTATTCAGTTTAGTGTCAAGTTTTGGATGTTTCATGTTGGGCAACTCGCAATCTGAGTTGGCTAATCCTGACAAAACCCGCAACGCATCCGCAGATAGATCTCGAGCGTCAAAATCCAGCATCACCTCATCGCTGCACAGTATTTCCGGAACAGGCAAAAATTTCTTAGCCAACTGCTTCGCAAAGTATGGTTTAATGACATCTACAATGTCTTTAGTGTCGTCTATAGACAATGAAGATAGCGCGTCATCAGACAAAGGGATCGTTCCACAAAGTCTAGGGGCCGGTATAGCATCGATAATAGCTTTGACGGGAAGGATTCCAGTAACCGGCGTAAATTTTCTAGTATCATCTATAGTCTGAGGCAAAATATTATTTACTTCTTTGAGAGCTCTAGTCATAAAGAATTCTGTGGAGAACGCGTCTAAGAGCGTATCAAAACGCGTAGTGACAGTGCGATTAAGGTTAAATGAGTTTGTCCAGTGAACGACGGTAGTAGGGTGAAAGTAGGCCTAGTGAAGGAGAGCGAACAGCGCCCCCTATTGGCTAGAAATATCACGTGCAAACACCTATACCCTTGAATAAAGTTTTTTAGAACTGCAGAAAGATGTCGAGCAATGCATCCTATTGGCTATATATCAGGTGATATACCCTATACCCTGGATTAAAGTTGCGCAAAATCACTGAAAGGCCAAAATAACCCTGAACCCTTCCCAAGAAAACGGAAAACCCTAACCTGATTTTCGAGGCTTCTGATTGGCTGCTTGTAAACTTTAACCTTATTTTTAAATCAGAGCTTCTGATTGGTCAGTTTC